>OX940975.1:44092093-45292093 GCA_954871275.1 Leptopterna dolabrata
ATACCTTTCGCTCAAGTCACGTAGTAGTCACAATTGGTGCCTTGACTGCAAACATGGTCAACATGTACCTAGTTCTTTTCTATTTGTTAATTTCTCGAATGAAGGTTACTTTGGATAGTGTTGAAAAATTAACATATATATATATATATATACATATATATATATATATGTGTGTGTGTGTGTGTGTGTGTGTGTGTGTGTGTGTGTGTGTGTGTGTGTGTGTGTGTGTGTGTGTGTGTGTGTGTGTGTGTGTGTGTGTGTGTGTGTGTGTGTGTGTGTGTGTGTGTGTGTGTGTGTGTGTGTGTGTGTGTGTGTGTAATGTCGCCAACGGCGAGGGTTTTAGGGGGGAGTATTGATCCCCATGCAGTGGATCAGATAAGCTGTTATCAGCTGAACGGTAAAGCCCACCGTTTTCCGAACCACTTTCGCCTCTTTTTTTTTCAACTTTTAATTTTTTTAATTTTAATAAAATTCAACTGGCATCCGCAATTAGCCATAGCCATGAATTAATTTTATTCGCGATTTACATTACAATATATACAACACTGATATTTTAAATCAAATTTGCATACCTACTTCTCAAATAAACTAATAAATCACTCTGTAAAGACACAAACTTCTTGAATGGAAAAAGTTTGTAGGATTAACCACATGCAACACACAAATCAAGCATTCTGCGCCTGGCTTTGCTGAATCGTGAACAAACAATGAGTCTGTGCTTTTTTTTTTTAAATATAAATATAAGTGGTACCATTTGGACTAATGATAATTATAAGCACCGATGTTGCGCACTGATATAGGAACTGAAGGTCCATAAAGAATTTCGAATTGTACCGGGCAGAACTTGCCTACTTTGAAAATAATCCTATTCACCTTGAAAATAAAACCATCATTGTTCATTTCCAAAATATAAAGGTAACTGTTCAATTTCTCCTGAACAGACGTATACAGAATTCATGAAATTTGATCCACAGATCCAATTCGAGTTCACTCTGACCGCAGATATACCACAGGTATTCTATAGGTCCCTGAATAGGCCTTGCTCAATTTCAAGTCAAAACCCACTTTTTAAACTTTTTAATGTTTCTGAGAGAGAGAAAAAAACGCTGCAAAGTCCTTGTCACATGGGTTTATTATTCTACTGGACATACCTACAGAAATGTTGGCTATTCATTTATTGTTTCTTTCATGCGTAATAATCAAAATACCTATTTCTGATGGTTTCCACCAATTTTGGCCCCCAAAACACAAATTAGGTACCTACGCTCCTTTATTCCTCTTTTTTTTTTTCAAATTATCTTTGATCATTGGTAGTGCCATTTAATCGTCTTGATCCACGTGTTGACACTTTTTCCAGTGTTATTATACAAACTGATGGTGATTTCAGACGATTTCCCAGGTTTTTCACTCATAAAAAATCAATTTTGGGAGCTGAACATTTGGTAGAACTCAATTTTCCACTCTTTGGTCAAAATCGACTTCATATTCGGTCTTCTCGTCCCCAAAACAAGGAAAACGGTATCTCAGAAGCTCATGCTACCAACATGTTGCTAAAACTCAAAAAGTACCTATTTTTACACACATTTTCACTCATAAAACCCCTGGGTATATTCCGACCGGGCTGAAAAGTTTCGGGACACAACTAGGGCCCAAATGGAGCATGTGTGCGAAAGAACGAATTTTTTAGACCGAAAATGAAGCCGGTATCTACACGTGATACGGCGTACGGCGTACGCCACGGACTTTGCATTTTTGGAATCTACGCACCTTGAAACGGAAAAGAAAGAAGTTTGAGGGGGTGTTATAAAAATTTTTTGCGACCAAAACCAAGGCTCCAATCGGAAAATTTTCCAAACCCTGAGTCGACTGTTTAAGGGAATGTTCTAAGTGTACAGGTTCCTTGTCCGATAATTCGATAAAAAAAACTTTGAGCCTCCCTGCTCTCCATAGCCACTCAACTCTGGCCCTCTACTTAATTACAGCCCCCCCCCCCCCCTCCCATCGTCAATTCTCTGTTTAATCGGGTTAGTTAGTTTGCTACTCCAAGCCGACCCTTATTGTCTTTCAAAATTGTTATCCGGTGAATTAGCAACCCCCCCCCCCCCCCCCCATGCAAGGGGTGTTCACTGTAAACGAATTGCCGTTCATCTTACACCGTACCTTCAAGAATATCGACATACAAACTTCAAGATCAAGTTATAAAATGTCTGTCACGGCATCGACCACCTACAAAGGAATCCCAACTAGGTATGTACCTCCTAAACTTGGGCAAAATCTTACGAGGTGTACTCGTATCGCAGAGAATGTACGCACCTACTTGAAAGTAACTGAATGTGATTTCGAGTTTACATATGCGCAGATCTAGCGTTCCTCAAACGCAAAAACATTTCAGGGGACCAGAAAATAATGAACACAAGAGTACATGTTCCAACCCGCAAGTACCCTCAAAATTTCTACTCGTATGGCTCGTAGTACCCAGCACTTTTGGTAAGATTACTTGACTTTACAAGGAATTGATTACAGACCGACAGAATCGAATTTGTTCAAATGTCTGAAACACTAGAAATGTGAGACGGAATTTCGATTTCGCACGGCATTATTGTGTGTAATTATGTTAGAACCCTTTTTGATACAATGACACAAACATTTTATTCCATTTGTATAGTTTTTATAGCTAAGCAACTCACAACCGAAATCAACTAGTCGAAAATACTGTAGGTTGGTAAATCCCTATAAAACCTACACAAATTTACACACAAAAACTTTACAGTTTATACCTATAAAACGAATAGTTTGAAGAACTATAACAAATTATACCTAACTGGTGATTTAAAAAATCAAGCAAAAATTTTCCATGAATAAAAATATAATAGGTTAAGTATTACAAAACCAGAAATAACCATTTCCAGTTTGTCGAGTTTCTGTCCTGAGCCAGAACCTTTAGCTCTTGCCACGTCTACCACCCATAAGGGCAGAGCAATATTGGTTATTTTGAAACTTATGTAATGAGAAAGTCGCTCGCCTGTGTTTCAAAAGTTAGGGTTGCTAATGTACCTTGTTATCTTACATAAAAATTACTTGAATTACAAATCAGAATATCTTAATGACGCAGGATTCAAATACCATGCACCTCTGGTTTCTTATTTTCAATAACAAACCTTTGGAATCGACCATGAAAAAAAAAAAAAAATTGTTAAACTTCCTCAAATTTCATGGTTTACTTTCAAGGGACGTAGAATACGAATATCGAATAAAATATTCCCGTCCGTCCGCCGTACGCACCTTTTTCCTTAGTTCTCATGCACCGAAATTCGCGAAATTTGGTATATGGGTCTCGATTGGGCTCTACTTGGTCCCCGAAGCTCGGTGTTACTGTCACTCAACTCTAAGGGGTGAAAAATAGGGGTTGAAATGTCCGGAGTATCCCTATCTCGGAAAACGTTATTTTAGGTGTGGGTTTTTCAAATCTTTAATTAGTTTGATTTTTTTTCTGAATTTTTTATACCATCAGGAGCGTTCTACGATGTTGCCAAGAATTTTTGTATACAATTTGCCGTAAACAGCAGAGTGTATGTAGGCACCAAGCTGGGACAGCGCCCATCAATTGTCTCTCAGCCGTAGCGGAGTGGTCTAAGGCGTCGGGCTCTTTCAGTTAAAATGATAGGTTCGAATCCCGGTTCGGAGGCCAAATATTTTTCACTTCACACCAATTTTTTTGTTATTTTCAATTATGAACCTTCGGAATCGAGCACGAAACAATTTTTAGCACCCCCCCCCCCCAACCAACATTTGATGGTTCTTGTTTCAAGGTATGTCCGTGTATGTGTGTATGTCCGTCCGCTGTACTTCGCCCTTTACTTATATAAAATGAACCAAAATTGATGATTTGGCTTGTAGATCCCATCATCTCTAAGGGATCTCGAACTAAAGAATTTTTTTGAGTCCACCCGGAGCAATTGTACGACCAGCCATTCGTTTGCACCAAAAAGCTTCGTAAACATGACCATGAATGAAACGATAAAAATGCGACCCAGATAATATCAATGATCACGAATTTATGTATGAAGTCGAGTTCATAATATAATCACGAATATAATCACGAATGGATGTATGAAGTCGAGTTGGTTGTTCTGTGACATATCATTTCAGTTTAAGAATGCCTTTTGGATTTGGTTGATAAGTACTTTTGTATCTTGAAGAAACGTTATGTTTCATGAATAACAAAAAATAATTAATGATCGAATTATTGAATCCCGGAATTTTTATGAACTGTAATTCCTCGGCCGGCTCCAGTACTCGATTTAGGGCTTTCCTGGAGGGGCCATGAGGGTAGATACTGACCACATAAAACAGTGATCTACATAGAAGGGGCATCTATACAGGTAAATTATAAACAGTAGTGTAATAATTTTATGGTGAATTTAGGTTGATGTAAAATTCACCATGAGAGGTGGAGGTAGTTTGGATGTTGGATAGGAGTGAATTTAAGGTTGAATTTGAAGAGAGGAGGTTGAGGATGAAGAGAGAGTAGCCAGCAGCTAGAGGAAATGTAGAATGGCGAAAATGGCGCAGGATCCGGGGTTATATAGACCCTGAAGCCACCAACAGGGTGGTGGGGCTCCAGGTTGTGTACCGGGTCCTGCGTCTGTTGCCCCACTCTTACTGTTTATTCGCCGGAACTTAATTTTACATGTTATTTTGGCGAGGACTTAAATGCTAGGGAGTTGTAGTTCCGGGAGGGACTCACGACAGAGGTCCCCCCAGTTCGAGCAAAAAAAAACAAATTTGAGGGAGCTGAGGGCGCAGAGTTACAAAAGCTGAAGGCGATGGAAAACAGTGGTGGGGCTGAAGGCGCAGGTTGACAGGAGCTGAAGGCGGAAGGCAAACAATATGGGCGCTGAAGGCGATGTGGAACAATAAGAAGAGGAGTACAGGCGCTGAGGGCGACGGCAAACAGGCTGGACGCTGATGGCGACTTATACTTAAAACTTACATGCTAGGCGATATAGTGTGGGTTGCTATGGAAACGTAGTATTTACAGTGAGTGGCTTAGTGCTAGTGATAGGAACATTGAGTGGCTTAGGCTAGGAGTACAGGTAGGGGCTTAGTGCTAGGTGGAGATGTGATATGAATACAGTTGAAGGATTAACAGATGATTGATATAAGGCGATGATTGATTGGTATAGGTGATTTACAATATGAAGCATAGGATTTACAGAGGTAGTAGTCGAGAGTATTTACAGAGGTATGTACAGTATTTACAGGGGTGTGGGTGTGGATGTGGAGGGGTTGGTGAGGTGGATGATGGGGCCAGAGAGGCGACCCCCTCTAACAGTCTTCACGTTGGTGAAGATTGATAGAGGGGCCCCTTCACTGTCAAGGTGGCGGTGAAGGGGGTGAGCCGTTGGGAGCCGGTACCCGGGACGTCGCGGAGAGCGGCGGCGACGTCGGGGTCCGGGGAGTGAGATGGAGGTGACGGGGAGCGCTGAGGGTGTTGCATCGGTGGTGGTGGAAGAGAGGCTTGGGATCGGAATGGGGTAGGGAGGGGTGTAGGGTTGTTGATGATGAATGAAACATGCTTGCGGAGGGGGGGTTGGTTGAGTTGGTGTAGTGCGTCGGTGTGGGAGCTCTGCGTCGACCGGGTCATGGGGGCGACGTCGGCGGAGGCCGCAGGAGAGGCGTTGCGGCGGCGCCGGTTGCGGCGTTTGCGTCGGGATGTTGAGGCGGCGTTTGGTGCGGAGGATGATGCTGCGTCGGCTGCGGCGGTTGCGGCTGCGATGAGTGCGGTTGCAGGTGCGGACAGTGCGGAGGTTGCGGCTGTGGTGAGTGCGGAGGCTGCGGCTGCGGCGGTGGCGGCTGCGGAGTGCGGGGAAGGCGTCGTCCGTTTCGTGCGGACGGCGTCAGCGTAGGAGAGGGTAGGAGTTGCAGGTGCGGTGTCGCAGATACGGTGAGGTGTTGTAGGTGCGGTGTCGCAGGTGCGGTGAGGTGTTGGAGGTGCGGTGTCGCAGGTGCGGCAAAGGGTTGTAGGTGCGGTGTCGCAGGTGCGGTGAGATGTCGCAGGTGCGGTGAGGTGTTGTAGGAGCGGTGTCGCAGGTGCGGTGAGGTGTTGTAGGAGCGGCGTCGCAGGTGCGGCGAGGTGTTGTAGGTGCGGTGTTGCAGGTTCGTTGAGGTGTTGTAGGTGCGGTTGTTGTGAGGTGCGTCGTCCGGTTCGGGCGGGCGGCGTCGGCGGCGGCGTGGGAGCGGCCGTCGGTGTGTAGGGGAGATGGCGTCGTCCGGATCGTGCGGACGGCGTCGGCGTATGTTGCGGCGGAAGCGATGGTGGCGGGGGGGAAAGGCGTGTGGTCCCCCCCGAGGGTACGTGGGGGGGGGCCCGCCGGTTTTACCGACGGGCTGCGTCGTTTCCCGGCTGCTTGGCGAAGGCGCAGGGGGGCTGACAAGTTCGTGCCTTGTTGCCGAAATTGATGTGATAGAAGCAGCGGTTGGGGGGGTCCGCTGGGAGCCACTCCTTCCGCTGATCCGTCGTGTCGTCCCGACATTGTGCGGGCGAGCGCCCACGTCGGTTGGAGGAGGGAGAAGGCCTGCGGGGATCGGCGGAGGGGGAGCGGGGCCTGCGATCGGAGGAGACGGAACGGCTCCTGCGATCGGTGGAAGGTGGGCGAGGGGTGGGATGGCGTAGCTCGCCTATCGTAGCGGCCGAGGCGAGGTCGTGAATGGTGTCGGCCAGGCGGAGGAGGTCGTCGTCGGCGGCGTCGAGATGGCTCGCTAGGGCGATCTGGACGGAGGCGGGAAGTGCACGGAGCCAGAAGGTGCGGGTGACGTCGGACGTCAGTACGTCGTGGAGCTGGTGACGCAAGCGGCGGAAAAGGTGGGATGGTTTTAGATCGCCGAGGTGTTGGGGCTGCGCCAGCGCTGCGATGCGGGCGAATTTCGATGGTTGGTAGAGGGAGGTAAGCCGATTGCGGAGGTCGTCGTAGGCGGTGGCGCTGTCGGAGGAGATGTCGGACGCTTGTAGGAGGACATCATAGGGGAGCAGTGAAATGACCCTGGAGTATCGGACCCGTTGGCTGCGAACGGCGGCGGCGGAGAAGGCGGCGTCCACTTGAAAAAAACCAAAGGAAGGGGTCATGCGTGTAGAAGGGTGGTAGTGAGAGGGGGAGTGCGGAGGCAGCGGTCATGACGTCGGCTGGCGGTGTCGCAGCGGCCGGCAGGGTGGACGGGAACGTCAAGAGGGGGGGCGAGCGATTTTCTGAAGACTCCATGATGAGAAGGAAGAAGGAAGCGGGAACGTCGGTGGTTACCACTATGGTGAATTTAGGTTGATGTAAAATTCACCATGAGAGGTGGAGGTAGTTTGGATGTTGGATAGGAGTGAATTTAAGGTTGAATTTGAGGTGTGTAGTTTTATGTGGTTGCGGTTAAGGGCGGACCTCCACCGAGCGTGTGATGATAATATTGTTTGGAGTGAATTTAGGTGAGTGAATTTAGAGTGAATTTAGGTGAGTGAAATTTGGTGAGAGTGTGTGTGTGTGCGGTTAAGGGCGGACCTCCACCGAGCGTGTGATAAATTTCGCCAGGTTGAAGGGCGAAACCTCCACCATATCCTGACTAAATTTATGTGTGTGTAAATTTAAAGTGTGTGTTTTTGCGGTTAAGGACGGACCTCCACCGAGCGTGTAGTGTGTGTCATCAGCGTTTGGTTAAGGGCGAGACTTGCACCATATTCTGATGAAATATGTGTGTGAACGAATTTAAGAGTGAATTTGTGTAGAGAGTGTGAGCGGTTAAGGGCGGACCTCCACCGAGCGTGTAGTGTATTTCATCAGGATTGGTTAAGGGCGAGACCTCCACCTAATTCTGATGAAATGTGTGAGTGTGAATTTACTGTGGAATGAGAAGTTTTAGCATTTAGAAGTTGAATTTGAAGAGAGGAGGTTGAGGATGAAGAGAGTGTAGCCAGCAGCTAGAGGAAATGTAGAATGGCGAAAATGGCGCAGGATCCGGGGTTATATAGACCCTGAAGCCACCAACAGGGTGGTGGGGCTCCAGGTTGTGTACCGGGTCCTGCGTCTGTTGCCCCACTCTTACTGTTTATTCGCCGGAACTTAATTTTACATGTTATTTTGGCGAGGACTTAAATGCTAGGGAGTTGTAGTTCCGGGAGGGACTCACGACAAATTGTAGCGTTTTTTCTAGCCCTATGCAACCTCAAGTCACCCCTCCCACCACGCGAAGAGTAATGTTGACAGAAATTCAGAACCGACCGTGTCTGTTTTGTAAAGACAATTTTCCACTGAGCCTTAGGAACTAATACAACAAAACATGAGTAACTAAGATTTTCACACCTAAACTAGGTACAAACTTTGTGAGATGAGTCTAGGCGAGTGTGTGGGGATTATGTCGTAGGTGTTCGCTTTCATGGATGTGCTTTGTACCTCCACCTCCGAGTCCGGTGGGCGTTAGAACAATATGTCCTCACGGATGCGGTGACTTTCTATATCACGTTCCCATCATCTTCCCCAACTTCCATCCTCACAAAAACCCTCAAATTCCATCCCACCTTTTACTTTCCAATGCGTGAGAGTGGTGGCGGTATAATAAATACAAATAATTCAAAAGTTAAATGCTTCAACATAATTATTACGGCAACATACCTAGTCAATATGGTGTCGGACGTAACGATCATCACAGATCATCTGCACAGCCCTTAAAAGAAGCGGTTGTTGTGCCCAAAATACTCCGTTTAGCGCTTTTGAACATGATCATTCGATTTTTCAAGTAGGTCTGAATATTACGAGCATCATTTGACCAACAAAATTTGCAATTTATTTGGGAAACGTAGAATCATCAATTATGTTCATCAAAACTGATTCCCCTGGTTCGACAAGAGGCTTACCCATGATGATATAATTATGTTCGCAAGGTTGCAAGGACTTTAAATAAACAAGCAGGTGAAGGCACAGGTTTATAAATCACAGGAGATCTTTTTATCAAGTGAGAGACGGTAACCAGCAGCAGAGCCTTGTGAACAGCTAGGAAACGCGAGCAGATGGTTAATAATGTTGTATATGCACCACCTAAATTTTGAGTGGGTAAAAATCCAGGGCAGCTGGGAACTATACCATTTTCGGTGTCCCCTTTATACATGTATTCAAAGGCACAGAGAAGGCACGAAAGGACGATAATGCAGTTCCAGTATGGCAGAGCCGTGTGGATTGGAAAACGCTGCACGTTATTACACAACGTTTTATTAATAACCTATAGATGACTCTTCTGCGTAGCTCAAGGTTTTCTGTGGTCAATACCTACCCTTGTGCTCCCCCCACGGAAGTCCAAAATCGAGTATTAGATCCGGCCGGAGAATGGCAGTTACATTTAAATATATGTTCGGTGGATTCAACTATCACCGATTATTATTTGTTGATATTCATAAAGCACAACGTTTGTTCAAGTTACAAAAATCCCAAGTAACCATATTCTTCAAATGAAATAGGTAATATCACAGATCAACCAATTCTATTTCATTCAGCCATGCGTGATTACAACATAATCAGGTAATCCCTAGCAATGATGTCCGGGCCAGATATATACCGTTTCATTCATGATCAAGTGAAAATAAGCTTTACGGTGCAAACGAACGGTTGGACGTACGGGAACGTATGGGTAATCTACCAAATTCTCAAGTTCTACACTAAAACCTCGACAAAAAAACCTCGAAAATCCCTATTTTTACACTCATAACAACCCCGGTGTAATCCGATCGGGTTGCCCATCTTCGGTGCACAAATAGGACCCAAATGGAGCCTGTGTGCGGAAGAACGACGATTTTAGACCGAAACTGAACGTGAATTTAAGGCTGAACTATGTTAGAACCTCGTTGGTCTCAATCGACTTCATATTCGGACCCCATGCCCTAAAAAAACATGGAAAAGATACCTAAAAGCTCATGTTACCAAAACACCAAAAAACCCTATTTCTGTTTATTGCTCTGTGAATAATACACGTAGGTATTCCCTCAGCAAAAAATGTTTATAAAACCCCTCAAAATGTTTTCTTTTACGTTTCAAGGTGCACAGATTCCAAAAACGCAGCGAAGTCATCGTCACATGGGTTTATTATTCTACTGGACTTACCTACAGAAATTTTGACTGTTGATTTATTTCTCAAAAACAAGAATTAGGCCCCTATTTTTTTTTTTTTTTTACAAATAATCATAAGTAGTATTAATGGTGCCATTTAACTGTCTTGATTCACCTGCTGATACCACTTCAAGTGTTATTAAGTATACAAATTTATGGTGATTTCAGTAAATTACCCAGGTTTTTGACTAACAAAAAATGAATATTGGGAGCTGAACCTTCGCTACAACCTCAATTCTTCACTCTGGTGAAAATACTTCATATTTGGTCTTCTCGCCCTAAAAAACATGGAAAGCTGTTCACTAAAACCTCGAAAAACCCTTGTTTACACCTATTTTCCCCCCATAACACCCCTGAGTGTATTCCGATCGGGCGGCCGAGCTTCGCAGCACAACTAGGACCCAAATGTGTTCCAAAATGGGGACCCAAACTTTGTGCGGAAGAATGACGATTTTACACCAAACTTTAACGTAAATTTAATGCTGAAACTCCGTTACAACCTCAATTCCTCGATCGTTGGTGGAATTCGACTTCATATTTGGTCTCCTCGCCCTAAAAAACATGGAAAACGATACCTCACAAGCTCATGTTACTAAAACACTAAGAAACCCTATTTTGCTTCCGAGTCTGCGAAGCAGCGGAAGCCTTGTGTTCACTTTCGTGAGCCAAAAAATTTTTGTCTTCAGAAATCAAAATTTCCACTTGCATTTTGCGTTTCAAAGCCTACTGAACAAATTTGGTTCCGTGTCTGTCGGTCTGTGAGTCTGTGAGTCTGTGAGTCTGTCCGCATTTCCTTGTTACAGCCATAACTTCCACGATTTTGAATTGATTCAGCTCAAATTTTGAGGGATGGTGCGGATAAGGCCCCTTGAGGTCCCATACAAATTTCAACATGATTGATCCAGCGGTACGCCCTGCGCATGCGCTAACGTTAAATTCAACAAACACGCATAACTTTCACAATTTTGATTCAATTTCGCTCAAATTTTCAAGGGTTGTTTGGACAAGGCCTAGTGAGTTCTAGTATGAATTTCAGCATGATCGGACCCTCGGTGCGCTCTGCGCATGCGCTGGCGTGAAATAGATTCAATTTCCTTGTTACAGCCGTAGTAATCAAAGATTTCACCCAATTTCAATGTAATTCTCAGGGATTAAGCGGGTAGGGCCCATTGTGGTCCCATATAAATTTCAACATGATAGAGCCAGCGGTTCGCCCTGCGCATGCGCTCTGTCTGTCTGTCTGTCCTTCTATGCACGGCCAAACGGCTCGACGGATATCGACCAAATTTGGCACGAATATCCAGTAGGCTCCCAAGTTGTGCAACGTCGCATTTTCAATTCCCTGACCATAGCGGAACTATGGTCGACCATGGTCAACTCCTGAATGGCTTGACGGATATCGACCAAATTTGGCACGAATATCCAGTAGGCTCCCAAGTTGTGCAACGTCGTATTTTTAATTCCCTGACCATAGCGGAACTATGGTCGACCATGGTCAACTTAGTTAATTGAAATGGTAACCCCTATTTTTTATCGCGTATTCGTAATCTACGTGAAATTCTATCTACGGTCGACCCTTCGGACTACCCCCGCGGTCGACCATAGCGCATCCATGGGCCCCTCCATGGTCGAATCCCGAATTGCTCAACGGATATCGACCAAATTCGGCACGAATATCCAGTAGGCTCCCAAGTTGTGCAACGTCGCATTTTTAATTCCCTGACCATAGCGGAACTATGGTCGACCATGGTCAACTTCGTTAATTGAAATGGTAACCCCTATTTTAGCGAATTTTCGAAGAAAAGGAAGCTATTGTTCTCGGTCCAAAATTTTTAAAACTCGAATTTCCGAAAGATTTTTATACCAAAATCCGTTTCAGACCATCCTGAATTCCCTGCCGAAAGACACCAAAAATTATATGTATATATATATATATATTTATATATTTATATATTTATATATTTATATATATATTTATATATGTATGTGTCATTCCAGACGATAACTCTCGAAAGAATTGAGATAAAAAGTTCAAATTTGCACGAAAAATCTGTCTTGGCAATCGACAGGCTATGTTCGAAGATGGGCAGAATCGGGTCACCCTAAGAGGGAGTTTTGGGGAGTTTTAGGGGGGGAAAATTACCCATAAATTCCCAAAATGAAAAAGTCTGACAAGTGACACCTCATTTTAAAGGTTTTTGTACGCTGAACACGATGGTGAAATCAGAATTGCGATATCTCATTCCATTCTCAAACTGGAGCACTTTGAAGATGAAGGAACGTGGTTATTTCTTGAGATGTTCTTCCTGGTTCGTCTGCTCTAATCTGATAACGGAATGGGATATCGCAATTCTGACTTCACGATCGTGTTCAGCGTTGGAAAATCTACAAACCGAGGTGTTACTCGGCAAAAAATGGAACAAAAAATTTGTTACGTACCCAATACCTACTCTTCTGGTATTCAAAACATTTTTGATTTCCCCCTCCCCCTCCTTCCACCCCAAATTTTACTTTGCGTAAAACTACTCCTGTTTTAATTTTGTATGGTATCAAGTTGGGAAAACATTGGCCGAAAATTAATTTTCAGAAAATTTTAGGCGGAGGAGGAAGATGCCGAAAACTTCGAAAATTCGCTCTTATAGCCATGCTGCATGACTGTGGTTTTTTTTATCGCGTATTCGTAATCTACGTGAAATTCTATCTACGATCGACCCTTCGGAGTACCCCCGCGGTCGACCATAGCGCATCCATGGGCCCCTCCATGGTCGAATCCCGAATTGCTCAACGGATATCGACCAAATTTGGCACGAATATCCAGTAGGCTCCCAAGTTGAACGTAGGCGCATTTTTAATTCCCTGACCATAGCGGAAATATGGTCGACCATGGTCAACTCCTGAATGGCTTGACGGATTTTGATAAAATTGGGCACAAATACCCGGTAGGCTATGGGATTTTTCCGTCGTTTGTTGGTTCCACGATACTGCGTACAGCGAATCTCGGATAGCCAGCGAAGCGAGCGGTCAGGCTAGTTATGTATAATGGACGTAATGTATTATGGAATCATGTTATGTATAATATGTATAATATGTATATTTCATGTAATGTTATGTAATGTTATGTTATGTAATGTAATGTTATGTAATATGTATATTTAACGTTATGTAATGTTATGTAATGTAATGTAATGTTATGTTATTTTGCTTCCGAGTCTGTTCTATTTTATAATGGGTCACTCTGATTGTGACGAGGAAGCTCCTGTGCCATCACCTTGGCAGTGTATTTACACCTTTTTTTACCCTTGGGTGGGTATGTTCCGGACTGCCGAGCTTCGGAGCACAACTAGGGCCCAAATGAAGCCTGTGAGCGAAAGAACGACTTTTTTAGACCGAAAATAAAGCTAGATATGGATGATATGGCGTATGGCAGACGGGGACTGCAATTTTCAGGGGGCTTAAAAATATTTTTGCTGAGCGTATAAATAGGCCTATTATTCACAGAACAATAAACCAAAACCATGGCCAATCATCGTACACAAAACTTTGGAAACCATCAATTTTTGTAATCCACGTTGTTTCTAGTAATATTAGTTTCATCAATATACTTCGTTTTTATGTTTTTCGAAAACTGAGCCATCATAGGTTGGCTCGAATAGATATGATAAGGGGATCGGGGAAAACAGGAGTCAAGAACCGATACAGAAAACGGCGGTGGCTTCTTTCTCAATAAAAGAGTTGAAATAAAATGTATGTAACACAATGAGGGAATCCCATAACCGACATCACACAGGCATACGTAGGAGACAACGGACAACCTTCCTACGCACACACACCCTAGCTTGCTCTGTGACCCTGACCGGCCTTGACATCTTGAGGTGACCCAACTCACAAACGAATCCTCATGAATAGACGCAAACTTGTTTTTCTTGAAACGCCCATAATTATCCAAAAACGCTGCGAAGTCCTTATCACGTGGGTTCATTATTCTACCGGACATGCCTACAAAAATGTTGGCTGTTCATTTATTGTTTTTCTTTCATGTGCGATAATTGTAATAGTTATTTTTGATGGTTTCCACCAATTTTGCCCCCCGAACACGAATTAGGCTCCTATTTTTTTTAAATAAATTATCGTTGACCATTGATAGTGCCTGTGGTGGTTTGAGATAAAAGGCGAGGTGAGGTAAGGCGAGGCGAGTGAGTATGATGGAGAGAAGGCTGCTGGATCTAGCGTCTAAAAGGTTACACCTATGGCAGCCAGGAAGGTTAACACCTGTAGCAGCCAGGAAGGTTACCACCACTAAAAGCCCTAGAGGGATTTTGCCCAGTGGTTCCACCAATGCTGGTTCCACCAATCTGGGATCTTTTGTGAGAAGAGGTAAGGAGGCATGAGAGGAGAGAGAGAGAGAGATAAGTCTAAGTCGGCGACTCAAGGAGAGCGTAGAATGAGGTGACAGGCGCAGCCGGCAAGTTTTTATAGTGCCCACTCCACTCTCCTCCAGTCCAGTAGGACTAGTGGGGAGTGATTGAGGTATACAAAGTATGATGTTCTGGGAGGATTCATTTTTGTATACCTTGAACAATCTTAAGGTATACGAAGTATGATGTTCTGGGAGGATCACGACAGTGACATTTAATTGGGAGTGATTTATCGGTCCGGCAAAATAGAGGTTACTCCCTACATAAAAGGCGGGCATAACAGCTTTTAATTCAAACACACGTCCAAAAAATACTTCGCACATCAAAAAAGGGAATCGCACGGCTAATTTGGGAGTCGCACGGCTAATTTGGGAGTCGCCCGTCTAATAAGGTGATTCAACGTTCAAATTTGTTATTGCCCTTCCAGAAATTGATTATAACGGCAGGAGAAGGATTCTCACAGTAGAAATGTGAGAACAACTTGAAATAGCTGTGCAAAACCCCTTTTTTGCTGTGCAAGCCCCTTTTTTGCTGTGCCAACCCCTTTTCTGATGTGTGATTGAATAATACGCTGGTATTGATCACCTATTTAGCCGTGATTGGAGTCAATATTGACGTTTACTTTATGCTGGGAGTTTTACTTTTTCTGAAGTGAAGATAATCTTTTTAGATGGAGATTCGCAGAAGGGAAAATACCTTTTTTTGCCGTGCAGTTAAATATATCCCCATTTAATTGTCTTGATTCAAATGGTGATTCTACTTCTAGTGTAACTATAGAAAATGTAAGGTGATATCAGACACTTTCCCAGGTTTTTTACTGATAAAAATTGAATTTTGGGAACCTTCGTTACATCAATTCTTCACTCTTTGGGCAAAACCAACTTCACATTCGGGCTTCTCGCCCTAAAAAAACATGGAAAACGATACCTAACAACCTCATGTTCACTACAACTTCAAAGAAAACCCCTATTTTTACATCCCTTTACCACCCCCCTCCCACCCGTAACACCGCTGGTTGTATTCAGATCGGGCTGCCGAGTTTCGGAGCACAACTAGGACCCAAACGTGTTGCCAAATTACGACCCAAACTGTGTGCGGAAGAACGACGATTTTAGACCAAACTTTAAAGTAAATGTAAGGCTGAAACTTCGTTAGAACCTCAATTTTCCACTCTTTGGTCAAAATCGACTTCATATTCGGTCTCCTCGTACTAAAAAACATGGAAAACGATACCTCACAAGCTCATGTTACTAAAATACCAAAAACCACTACCTATATTTACAATCATTTTTCACCCATAACGCCCTTGGGTATACTCCGATCAGGCTGCGAGGTTTCGAGACACAACTTGGGCCCAAATGGAGCCTGTGTGCGAAAGAACGAATTTTTAGACCGAAAACAAAGTAGACATGGATGATATGGCGGATGGACATTGCATTTTTGGCATCTACGCACCTTGAAACGTAAAAGAAAAAATTTTGAGGGGGTGTTATAAAAATTATTTGCTGAGCGAATACACAGTGTATTATTCACAAAATAATAAACCAAAATGTTATTTATTTTTATTCTTCCTAGCGGTATCTCTACGAGGAAAACTCGCAAACTCGAGTCCAGTGCTCTCCGCACTCTATTGGGTAACAGACTACACCTTTTTCTGCAGCTAAGTGAATGTGACGCGACTCCGTGAAAGGGCACTCGAGCCCAAGAAAGCAGGTGGAAGTACAAGCATTTCGAACTTACTCCACCACCACCACTCAGTGAACATTCCCCTCTTGCCCCTTGCAACTCTTCTTTTCTTACCTACTTCTTCTTAAGGACTTCCTGCTCTGCTCCATCTCCTTCCATTGTGTAACGAAAGCGTTGCATCTCGTTACTGGGAACGAGGCACTTTTTCAGCGGCGCTTTGGAGCCGCCAAGCTGGAAGGCGACCATACAGCGTAGCGTTACTAACGTCAGCTTTTCTAAATTCCGGAATATTTCAACAATTTATCAGATTTCCGTGGTATCATGTGTTGTTACATTTGATGGTACCATCTGGACACTAACATGGCCACAACCGCCAAATTTAAGCTTGTTTCTACCATTTTTTGCGGTAGTTATGGACGTTTCAAGGGTTCGGGTACGTACACACAAGCACACATATTGATTTTCTGAAGTTAAACGTCAGGTTATCTTCGGGATGGTCAAAAAAGTAAACGTGCTTCATTGACCAAAATATTGAAGTTTGTCTAAAAAGTGGAAAATTGAACACCTAGGCAGCGCCTGTAGCTGAAAACTTGGTGTTGATAGGTAATCACTATAAACATTCGTATTTTTTGTCAAGTCATATGGGGTTTTCTTTCTTTATGAGGAATGGCTTCAGTCTGTCAACAACTATCGCAATGAAGAGTACCCATGATTTCTGGAATTGGATACCATTCTAAGAATTTTGAGACCAACCGCACTCTCCTACGATGAATAGTTCTTTTTCTATGAGCTTTCAATGTTTCAACAACAAGTGACGTTACACTGCGCAAGGGGGTCCCGTCCTGGGGAGAGGGGTACAATGACGGTACTACTTATTGCCAAAAACTTAACGCTCATGGAAAAAGAACTATTCATTGTAGAAAAACGCTGCAAAGTCCTTGTCACGTGGGTTTATTATTCTATTGGACATACTACCAACAGAAATGTTGGCTGTTCATTTAATTGTTTCTGTGCGAGACCCTATCTAAGTAACTACAGAATTTTTTGCAATTATTCGCCCTCCAAAATTTAAATCTAGCCCCCTTTACTTATTGTGAATTTAAAAAAAAGGAATAGTCTTTTTATGCCTCGATTGACCATTTCATACCACTTTTGGTGAATTAGTAGCAATTTTGGCGATTTTTCGCTCCGCAACAGTTGATAGATTCTACAGTTTTTCAAAAACTGATGAACCTACTAATAATTTTCGACTTATTGTTGAACAAGTTTTCCGAAAATTCGCAAAAACTCAAATGTAGCAAATTCAGGTAACAAAACAAAGGTGGCAAAACTACACTGAGCTTATTGAGCTAACTGAACTTGTTACCTAACGCAGTTTTTCTTAATACATAATTAACAAGCACTGGAGAGGAAAATACATAACTTCGTGCTTAGTACGAAGGACGGAACACGGTACTTTTGTACTCTGTAGGCTGTTCCACGGATACTGATCGTAGACTAACGGAACTGTACTATTATTGGTGGGCGGTTCTGATTCCTTATAATTCTAACTAGTTGAAATGCCCGCTTCGATCGCGGATTTACGAATATGATCTTTTCATGATGATTATAATTACTACAGCAATAGGTTATAGTGGTTTGGTCGGTGAGAAGGAGGATTAATTATTTGAGTACCATAAAATGTTCATTGGCATCGTCTTAAGATCTTTCGCCAATTGTAGATCTTGGATATTTCAGAGGAACATGCTACAGGAGTTAAGTATCTTAGGTATAGATTTTTTAGGAAGCTAGGTACATCTATATGGGTATTAGTTTGATGTAACCTATTCACGGGTAACGGCAGGTGTTTATGGCAGAACTTATTGGTAATATAAATAATACGTTTTCAAATTGTTATACTCCAGTCAATTGTCAGTGTTACACTCCAGTATAGTGTAAATTGCTATACTCTCAATGTTCTGTGTGCGAGATTTATAAGTACTGTCGTGATTGGATTGTCGGGGGTCACTGCTGTGGTGAACGGCTGGTAAGCCTGGGATAGCCGAGGGTGTGATGGAGCGTGAGGTATCGGATGACGTGCTCGGAAGGTTCCACCATACCGGTTATACCACCAGGGCCTCACCCTGCAGGTTCCACCACTCACGAGGTCTTTTCGAGGGAAGGAAGGTAGGGAGCGGGAGATAAGTCATTGACTTAGGGAAGCGGGTAGAATGAAGAAATCTGGACGGGAGTACTACTAGACCCCTTCCTTCCACTTGGTTTATTGATTATTATCATCTATTACAGAGTTGAGTGGTATAGGTGGACCACGACAAGTACCATCCTTAACCTCAAATCAACGCCCAGAACATTTGGTGCAGCTGTACGTTCAAGGATTTTAATACGTTCCCAGTAAGGAATTCCGTGGTTAATTATCGTATTTCAGTGTTGTGTGCTAACACAGTTAAGTTTTTGTGACTATGATGTTTCAGAACAACGTCGAACTTTCATCAGAGGGCTCAAGTTTTGCTATCCATTTAATACAATGGAAGCACCTGGTTGAAAGGTTGAAGGCCTTTAATCCGAATTCAAGCCCCCATTCTACAGAAATTGGATAGGAACTTGGATGAACTTATTCAATCCCTCCCAAGCCGGTTGGTCATTTCACAAGCTGTTGAATGGGTAAAACGTGCATTCACGTACCAAACCGACGCCCATACCCTCATCAACAAGCCCCTGGATCCAAGACGTGCATTTCAATGAAAACATACAAAATTCACAGCCTGGAACAATCGTATTCATTGGCATCAGACATCGACACATCTCGATGTGTTACACAAGTCAAGGACCACGAGATCGCTCATCCCACCCTAAATAACACATCCTCTTCAACCCCAGGAATATAACTCAAATCACTTGCGGCGGAGTAGTGGAAATCAATAGCAAAAAACTACAGGATAAAAATAGAATAGTCTATTTCCACGTAAACTAACAAACTGTAAAACCACCGAAACCGGTCTACAGTTTGTTAGTTTACGTGGAAATAGACTATCTATTTTTATCCTGTAGTTTTTGTTCTTTTTTTTTACCCCAGGAATATTGAATTTTCCTTGCAAAGTTTGCAGTGGACGTCATGCACTCCGTAAATGCAAAATATTCAAAGGGATTAATGTTGAAGAGTGACTTCCCGATTTGTATGCCAATGTCACAAAGCACACAATTCGCTGCTTTGTAGCAACCCGTTCAACTTCATTAGAATTCGCGAAGTTGATGACGTGAAACAGGACGGTGGACTGCCCCTTTCCTCTCTACCTGCGTTCATGGATCGGACAGGTTATTGTGAGTAATTTACTTTGAAGAAATTCGTTCCACCCTCACTTCAATCTGAGGACAGATATTTTCCAAAAGCCGAGGGAGAATCAGCAATAAAGAACCTGTAGTCACTGATAAAATCCTGCGAGTATTCCAGCTTCCCAGATGTACACTTCTTACGTACTACGTTCCCATAACTATTCAACTGTTGACTCTTAACAGCATTACGTCAGATGTCAGAACAAGTACATCGAACGTGACTTCCCTTCCTTAGCTTTACAAGCGAAGGAACTACGAACAAGACGACGTCTACCAATCAAAATCAAAAGTTACGCTCGACTGCAATCGAGAAGTAAGCCTTTCATTTCCCGCAGACAATTCTTAGAGACGTTCCAACATATTTCCAAGGAATCACTAATCTGCATTTGGTTTGCTGCCATGGGAAGCATATCCCAAGACTTTCACATCTCACTCTTCTTCGACTGTGGATGTGAATACAATTTACGTTTTGAAAGAATACCAGTCAGTACTCCAATGTTCCCGAACTCTTCGAATGAACTCCGAGATCTCTATTTGCTGCTAATTAATTCCAGTTTTCTGTGTGTTATTCAGTTTAGCTTCAGTGTATTCTAGTCCACATCTAGGCTGAATTTCATTTATACACCTGAGGACAGGTGATCCTCATAGGGTGAGGTGATGTTACGAGCCAGTTCGACGGAACTGCTTTGGTCAGCTCGATCCAGTTTTCCCGAACTCCCCTCAGGACATCGCCCTCCGGTTCACTCTTCCGTAGCAACTTGTACGCGATTCACTCTCTCTTATGCCATTGTGTTATTTATCTAAATAACCAATAAAAATTAATATTGTAATGTTTTATGTGATGCGGGATTTATATCATCCTTCTAAACCTTAAATCAACGCGCGGAACATTACATAACCGCCACTATACAGCAATGTATGGTTTTCTGAAAGCTGGTGATTACTGTCCAAAACCTTGACGCATAACTCAGCTTCCCGTACAGTACTGAGATAAACTGAGCCCTTAACCACGATTGCTGAACGATCTTCGGGGGAAGAAAACTAATAAGAGTCTCATATTCAGTATGAGACACATGGTTTTTCGTGGGGTTCCTTTTATTTTTCGTCGTCATCGATAACAAGAGACGGATCCGTACTGGTTGCGCTATAGGTCCCTCAGAATCCTGAGATGCCACGGCGCCGCTAGAGGAAGCAGATGGTGGGAACTGGTCTCTCTGAGGAGACCACTACCTATTTTCCCCAACCCACCACCATTTTCCTCACTTTCACTGAAGAACTGGCGGATGCTCCTTTCTTCTTCAGTGAAACTGCAGCCTCTGCCTTCTGGGGCCGCCCTGAAAACTGGTAGACCAAATTCACCCTCTCCCCTACTCGTTACACAACTCTCCGGATGATCTGAGCGAGAAAACAGAATAGTCACAGAACTGAACTGTGATGTTCCTGAAATCGGAAGTAACCCAGGTTAGTACAAACGGAGTTACTCGACACCCTGAACGAATGGGGTATGAGCACGTATTACTTCTCTTTTGGTTTATTATTTTCAATAATGAACCATTAGAATCGAGCATGAAAAAAAAAAAAAAATCTTATCCCCCCCCCACAAAATTTGATGGTTTACGTTTCAAGGTATGTAGATTCCAAAACTGCAATAAATCTAAGGGGTTCAAAATAGGGATTGACATTTTCAGAACGCCGTAGCTCGAAAACTTTCGATGGAAGGATATGGTTTTTTTTTACGTTATTAAATTTGTCTTGAGCTAACAATTTTTTGAGACCACCCGGAACATCGTACGTCCAGCCGTTCGTAGCACCAAAAAGTTTCATCAACACGATCGTGAATCAAACGGTATAAATCCGGCCCGGATATCATAACTGCGGAGCATCTGATTATAATCAAGGACGGCTGTATGAAGTCGAGTTGTTTGTTCTGCGATATTATTTCATTTGACAAGTGATGGACTATTGGATTTTGAAACTTGAACTTCTGAAACTTGAACAAACGTTGAAGTATTATTGATGGGTAAATTATTACACAATGGCAAATTATTAAACACCGGCAAATTATTACACAACGGTAAATTATTACACACCGGTAAATTATTACAAAACGGTAAATTATTACACAACGGCTCATCTACCAAGAAGGGGCTGGATTTTGTTGATAGGTACTTTTGCAACTTGAACAACCGTTGAAGTATTATTGATGGGCAAATTATTACACAACGGTTCATTATTCTATCTCCGTAGAAGGGGAACCTATACAGGTAAATTATTACACAACGGTTTTGGTAGGTACCTAGTAACGAGTACGGGGTTAGGTACTAACCTACGAAGGGTCCTTGATCTACATAATATGTGTAGAATAGTACGTATGTTATATAGAAGGGTTATCTATACGGAGACCTGTGATCTGTAACAGAAGGGTATTCTGTACAAAATAATAAACCGTTGTGCAGGGTTTTGCAGCGTTTTTTTAAAATGAAAGTAGGTAGATTCTATCCAGAGAATTTTGACACCAACCGCACTAACCTACTAATCGTAGGAGAGTGCGGTTGGTGTTCAACGTTCTTAGAATGGAATCTACTTTCAATAAAAATAAAAAAATAAACCGCTTTTCTGACCCATGCGCAAACCCCATTGTTCTCCAGTTCACATAATTTAAGTACGGGTGTACACCCAATCCTATTAGGATCCCCAGTCCTAATAGGTATCACCATACCTATTAGTTTCAGACATATGTTGTATGTATGTGTGCGTAAGTACAAGATTCCAGCCTTCAAGAAAACTGTACATACAATTTCCAGCTTCGAGCCTCGATTTCTATTCACCCAAGGAACCTACTGCATAAAAACGCTGCCAAGTCCTTGTCACATGGGTTTATTATACTACTGAACATACCTACAGAAATGTTGGCTGTTTATTTATTGTTTCTTTCGTGTGCAATAATTGAAAGCTATTTTTGATTATTTCCACCAATTTTGGCCTCCCCGAAACGAACCAGGCTCCTATTTTTGAAAGTCTTATCACATGGATATATTATTCTATTGGACATACCCACAGAAATAATGGTTATTCATTTGTTTCTTTCATGTGTAATAATCTAAATAGCTGTTTTTGATGGTTTCCACCAATATTGACCCCCAAATCACGAATTGGGTTCTTTTTTTAAACAAAAAAATTATCTTTGATCATTAACAGTGCCATTTAGCTGTCTTGACTCACCTGTTGATAGATACTACTTCTAGTGTTATGATACAAATTTATGGTGACTTCAGACGATTTCCCAGATTTTTGACTCATACAAAATGAATTCTGGGAGCTGAACCTTCGTTAGAACGCCACTTCTTCATTCTCTGGTCAGAATCAACACCATATTCGGTCTTCACCCCCTAAAAAACATGCAAACACACTCAAGCTCATGTTCACTAATTTTTTTTTTTTTTTAAATCGAAAAACCCTATTTTCACACCAATTTTTCTACCATAACACCCCTGGGTGTATTCCGATCGGGCTGTCGAGCTTCGGAGCACAACTAGGGCCCAAATGGAGCCCGTGTGCGAAAGAACGATTTTTTTAAACCGAAAACGAAGTAGATACGGATGATACAGCGTACGGTGGACGGATATTGCATTTTTGGAATCTACGCACCTTGAAACGTAGAAGTAAAAATGTTTTTTGGTGTTGGGGGTATAATAAAAACTTTTTTCTGGGCGAATACATAGGTGTATTATTCACAGAATAATAAACCAAAAGGAAACGTGAATTTGCCACCGATTTTGAAAATCCCGCCAAACACAGAGGAGATGGAAGACTGTAGTTCAGTCCTGGCCGCGTGAGTCGCCAATTTATTGTCGGCTGGAACTTACTACTTATGTATATACAGGGTTATATATTCACAGGGTCATTCAACTGAGTAGGATGGATTTGAAATGGCTTGTACTCGGCTCCCGAACCCTCCACAGGGGTGGGGATGGTCTCAATGTGTCCCCAAAGAGGGGAAGTTTTTCTGGGTTAGTAACAAGGATGGTTTGGACTGTGAAGCTACACGTTTTTGCCGTCAGGCGTTATATCCTAAACAACGAGTCGATCGTCCACACTCAGCGGGATTTTCGTGCCGAATACGCGATCCTTCGTTGTGTTAGTAACTTTAATGATTAGAGTGTTTTGCAAAGAAAGACCGGGAAGGGTCCGTACAGTGGTAACACAACGTTGTGAAGGTCCGACTCGCCGACACCCCAACCGGTCCATCCGACTTCGAGCTGCATATCTCAACCTCCATGCGTCGAATTTTAAAGGAAGACCTTCAATTTCATCCTTAAGAGACGGTGATAAGCCAACAGCAGCTGAAAGGTGGTTATGGGCAGCAAAAACAGTTCTATGAAAGGATGAACACAGTGTTTGAAGAAAACGAGAATGCCATTCTGTTTATCAGGGATGAAGCCCATTTTCATCTGAATGGCTTTGCTAATCAGCAGAATTTCAGATACTGGGGAGCTGAGAACCCAAGAGAAATTCACGAAACCCCCACGAGTGACGGAACGGTGTGCTGTTGGAGAAAAACATGTCATCGGGCCTTATTTCGCCGAAGAAAACGGAGTCACAGAGACAGTCAATTCTGATCGTTATGGCCATGCTGAACGAATTTTTCTTCCCAGAGCTTCAACGTCGACGTATCCCAACGAGACACGTGTGGTTTCAGCAGGATGGAGCTACATGCCACACCTCAAACGTCGTTATGGAGTTGCTCCGGCGAACATTTCCCGGCCGCTTGATCTCTCGACGAGGAGATGCCCCCCCCCACCCCGTTCACCTGATCTATCCCCCAGCGATTTCTTCTTGTGAGTGTACAAAGATAAACCACAATCCCTGGACAATTTGAAAGCAGCGATCACCACGGAAATCAAGAACATCCCAAAGGACACTGTGCGCGGCTATGAGGAGCTTCCACGAAAAACTGGAAAAATGCATTCAGGCCAATGGCCATCACACGCTTGAAGTGATTTTCAAAAAATGAAGTGAATGACCCTGTATATGTCGACTATTATTATGCAGGAAAAGTATACAATAAGAATAGGTACCTATTATGTTATAAGTGTGGGGCCCCGCACTGTAGCTCTAACAACAGAACGGTTGTTTACAGCAAGATGGATATAAGTAATACGGATTATGCACTGAGAAGGTGGCGAGTATGAAGTGGTTCACAGAAATATAATATGACTAGCCGATAATAATTGGAGAATTTCGAGTAGATTTCAAGTGTTTCCATCACTCGAGGATCACCTGCCACAGCCAATCAAAGTGATTCTGCCCATCTCGTTTTATTTCTTCAATCACGATAAATTCGATCGGAAACGCATACAGCCCACGCGTAACACCGTGTCGGAAATGGAAGACCAGAGCGAACGACCCGCTAGCGATTCGCTTTCCACAGTGGGCGTCTAGTATTCACGGGAGCGTTCTCGTTAAATATACAGATAAGTAATAAACTGTTGTGTAATAATTTGCAGCGTTTTAAACAAATTTTCGAAGTAAAGTAGGTACCTATCCGAACTACATTCAATACTTATTACGCTAAATCTATACCAACTTATTTTTCGCGAGCAAAATACCGTGAAGTCCCAAATTTGAACACCTTTTCCTGCCAATCATCTTGTCACGGAGACATGTAGACCTTTTCACTGATTACAGAAAAAACTGGAACCTCCCTCTATACAATTGTTATGCAATATAAAACAAAACTCGGTACAACTTCTCTCATGAAATAGAAATTATTTACAAGTACTGAAAGTATTTTCAATCAAGTAAGGCGTTATTCCCCAAGAAAGCAGCTCCAAAATACGTCCAAAGACACATGAGGAGAAGCTACCCACGTATTTTTTCTAAATTTTTCATTTGAATGTACAGATTAGATGGCTTAGTTCCTATTTTGGGTTTGCATCAGGCGGTGTATTTCACAACATCATTTCATAAAACTTTGATGACGTCACTTGTGTATGCGACAGATATAATAATTCGTGACCAAGTTGAGGCATGAGAATCCATGTATCCACAACAGTGGTTCAAGTTTATTAGCAAACACAATTAATTAACTGCAGGGAGAACTTCAGTGTGTGACATTTCTGCAGGTCAGTAGGAAACCAAGCCAACGCCATTTTGGAAACCAACTGTATAAATATTTCGATTTCTCCTCTCAGCAGGACTGCAGATATTTTTATAACTAGGATTGTTTTCCAGCAGTCTTGTACGCTGCCCCTTCCCAAAGCCGTTGTTTTATGAGCTCGAGGGTCTCACTGTGAAAGAATGTTTTGTTTCCTTGACAAGTTTGGTTTTTGATAATTCCCTAGGTATTGATCCATTTGTAATTCCAGGCGATGAGTTGTTCTCAGTACCACTGAGAGCGAGGAAAGATCGTTCCACACACAAAAAACGAACCTGTTCTGCTTGATAGGTCATGAGGCGGTATGTGGGTGCGGGGCGGTGAACCTGTCGCGAAGATTTCAGGTTTACCGGTTTAATGGGTATTCTAAATGAGAGGAGCAAGTGGGCCATGGGTGAAGTCCAAGGTCGGACGGAGGACTTCGATGGGATCGATATATCGAGCAGACTGTCGATATCCGATATTTTGGTATCGATATCAGGCTCTCCGATATTTCTTCGTTTAGAATTTTTGTCAACATAATTTTGGTAATTTTTTTCGGAGAAAGATGGATAACAATAGTTTCAGGTTATAGGTGAGGATCAAGGACAGGGTTTACGTGTTATGTGCCTACTAGTAGGACCTAGGTTTTGGTAGGTGGGTACCTACCTAATTGACGGATTTTCACATTTTTTTTTTTGCACTCAGCAAAGCAGGTAGGGAAGAAAACCCTTAGACCCTAAGGAAGAAAACAGCGAATGAACTTTTATTCCTTGGAAGCCCCCAGGAAGAATATTTTTTCGATGGGATTGTCCCACGGACTGAGTACCTAGGTATCTCGATCTTTTGATTTAATCCAATTGATGCGTCCACAAATCATTTCTAACTTCCTATACAATACAAGTTATTTTTCTCATCAGGAAATTTTTTCAACCTCCTTTCTTCAAATTTTTATTATTTTGGCTACATTTTTAGGTAGGTACCCAAATTATGTTTTGTTGACAAAAAAAGTGAATGTTTTCAATGATAGAAGTGTTAATTTTAAAAGTTTCAACGTTTTCTAAAATCCAATATCGACATCTTGGGAGCGACATTTTATTGGTATCGATACCTCACATCTAAAGGCAGATATCGATATTTCTCCAACGTTATCCCATTCCTGACTTCGAGGGCGAAAAGGACCGGAGAGGTGCCGTTTCCTGCGGGATATGAGACCTTCGGTAGCGGTCAAGCTTCAGAGAGATTATTACCAAACAAAGATAGACTGGTTCGTAGAAATTACCTTCAAAATTGCGGATGCGACTGGGGTGAACATTCGTTATTTCGATGTCAAAAACAGATTAAGTCGAGGGCGTTTCTGTGAGAGCTGCGCGCCATGTCTTGAAAATCAATGTGCCTATTTTCAGCTCGAAATTCCACGAGCATGAAAAAAGGCGCATGACGTCTTAGAAGGCAAAATGGTCAGGAGGTCCTTTACATACCACCTTTTTAGAAATCTCTCATCATTAACTTTCATTTGAAAAATAATCGTGAAACTACATCCCCGTTACTGTGTGATTCCGGTTTATCTTTTCTTCTGAAAGACATTGATATTTGAAACAAAAGTAAAGGTGAATCGGGGAAAACTTTCTTTTGGTGCCGGGGGGGGGGGGGGGGTTAGAAAAAATTGTGAGGACACGCTGGGAAGCTTCGCTGATTGGGTGATGTTTGGGTGGGAATTCTTATGAAAAATTCTACTTGATTGTCTCAAGTGTGAGTCGCTCAAAGGTGTGCGCAGAGTAACTCCATTTTTATCCCAAGACCTAATTTTTCCCTCACCATTCCGGACAAGATTTTCCATTTACGAGTCGCGGCGGGTCAGGTCAGGGATAGTACGAGTCCCTGTCCTAACGATGTGGAATAATCAAACAAAAAATAAACCTTCAGTTTACCACCAATTTATATTTAAAACGAAGCTTTTCGCTCGAATTCTGAGCATCCTCAGGTACACTACTCACATAAAGGTGTCTGATTAAATTCGATGACTTGATGATCCCTGTCCTAACTTTATTATTAATAATTTATCTTAAGATCAACTGTTGGTGACGTCATATTGTGCTCTGGCCTCCAGTAGGTGGGCTTACCGACGAGGTGGAGGGAACGCATCCGGTTCTTCGGATTCTGGAAACTGGGACTGGGCACCGGCCGAATCGCGCCGGGTTCTTGAAATTGAGAGGCTCCTTTATGTACCGTTGGGAGGCGCAACGGTACTGACGAAGCTTCCAAATATCCCTACAGCTCCTCACTGTATTGATCCCTGATTTCAGAGAATTTTCAAAGAAAAGATTGCAATGGTACTAAAACTATTGGGTAATAGTTCGCAGTTATTTGTAGTTGTTTGGATACATAACAGTATTTGAATTGGGGAGGGGGGGAGAAAGCGGGAAATTGTTAAAATATAAAAACTTGATCAATGGTGTTTTAGTCACCTCGGCATCGCCACGTCACTCCATATAAATATTCTACAACACCCTTAGGGGTGCCCCCCCCCCCCCCCCCTCAATTCACTGAATAAATCATTCATATCTGCTCATGATGATCATATTTAGTATAGTACTTAACCACTCTCCTCTGCTACTCGAGCTCATACATAGAATGTCATTTCAGCGAGCACTTTCGATATGAATTCAGCTTCACAGTCAAATTCAACCTCCTAGACACGCGTTTCGAGTCAGAAGTTTGCGCAGAAGAAATCAAGTTGGTAAATTCTAATCAAATGGCAAATTTTAGTTCTACTGGTAAATCCAAGGAAGTCTGAAAATTCGTGTTAGGTTAGTAAATTTGATATCTGTAGGCAATATTATAAGACCGTTGGAAAGTCTGAGTTCAGTTGGCAAATCCCAGTTAGAAAGCACACGCGACTTCTATTTGTAAGTCAAAAACCGTATTCGATTCCTGAGTCGAGCGGTATACATAACACATAAGTATGTCACCACATAAGTATGCTATGGTATACATACCTACCACATAAGTACGTCACCACACAAGTGTGTATGCCACATAAGAATGTTATGTCACATACATACTACGTAAGGTTGCATACTACGTACTGGGTGAAAGTTAAAACCTTTGATTTCGAGTAGCTAAGTGCCTATCCTCGATTCCAAGTAGTCCAAAGATGAGTAGTTACCTACTAAACCATGAATATCCGAGGAACGGCGTGACTCGATCCATGGAATGAGACCTGAGCATAGGGGCGGAAATACGATTCTAGAAATCATAATTTATTGATTGAGGCAGACTTTCTAGGGCAATTTTTAGGTATACATACCACATAAGTATGTCACCACATAAGTGTGCTGTGGTGTACATACCTACCACATAAGTAGGTCACCACACAAGTGTGTATGCCACATAAGAATGTTATGTCGCGTACATAGTAGGTACGTAAGGTTTTAACTGGGTGATAGTTAAAAACCTTTGAGTTGGAGTAGCTAAGTGCCTATCCTCGATTCCAAGTAGTCCAAAAATGAGTAGTTACCGACTAAATCATGAATATCCGAGGACTCGATCCATGGAATGGGGCCTGCGCACAGGGGCGGAAATACGATTCTAGAAATCAAAATTTATTGCTTGAGGCAGACTTTCTAGGGAAATTTTGCGCTGATTCCGACTATACTCCTTGTTTCTATACGCAAAATAACTACCAGGTAATCTCTTTTTCTCCTAAAACCTCGAAAATCACGTTTCTTCCATTTAAATCATTCAAACAATTTTTTTCAACACAGGATTCCGACTATACTCCTTGTTTCTATACGCAAAATAACTACCAGGTAATCTCTTTTTCTCCTAAAACCTCGAAAATCACGTTTCTTCCATTTAAATCATTTAAACAATTTTTTTCAACACAGGATGGATTTTTTCCACAGTAAACAATCGCAAAAACAACAATGTCTGTATGCTTCAGATTGTTAATTAAAGGAATTTTTGGCGATTGGGCACGTAATTAGTTCCAGCCTGCAAAAGGGTTTGAGTCTATTATCGTTCATTAGGGCGATGTGATGTTGCGAGGGTCGATTGTTGATTTTTCGAGCCGTTCAATCGTTTTAATGGAAAAAACGGGCGACGCGGTTATCTTGGATAGTGGAGCTGAAGGTCGCGGATGACTCAACATCAACTCAGCCTCTCGATAACGACGATAAACTCACCCGAGAGTCGTTGATGATAGACGACGGTCTGAAGCTTGCGGCATCGATATATGATCTGCCGCAATATCTCCCAACAGGTGTGCAATTATGTACGTTCAGCACCGATGCCGTATTTGAATGGTACCATGTTTCAGTAGGTACCAACTGATAGTTTTGAAAAAAATGTAATGAAATCCGGTCTTCATAATCCGATAGCTGACCCAGCGACGACGCTGGGTTAGAAACATTGGTTGTACATTCACAGATATCACCCATAGTCATTAAGGCGAATGTGGACGACAGGTGTGCGAGAGAGAGAAGATGGAAAAGTATTTAACGTTTTTCTCGGCAACCGTTCAACATTTTTTAAATCTGAAAAATTGTTTATTCCCAGAGAATGAATACAAAAGAGGCCAACGAAAAAACGCTCCAAATCCCTGTACAACGGTTTATTATTTTGTATAGAATACCCTTCCGTTACAGATCACAGCTCTATGTATAGATAACCCGTCTATATAATATGATATGTACTATTCTATACATATTATGTAGATGGCAGACCCTCCTTAGGTTAGTACCTAACCCCATACTCGTTACTAGGTACCTACCTAAATCACGAGTTAAATGTTGCTAAAATAATTCTGCCGATGACAAACAGTACCTAACAAAAAGAAACACACATAATGAAGTTCTGAAAAGAAATTGTTGATGAGGAGTGAAAAAAGTTGCGAAAGTACCTACCAACAAACTCCAGCCCCTTCGACGTAGATGGTATAATGAACCGTTGTGTAATAATTTACCGTTGAGTAATGATTTACCGTAGTAATAATTTACCCATCAATAATACTTCAACGTTTGTTCAAGTTTCACTACCTACCAACAACTCCAAAAGAGCCATCATTTTTCAAATGAAATAATATCACAGAACAGCCAACTCGACTTCATACTCCGCCAATATAATCAGGTGATCCCTAGCAATGATTTCATCTCCGCCAAATTTCCTATTGTGGGCGCGTCTCTGGTTACGAGATTTGGTTTGAATTGTATACAATTTCATTCACACTGGAGTCGAAAATGCCTGTCGGTGCAAACTTCGGGGCCTTACTGTGAACGAACGGCTGGACGTACGACGCTCCGGATGGTCTTAAAAAACTCGCAAGTTCAAGAACTATTTAAAACCGTAAAAATATTCACGTAAAAAAATGGTATAGGCGTTTTGAAAATGTCAACCCCTATTTTGAACCCCTTAGAGATGACTCACAGTAACGTCGAGCTTCGAGGACCAACTAGACAGCGAACGGAACCTATAACCCGAATTTCATCAATTTTCTTTCATGGTAACTAAGAAAAGTGGCCCGTACGGCGTACGGCGGACAGACAGAAATATTTTTATTGCAGTTTTGGATTCTACATACCTTGAAACGTAAACCATCAAATTTTGAGGGGGGGTAAGAATTTTTTTTTTCATGCTCGATTCCAATGGTTCATTATTGAAAATAATAAACCAAAAAAAGTTGAAAAATCTTTCAAAAAAATTTGTTTTTCACATTTAAGTAAATGTTAATAATTAAGTAAATACCTATTTTTGTACAAAAAGAGGTACAGCCCGGATCTGGGTACTCATTACCTAATCATGCATTATTTAAAAACCGCCAATCGTTTTAGTTTATACCTATTATAAAAAATTTTATATTATTTCTCAATTGGCGAGTTTCTTGTTATATTCGTATTGCAGGATATTCTCTTCAATCGCACAAAAATTAAATCAGAATTTCTGAAAGTTCACCGTAGGACGCTAGGTATATAGTGTGCAATATTTGATTTTGGAGTACCTAGGTACAAACATTTTTACCACCCACAGGGCCCTCTATTTTTACCTGCCTTGCAGTCTCGGATGCAATTCTACTCTCCCGAACAAATTTGGTTCTGTATCTGTCGGGCTGTCGGGGTTTCCCTTGTTACAGGCATAACTTGCTCAATTTTTATCCGATGCTGTTGCTATTTTCAGAATTGTGTAGGTCATCCCCCAGACCACGACGGACTCCTTGAAGTGAAATGCCCAAAGTCGGCTGAGTTATTGACCCTAGAGGAAGCCACAAAGATAAAAGGGTTTTGCCTCAACCCCAAAAAAAAAAAAAGCCGAGCCATAACTTTTTCTACTAAATACAGGGCCAGCTTGAAATTGTCAACCGTGAGTATTGCGACTTCATTTCTCCATGTTGAGCGCATCAAAAGAGACAACGAGTTTTGGGCCACAAATATGTTCCCAAAACTTAGCCGCTTTTTTGATGCGGCCATTCTACCCGAGATAGTGGATCTCCAGAAGTGCAGATCGATGCCACTCAGGAAGACCTGACCTTTAATTAAATTTGAGAAAAATATACTCATGTAACACAAGTTAGTAATATTTTTTCATTATTGCTTCCCTTCCCTCCACAATTCAAAGATAGAAAAATCCCAAATTGAGAGTGCAGTGTACTGTAATAATCATGTCAGAAGCCGACCAGATGCCTCATGCAGCATGGCTCTAGGAGCGAATTTTCAGAGAAATTTGGGGGGAAGTGAGCCGTTTCGTTCAAAACACAAAATTAAACAATATTCAACATTCCTTTTACCGAAAAATCGTATTTTTTTACTTGACCAAAGACACCCACATGCCCAAAGGGTTAAACATGGATTTTGTTTTTTTGGACCACTAAATTGAAAATTTGAACAGCTGGCCTGCCAGCGAACTCGTAATTTACTCTTGAGCAGACGGATTTTTCTGAGCAACAAAGAAATTTTTATCGGAAAATTACTCTAGTTATTGTGTGGAAGAACTTAGGTATTTACCTATATAAAATCAAAATTCTGTGATCCAGTTCGCTGATGCATTTCCAACGGATTCTGATGTCAGCATGGAAAATTATAGGAAAAAGGTCTCTCCTCAAGAAATTTTCCGAAGACTTCAAAAACACACATTCATCACCCATAGACATATTTACAAAAATGTTTCCTGGTGCCTTCCAATCTTGAAAGCGGAACACCCCCTACCTGCGGCACGGGTAGGCAGTAGGGAAAGGTCATTCGCCTCCGTTCTCCCCTTCAAATGAAAGATTTTCAACTATTCACAAAAGTTGATCTTTTCGACCGCCTACCGATGCTATTTTTTACATAGGCGGTTTTTTCAATAATGCATGATTAGGTAATGAGTACACAGATCCGGGCTGTACCTCTTTTTGTACAATAAATATATTTACTTACAATTATTAACATTTAAATGTGAAAAAAAATTTTTTTTGAAAGATTTTACTAATTTTTTTTCGTTGGCCTCTTTTGTATTCATTCTCTGGGAATAAACAATTTTTCAAATTTAAAAAATGTTGAACGGTTGCCAAGAAAAAGTTGAATGAAATTGGGCGATTGCACTGCCATCTCTTATCGGAGAATCACACTAATAGCCACTGGACTTAAAGTTTCGAACTCCCAAGAAATTGCACGAGACATTCAGCAGAAGTGGTTGAAACCCGAGATTTTAATCAACTTCTTGCGCAAAATGTTTGGGCTATTGAAATGTTTTTTTTTTGTTTTGTTTTTTCAATTTTCCGTGATTATGATTTTGTGGTTGCTGTTTTCCGATTTCGACCCACAAAAAACCTAGGTACAATTCGCCTCAAAAACTATCCCTTTTCAAACTCCAATTGTGCGATTTTTTAAAATTCTTATCTGGTAGGAAGAATCCTTTCTTACTAAGACCCTCATCCTCAAAAGAGGATTTTAGGAATTTCGTAATATTTTGTAGTATTACACACGTTTATTTCTATGTACCGAACCGTATGGCTATAAAAATTGTAGGCATAACGCAAATAATACAATTTTTTTTAAAAATACACCAATATTGAAGTAAAAATTAAAAAAATGCCAAGTCCCTGTCACATGGGTTTATTATTCTACAGGATATACCTACAGAAATGTTGGCTGTTTATTTATTGTTTCTTCCATGTGCAATAACTGAAATAGTTATTTTCGATGGTTTCCACCAATTTTGGCCCCCAAAAATAAAAGCGCTGCATAGTCCTTGTCACATGGGTTTATTATTCTATTGGACATACCTACAGTCTCCGGTGTGTCGATGGAGTTCGTGAAATCGCGATTATTAGATGAGCAATTCAAACGGAAGACTATGGAGGAAGAATTAAAAGATGACTCTGAAGTTTCTTTCAAGGGTCAAGTGTGTCATAGCAATAAAAACCATACGGCACAATGTCCACGGGGAAAGAGGGGGAGAGGCGGTCACCATCGCGGAGGCGGACGAGGCAGAAGGCACAGAGGAAATGGACGAGGCGGCAGAGGTAACAACAGTACCTACCAAAATAATACCTATCAGCATAATTATTCAAAAAAACCGCAACCAGCTAACTTCGCAGGACACTCAGAAATTTCGTTTATTGCACTATCCTCTAATAATCATGATATAAAAAACGAAAACGTTTTTATAATTGATAGTGGTGCTACGAGAAATCTCGTGAAGTCGGCTATTGTGGAGGCGGATATTGTATTTGGATTCCGGAAGAAGAAAAAGTCGTACAAGCGCGCGACGTAACTTTCGAAGAAACTGTAACGGAATATCAGGAACGTCAGAAATCAAGAGTGAGTGTTTCTACCAAATCTGAAGATGAAGAAGAGGAGTCTGAAAAAAAAATAAATAAAATAAAACACCCGAAAAACAAACAAAAATTGTAAATCCATCTCATGATAACAGTCAGGAACGAGACAAGCAGGCTAATCGACCACAACTACCCGTACAGGCAGAGCAGCCAACCTACCTTCAAGACTCGGTGAATATGAGCTGTATTCAGCATATTGTTTACTCACCAGCTGTAACGAAGAACCTTCAAGTTTTGGAGAAGCGATGGAGGATGAAGAATGGAAAGAATCTATAAAAAAGGAGGAGAAATCTCGTGAGCAAATGAACACCTGGTCGCCTGCGCTTCTACCGAACGGAGCCAAAACCATAGATATGAAGTGGGTTTTTCTATTGAAAAAAGACGGCACGAAAAAAGGTAGGCTCGCAGCGAAAGGTTTTCAAACACAAAAAACTGAGTTTGAATTTCTATACTCACCTGTCTGCAGAATTTCAACAGTGAGAATCGCGTTGCCACTAGCAGTGATAAATGGTTGGACTATCAAACATATAGACGTTCCTACTGTTTTGGTTGATTATTCTGTGAATAATACACCTATGTATTCCTGTCAGCAAAAAATTTTTATAACACCCCCTCAAAAATTTTTCTTTTCCGTTTCAAGGTGCGTAGATTCCAAAAATGCAATGTCCGTCCGCCGTACACCGTAGGCCGTCCGCCGTATCACGTGTACCGGCTTCATTTTCGGTCTAAAAAAGTCGTTCTTTCGCACACATGCTCCATTTGGGCCCTAGTTGTGTCCCGAAACTTTGCAGCCCGATCGGAATATATCCAGGGGTGTTATGAATGAAAATGTGTATAAAAATAGGTACTTTTTGTGTTTTAGTAACATAGTAGTAAAATGAGCTTTTGAGGTATCGTTTTCCATGTTTTTGGGGACGAGAAGACCGAATATGAAGTCGATTTTGACCAAGGAGTGGAAAATTGAGGTTGTACCAGATGTTCAGCTCCCAAAATTGATTTTTTATGGGTCAAAAACCTGCGAAATCGTCTGAAATCACCATCAATTTGTATAATAACACTAGAAAAACGCTGCAAAGTCCTTGTCACATGGGTTTATTATTCTATTATTTTATTGGTCTACAGAAATGCTGGCTGTTTATTTATTGTTTCTTTCATGTAAAATAATTGAAATAGCTATTTCTGGTGGTTTCCACCAATTTTGGCCCCCAAAACTTGAATTGGGTACGCTCTTTTTTTTTTCAAATTACCTTTGATCATTGATTGTACCATTTAATCGTCTTGATCCACGTGTTGACACTTTTGGTTTATTATTCTGTGAATAATAAAAAAATTTTTATAACACCCCCTCAAACGTTCCCCCCTCAGCGTAGATTCCAAAAATGCAATCCGTCCGCCGTACGCCGTACGCCTTATCACGTGTACCGGCTTCATTTTCGGTCTTAAAAATTCGTTCTTTCGCACACATGCTCCATTTGGGCCCTAGTTGTGTCCCGAAACTTTTCAGCCCGATCGGAATATATCCAGGGGTGTTATGAGTGAAAATATGTGTAAAAATTGGTACTTTTTGCGTTTTAGCAACATGTTGGTAACATGAGCTTCTGAGATATCTTTTTCCATGTTTTTGGGGACGAGAAGACCGAATATGAAGTCGATTTTGACCAAGGAGTGGAAACTTGAGTTCTACCAAATGTTCAGTTCCCAAAATTGATTTTTTTATGAGTGAAAAACCTGGGAAATCGTCTGAAATCACCATCAGCTGGTATAATAACACTGGAAAAAGTGTCAACACGTGGATCAAGTCGATTAAATGGCACTACCAATGATCAAAGATAATTTTAAAAACGCTGCAAATCCCTGCACAACGGTTTATTATTTTGTATAGAATACCCTTCTGTTACAGATCACAGCTCTATGTATAGATAACCCGTCTATATAATATGATATGTACTATTCTATTATATGCATATTATGTAGATCGCAGACACTCCGTAGGTTAGTACCTAACCCCGTACTCGTTACTAGGTACCTACCTAAATCACGAGTTAAATGTTGCTAAAATAATTCTGCCGATGACAAACAGTACCTAACAAAAAGAAACACACATAATGAAGTTCTGAAAAGAAATTGTTGATGAGGAGTGAAAAAAGTTGCAAAAGTACCTACCAACAAACTCCAGCCCCTTCTACGTAGATGGTATAATTTACCGTTCTGTAATAATTTACCGTTGAGTAATGATTTACCGTAGTAATAATTTACCCATCAATAATACTTCAACGTTTGTTCAAGTTTCACTACCTACCAACAAACTCCAATAGAGCCATCATTTTTCAAATTAAATAATATCACAGAACAACCAACTCGACTTCATACTCCGCCAATATAATCAGGTGATCCCTACCAATGATTGGCCGTATTCACAAATTCCTATTGTGGGCGCGTCTCTGGTTACGAGATTTGGTTTGAATTGTATACAATTTCATTCACACTGGAGTCGAAAATGCCTGTCGGTGCAAACTTCGGGGCCTTACTGTGAACGAACGGCTGGACGTACGATGCTCCGGATGGTCTTAAAAAACTCGCAAGTTCAAGAACTATTTAAAACCGTAAAAATATTTACGTAAAAAAATGGTATAGGCGTTTTGAAAATTTCAACCCCTATTTTGAACCCCTTAGAGATGACTCACAGTAACGTCGAGCTTCGAGGACCAACTAGACGCCGAACGGAACCTATAACCCGAATTTCATCAATTTTTTTTCATGGTAACTAAGAAAAGTGGCCCGTACGGCGTACGGCGTACGGCGGACAGACAGAAATATTTTTATTGCAGTTTTGGATTCTACATATCTTGAAACGTAAACCATCAAATTTTGAGGGGGGGTAAGAATTTTTTTTTTTCATGCTCGATTCCAATGGTTCATTATTGAAAATAATAAACCAAAAAAATGAGCGTACCTAATTTGTGTTTTAGGGGCCAAAATTAATGGAAACCATCAGAAATAGCTATTTCGATTATTACGCATGAAAGAAACAAAAAATGAACAGCCAACATTTCTGTAGGTTTGTCCAATAGAATAATAAACCCATGTGACAAGGACTTGCACATCAGACTGCATAGGTACCATACTTCTGTACGGCGATTCTTGGAGTACTTCCCCCTCTTCGAATTGGAATTTTGAGTCCATTGGCGTGGATATTGGGCGGCTTTTGTTCATGTTGGATTTCTTCAATAACTTTTCAATCAAACTTTTTTGATCAATGAGGACTGAATCTCCGCTTCTAACAATGTTCATGCCAAGGAATAGCGAAATTTCCATGACACGAACACTAAATTCTTGTTCCAGTTTTTGAAGTAGCTTATTCACATCGTCATCTTCTCCCATCACAAGTCCATCATCAATGAAAAGTACGAAGGTCATAGACGGAGAATAATATAAGCGAACGGCATGTTTTTTATCGTTGAAATCCAGAATTGACCATAACTTCATTTATTCTTGTGTTCCAACATTTTGGAGCTTCGTTGAGTCCAGAAATTTTTCACCGTACTCGTCTTAGCCCCTTGGGAGTTTTGATGTAGATATCCTTTTTGAAGAACATCATTGAGAAAAACGCTGCAAAGTCCTTGTCACATGGGTTTATTATTCTATTGGACACACCTACAGAAATGTTGGCTGTTCATTTATTGTTTCTTTCATGTGAAATAATTGAAATAGCTATTTCTGATGGTTTCCACCAATTTTGGCCCCCAAAACACAAATTAGGTAGGTACGCTTTTTTTTTCAAATTATCTTTGATCATTGGTAGTGCCATTTAATCGTCTTGATCCACGTGTTGACACTTTTTCTAGTGTTACTATACAAATTGATGGTGATTTCAGACGATTTTCCATGTTGTTGCCTCATAAAAATTTGGTTGTTTGTAAGTGTAAAGTTGTTTCTGAACACAACTACGGCCAAAATGGAGCCTGCGTGCGAAAGAACGAATTTTTTAGACCGAAAATAAAGTACCTATATGCAAGATACAGCATAAGGCAGACGGACTTCGCATTTTTGGAATCTACTTGCCTTGAAACGTAGAAGAAAAAGTTTTGAGGGGGTGTTATAAAAAATAATTTATTAGCTGATACATAGGTGTATTATTTACAGAATAAAAACCAAAGCTTTTGATTTACTATCCTGTGAATGTGCACCTATGTATTCGCTCAGCAAAAAAAAAATTCAAACACCCTCTCAACATTTTTTCTTTTGCGTTTCAAGGTTCGCAGATTCCAAAAATGGATGCCCGTCCGCCGTACGCCATCCATATCTACTTTATTTTCGGTCTAAAAAATTCGTTATTTTGCACACAGGCTCCATTTGGGCCCTAGTTGTGTCCAGAAACTTTGCAGCCCGATCGGAATATACTCAAGTGTGTTATGGGTGAAAGTGGGAGTAAAAACATGGTTTTGGTGTTTTAGTAACACGAGCTTGTGAAGCATCGTTTTCCACTTTTTTTTAGGACGAGGAGACGGAATATTAAGTCGACTTTGACCGAACAGTGGCAAATTGATGTTCTAACGAAGTTTCAGCCTTCAATTTACGTTAGAAATTGGTGTGAAACCGTCATGACTAGGTACATAGCTTAATAATTAGAGCTCGAGGTGGTCTCGATCGACGCAGGATGTGATCATGGATGTGATCATCTTTACCTTTTCTTCCAATCGAAAACCAGCCAAAAAGTAAACAAGTCACTTTTATGGTCCAAGTAAGGCAGCATTAAAGGAAATGCTATTATACAAAAGTAGTTACGTAGATATGTACATCAGCGGTGAGGAATCCAAACACTGTACCTAGTAGTGAACTCTTGTTTTCAACTCCTCTTTAAAACGCGTTACGTGGGACTGCATAATGCAAGCGCGTCATTACAAGCAAATCACTCGGTTATTTGTATCCTCCAACTGCGTACGAGTATGAAGATTCTTACAGCTAAATTAGGAACAATCCCTCACATTCCCAGCCATCCTTTCATTCCTTCACCACAGGGATGCCAGAACCACGTGGAAAACGGTGGAAAATTGTGATGTGAACCATTGAGAAATAATGACGGTTCATATTTAGCGTTAAGGTTTTAGGTTAAGAAAACTACTCGATGGGTTGTCATGTTACTGCACTCAAATTACTCGTTAGCCACCCAGGGTAGAGTATTTTTGAATTGAAATAGCTAGCTGATTTCCTAAGTTGCTGACATTAGGTGAAAATTACATAATTTGTAAATAGGAAAAAAAGAAAGGAAGTAACAGCAATGTGTTGCGTATCTGCATTCATGAAAAATCGATTTACAGAAACCTCTGAAAAATAAAAACAGCAGCCCTCCCCCCATTCGACTCTATTTTCGGCCTTCACGTATCCAGGTCATTCAGAAAAAAAAATAAAAAATACTAAAAATAATACCTAGGTATGTATCATGAAATTTATATTATTATTTATATAAATACAAAAGATAAACCCTATAATAAATAGTTTATACTTATTAAAGAATTTATCTTTTGTATTTATATAAATAATAATGTAAATTTCATGATACGACGGTATTAAATGCGATTAAGACCCCAGAATACGAGCAACAGTAACAGAACACACTCGCACGTCGTACTCACACACTCACATACGGTATCGTATCGAGGCTAAAAAACGTCTGCCAATTCGAGTAGGCAGTATAGCTTCCTCAATTGAATCACATGAACGTATAGACCACGTCCATTTTTATACAGAACCATCTGCGATCCAACCCGCGAGTGCCCTCAAAATTTCAGCTCTCTACAACTGTTTTTAGCGTGGTTAGAAGCGTTACAAGGAAACGGTCAACATTTCATGTTTGCGTATGCGCAGACCAATGAAGTCATATGCAATTATCAAAGTGATCGACACTCCAAATCTGAACTGATTTCAACGATATTTAAGGTAGTTATGGGCGTTTAAAGTATTTCACGTTTGCGCATGTGCAGACAGGGCAACTTCCATGATTTTGAAATGGGATCATCTGCGATCAAACCCGCATGTGTAACCTCAAAATGTCAGCTTTCTACGACTATTTTTCGCGTAGTTGGAAGCGTTACAAGGAAATGGTCAACATTTCATGTTCGCGCGTGCGCAGACGAATGTTGCACTACGATTCAAATTAAATTCATTTGGAACTATCAAAGTATTATTCCTGATCAACCCTCCAAGTTTGAATTCATTTCAACGATATTTAGGGTTGTTATGGGCGTTTCAAGTTATTTCACGTTTGCGCATGCGCAGACGAAAGTTTCGGTAAACTTTCGTATGCGCATGCGCAGCACACCAGCGATTTTTGTATGGGACCATCTGTGACCCAACCCGCACCAACCCTTCAAATTTCAGCCCAATTCGACAGTTATTTCGGGTAGTTATGGGCGTTACAAGGAATTATCACAGACAGACAGACACGGAACAAAAAACGTTCCTCGATGTCTGACACAAAAAATGGTTGTGGAAATTTTCATTTTGGAGGACATACAATTTTTATTACTCATTCACGAATCCAGGGCTTCCCTAACTTCGGTGGTGAGGAAGCAAAATTAATGTATTCCCTTAAAATCCGTTAGTGTTATATTTAAGACAAGTATTCATCAAAAGGAATGTAATAAAAACAACAGCTACACTTTTGATATTCTCGTACCAACCAAACTTATTTCTCTGAATAAGTACCGTGAAACGTTATACTAGGAGTTATCCGTTACGCCCACGACGTACTCATCAGACGGACACCGTGGTTTTTTCAACGGATTTATTTTGTAGTTAGAAATGACTGAAAAAGAGTTTTTTAAATGGCTATATTTTCTGTAAGCTTGGGGTTGTTCTCTTATATCCAAAATCAAAAATACTACGGCCCCCCTCATCTAGAGCCCTAGCTTCTGAAGGGTCTCCCGAATTATAATCTATTGTAAATTTAAATCTTTTCCCAGAAACCCACTGGAAACTGTTCGAACGATAATAACGTTAATCACTTGACGAATCGTAATGGAAATAACAGCTACATAATAAAAGAATGGAAGCCAAACTTCTTCCCTTGAATATCCCGAAAACACAAATTTGGAGGAGTTATCTAGTTACACCCACGAACATATAAACAGACGCAAACTCATGGGTTTTTTCGCGGGTTTGTTTTTACGAATGGAATGGTCTGAATCGGATTATTTGTAAAAATGGTGCATGGTTGTGTAGTCCCTACATCGAAGTCGAAAACGATACGGCACCCTCATTTAGAAGTCTAGCTTATGTAGACTGTCCATAAAAAGCCCGTGAAATATTTACGACTTTTACACTTATGCTGGATGATATATGAGAGTAACAGCGAATTACATTTTCGCCGCCAAATCGTGAACTTGGCGGCGAAAACAGAACTCGCCGCCAAACGAGTGTGTGGCACAGTGAAGCTATTATATTTTCGTATGTAGTCCTACGCACTCATAAAGACGGATAAAAATTTGGGAAAGATAAAAGAGGCCCACGTTTCAAGCTGTGCTCAAAGAGAGGAATGTTGTTACAAGCGACGAGATAGTGTGAGATGGCTGACAAACGTAGCGCGTGAGTAGTTCTGCTTTATTCGGTCGTTCTCTACATTCTAGATCCGTCGCTTACTATACTACCCCGGCCCTATTTAGTATAATGAAGGGACTAGGGAAGAGGAGGGTGGCTAGGGCTTTATGCGGATGTAACCTGGTTACATAATGGCGAACTAGGCGTTAGCATTCCACGGCCGACTCCAGTACCTCTCGTAGTTCGTGAGTCGTCAAAGACGGGACGGAAGAGAGTTGCTTAGGAATGCCAGGGCTAATCTTCGGGTCGGGTCGCCACTTCTGCTATTAGTGAAAACCTAGAGGTAGGCTTTGTAAGGTGGTAGATTCAGACAGAGATGGTGTACTGAAACAAAGTTCGCTGTATAAATACCTGTCCTTTTCTGTTTTTAAGGTTTTCCAGGACTTAATAGCAGTTTGTGGTGTTCGAACTTTGAAAACGTCCTGGTTGCCATGAACAGGTAGATGCATAATTAGAGTCCCAAGTTCCAAGATGGATGTCTTCTCACATTAGTAAGAACCAGGAAAGTGTAAATTTCGCAGTATGAACAACTTTTCTGTCAAAGGTGACGACAATAATCCTGATTTCCTAGGACAGGTTAATGTTTTGTTGTTGTTTGGAAACGTCCTGGTTGAAAGAATCTTATTAATAATAAATATTAATAAAAGTAATTACCTACATCGATTTTTCTGATATTTCACGTTTCTCGCTTTAAATGCTATTAGAAGACGATCGGCAAGTATATTTTACTATATTATTAGAAAACGGTTCGGGAATTGCAAGTACGCTAACGCCCCAGACTCCCGTTTTATTAGCTTGCAAGGGGAATCGAATATCGTCAGAGCTTTCTAGAAACACCCGGAGGAAATAAAAATAATATTTCAATCTATTCAGTATCCAAAAAAAATCAAAAAAAGTATTGACTAAAAGTGGCTCAAATTTAACTTCTAGTGGGTCAAAAATTGATAAAAATCATCAAAACGTAATAGGGCAATCCTTCGAATATATGCTCATAAGTATGGTCATGCTGCATGACTGGAATTTTTGATTTCAAATTCAGATCCACAAAAGAAAGGAGATGAGTTTGCGTTTAGAACTTTTTAGAAAACCCTCTGCACCATGAGGGGAGCACATCTAGGACACTGTTCATTCAGAACCTTGCTATTCGGAATTAACTGAAGTAAGTATGCGACTCATTAAACAAAAAGCAGCTGAATAAGAAAAAAAAGTAAATAAGAGTAGGGGAGAAAAAAGCAGGTGAATAAGAAAAAAGTAAATAAGAATAAGGGGGTTGATTCTGTCGGACAACACTATCACAGAGTGCCTTAACTCGAGACAACTCGGTTGGTACGTATCCGCAAGAGAAGTTTCTCATTTTATGTCCCTCCGATACAATGAGGATCGTAAAAATTTACATTCCAGATCCACGTTAGAAAAGAGGTTGATCAATGTACATGGGCCAACAAAACATCAAGTAAACATATTCGACACTCGCCCGTTAGATTCTAAACGACTCGATTGGCCTTTGTACCGCTACTGCACTAGATAAACGTCTGATTGACAAAATATCGACGACGAGTACACTACCACTTCTTGTTGGCGTTTCAATGGTTAACCAAACCACCATTATACAAGCTGAACCATAATTTTGTCCACTACTTGCGTCAGAAAATTCATCTTCTTAGTGGAACAACTTTTGCTTCCGAAGCAGCGGAAGCCTTGTGTTCACTTTCGTGAGCCAAAAAATTTTTGTCTTCAGAAATCAAAATTTCCACTTGCATTTTGCGTTTCAAAGCCTACTGAACAAATTTGGTTCCGTGTCTGTCGGTCTGTGGGTCTGTGAGTCTGTCCGCATTTCCTTGTTACAGCCATAACTTCCACGATTTTGAATTGATTCAGCTCAAATTTTGAGGGATGGTGCGGATAAGGCCCCTTGAGGTCCCATACAAATTTCAACATGATTGATCCAGCGGTACGCCCTGCTCATGCGCTAACGTTAAATTCAACAAACACGCATAACTTTCACAATTTTGATTCAATTTCGCTCAAATTTTCAAGGGTTGTTTGGACAAGGCCTAGTGAGTTCCAGTATGAATTTCAGCATGATCGGACCCTCGGTGCGCTCTGCGCATGCGCTGGCGTGAAATAGATTCAATTTCCTTGTTACAGCCGTAGTAACCAAAGATTTCACCCAATTTCAATGTAATTCTCAGGGATTAAGCGGGTAGGGCCCATTGAGGTCCCATATAAATTTCAACATGATAGAGCCAGCGGTTCGCCCTGCGCATGCGCTCTGTCTGTCTGTCTGTCTGTCCTTCTATGCACGGCCAAACGGCTTGACGGATATCGACCAAATTTGGCACGAATATCCAGTAGACTCCCAAGTTGTGCAACGTCGCATTTTTAATTCCCTGACCATAGCGGAACTATGGTCGACCATGGTCAACTTCGTTAACTGAAATGGTAACCCCTATTTTTTATCGCGTATTCGTAATCTACGTGAAATTCTATCTACGATCGACCCTTCGGACTACCCCCGCGGTCGACCATAGCGCATCCATGGGCCCCTCCATGGTCGAATCCCGAATTGCTCAACGGATATCGACCAAATTTGGCACGAATATCCAGTAGGCTCCCAAGTTGTGCAACGTCGCATTTTTAATTCCCTGACCATAGCGGAACTATGGTCGACCATGGTCAACTTCGTTAATTGAAATGGTAACCCCTATTTTTTATCGCGTATTCGTAATCTGCGTGAAATTCTATCTACGATCGACCCTTCGGACTACCCCCGCGGTCGACCTTAGCGCATCCATGGGCCCCTCCATGGTCGAATCCCGAATTGCTCAACGGATATCGACCAAATTTGGCACGAATATCCAGTAGGCTCCCAAGTTGTGCAACGTCGCATTTTTAATTCCCTGACCATAGCGGAACTATGGTCGACCATGGTCAACTCCTGAATGGCTTGACGGATTTTGATAAAATTGGGCACAAATACCCGGTAGGGTATGGGATTTTTCCGTCGTTTGTTGGTTCCACGATACTGCGTACAGCGAATGTCGGATAGCGAGCGAAGCGAGCGGTCAGGCTAGTTATGTATAATGGACGTAATGTATTATGGAAGTCATGTTATGTATAATATGTATATTTCATGTAATGTTATGTAATGTTATGTTATGTAATGTAATGTTATGTAATATGTATATTTAACGTTATGTAATGTTATGTAATGTTATGTAATGTAATGTAATGTTATGTTATTTTGCTTCCGAGTCTGTTCTATTTTATAATGGGTCACTCTGATTGTGACGAGGAAGCTCCTGTGCCATCACCTTGGCAGTGTATTTATCGATGTTATTGGAAAAACTATATTATAGCTTCGACGACGTCGATAATTCAGAACCTTCAGGACTATTCTAAATCGAGTACTGCAGCCGGCCTCGGACTTAGTTTCATACACAAAACCAAGAGATTTGTCTACAAATACCTCGAGGCAACAATAAACATTGTCGTGAGTCCCTCCCGGGAACACTCCACTAGCAACCTTAAAGCTCTCACCAATATTCCTATGTAAAACTTACCTTTCGCTAATAAACACCTGAGTGGGGAGACAGGCAACAGAATCCGGGGGACACAACCTGGAGCCCCACTACCAGCTCCCAACAGGGAGCTGGAGGGAGAGGACTCCAAGTCCTATATAACCCCGGATCCTGGAGCTTTAGCTTCATTCGACACTTCCTCTAACCAGCTCTCTCTTCTCTCTCTACCTTCCTCCTCCCAGATGCCTGGTGGTATCCGCCGCTCTGGGAATTCACCTCCTACCTTCTCCCCTTGTCTACATCGGTGGATATCCGCCGCCTAGACAAGCACCTTCCTTCACCTACATCGGTGGATTACCGCCGCCTAGGTGAATTTCCTTCCTCTCGCCTACATCGGTGGATTACCGCCGCCTAGACGAGATTCCTTCCACTCACCTACATCGGTGGATTACCGCCGCCTAGGTGAACTTCCTTCCTCTCACCTACATCGGTGGATTACCGCCGCCTAGGTGAAATTCCCTCGCTCTCCTCTACTTACTCCTTCACGCCACCGTGATGATCAATTTAAATTCATCACAGTGGTGAACCCGACGTTCATCCAACCTTCTATTCCCTTACCAACTCATGTGTCGCCCCAGTCTAGTTCGGTGTCCCGCATTTTAAATTCACATTTAAAATAGTCAGTATAAATTCGCAATTTTTGGCCCACCCGCAACCGCACACACAGCTCTCAACTCCCCGCCGCATACAAACCCGCCGCCGCTCATTGCGAATTTTCAAACTCAACCGCTCAAATTGAATTTTGTTCACAGACACCTCCACCATGGACCCGAACTCGCCATCGCCGCCGCTCCTCCGGCCGTCCCTGCTGCAGCCGCCGACCACTGCGGCTTCTGACGCAACCGACAACCCCTTCACCAGCCTCTCACCACCCGGCTCCGCCGCATCCGCCGCCGCCGCTGCCGCCGCCGCTGCCGCCGCCGCCGACGTCACGACGGCCTCAGCGTCGTTCCCGCTGTCGCTACCCCCCTTCTACACGCACGACCCCGCACTCTGGTTCTTCCAGGTCGACGCTGCGTTTTCTGCCGCCAACATCCGCAGCCAGCGTACCCGCTACTCCCGCATCATCTCTCTACTACCATATGAGATCCTCCTGCAGACGTTGGACATCTCCCCCGACGCCACGGCCGCCTACGACGACCTCCGCGCCCGCCTCGTCAGCTTATACCAACCCTCCAAGATCGCACGTGTCGCAGCGCTCTCCCAGCCCCAACATCTCGGCGATTTGAAGCCCTCCCACCTATACCGTCGCCTACGTCATCAGCTACACGACGTCGTGACGGCCGACATCGCTCGAACTTTCTGGCTGCGAGCCCTCCCCCACCCCATCCAGATGGCGCTCGCCAGCCACCTCGACGGACCGGACGAGCCGCTACTCCGTCTAGCGGACACAGTTTACGACCTCGCCGCGGCCGCCAGCGTCACGGAAGTCGCCGCACCCCGCACCCCCACCCCGCGCAGGGACCGATCACCGTCTCAAGAGCGCCGCCGACCCCCTTCCCTCCACCGGCGCCGCTCCCTCTCCGTCGATCGCCGGCCAACCCCCTCCCCCGACCACCGACGCCAGCGCTCGGCCGACCGCCGCACCGTCTCCCCCTCCCAGCAACGGAGAGGGAGGTCCCCAAACACGACAGCCCCCTCCAACTCCGCGCGCCCCACCAGGACCTACCTCCCAGCGGACCCCCCCCACCGATGTTTCTACCACGTGAACTTCGGTGGGGAGGCCCGAAAATGCCAGCCCCCCTGCTCCTACTCCTCCAAGCAGGGAAACGCGGACGCCCGCCGGTAAATCCGGCGGGCCCCCCTCCTCGCCAACACGGGGGGGACCACCACCAACCCCTCCCCGCCCGCATTCACACCACCACTACCAAGCCTCGCTACCCCTCCTACGCCGCCGCCACGGCTGCCAACCTCCCGGCCGCATCTGACGTCTCCGCAAAACACGCCACCTCTCCATCAACTGACACCCCACCCCGAGTCAGCCCCTCCAAGCCCGCCTCCAGGGCAGCCAACCTTCCGGCCGCCACTAGCGCCGCCGCTACCGTTCCCCCACCCCGGAACGGCCCCTCCAAGCCCGCCTCCAGGGCAGCCAACCTTCCGGCCGCCACTAGCGCCGCCGCTACCGTTCCCCCACCCCGGAACGGCCCCTCCAAGCCCGCCTCCAGGGCAGCCACCCTCCCGGCCGCCACTAACGCCGCCGCTGCCGTTCCCCCACCACGGAACGGCCCCTCCAACCCCGCCCCCAAGGCAACCACCCCTCCGGCCGCCACTCGCGCCGCCGCTACCGTTCCCCCTCCCCGGAACGGCAAAAAAACGCCCCGCGTCTCCTTCGCGGAGGACCAACCACCGCCATCGCACCCGCCCATCACCTCGGACGAAACAAGCCCCCCCCCCTCCGACAGACCCCAACACCTCAGCCATTTTGCCACACTCCGCCCCAGCTCACCAACGCCTGTTCCTAAAATGCTCAAAAACGCACGTCCCGTTCCTCGTCGACACAGGGGCGGCGCTCTCCATCTTCCCGAATAATATTCTCCGGCGACAGGCGCGTTGTTACCGACAACTCCTCTACGCCGCCAACGGTACCACCATCCCCTCGTACGGGACGTACCGCTCATCAATCCATATGAGCGGGCTCGCGTACGAGTGGGAGTTTACCGTGGCGGACGTAGAGAAAGCTATCCTGGGGGCCGACTTCCTCGCATATTTCGGCCTCCAGGTAGACGTCCGTAACGCGCGCCTGCTCGACCCCTCCACCCAGAAACCCATCCCCGGGTTCATTCATGCGGTGGATCGCCCCCCATCCCAATTTGAACAACTCCTCCTACACTACAAACCCCAGCGCCGCCCCTCAGCTCACATCTCACAGACCCAGCACTACATTGAAACCTCTGGCCCCCCAATATCCGCAAAAGCACGACGCCTCCACCCCCTCCAACTCTCACAGGCCCGCAAACACTTTGATAATCTCATCAAGGAAGGCATTATCCGCCCCTCCAAATCCCCGTGGGCTTCTCCACTACATATTGTGCAGAAGCCTAACGGGGATATCCGCCCCTGCGGTGACTACCGCCGCCTCAATGCCCGAACAACCCCAGATCTCTACAACGTCCCGCATCTCCGGGATTTCTCTTCCCACCTCCACAACACGACCATCTTCTCAACACTCGACATCTCTAGAGCCTTCCATCACATTCACATCTACCCCCCTGACGTTCCTAAAACAGCCATCATCACCCCTTTCGGCCTGTTCGAGTATATCAAAATGGGTTTCGGCCTCCGTAACGCTGCCCAAACATGGCAGCGTTACATGGACAACATTCTACGAGGCCTACCCTTCGTATTCTGTTTTTTAGACGACGTACTGATCGCTTCCCGGGACCCAAAGGAACACCTCGCACACCTAAAACAGGTACTTGACATCTTCGCCGCCGAGGGCCTCACCATAAACTCTCCGAAATGTGTTCTCGCCCAACCCTCCGTCCGCTGCCTCGGCCACCAGGTTTCGTCCGAAGGAATAAAACCCCTACCGGACAAAGTGCACACCCTCACCGACTTCCCACAACCCAACACTGTCTCAGAACTCCGCCGTTTCCTGGGTATGTTGAACTTTTATCGTAGACACATCAAACACGCAGCACAACATCAACAACCACTCATACACGCTATCCCACAACCGGCCAAGAAAAACGATAAACGCCCCATTTCCTGGACCCCCGCCCTCACAACCGCCTTTCAACAATGCAAACAGGACCTAGTAGACGCCGCTCTATTGGCCCATCCCGATCCCCATGCCCCCCTCTCCATCACCACGGATGCGTCCGACTGGGCCATCGGGGCAGTCCTCTACCAACACACCGGCGCCACCCCCCAACCTCTCGGCTTTTTCTCTAAAACTCTGTCCCCCACACAAAAAAATTACTCCACCTTTGACAGAGAACTCCTCGCCATCCACGAAGCCATCAAACACTTCCGTGACTTCGTGGAGGGCAGGCAGTTCTCTGTCATCACCGACCATAAGCCCCTCACCCACGCCCTCCTCCAAAACCGAAAATCAGCCTCCCCCCGTCGCCTCCGGCAACTCGAATTTATCGGACAGTTCACGTCCGATATTCGTTATTTGCCGGGGGCCGACAACTGCGTCGCCGACGCCCTCTCCCGCCCCACCCCTGCGCCGGTGGCGGAGTTACTGCCCTTCCCTTCCCCGCAAACCCTCAAACACCACCAAACTCCTACTTCCGATCCCGCACTTTCAAACCTCATCTCCGCCTCAAAATTGGAACAACTGCCTCCCCTCGATCTCTGGTGCGACGTATCGGCCGATACACCGCGCCCGTACGTCCCACCGGAGCTGAGGAGGCAGTTGTTCCTACATTACCACTCCCTCCATCATCCCGGCATTCGGGCGAGCCGGGACCTCATCAAGACGCGGTACTTCTGGCCCCATATGAACACAGATATCCGTACCTGGGTTCTGGGGTGCCAGAAGTGCCAGCAGTTCAAGGTCTCGGCTCACCCCCATGTACCTCCTCAACCCATCCCCGATTCTCTCCCGTGGGAACATGTCCACATGGATCTGGTCGGCCCTCTTCCCCCCTCCGAGGGGAAGAGGTACTGCCTCACCATGATCGACCGTGCAACCAATTGGGTAGAGTGTATCCCACTCGCCCACATTACCGCGGACGCCGTCGCCGCGGCCTTCCTCAATCAATGGATCAGCCGCTACGGCTGTCCGCGGACACTCACGGTCGATCAGGGGAGGCAGTTTGAATCAGCCCACTTTGCCGACCTGCTCCGTTCCCTCGGGATTCAGAAAATCCGCACCACTCCTTATCACCCTCAATCCAACGGGAAAATAGAGCGGTGGCACTCGGTCCTCAAGCAAGCCATCTCCACATCAGCCACTTCCCCCTCATGGACCAAAACCCTCCCCTACGTTTTGCTTAGCCTCCGCACTTCCGCCCGTCCTTCAGACAACACAAGTCCCGCACAACACGCTTTTCGAGACCCCCTACGATTACCAGCCGACATCTTCACTCCACACCCCACCCCGTCAATTAACAGGGAACCACTCCGCACAACAACACCACACAACGACACCACCTATCCCACACGTTTTTACACAGCCACTCACATGTACTTGAAGGAGCCCGGCATCCACAAAACATTTCAACCTCTCTACGCCGGGCCCTTCCACGTCATCCGCTCCACAAACACCACAGCTACCCTGTTAATTGACGGGAAGCCCCACACTGTACCCCTCGCCCGTTGTAAGCCAGCCCCAGTCCTCCCCGACACTTCGCCCCACACCACTCACCCAACCACCCCCACACCACAAACACCACACATCGCCTCCATCTCGCCCACCGGACCCCAACGTCGCCGCCCCTCTCCGCGACGTCCCGGGTACCGGCTCCCACCGGCTCTTCCCCTTCACCGCCGCCCCGGCAGTGAAGGGGCCCCTCTATCAGTCTTCACTGACGTGAAGACTGTTAGAGGGAATCGCCTCTCTCACCCCATCACCTCACCACCATTACACACCCACTACATTACACTGCACACTATCCACACCCAGGGAACGGCGGATCTCATAACCCCGCTCCAATCTGTCTCCCCTGAACCTATACCTACAAATTGTAAATACCTGTAAATACCTGTAAATACCACCTGTAAATACCTTGATAATATCTAACTAATATCTAACTACCTTCTAAATGCCTATACGTATCACTCCTCTCATCATCATCATCAACCTCATCACCATTGTAAATATTGTCACTTCATCAACTTTTTAATCATCATACCCTCATTGTACATGTTTCTTCCATCATCAAATTTTGTCATCCTGACCTATGCCTACTTATGTCTACTTATGTCTACTAATGTCTACTTATGTCTACTTATGTCTACTAATGTCTACTTATGTCTACTTATGTCTACTTATGTCTACTTACGCCTACTTATACTACTCTATGTCACGCTACCTGTATATAACCCTAGATTTAAGTCACCACCGGTCACGCTTCTGCCTTCAGCACTACAATTGTTTGTTCAGCCTTCAGCTCCTGTATACTTGCGCCTTCAGCTCCCCTCTTGTTTCCGCAGCCCTCAGCCCCTGTCACCTTGAGCCTTCAGCTACCTCAAACATTGGTTCGAACTGGGGGGACCTCTGTCGTGAGTCCCTCCCGGGAACACTCCACTAGCAACCTTAAAGCTCTCACCAATATTCCTATGTAAAACTTACCTTCCGCTAATAAACACCTGAGTGGGGAGACAGGCAACAGAATCCGGGGGACACAACCTGGAGCCCCACTACCAGCTCCCAACAGGGAGCTGGAGGGAGAGGACTCCAAGTCCTATATAACCCCGGATCCTGGAGCTTTAGCTTCATTCGACACTTCCTCTAACCAGCTCTCTCTTCTCTCTCTACCTTCCTCCTCCCAGATGCCTGGTGGTATCCGCCGCTCTGGGAATTCACCTCCTACCTTCTCCCCTTGTCTACATCGGTGGATATCCACCGCCTAGACAAGCACCTTCCTTCACCTACATCGGTGGATTACCGCCGCCTAGGTGAATTTCCTTCCTCTCGCCTACATCGGTGGATTACCGCCGCCTAGACGAGATTCCTTCCACTCACCTACATCGGTGGATTACCGCCGCCTAGGTGAACTTCCTTCCTCTCACCTACATCGGTGGATTACCGCCGCCTAGGTGAAATTCCCTCGCTCTCCTCTACTTACTCCTTCACGCCACCGTGATGATCAATTTAAATTCATCACAAACATCCTTCCCTTATTTACTGATTGATATTCAGCAAATTCCCTTTCAATCAACAATCTATCGCCGTACGAAAACGTCGGCAATTTCTATTGCAAATTAGACACCGAATTCACGTGTTATAAAAATATAGTAAACTAAAACACCTATAACAAAACAATGACCCGTCGGCCGGTACCTACTTGAATGGAGAAGCTACTGGCCTGAAGCTAGGTAGTTATCAGTGTGTTAGGACGACGATCAATCCACAAGACCACAAACAGGACAAAATGCGCGTAGGTACCAAGAATACAAATCTGCCATCAGAACCGGACCGAACGCAAAATGCGCTCAATTTGACGCAAAAAATTGAAAACTGACAACTGACAACAGAGAAAGCGAACATAATTCAAAACAAAAACAAATCAGAAGACGAAGAAGCATCTCGTATTGAGATGACAAATTGAATCGAATGCACAAGAAGAAAAAACGCAACCTCTAACCACCACTGTCGGCATGAAAGTTTCTTTGCGGCACCCTCAAGAAAAACAACAATAACAAATTGAATCGAAGGGATCGAATCGATTGTGAAAACGAACGATTTTGGAGTAGAAACCAGATTTTGGGAACTGGGCCGAAAGTGGGCGTGGCAAACAACATTTTTACTCTACTGAGCATGCGCGGACGGGCCACTCTTCTCAGTTGTCATGACGACACCAGGTCCCAGGACCTGCCTGCCAGTTTCAAGAGCCTAGGTTTCGATTTCGATTGCAGGACATCAATTATTACAGTCGCTTTATTCCGATAAGATGCTTTGGCTATGGAGCACACCATGGATGCTCTACTATAATATTGAATATCCATAGAATTTCCATTCCATAGCCAGAGAAGTCTGGTGAGCCGCTGTTGAACTTTGTGAAAAATGCTAGGTAAGTACATTGTACAGAGGGAAATTCAAATTCCAACTGAAATATGGAGGTTTTTTAACTTACCTATTATACCTATACAGTGTTTTTTGGTGGCAGGGCAGTGGCCCAAGTGGCCTTATGGACGCAACGCCCCTGGTCATTCATGAAGCATAAGGCAAATAATAAACCGTTGTGTAATAATTTACCTGCATAGGTGCCCCTTCTACGTAGATAGTATAATAAACCGTTGTGTAATAATTTACCGTCGTGTAATAATCTACCGTTGTGTAATAATTGACCATTGTGTAATAATTTACCGTTGTGTAATAATTTACCCAATAATACTTCAACGGTTGTTGCAAAATTACCTCTAAACAAAATCCAAAATATCCATCATTATTCAAATGAAATAATATCACAGAACAACCAACTCGACTTCATACAGCCACTCGTGATTATAATCAGGCGATCCATAGCAATGACATCTGGGCCGGATTTATACCGTTTGATTCACGATCATATTGACGAAGATTTTCGGTGCACACGAACAGCTGGTCGTACAATGCTCCGGGTGGTCTCAAAAAATTCTTTGGCTCAAGATCAATTTGAAAACGTTTAAAAAACCATACCCTTGTATCAAAAGTTTTCGAACCACGGCGTTCTGAAAATTTCAACCCCTATTTTCATCCCTTAGAGATGACTGACAGTAACGCCGAGCTTCGCAGACCAACTAGACCCCAAACTGGACCTACAATCCTACAAACCGAATTTCATTAGTCTTGGTTCATGGTAACTAAGAAAAGTGCGAAGTACGTCATACGGACAGAAATTTTTTTATTGCATTTTCGGATTCTACATACCTTGAAACAAACCATCAAATTTTGAGGGGGGTGTGTCATGATATCCTCCCAGAATCACTCCATGTAACTTGTCAAGATCTCGCAAATAAAACTCGTAAATGAAGTGGCAGACGTGGGCAGGCGGCTCGATAGAGCTGGAAGGGATCCCCACCATCCTCCAACAGAGTGGAGGATGGAGGGAGAATAGTCCCTGGACTATAAAAACTCGCCTCCTTCGCCTTCTACGCTCTCCTCAAGTCGATGACTCTCTCCCTCGCTCACTCCTCCTCACTCACCTTACTCTGAAAATATCCCAGACTGGTATATCCACTGGGCATGTCCTAAAAGAACCAGACTGGTATACGCCACTGGGCACCTCCTAAAATATCCCAGACTGATATATCCACTGGGCATGTCCGAAAAGAACCCAGACTGGTATACTCCACTGGGCACCTCCTAAAAGATCCCAGACTGGTATACTCCTCTGGGCACACCCGATGCCTCATCATCCTTCTCTCACCTCTAGCATCAAACAACAACAGGGGGGGGGGGGGGGGGGGTTACACTTTTATTTTTTCATGCTCGATTCTAAGGTTCATTATTGAATATAATAAACCAAAACCATTTTAGATACTATAGAACACATATTTCAAGTTATAGTACATCGTTCCAAGACTGCTTGTTTCGACTCACCCAATGGTTTTCCATAGAATTCCGGGAGAAACTGGGACTTACCTGAAACAAAGAGAAAACATTAGAGTTAATCATGGAAAACTTCACCGGGAACGTTGACTGAGAGAACAAAAAGATGTTTTTGAAAAACGACAAACGTTGGAGATTTCCTGAACAAGGGTAATTTGTGAAACTGACGATATCGACGTTTTATACTTTGTCCTGGGTATCCAGTATCCAGAGGACAGTCAATGACGGCTCTGACCTCGAGGAGAAGGGGCCATGGAAACAAAGGGGGCCTTTTAAATAAAACAAAAAAAGGAACAAGCCTACAATACCTGCACTGTGTACAAGTGTTTCACCAAAAGAAAATGTACTCGTACAAGTTCAAAAAATTTATTGTCATGGTACCCTTAAAATACAACTTTCCTATAATATGTAAGACAGTTACCAATAAAGGCATAGAGAAGTCGAGCTGCGCGATGCAAGGGACGAGGCCAGGTAGCTCTCCCTCCAACGGCTTCCAATGGCAGTCGGTGGACAGGGGGGAGCAGTCAACGTGGGGAAAACCGGACGAGTGCTTTTCCAATATCCAATGTGGTGAAAACCGGACGGATATTCTCCTAACCCCCCCCCCCCCTCCTCGGCTACGCCGTTACCAACAAGTATAACAAAGAAAATCGCAGGCAGACGAAAACGTAGGAATGCCGCATGTAGGCGAGCTCTTTTTAGTGGTGGGAAAAATAAGAATAAAAAGCCATTTTCTAAAAAAATTAAGGGTGCTCCAGAAGATTGCGGCCGAATTCCATCCAACAAGTATAAATAAAAAATTCCCATGCCTGCTGAACTGAAGTGCCCGAAAAAAAAAATTGTTGTCATGAGCTGAAATTTAGAGAGTATGTGCGGGTTGGGTGACTGATAATCCCATATCAAAATCATTGAACAAATGGTGTAATATTTGTCTACGCATGCATAAACGTGAAATTCTTCTAGAACCCATAACTATCGGGCACTCATGGCCTTCACCAGGGATTGCACACAAACAGACACGGAAAAAATGTTCGTTGATATGTGAAAAGCGAAACGCGAGTGAAATTTTCATTTTGGAGGATTGCAATTTTTTTCCGACTCGAATCACGAGGATTTAAAGCTTCTCTAGTTTTGGTAGTGGGGGAGCAAAATCAGTGGAATATGTATGTACCTCATTTTGCTTTGATGGACATCTTTCCAAGTGCGTACTACGAAACGGCTCTTGCTGGTTACCCAATTGTCCCTCAACTCGATAATAATAGTTATGGTTTTTTTAAATGCCCAATTAGTATTATTGTTATATCTATTTTTTTATTTATGTACACAAAATTCTCTACGGCCTCTTTGATTGAACATTCAGTTCAGCAGGCTTGGGAATTTTTTATTTATACTTGTTGGATGGAATTCGGGCCGCAATCTTCTGGAGCACCCTTTAATTTTTTTAGAAAATGGCTTTTTATTATTATTTTTCCCACCACTAAAAAGAGCTCGCCTACATGCGGCATTCCTACGTTTTCGTCTGCCTGCGATTTTCTTTGTTATACTTGTTGGTAATGGCGTAGCCGAGGAGGGGGGCATCCCCCCCCCCCCCCCCCCCCCCCACCGCCATCATGGCTCGAAAACTTTATCACAAAATTAAACTTTCAAGAATGATAACCATCACAAAAGTAACAGAAACATACCTACCGATAGTATACCAGAAAAACCATGTATGTCTAATTTTCAAAATTTTACAATACAAAAAGCAGGAAATACAAAAAAACTGATTCATCTCGCTATTTTTGCATGTAGAAGTATATATTTTATTTTATTTCTTCAAACTGCTAGTTATGAACCTGAGTTTATGGGTTTTTTTACCAGTATTTTAAACTAAATTTCCCTTCTGATAGTAAATTTAAGGACTTACGAGGTTTTACTTCCAAATTAACAAGACTTACATGGTTTTCACTCGTACTTCAGTTCACGAAAACTGAGGAACACAAAGTTGGTAGAGTGTTTCAGTCAACAAAATTGTTATTAATAACAATATCTTTGGAAGTTATATAGTAAAAAATATATTACAATATTCAATTAACAACATCATAGATACTAGGTTAGGCACTGCGTGGAATAGGTACCTAGTTTATCTAGAACGTAGGGACAAAATTAAAGAAAAACGCTGTAAATGATTACATAACGGTTTATTATTTACATGTATTAGATGCCTTCGTAGATCACTGTTTTCTGTGGTCCGTACCTACCCTCGGAGCCCCCCCCCCCCCCCCCCCAAAGGAAAGCACTTAACCGAGTAGTGGTCCGGCCCGGGAATTACAGTTTCATACAAATGCCGCGGGATTCAATAATTCACATTAATTATTTGTTGTTATGCATGAAGCGTAACGTTTGTTCAAGTTGCAAAAGAAATGAAATAATATCTTCAAATGAAATAATATCACAGAACAACCAATTCAACTTCATACAGGTGATTATAATCAGGTGTTCCCTAGCAATGATATCTGGGCTGGATTCATACCGTTTCATTCACAATCATGTAGACGAAGCTTTTCGGCGCAAACGAACGGCTGTTCCTGGACATACAACGCTCAGGGAGGTTTCAAAAAATTCTTTAGTTCAAGATCAATTTAAAAACGTAGAAAAAAACCTTCTATTGAAAGTTTTTGAGCTACGGAGCTCTGAAAATTTCAACCCCTATTTTTCATTCCTTAGAGATGACTGACAGTAACGCCGAGCTTGGCGGACCAACCAGACCCCAGAATAAAATATTCGCGTTTCAAGGATACAGTGAGAACATTAGGCAGATACTAACTATAATAAGTTAATGCTTAATTCCTGGTTATCAATGTCAGATTCGTGCTCATTATCAGTCAAGGTCCAAATTATATATATTTTTATCAAAAGCAAGAACCCGAGAAAATTAAGTTCTGGCGCTTCTGAGGACGTTTGCCTAAAAATACAGGATAATATGTAAATGTTTTCAGCAGAGGAAGTTCATAATACCTATTGCCTAAAAATACAGGATAATAATTATGTAAATGTTTTCAGCAGAGGAAGTTCATATACCTATTTTCAGCAGTACAGGCGGTGACCGTATAGATGCAGAGGATCAGAGCTGCTCAGTTTCTCCGTAAGGAAAATATATTTAGCCTACAGGACAAGACTCACGTGATGAGGGCGAGGCACTATGCCTATGAGTATGTATTATAATAGGGGTCCGGCGGTAGCAGTACGCAGCCGGATCATTGATAGTTTCCTTCCCATCAGACCATCATCGTCGGGCTAACGAGTTCGCTCACACTAGCAGTGGAGACAACATTTTCTGTGAGTAGACATGACGGGAGATCATCTCTAAAGGAAGGATATTTAGTAAGAGAATAATATCAAGATAAAGCAAAATAAAGCAGCTTCAAGATTAAAGTCAAGCCATAACGTGCGGCTTTATCGTTTTCAAGGCGTGGGAAGCGTTCCAAAGCTTATGCGAAACCACCAACTCAAGATGATGCAACAGGATTCTGACGGAGTTTATGAAAGAAATTATGAATAATGAGAGGAAAATGAAAAACCTTCCTGTCGTTCTCTGAGTTCAAATGTTTGAGTGAGAGTATTTTTATGATACCTGTTCGTCATAAATCAAAGTGTGATACAGCGCACCAAACTTCCTCCAAACCTACCCGACTCTCCATGTCCATGATGAAGTCATCGACTTCATCAGAATCACATTGTTCCCTAACAATATGTTTGATACAAATACCAGTCCAAATCAAACAACTAACGTTCGATTCTTCATCATGTGAAGAAGTAACAACTACCAGCAACTCCTAACCTGACTCCTAAGGCAGGCAAAATACTTCCTTGGCAGTACCCCTAATATCATACCGGTGTGAAATGGGTTATGTTCCACGATACATTTTTTCATACTTTTTCTGGAAGACGTAGAATGGATATATGTATAGGTGAGAGCAAGTGTAAGTTGCTTGGATATCGAGGCGCGGTCAGGTTGAATTGAATAATGCTTTATTCCGACGTTTTCCATCTCCTAGCAATTTACATTAATGATGCTCACTACTGAAGAGAGGTACTTGTCACTGCACTTGTACATTTTCAACTAAGCTGTCTGAAGCTACCCTGGTAATTATTTCTTAGCTGTCCTGGTAGCTACTCCCCCTACCACCAAAAAACTAATTTCGCCCTAAACCTAATTGACAGATCCAGAAAGTTGAGCTCCCCCCAATTCCACAAATAATGTGAAAATGGAATAGTTGATTTGCTCCTCCTAAATAATTACCCCCACCAACTAATCTGCAAACTTTTAAAACACAAAAAAAAAATAAAAAAAAAGGCCCCAAAAACACTCCTGCAACTCACAAGTATTATTCCCCTAATAATAGTATTATTTTAAAACACCATATACAGTAGGTAAAATTCAGTTTTGAACAATTTTTTCCATTTTTCCACATTTTAGTATGAAACAGTTGTTATCAATTTATGTTCATCTTTTTGCTTTCAAAAAATATTCCTTAAGATTTAGTAATAGTATCGATTTTGATTTATTTTTGTAGATTTCCTTGATAATGATGAAATAAATCATCAAAACGTCGGAATAAAGCATTATTCAATTCAACCTGACCGCGCATCGATATCCAAGCAACTTACACTTGCTCTCACCTACATATCAACGGTCGATAACTTCAACTCACCTTTATATTATAATATGTATATATTTGGCACAGATGTGCAACGAAAAATATATACCTACAGCTATAAAGATTTTTACAAGGAAGAGTTACAGTTACAATATTTCGGCGTGTGCCTTTTTCAAAAGAAGAATAGAATTGACAGACGAGTTTCCCGCCTCGGTTCACTGCAGGTTGGCTGTGGTGGTGGTTGCCGTTTTCTTGATCGTGGGACAGGATGATTGTGTGTTTTGTGTGGGTGATGTTCGATGATGATGGAAAAAGGTGTGTAGAGATGTATGTGGGTGAGGTAAAATGATGTACTTCAGTAGGTATGTTGTTGTATAATGCACGTATGCATCATGTGTTAGTATTATGTTGTGGTAGGCGAGAGGGAGGTGAGAGTGGTGAGATAAATAAGTGACGACCAAATGAAGATGGGGTTAATAAACTGAGGAAAGGGGGGAAATAAATAAATAAATGAATTTGAAAAATATTAAGAAAAATATAAATAAATGATTTTTTCTTTTTAATAAATAAACCGAATGAATAAAAACTAATGATAAAATTAATAAAAGATCTGGAATCTATCATTTGTAGATGTTCAGGCCTGGGGATGAATATGCTCCCAGAACATGGGAATGGGTCTGTTCTGACTGTCGAACTTGCACGTCAGTGGCTTCTGGTGGGAGTGACCGGAGAACCTTCAAACGGAAGCACTCATCAAATGTTGCTTGATGAGATGCAGCTTGATTGTTAATTGTCAAGTCCAGTCCCGATCTTCCCGAAACTCCCCGTTGTCTCCTATAGGAAGAATCCAACATACGTTGTCCACAACCTAATCTACAACCTCCCGGGCTTCATCCGTGTGAGAAGCCAAGATGCAAGCTGTGTGCCATCGTTCTGGAAGAGTCAACGTTCTCCTCGCCTAACAACCCTAACACATACAAGTGCCGGGGTTCATCCATTTACCAAAAGAAAAACTGTGTTTACGAACTGTTGTGTCATAAATGTCATGCTTTCTATGTAGGGAAAACCATAACATCTCTCAACCTACGCATGAACCAACACAGATCCTCAGTCACCGGAGGACTGGACTTGCCAATTAACAATCGTGCTGCATATCATCAAGCAACATTTGATGAGTGCTTCCGTTTGAAGGTTCTCCGGTCACTCCCACCCGAAGCCACTGACGTGCAAGTTCGACAGTCAGAACAGGCCCATTCCCATGTTCTGGGAACCTATTCATCCCCAGGACTAAACATCTACAAATGATAGATTCCAGATCTTTTATTAATTTTATCATCAATTTTTATTCATTTAGTTTATCTATTAAAAGAAAAAATCATTTATTTATATTTTTCTTAGCATTTTTTCAAATTCATTTATTTATCCCTTTCCTCAGTTTATTAACCCCATCTTCAATTGGTCATCACTTATTTATCTCACAACTCCTACCTACCTCTGGCCTACCACAACATAATACTAACACATAATGCATACGTGCATAATACAACAACATACTGAAGTATATCATTTTACCTCACCCACATCTCTACACACCTTTTTCCATCATCATCCAACATCACCCACACAACATCATCCTGTCCCGCGATCAAGAAAACGGCATAACCACCACAGCCAACCTGCAGTGAACCGAGGCGGGAAACTCGTCTGTCAATTCTACGCTTCTTTTGAAAAAGGCACACGCCGAAATATTAACTGTAAGTCTTTCTTGTAAAAATCTTTATACCAGTATCTATTTTTCGTTGCACATCTGTGCCAAAAACGCTGCAAATCCCTGCACAACGGTTTATTATTTTGTATAGAATACCCTCCTGTTACAGATCACAGCTCTATGTATAGATAACCCTTCTATATAATATGTTATGTACTATTCTATTATATACATATTATGTAGATCGCAGACCCTCCGTAGGTTAGTACCTAACCCCGTACTCGTTATACTAGGTACCTACCTAAATCACGAGTTAAATGTTGCTAAAATAATTCTGCCGATGACAAACAGTACCTAACAAAAAGAAACACACATAATGAAGTTCTGAAAAGAAATTGTTGATGAGGAGTGAAAAAAGTTGCAAAAGTACCTACCAACAAACTCCAGCCCCTTCTACGTAGATGGTATAATGAACCGTTGTGTAATAATTTACCGTTGAGTAATGATTTACCGTAGTAATAATTTACCCATCAATAATACTTCAACGTTTGTTCAAGTTTCACTACCTACCAACAAACTCCAAAAGAGCCCATCATTTTTCAAGCGAAATAATATCACAGAACAACCAACTCGACTTCATACTCCGCCAATATAATCAGGTGATCCCTAGCAATGATTCTATCTCCGTCAAATCTCCTATTGTGGGCGCGTCTCTGGTTACGAGATTTGGTTTGAATTGTATACAATTTCATTCACACTGGAGTCGAAAATGCCTGTCGGTGCAAACTTTGGGGCCTTACTGTGAACGAACGGCTGGACGTACGATGCTCCGGATGGTCTTAAAAAACTCGCAAGTTCAAGAACTATTTAAAACCGTAAAAATATTTACGTAAAAAATGGTATAGGCGTTTTGAAAATTTCAACCCCTATTTTGAACCCCTTAGAGATGACTCACAGTAACGTCGAGCTTCGAGGACCAACTAGACGCCGAACGGAACCTATAACCCGAATTTCATCAATTTTTTTTCATGGTACCTAACTAAGAAAAGTGGCCCGTACGGCGTTTTGGATTCTACATACCTTGAAACGTAAACCATCAAATTTTGAGGGGGGGTAAGAATTTTTTTTTTCATGCTCGATTCCAATGGTTCATTATTGAAAATAATAAACCAAAAATATATTGTTCCTCTGGAACGTTTTCAACAAACTAAACAGTATAATAATATATTATGTTACAGTTAAAACCCGAAATCCGCCGAAACTAGTTTTAACTAGTCTGTACTAGTTGTCCCAACGGCCTTTCGCCAAAACTAGCTGAGCCTAGTAAAAACTAGTATTGACGACGGATGTGAGATGATCAGATCCAGGCAAATGCCATATTGCCATGGTGCCATACTAAAATGCCACATTCGACCGAGTTCTGGGGAACATTTGGCCAAAAAATGGAAATACTGCCATATTTTTGTCATACTTGCTCAAATTTTCCCCCCTTCAAGGTGAGCAAGGTAAAGTGTCACGACCTGAGTTCGGTATGCGATGAATATCCTTTGGAGGGCATCAGAAATCGGAAATTTCCGGGCCCGATAGGGGAAAAAATACAGGCCAAGGTGCAGGCTGTACACTCTAGAAACTGCAGCTAGGAGGAGATGAAATCCATTGCCTTCACTCTCTTAAGGAAAGAGGCCACCCTGAGAAGAATGGACTACAGGCGACGTTCTATCCATGAAGTTCGCCCCTGTAACTTCCGCAGACGTGGAGAGGACGTTTTCAATGATGAAGTACGTCTTGAGTGACAGAAGACTCAACTTCATGATGGAAAACTTGGCGGCGCACCTCATTCTTTTGGTTTATTATTCTGTGAATAATACACCTATGTATTCGCTCAGCAAAAAATTTTTATAACACCCCCTCAAAATTTTTTCTTTTCCGTTTCAAGGTGCGTAGATTCAAAAAATGCAATGTCCGTCCGCCGTACGCCGTCCGCCGTATCACGTGTACAGGCTTCATTTTTGGTCTAAAAAATTCGTTCTTTCGCACACATGCTCCATTTGGGCCCTAGTTTTGTCCCGAAACTTTTCAGCCCGATCGGAATATACCCAGGGGTGTTATGAGTGAAAATGTGTGTAAAAATAGGTACTTTTTGCGTTTTAGCAACATGTTAGTAAAATGAGCTTTTGAGGTATCGTTTTTCATGTTTTTGGGGACGAGAAGACCGAATATGAAGTCGATTTTGACCAAAGACGAGGAAATTGAGGTTTTACCATTGGCTCAGCTCCCAAAATTGTTTTTTTTCAGTCAAAAACCTGGAAAACTGTCTGAAATCACCATCAATGTGTATACTAACATTAGAAAAAGTGTAAACAGCTGAATCAAGACCATTAAATCGCACTACCAATGATCAAATATGATCTGGGGGGGAAAAAAAAGTGTAGGTACCTATTTCATGTTTTGGAGGCCAAACTTGGTGGAAATCATCAGGAATAGCTAACTCAATCATTCCACATGAAAGAAACAATAAATTTAACTGCCAACAAGAATCTCTAGAACTCCAATAGAATAATAAACCCATGTGACAAGGACTTTGCAGCGTTTTTTACAATGCAAATTCTTCCATTGAGGCTGCAATAACTTTGTAGACACAATACAAATATAATGTATACATCTTATTTTTATTTATGAATAAAAAATGAAGTAAAATAAGGCTTGTGTGAGCAGCATTTGCATTTCCTATCATGAGGGGGTTGTGGAGAGGGGTGAGAAAAAGTTGTCTATTTTGCCATACATGTCCCTAAAAGTGCTACATTTTGACCAGAATAAGTGCCTTATTGCCACATGTTTCAGTGCCACATTTGGCCAAAATAAGTGCCACATTGTGCCTGTCTCTGGAGATGATTGTTAGTTAGAACTAGTTGCACCTGAATAAACATGATTATGTTGTTTACTCCTCCTTCCACTCACGTACTCGCACTTCGAACCTAAGTCCACTCGTTCCTGTCCTCAGGATGTTCAGTAGAATTGATACAGCTAGTGACCTGGTGATTATTATTTTGTCTAGTTGCGGTGCTTAATTCACGATGGAAGAGAACGAGGAGGTGTTCTCGAATCTGATGATTCTTAAGCTAAATGGATAAAGTTTGAGTATGGAAAGCAGAGTCACTACAATGTTTTGACGCGTGAAGCTTATAAGTCTGCTATTCAGTACAGACGGCTTGAAAGGTTTCACGTCATAGAGGTAGGTGTGAGGTTCAAAGAAGTTGGTGACGAGAAGCTCCACTATGAAGTACTGCAGTAGTATTCTTTAAAATGTATTTTTTAATAATAAATAAAAAATAAATAATTAGTAATGATTAATTAATTAATTGAATAATTAAATAATTAGTAAAAAATGATTAGACATGATTTGGTTTTTATTTAAATTTTAACAATTCCACTTTTGACTAGTTGAAACTAGTATTGTCTCCATTCTGGTTTGAACGGTAAGGCCTGTCAGTGAGTACTAGTTTTCACTAGTAATTACCAGAAAAACCTGAGCGTTTGTTCCGTAATACTACGGTAAGACTTACGTTAGTAACTACCAGTTTCCACTAGGCTCAACTAGTTTTGGCGAAAGGCCGTTTTTTAACTAGTTTTGCCGGATTTCGGGTTTTAACTGTAATATAATATATATACACACACGTTCTATGGTTATTGAGGTTCGGTCGGTGAAGTAATGCGATGTTTATTCCAACGTTTCAACGCTTTATTTCGTCATTTTCAAGGAATCTACAAATACATCAAAATATGCCATTCTTATTCTATGCTGAATGATATAAGAGCCATGTTTAGTTATATTGAATTGGATATGAATGAACTGATGAATACGAAAGCCATAAGTTACTATTCTTACATCTATTTGATATTACAGGATATATATTAATAATTATCGGATAAGGCTGTTACTTACATGAGTTGGCAGGTACACACAGGAGTAGGTAACTTATAATATAACAACTTCAGTTACTAGTGTTACTTTAAATTATGGTATATAACTGTGCGCTTCTACTGTACAACTGAGGAGTCAGGAAAATGTGGGGTGGTTTTAAAGGGGTTGCGTACTAGAATCGAGGGATTTTGCAGGTCTTTCGGTTGAATGTTTTGGGAATTTAGGGGAAGGGGCTGCTGCAGAGGTTGCTTTGGCGGCTTTTTTTTTTAGTGGATTAAGTTCGGGTAGCAACGGCTGAGGTTATTAACATCTGAACGTTTATTTACTGTTATGTCCATATTATCTCTTTCTATCTGTACCATTTCTTTAAATGTGCTCTTAAATCCATTTTTGTCATGGTCTAAGATTTCTACTTCATCATATTTAAATTCGTGGCCTGATCTAGCTCGGGTAGTGAGTTGTGTGGAATCAACTTTGCTGGGATCTTTTCTCATTTTATCTACGCTGTATTTGTGCCCATATTATATCCTAGTCTTCAAATGTGAATCTGTGTGCCCGATGTATGCCTTACCACTTTCCCATGGTACCTTGCATATAAGGTGGGATTTTAGGTCTTTGGTGATGGGATCTTTTACTTTTGTGAATAATAAGGTTGCTGGTTTCTGTTTTTTGTATGCAAATTTTCGGTTTGGTATGTTGGTTGTAAGGATTTTATTCAGGTGTTCAGAAAGGTTGTTAACATAATGGTAGTGAATAATATATGGGTGTTGTGGGGGTATTGCTTTGTTCATTAGGTGTATTCTTTTTATGGGTTAGAAGTGAACAAATTAGTTTGTGGGGATATCCATTAAGCAGTAGTAGGTCCATAACTTGGTTATCAGTATATTTAAGAAACTGGGGGTTAGTGCGTTTTCTAGCACGATCTATTAAATTTAATGCTACATTTATTTTTTGGTGATACGGACCATAGTTTTTTACAGACATTAATAATTTATTTTAAGAAGTTAATTTTTTATTTTCGCTGGCTGTAAAGTTTTATGTTGACACCAATAAAAATAAATAAATAAAAAGCAAATTTTCAAAGAAAATGAAGCTACTGCAATGGGTCCAACAATTTCGGAATATGAATTTTTGAAAAATTTTTACACGATAAAATGTAGATGATGAAAATTCCGAACCTCGCCAAAATTTTCGTATTGCCAAACAAAATGATGAGTTAGAAGATGAGCAATTTAAAAAAATTCTTAGGTGTCAAATTTGAGTGTAAAAACGGCTAAAATTGCGAAAAGCTTAACATCAATGAAAGTGGTAAGGAAGGGTGAGTGAATACAGGAAAATACCACTTCAGTTGTTTTTCGTATAGAACAGGGGTCAAATTTGGATTTATTGGTGGGGTCAAAAATTGGTATTAAGGGTTTAAATCAATATTAATTCACCTGACGTTGTGTTGGATGGTGATTCACGAGGGAATAATTCGATGATAAAATATTTTTCTCTAAAAAGAGGAGGTCAAATCAAACTTTCTAAAGGTCAAAAATCGGTAAAAATGGCTAAAATCGCTTTAAAAAAATTATAAAATGTTAGGAAAAGTGGTATTGTTTCGGGCTATATCATCTTTTTACGCAATAGCACGAACATTTATTTGAAAATTCGCTTTTTTAGCCATGCTCCGTGACTGGATTCCCCCCCCCCCCCCCCCCCCCCGTATTCCAATTTGCTCTACAAAGGCATGTGAGCCTTCGTTAGGGGAAATTCCTTTCTTGTTAGCGGTAGGAAGTTCTTCCTGCATCCACCAGTGTCAGTTAAACATACCTAGCTCCATGATGAATGGCGCGGTGTAGCAATTCTAATACAGAAGAAATAATAAATATGCTGAGTTTACAGTATCGTGGAAGTTGTTGCGGCCTCTACCCAGACCCAATAGGCAACCAAAAGTTAATGAGCCTCATCAAGTTACTTATTAATCAGTTAGGCGTTACCGGCCGAGTTCACTGACCTGAACAAAGGTCGGCGAGAAGAAGAAGAAAAAAAACTATAGGTAATCGCGTGATAAGAGACAGGGGAAGTACCGGCCATCCGGCAGTGGCCACGTAAGTGAAAAACGCTTAGCGCAAACGGCCAAGTGGTCGGCGGACCACTTAGAAAACGATTTGACTTCTGGGGAAGAAGGAAATCGCGGAGGAAGCAGCGCTGCGCAATCAACGGATGAGCATGCCTCGCCAGACGGCTGGCATTTGGCGGTAAGTGCCGGTGGAACTGGAACACACCCGAAGATGATAGCCACTTGGATTCCGCCTGGTGCCTCAACGTAGCTCGTTGGAATTTTGCGCCAACATTTGAGGAGGGAGTCAGGAGTTGTTTTTATCGAATTTTCAGAGAAAACAAGCCACCGCAATGGATGAAGAATCTTTAATAAGTACCTACTTGAATATGACCTGATGAAAAACTTTTCAATGTAAATTCGTTTCAGTGCATTCTGAATATAGTCTGAAATCAGTGAACTTCCCGACTGTCGTGGATCCTCCCAGACCCACAACCACTATATTCGCAAACTTTAAGATCTCGCAAATAAACACGCAGCAGTGGGGACGAAAGACGCAGGGGATGAAAGCCCAGCCTGATTCCCCACCATCCCCTACCAACTAGGGGATGGAGGGAGACGGCTACCGGGGTCTATAAAACCCCGGCGCCTGCCTCTTTTTCCTCATTCTACGGTATCCTCTAGTCGCTGACTACTCTCTCTCCTCCTTACCTCATCACTCTCTCCTCTCCTAAAACATGCTGTGCATGGTGGTGAGGAGGTCCGCTCATAACCAACAGCCAAATCTCCTAAAAGATCCCAGGAAAGGGTGGTGATTCGCTCATAACCCACCTGGGCATATCCAAAAAGATCCTAGATGAAGGTGGTGGTCCGCCCATAACCTCCTAGGCAACAACATCCAAAAAGATCCCAGGAAAGGGTGGTGATTCGCTCATAACCCGCCTGGGCATATCCTCACATCACTCGTGATGAAATACGCCAATTTAAACACATCACACTGGTGAACCCGACGTTCACACAACCTTCTGATCCCTTGTATTCATCACCTTCTGATTCCTCAAATTCATTTACAATTTTAAATTCATCACAATTGTGAACCCGACGTTCACACAACCTTCTGATCCCTTTCAACTCATCACAGTCCCGCAATTTTAAATTTTAAATTCAAAATTTCACCTGACCATTTTAAATGCCACATTTGCCTGACGCAAATTTAAATTCATTCATTCTGCTCCCTCAACATTCACGCATCCTTCTCGATCTCCCGAACCTCACACGGCCTTCTGATCCTTTAAATTCATCACACACGCAACCCAACCCACCCCCAACTACCGCCACTCCGCAGACCCCTTTCCCCTTCTTTCTCTTTTTATCACTGCCCCCTCTGCAACCCCACTCGCCCTTCCACCCTTTTACCAATAAGTCGGCGACTGGAAGAGATCGTAGAATCATCCACCCCCCTACACCGCCACCACCCCTTCACCCAAGTCATGGAAGGCCTTACGCCCAACCCCTTTTTTCCGCTGGCCAGTATTGCAAGCGTATTCTTACCCCCCCCATATTCTTACCGCTCGACCATACCGCAAGCGTTTTTCTTACCCTCCCCCCTCAGGGAGGGCCACACCTTTCCCCTTCCCACACAGAGGTGCTCCTACTTCAGCCCTCCAGCCCCTCATCGCACCTGCGACCACGGCGAACACCGCCCCCCCAACCCCTCATCACACCTGCGTCCACGGCGAACGCCGCCGCCCCCATCCCCTCACACTCCAACCCCTCAACGCACCTGCGTCCACGGCGAACGCCGCCGCCACCAACCCCTCACCGCCGCCCCCTCGACGCCTCTGCGCCCGTGGCGAACGCCGCCTCGGCCGCACCGACCCGCTCGACCCCCCACTCACATGGGGACCCTACCGCCCACCCCTCCACTCGCTCAGGGGCCCTCTCTTTCCGCCCCACGATTCGCTGGGGGCTGACCACTCTTCCCCCTCGCAACCCTCCCCCCCCCCCCCTTCAACCACACTAGGAAGCCTTCCACCGCTCGCCACAACAGCCAGCGATTAATTCCCCCCCCCCCTTCCCAGACCACCCAACCTCCTCAAACATGGAAGGCCTCCAACGCCCGCGTCTCCCCGACGTGCGACCGCCCCCCTCAAGGTGTAAATATCTGTAAAATACTTGTAAATATCAATCTCCCTCTCTTATATGTCAATGCACATCATCTCTATCATTCAACCTAGCTGTAAGTCCCTTCTTTTTGTACGCCCATCACTGTAACTACTATCATCCAACTGTATTACTCATCATTGTAAATATCTCTGCCACCAATGTACTTCTACATTCATTGTAAATATCTCTACTTGTAAATACTCATTGTAAACACTCATCACCAATGTACTTCTAAATTCATAGCTCTAACTCTCTACCGCCACTGTACATAATTCGTTCCCTACCTTGTAACTCTCTACCACCAATGTCAATCATTCATCACCTAACTCCAACATTTTTGTAAATATTGTTACTCTTCATCACCTAGCTCTAACATTTTTGTAAATATTGTTACTCTTCACCACATGTATTACCTACTTTTAAGCAATCAATTGTTACCTAGTTTAAGCAACCAATTGTTAACTAGTCATAAGCGCCCAGCCCTCAGCCTTGTATACCTGCTACCATGCCCTCAGCTCTCCCTGTTTGCCACCGGCCCTCAGCGTACGGTGGACGACGGACGGACATTGCATTTTTGGAATCTATGCACCTTGAATAGTAAAAGAACAAATTTTGAGGGGGTTATAAAATTTTTTTGCTGAGCGATTACATAGGTGTATTATTCGCAGAATAATAAACCAAAATGCAATGTCCGTCCGCCTACGCCGTATCACGTGTACCGGCTTCATTTTCGGTCTAAAAAATTCGTTCTTTCGCACACATGCTCCATTTGGGCCCTAGTTGTGTCCCGAAACTTTTCAGCCCGATCGGAATATACCCAGGGGTATTATTAGTGAATATGTGTGTAAAAATAGGTACTTTTTGCGTTTTAGCAACATGTTGGTAACATGAGCTATTGAGATATCGTTTTCCATGTTTTTGGGGACGAGAAGACCGAATATGAAGTCAGTTTTGACCAAAGAGTGGAAAATTGAGTTCTACCAAATGTTCAGCTCCCAAAATGGATTTTTTATGAGTGAAAAACCTGGGAAATCGTCTGAAATCACCATCAGTTTGTATAATAACACTGGAAAACGCTGCAAAGTCCTTGTCACATGGGTTTATTATTCTATTGGAATACCTACAGAAACGTTGGCTGTTTATTTATTGTTTCTTTCATATAAAATAATTTAAATAGCTATTTCTGTTGGTTTCCACCAATTTTGGCCCCCAAAACACGAATTAGGTACGCTCCTTTTTTTTTCAAATTATCTTTGATTATTGATAGTACCATTTAATCGTCTTGATCCACCTCTTGATACTTTTTCTAGTGTTATTCTACAAATTGATTGTGATTTCAGACGATTTTCCAGGTTTTTGACTTATAAAAAATCAATTTTGGGAGCTGAACATCTGGTACAACCTCAATTTTCCACTCCGGTCAAAATCGACTTCATATTCGGTCTTCTCGTCCCCAAAGACATGAAAAACGATACCTCAAGAGTTCATTTTACTAACATGTTGCTAAAACGCAAAAAGTGCATATTTTTACACATTTTCACTCATAACACCCCTGGGTATATTCCGATCGGGCTGAAAAGTTTCGGGACACAACAAGGGCCCAAATGGAGCAAGTGTGCGAATTTTTTAGACCAAAAATGAAGCCTGTACACATGATACGGCGGACGGCGGACGGCGTACGGCGGACGGACATTGCATTTTGGTTTATTATTCTGTGAATAATACACCTATGTAATCGCTCAGCAAAAAATTTTTATAACACCCCCTGAAAATTTTTTCTTTTACGTTTCAAGGTGCGTAGATTCCAAAAATGCAATGTCCGTCCGCCGTACGCCGTATCACGTGTACCGGCTTCATTTTCGGTCTAAAAAATTCGTTCTTTCGCACACATGCTCCATTTGGGCCCTAGTTGTGTCCCTAAACTTTTCAGCCCGATCGGAATATACCCAGGGGTGTTATGAGCGAAAATGTGTACAAAAATAGGGACTTTTTGTGTTTTAGTAACATGTTAATAACATGAGCTTTTGAGGTATCGTTTTCCATGGTTTTTGGGACGAGAAGACCGAATACGATGTCAATTTTGACCAAAGACGCGGAAATTGAGGTTTTACCAAAGGTTCAGCTCCCAATATTGTTTTTTTATGAGTCAAAAACCTGGAAAATTGTCTGAAACCACCATCAGTGTGTATAATAACACTAGAAAAAGTGTAAACAGGTGAATCAAGACATGGAAAAGAAGATTTGAAAAAAAAGCGTACCTACTGCATGTTTTGGGGGCCAAAATTGGTGGAAATCATCAGAAATAGCTATTTCAACCATTCCACATGAAAGAAACAATAAATAAATTTAACGGCCAACAAGAATCTCTAGAACTCCAATAGAATAATAAACCCATGTGACAAGGACTTTGCAGCGGTTTTTGAATCTACGCACCTTGAAACGGAAAAGAAAAAGTTTTGATGGGGTGTTATAAAAATTTTTTGCTGAGCGAATACATAGGTGTATTATTCACGGAATAATAAACCAAAAGGAGCGTACCTAATTTGTGTTTTAGGGACCAAAATTAATGGAAACCATCAGAAATAGCTATTTCGATTATTACGCATGAAAGAAACAATAAATGAACAGCCAGCATTTCTGTACGTATGTCCAATAGAATAATAAACCCATGTGACAAGGACTTTGCAGCGTTTTTACTTTCATGTTACGTTCTGGTTAAACATCTACGTATAGTTAGTAATGTAATAGCACACTTCACAGTTATTGGATAATGACAATGACGACTCTAAACAGTTCCTATAACTACATGAAAATGAGTTATTTACGGCTTTGGAGTTCAGGATGATTGAAGTGGTTATGAGTGTAAACGTACTTCAAGGAGGCTATAACTAGTGGGTCCGTTGACCAGAGAGCCTCACGTCACATTCGTCTAATGCATCATTTAGTTTTTACTGACTTCTTTTTCAATCGCGGCATGCTTTTGGGACGAATTCAATCAATACAATTATTATTCAATGAGCCTGCCTATGAAACAGAAAAACACACGTTCCTAGTCATAAAATTCTTCTCCTATTGTTCAGTCAATGTACTAGGTGAAAATATTAAGACTGTTCCAGCTAGTCCCTTGGCGAAAATTGGTACAACTGACGGTGCCCCAATAACTATCCAGCACATTCTGGGGATCCAAGGAGCATTATACTGCCGAAATTTATTATTTATACGATGGTTATTATTTACCTGTAAAGATGCCCCTTCCAGCCGGCCTCGGAATTACAGTTTCATACAAATGCTCGGATTAATTATTAGTAGTTATTCATGAAGCATAAGGCAAATAATAAACCGCTGTGTAATAATTCACCTGTATAGGTGCCCCTTGTACGTAGATAGTACAATAAACCGTTGTGTAATAATCTGTTGTGTAAATGTTCCTTGATGTCTGAAACGCAAAATTGCAGTGGAAATTTTCATTCTGGAGGACAAACATTTTTAACATGGAACATGTTTTTACAGGAGTAAACCAGGCTGCAAAACGTCCAGTCCAGTCCAGGGGAACTCGGCTCCGCTCCCCTTCACCCGCACAGTTCTCCCTCTACCCCACTCCTGCCACCCAACTCCGAGGAGAGCATGGCGAGATCCCACTCCGCCGAAATCTGCCGAGGGGGTTCTACCTCCCCGAAAAACGCCAAAAGCAGCTGAGGACGTGTATTACATGACATTGCGTTAGGTCGCTGGTCCAAGGCTTGGAAATCCCACGAAGTTTTTTTGCTTCCTCACTACCGAAGGCAAGGAAGCCTGATTGAGTAAAAAAAAGTTCATGACCTCCAAAATGAAAATTTTCAATAACATTTTCCGTTTCAGACATCGAGGAACATTATTTGGTTCCGTGTCTGTCTGTCTGTGGTAATTCCTTGCAACACCCCTAACTACCCGAAATAATGGTCGAAGTGGGCTAAAATTTCGAGAGTAGGTGTGGGTTGAGTCTCAGATGGTCCCATACCAAAATCACTGAAAAATTACTGTAACTTTCGTTTGCGCATGCGCAAACGTGAAATAATTGGAACACCCATAACTACCCTAAATATCGTTGAAATCAATTCAAACTTGGACGGTCAGGCAGGAATAATACTTTGGTAGTGTTCCAAATCAATTTCATTGGAATGGTAATGTAACTTTGATCTACCCATGCGCGAACATGAAATGTTGACCATTTCCTTGTAACGTTTCTAACTACGCGATAAATAGTCGTAGAGAGCTGAAATTCTGAGGGTATACGCGGGTTGGATAGCAGATGGTTCCGTATCATAACGAACCTACCCAACTAGTCTATACGTTCATGTGATTCAAGTGAGGAAGCTATAGTGCCTACTCGAATTGGCAGACGTTTTTCTACATAATTATCTCCATATCCTCTTGTCGTGAGTCCCTCCCGGGAACACTCCTCTAGCCAACTTAAGTTCTCACCAAGATCCAAATGCAAAACTTAGTTCCGTCAATAAACGAAACGAGTGGGGAGACAAGCCACAGAACCCAGGGTACACAACCTGGAGCCCCACCACCAACCCCTAACAGGGGGTTGGAGGGAGAGGCTTCCTTTTCCTATAAAACCCTGGATCCTGCGACTTTAGCTTCATTCGACACTTCCTCTAACCAGCTCTCTCTTCTCTCCTCTACCTTGCTCTCTCCTCCTCTCAAAAGAACCTAGATGTCGGTGGTGGTCCGCCCATAACCGCCTAGGCAACCTCCTCTTCCAAAAGATTCCAGATGTCGGTGGTGATTCGCTCATAACCGCCTGGACACCTCTCCTCCAAAAGATCCTAGATGTCGGTGGTGATTCGCTCATAACCGCCTAGGCAAACTCTACCACTCACCTCTCATCTCTCCCAAAAGATCCTAGATGTCGGTGGTGATTCGCTCATAACCGCCTAGGCAAATTCCATCACTCACCTCTCCTCTCTCCAAAAAGATCCCAGATGTCGGTGGTGATTCGCTCATAACCGCCTGGGCAATTTCCCTCACACCACCGTGATGCAATTTTAAATGCATCACACCTCTGTTATCATGTACCTATTCGAAAAACACGTTCCATGTTTCCTTGCTTTGATCCTTGATCAAACTGTTATAATCCGGGGGTCTGGGGGTGTCCCCCATATTTCATTCGACAATAAACGTACAGTCATGAACACAAACCACTGGCGGCTAGATGCCCCCTACGGCAACGCCTTTTTTTCTCACTACCGACGGTAGCGAAGCCTTGGACTCGTGACTGAGTAAAAACAAGCTGTCCTCCAAAATGAAAATCCCCACTACCATTTTGCGTTTCAGACACAATGAACATTTTTGGTTCCGTGTCTGTCTGTAGTCAATTCCTTGTAACGCCCACAACTACGCGCATGCGTATGCGCCAACATGAACTGTTGACCATTTCCTTGTAACGCTTCTAACTACGCGAAAAATAGTCGTGGAGAGCTGACATTTTAAGGGTACACGCGGGTTGGATCGTAGATGGTAACATATCAAAATCATTGATATCGTACAGTAACTTTCGTCTGCGCATGCGCAAACGGAAATACTTGAAACGCCCATAATACCTTAAATATTGTTTAAATGAGTTCGAACGGGAATAGTACTTCGATAGTTACATATATGAATTTCATTGGAATCGTACCGTAACTTTCGTCTACATGCGCGAACATAACATTTTTAAAAAAATGTTGAAATGTTCGATTTTATTACGCATGTTAGGTAATTTGTTACTACTCTATTTACTGTTATTCAATAATTTTGACTCATCATTTTTTTTACCAAATGATTCTATACGTCCATGTTACAATAAGTGAGGAAGATATACTGCCCACCCAACTTAGCAGACTTTTTTACTCAATCACGAATCCAAGGCAATCCGAATATCGAATCCTTCCGGTAGTGAGAAAGCAAACGAAGTACGATGGACGGCGCACGGCAGACGGACAGAAATTTTTAATTCCATTTTCGATTCTACGTACCTTAAAAGAGGGACATCAAATTTGAGGGTGGGGTTTTTTTCCATGCTCGATTCCAAAGGTTCATTATTGAAAATAATAAAACAATAATTCTAGGTAGGAAAGTCTTTCGAGCGGTCGGTCGCTAAAGTGACAAGTATATGTACAGCGGTAAAACTATGAACGGCGCGTCATATTTCTAACTAACGCAATTATAACAGGGCTACTCGGCACTTCGACTGTACCAGGGTTTACAATTTCTTCGCCGTGACGTCAAATCCTTTTGGAGAGAACAACATCTACAGCGAGTTGGAGAGTCAGGAGAGGCCCTAAAAATGCAAGAAGCCGCTGGGGTTTCTTGACTTTACGACACGACTACTTGCAGAGGTTTCAACTAGCAACTTTTACAAATAACTTGAGCCTCCGTATCCAGCACATTAGAACTTCCCTACTCGAAGCGGCCGTCCAACTAGTACTGGAGCCGGCCCGGGAATTAAAGTTTCATACAAATGCGCGGGATTCAATAATTCAATAATTAATTATTTGTAATTCATGGAGCATATGGTAAATAATAAACCGTTGTGTACGGATTTACCTGTACAGATACCCGTTCTGCGTAGATAGTGTAATAAACCGTTGTGTCAACGTTTGTTCAAGTTGAAAAAGTACCTATCAGCAAAATTAAAAAGATCTATCATTTTTCAAACGAAATAATATCACAGAACAACCAACTCGACTTCATACAGCCACTGTGATTATAATCAGGCGCTCCCTAGCTATGATTATATTATGGGCCGGATTTATAAAGTTTGATTCGCGATCATGTTGACGAAGCTTTTCGGTGCAAACGAACAGTTGGTCTTACAATGCTCCGGGTGGTCTAAAAAAATTCTTTATTTCAAAATCAATTTAAAAACGCTAAAAAAACCATACTCTTCTATTGAGTGTTTGAGCTAAGGCGTTCTGAAATTTTCAACCCCTATTTTTCAACCCTTAGAGATGACTGACAGTAACGCCGAGCTTCGCGGACCAAAAAACCAAATTTCGTTAATTTCGGTTCATGGTAACTAAGAAAAGTGCGAAGTACAGCGTACGGAGAGAAATTTTTTTATTGCATTTTCGGATTCTACATACCTTGATCAGATTGTGAGGGGGGGAGGGTAAAAAAATCGACTAAATATTCGGGCTAAAAATCAACTAAATATTCGGTCTTCTCGCCCTAAAATCATGGAAAACAATACATCACAAGCTCGTGTTCACTAAACCCACGAAAACCCCTATTTTCACACCTATTTTTCTCCCATAACACCACTGGGTGTATTCCGATTGAACTGCCGAGCTTTGGAGCACAGCTAGGACCCAAATGTGTTCCCAAATGGGGACCCAAACAGGAATCTAGAAAGAAACACGAATCTACAAAGGAAACAGGAATCTATAGGAATCAACAAAGGTATGCTCAAATGGTAAAAACGCCTCGGAATAATCGCGGTAGGAAATTTTAAGTTATGCTAAATGCTCAAATTCACTCTCCATCGTTTAGGCAATGAATTTTCAACAGTTTGTGGAAAACTTTATAGACAAGAAATAACATGACCTGGAGCTTCCCAATGTTCCAGAATTCCACGATAATTCCGCGTCCAGAGGTAAACTATAGAAATTATGCCTAACGAAATTACGTACTTGGATTTTCTAGATTTGCCACTACCCTCAAAACGTATAAAAAATCTGAACTGACACCTATGTTGAAGGCTGAATTTCATTTACAACGTGTACTTGCTCAGGTGACGAGTGACAAGTAGAAGAGGCAAAAGCTCATCCATTCCCTCTCAACAGGTAGCCACCGCCATAGAATGTTCACTGGGTTAGCCACAGGGTCAAGGGCCGGTTGCCCCCATACTCGGTTAAATAGTGGTAATAATAGGTTATCGACTCATCATCCTGTTTTCTGACTTTTCCGACATTATTTATTGAATGAACTATGGCCAAAGAATTTAAAAAGTGTTTCTTCAGATTTTTGTGAAGATCAAGAGATTTTATTTATAAGTACAAGATGATGCGATAAACTGGACGGAAAAACGCAGGACGGCGAGAGTAAGAAACTCCAAAAACTCGATTCGGAAACCACTCCACAGTATCCGAGTGAAAGATGACCCGTGCTGCACTCAGTGAGTGCAGAATTAACTATTAATTCTGAGTACAGAAGGAAAGTATTAATTCTATCCTCACTGGCTGCACTGTACATGCAACACCTCCTCGGTCATGACGTTTGACCACTTTTGGTTTATTATTCTGTGAATAATACACCTATGTATTCGCTCAGCAAAAAATGTTATAACCCCCCTCAAAATTTTTTCTGTTACGTTTCAAGGTGCGTAGATTCCAAAGATGCAATGTCCGTCCGCCGCATCATGCAAATCTACTTCAATTTCGGTCTAAAAAATTCGTTCTTTCGCACACAGGCTCCATTTGGGCCCTAGTTGTCCTGAAACTTTGCAGCCCGATCGGAATATACCCAAGGGTGTTATGGGTGAAAAATGGGCGTAAAAATAGGGTTTTCTGGTGTTTTAGTAACATGAGGTTGTGAGATATCGTTTTCCATGTTTTTTTGGACGAAAAGACCGAATTTGAAGTCGATTTTGACCAAAGAGTGGAAAATTGAGGTTCTGACGAAGTTTCAGCCTTAAATTTACTTTAAATTTTGGTATAAAATCGTCGTTCCTCCGCACACGGTTTGGGTCCTAGCTGTGCTCCGAAGCTCGGCAGCCCGATCGGAATACAGCCAGGGGTGTTATGAGTGAAAATGTGTATAAAAATAGGTACTTTTTGCGTTTTAGTAACATGAGCTATTGAGGTATCGTTTTCAACGTTTTTGGGACGAGAAGACCGAATATGAGGTCGATTTTGATCTAAGAGTGGAAAACTGAGGTTCTAACGAAGTTCCAGCCTTAAATTTTGGTCTAAAATCGCCGTTCTTCCGCACACAGTTTGCGTCCCCATTTGGGTCCTAGTTGTGCTCCGAATCACGACAGCCCGATCGGCATACACCAAGGGGTGTTATTGGAGAAAAATGAGTGTAAAAATTGGGGTTTTCGAGGGATTTTTGAGGTTTTAGTGAACATGAGCTTGTGTTTTCCATGTTTTTTAGGGCGAGAACACCGAATATTTAGTTGATTTTGACCGAAGAGTGGAGAACTGAGTTTGTATCGAAGGTTAAGCTCCCGAAATTCAGAGTCAAAAACCTGGGAAATTGTCTGAAATCACCATACATTTGTATAATAACACTAGAAGTAGTATTAGCAGGTGAATTAAATGGTACTATAAATGATCAAAGATAATCTGTGGGGGAAAAAAACCTAGCCTAATTCGTGTTTTTGCGGGCTAAAAATTGGTGAAACCACCAGAAATAGCTATTTCAATTATTGCACATGAAAGAAACAATAAATGCGTTTCCAGCATTTCTGTAGGATAGAATGATAAACCCATGTGACAAGGAATTTGCACCGTTTTTTGACTGTCCCAGTCTTGAATACATAAGACAGGGCTTCACCCTAGACAAGACCAACTGGTTGAAAACTGTCAAACTATGGGCTGCAAGAGTTCTTACAGCCATGACTTTACGGCTTAGGGAAAAAACAAGTAGGCACCGGTATTTCATCTGATTCACAGTTGAAGGAAAACTAAATAATAAGTAAATGAAAAAAGAGCCAGATCATGAGGAGTTCTCAATAATCCCGTTCCGTTTCGAAGAAATCCGTCTTTGCCATTGTCTCTGCGATGACCCCATTGTTTCCCTGTTCCCATGGATACCGCCGAGTACAGTTAGATGCTCCCAGGGCCCCAGGACCCAAGTACTAGAGTACACCTGTGAGAATCTATCTTCCAACTCCACTACTCTCCCACGAATGTACCTAGAAGTCATGTTTATTGTTGACTGCGATTTTATGAGCAGTGAGTAGTAAAGACGCAGCGAATTATTACACAACAGTTTAATATTGCACAGATCACCCTTCTGTTACAGATCACCCTTTTGCTGCAGATCACCATTCCTCATTATTAAAAATAATAAACCAAAAAGCAGTATGTAAAATGGCAAAATTAAGGTGTAGTTCTGAAGGTAAATTGTTGATGTGGAGTGAAGAAAATTGTTTGGTCCCGGTTGTAATTCGAACCTGCGACCTTCAGCATGAGATTCCGACTCGTACCCCACTGAGCCACAGCGCAAGACGGGCAGGAGGCAAGTGATGTGCGCTCTCAATCCAGGTTGATGTCTGCATTTATTTAACGCTACTCTTTAGGGCAAATTCAAATTTTATGGCAACGGAAATTTTTGGTTTATTACTTTCAATATTAAAAATTTTTGTAACCCCCCCCCCCCCCCCCCTCCTCTCCAAATTTGATGGTTTACGTATCAAGGAAGTAGAATACGAATAACAAATTTAAAAAATGCCGTCCTTCCTCCGTCTGCGGCTTTTTCCTTAGTTCCCATGACCCATAATTCACGAAATTTTGTATATATGGGTCCCGTCTGGGTTCTAGTAGGTCCTTGAAGCTCAGCGTTACTGTCACTCAACTCTAAGGGGTGAAAAATAGGGGTTGTAATGTCCACAGTATCTCGGAAATTGTATTTTGAGGTGTGGGTTTTCTCGCATTTTTAAAGATTTTGATTTTTTCCTGAATTTTTAAGACCATCCGGAGCATTGTACGATGTTGGCATAAAATTTGCTATACAATTTGTCGCAAAGAGCAGGGTGGGTGTATGCAGGCATCAAGCTGGTCACCTGCTGGCTGGACGAAATAGCTCAGTGGTGTAACTGACGGATGACACGCTAAGGTTCCCGAGATCGATTCCGTACCAGGACTGAATATTTTTTCACTCCACATCAACAATTTCCCTTCAGAACTTCATTATTTGTGTTTCATTTTGCCATTTTAGCTACTGTTTATCATCGACAGAATTATTTTAGCAACATTTAATACGTGATCTAGATAGGTGCCTAATAACGAGTACGGGGTTAAGTGCTAAGCTCCGGAGGGACTGCGATCTATATAATACATATATATATAGAATAGTACATATCTTATATAGAAGGGATATCTACACAGAGAGCTGTGATCTGTAACAGAAGGGTGTTCTGTACAAAATAATAAACCGTTGTGTAGGGATTATCTATTCGATATTTGTATTCTACGTCCCTTGCAACGTAAACCATGAAATTTGGTGGGGGGGGGGGGGGGGCTGACTTTTTTTTTCATGTCGATTCCTGGAAAAGTTGGAAATGATTGCACAAGGGTTCATTATTTTCCCTATAGATGTCCCCTGTGTGGATCAATGTTTTCTGTAGTCAATATATCCACCCTTGTGCTTCCCCCGGGAAAGTCCTAAAGCGAGTAATGGAGCCGGTGGATTCTATAATTTATTTTGTTGTACTTTATTTATAATTTATTTATTTTTGTTGTTACTTACCCGTCAACGAAATCCAAAACAACCATCTTTCTTCAAATGAAATAATATCACGGAACAACGGAATACCATGGAACCAACATCGATTTCATAAAGCCGTGCGTGATTATAATCAAAGGGCCTATTTCCTTTTTTCCGTCCAACTATCTGTTTTGGCAAAAGAGATTTTTATAGTTCCCATGACAGGGATATTCAGTAACTTCTAAAAGAGATAGTTAGCGGCCATCTTGGCATTTTCTATATATAGATATTTTCCATATATAGAAGATATATCTTTCAATAGAGACTCCATATTAGGTGTCTTTTCTTAAAAGAGCCTTTCTTTCTCATTTCTCGTTTGTTTGATACTTTGGTACTGGACACTGCAATGTGAAACTGGTAACACTTGGACACACATCAACACTTGGAATTTTCTTGAACGCACGCGGTCACATTACGGCGAACAGCCAATATTTATCTTCAATTCATGTGCCCATTATTTTCAGCCCAGACTAATGTATGTAAAATCGGCTGACTAGAATCGAAGCCACGTGTATTTCAAGGATTTCAAATTTACGCGTGCGTAGCTGCATACGGTTTCGATGAAATTCCTTATACGTTTCCACCTACGTACACCCTATCAACCCGCACCGAAACCCCTCCCAAATCCCTCCAAATTTCAGTCCATATTCATACGAATATTCATTCGCATAATTATACGTGTTGCAACACTGAAACACAAAATGAGAGTTGACATATTATATTGATTATGAGGACGAGAGTGGACATACTGATTATGACGGGCAAACATTTTCACCTCCCAAAAGCGATTTACAAGGCTTCAGGCACAGCCAGATAACGGATGAGTGCATCCAACAGTGCATACACACCACGGAGGCCTGCAGGAACGGGTAAGGGAACAATAAGCCTATGATAATTTGATGAGTATATAAATCGTAGGTGAGCTTTATGTGGTTATGTGAGTGTAACCAGTGTAGACCTTGTGGTGTGGTAGTGAAGGACTGGGCGCTCCCGGAAACGATACCACCCAAGTTCCGGGCCTTTTCCGGCCTTTTAAAATACCAACTGTTGCTCCAGTACCCGAATCCCCGTGGGCTGGGATCGAAGGTGCTCATACCCTCTTTCCGGCCCTAATTATATACAATCTTTATGATTTATTACACAGAATAACTAAAACGTCGTTCCAACTCACGTAAGCCCATAGTTCGGTACCTACTTTACTTTCTTGAAGTTAAACTGTTCCAGTCCTTCGGTGTGAAGGAGGTTTTGGGGCCGCGGGAGGGGTAGAGTTAGGTACCAGAAAGAAATTGAGGTTGCTGGAGTAACTGTCCTTTTCAATTCAAAATAATTTGAGTATTTCATAATAATATAGTGTCGAATTGAGAACTAGATCAATTACGATTGAACGAGCTAAATAACTCTCGATAACTCGTGGAAAGCCGCTACAAATCGGAAAAGGAGTTACTGAACCGTACAACCAAGAACAAAAGTTCATGTATGTCACCTACTGACGACGGTTTGATCATCGGAACCTATATAGTGTTTTTTGTTCTTGGTGGAAATAGATAAGGTAATAGAATGTACAGTAACACAAATAGATAACGTAACAGAATGAACATGTGGTGGCAACTACGATACTACTTCGTTATTGTTTTGACCAAATGAATTTCTTCTCCCTTGACCAAATAATTTTATACGAGTAAAATTGATTTCTGTTGAGTTTGCATCTTTCGAAGTTACAAACAATTATTGTAACTAAAGACTGATAGTAAATCACCCTGACGCCTCAAACAGTTCTACAACACGTTGGTTCTGAACTGATTTTATTAATGGATCTAGCATCTTCACGTTGAGCGAATATTATTTCCATGTTTCAAGAAGAATTAATCCAATGACTGAAACCTCCAAATATGTCCCAGATCTGCTATAAGTATGCGGCGATAAAACCTGACAGACTGAACAGGTAATAAATAAAAGTCTCTGGCGTGTCCGAACAGTTCGGCAGAAACCCCTACGAACCAGATTACCTACGATCTGAAAAATCATGACTAATACCAATCGTACACCTACCGAGGTTCGCCCAATGATGTGGGCAGCAGGCAGCGGTAAACCCCATAATTTTTTGAACCTAGTTTGAGTCATAGGAAGTTTTAGGAAAAAGTCAGACGAGCCTCACCTGACAAAGAATGAGGAAACTCCCGAGTTATTCATGTTTCTTCGGGGGTTTTGCGCCGAACATCAATAACACCATAAAAGGCGGACTATAATAAATAAACTCGCGAGAAAATTGGTCTCCTAGGTGGTAAGTTAATGAAAAACATGCAATGTATAATTATTGTTGATGGGAAATTACATTCCTTAGGCACCATAGTTTGCGGAGTATGCTGTAGGAGCAGCACACTGGCGGTTTTGATGAACTGACGATATCACTGACCAGCTATGATGATGAACTTCCTGCATTCACCGTGATATCCAAGATCAATACATACACGTTTTTGAGACGATTGTGATGGAGAGGAATTGTTACAAATGTAGGTGAGATTCTAAATGAGCACCCGGTCAGCATTAGTTTACAGAATGACGATAAATACTCCCACTACATCTCACTAATCCACGGATACAAAACAGGGTTGATCTGGGTTGCAATCACCTATAATTTTGTGTAGTTGACGAAAATTTCGCAGTATTGCAACATCCTTTCGCTTGTTACCCAATGTTTGCCTGCCCAATCCAATCCATCCATGTGCATACAGCATGTAGACTCTACGAATACCAAGTACATTCAACAATAAAAAACGCTGCAAATCCCTGCACAACGGTTTATAATTTTGTACAGAACACCCTTCTGTTACAGATCACAGCTCTAAGTATAGATAACGCTTCTATATAATATAATGTACTAGGTATTCTATACATATTATGTGGGTCACAGACCCTCCGTAGATTAGTACCTAACCCCGTACTCGTTACTAGGTACCAACCTAAATCACGAGTTAAAGTTACGATGTTGCTAAAATAATTCCGTCGATGACAGAAAAGTAACTAAAATGGCAAAAGGAAACGCAAATAATGAAGTTCTGAAGGAAATTGTTGATGTGGAGTGAAAAAAGTTGCAAACGTTCCTACCAACAAACTCCAGCCCCTTCTACGTAGATGGTATAATGAAACGTTGTGTAATAATTTACCCATCAATAATACTTCAACGTTTGTTCAAGTTTCACTACCTATCAACAAACTCCAAAACAGCAATCATTTTTCAAATGAAATAATATCACAGAGCAACCAATGTTTGCCTGCCCAATCCAATCTATCCATGTGCATACAGCATGTAGACTTCATACTCCATGAATGTAATCAGGTGCTCCCTAGCAATGATGATCTCGGGCCAATTCCCGATTGTTAGCGCGTCCCTAGTGATGACATTTGGGCTGAATGTATACAATTTCATTCACCCTGCTGTTGCAAAAGCCTGTCGGTGCAAACTTCTGGGCCTCACTGTGAACGAACGGCTGGACGTACAATGCTCCGGGTGGTCTTAAAAAACTCCCAAGTTCGAGAACTATTTAAAACCGTAAAAATTTGAGATAACGGTGTCCTGGAGATTTCAACCCCTATTTTTCACCCCTTAGGGATGAATGACATTAACGCCGAGCTCCGAGACGGCATACGGCGGACGGACAGAAATTTTTTTATTGCATTTTCGGATTCTACATACCTTGAAACGGAAACCATCAAATTTTGAGGGGCGGGGGTAAAAAAAATTTTTACATGCTCGATTCCGAAGGTTCATTATTGAAAATAATAAATCAAAAGGTATCAAACAAAAATGAGTGTTACGAAGATGTCAATTTGTAACTCAACATCTTTCAACGCGTGACATTTTTTGATATCCTCCATCCATACTTGGGCGCCGAAACTAGCATTACCTATGATTACTTTGTTCATTGTTGTACAAAATAATAAATCAACTGAAAACAAAAATTCAACTGGTTCACGATATTGGCCGTATTTAATTCAAGCAGACACATATCCAAAACAAAATTAGGAGGAATGGAAAGCCCCCCCCCCCCCCCCCCCCACCACCATCCTTGTTTTCTCCAACTCTCCAAAGGAACTCACTTATAATTTAATTGACTTCCAGGTAAATATCTGATCAGTCAAGGGAATTACTAGACTAGAATAACTACTGGTACTAACTTATTGTTATAATGTACCAGTACATAATTATGATCTATAATTTCATCCTTCAAATTTTTCGTTCAAGTACCTAACTTCCTATCATTTATGTCATTACCTACTCAAATTTTTTGTTATTCTCTGGAATATCGAATATTGCCTCTCCGCAAAATTGAAGTCGGTACAGAGAAAAATATTTTTGTAATATAATATAGGGTACCTACATTCCTACATACCTACATGAATATATTTTTATTTTTTTATAGGTTAAATATTTATAATACAGGTATTAATAGAAATATTTATTTTTATATTTAATTTGTTTGCAAAGTTCAAAAAATTGGACTATGATCATTTTTCTTATAATTTAGCATACTCCATTAATTAAATGAAAACGCCCTGCTTTCTTCTCGGAAATCGTAGAATCCCATCTTAGAAATCGTGCATGGAATTTTGCTCAATACTTGCAAAATCTTCAGAAAAAGGATGAAATGCATATGAGACGTCCACCTAAGGGAATTTGCGGCCTAAAATAATGACAGAGACTAAAAACAGCTCAAATGCTAGTTATTATGAGAGATTACTATCTTAGGTTGCACCTTGTCTCGATCCTGGCATCTCTCACTCTTGATTGCATTCATGTTCACGAATATACGTCATCATTCTCATTATAGTAAGAGTAGGTAGTGAAAGATAACAATAAATTAGCAAATATATCATGCTATAGTATGGTATGGGATCACTGCTCGGTAACACAGTAGTGGACTTGGTAGGTAGGTACCTACTACTAGAGATGATGAGTAGAGATTCGAACTAAATCACTCGCGAAGAAACCGTGGAAACCCATTTCAAAGAAAAACGGAGTTATTGAAAAAAGGAACAAAGAAATGAACTCAATAATGTTACAGAAATGAACGCAACAATAGAGAAAAACTTAAAGGAATTACATCATTCAAAGATTTACCCAACCTAGCACTCTTAATAATTTCGAATTTTTCAAGTACATCCAACATGCTCCCTTTTGGGCAGAAATGAAGATACTCAATGAACTGTCTGTCTGCAAGATCAAAATTGCAGTCATGATTGGTTGAAGTCATTCAAGTGACGTGCAAAGGCCGAACCACCCTTACTATCCCTGAAGTCTTTTTCATGTTCCTTTACTCTTTCTCTAAACTTCCCAACAGTTTGACCAAAACAGTCAAGTCCACAAGAACACTTAAATTTATAAACACCACTTTTATCTTGAACATTAATTTTATCTTTAACTGAACTTAATGAAGATCTGTACTTCCAAGGCAAGAGAATAATCAAACCGACTGGTTCAATTTATGTAGGGAAGTACGACGAAATGTACAAAAACTTGAGTGAATCATTAAGAAAATGTTATCGAACCAGTCACGGGAGACATGGAATGCTTATGGAGGGTGGCCAAAACGCACTATATGAGATACAGATAGCTAAGCCAAATTATTATAAATTGTCCAAGTCATTTTGAACTGCATGTGGCCTACCATACCTTCTATCGACATTGGTAGCTGTAAATAGTAATAGCATTTGTATAGGCCCTTGGAAAATATCAGCAGTGGGAAAAAATCCTACTCAGTCGAGCCACTGGAAGGATGGTATAATAGCTCCGGTGACCAGAGGTCCTTCTTTCGGAAGGACGGTACTAATTTCCGCCTCATGGCCCGACGATCCTTTGATACCTAGGTACTTACGTACCAACCTAAGTTTTTAACTAAAAAGAGAAATAATATATACTTCGGTAGGGAGGTACTAACATGGAATAGGAGGGGACTGGTCCGGGCATCCGCTCCTTTCCTTTCTTTACGGTTTCGAAGTTTTCTCTTGGCCGCACTAATGCTGAGGCCATTGCTACAAATGTTTTATAGCTAAAGAAACGCAGGGGTCACTTTAGCTTTCTTTGAGAAAGGTGCACGGGTTTGCTATTTAATCACAGACTCCTGAAACTACCAAGACGTAAAGTTGGTACCGTTGATGGTGAGGTACTTCGATGTGAACCATGGCGTTCAGGTGAAACTGCTAGAACTGGTGGATTTCTCCGGTGAAACGTCTGCCCAACTTTTTCAGCCAAACTTCATCTTCCAAATTATCCAGACTTAATATTCCGGAAAAGTGCGTTTGTATGTCTGCAGACACTGGAAATTTAACATTGGAGGGTTTAGAAGAGCAGGCGAAAATAAATTATTCAGCAAGCTGGACGAATCCGCCTCAACCGAAGTCGTAAGGGACGGATGTATTGCTCACATAACGAACAATTGCATTCAAAACGGCTCATATCAGACAACTTACCCGTTGATCTTTAAGTTATAGTAGTAAAAAAATTAACAATTTCATAACTGTCCGTGTGACTTCCCTAAAGAAATTTTGAAAAAATGCTGAGATCAAATACAGCTATAGGTATACAGAAACGTTGAAAGAAGCAGCGCTAATCTAAACCAACTTCGATCAAAGCTGCACCGAAATGTCTGACCAAACGCGATGATTTACTTGAACAAATCTGCAGCAGTGGATACTGAGTGTGGATACTGAGAGAGCGAGTATCTATTCGGCTTCTGCGACAGATACAAAACAACAGGCAGGAAACGAAAACATTAAAGAGTCAAAGAAACAACGAGGTTCATGTAGAACAGGGACAGTGAAAGAAAGGTGACTTTCCCCTAAATTCTCACGGGTTCGACGCCCAAAATTGATGAGTAGATTTAATGAGCAGATCTATACAAGTAGGATCGAGGGGTCGGGGAATAGACACATATTTCCCAGGAGAAAATAGCGAGTCGTCTGGGACGGCACTTGGAATTGCAAAGGAGATCCCGGTTGTCTGAGAGAAGACCTTCTGCATGACAATACGACCCCTTCAAACAAAAACAACTCCAGGAGGAATTCTCAAACGGTGTCATTCAGAAAAAGATTCACTCATCCTACAACTTGTACGAAAGTATCGAGTTCTTTACTAGTCTGAACGTTTCTTTTCGCGTCTTCAGTGAGGCAGAGAATTGTTATTGTCACATCCCGACTTATACTTGAACAAGAAATAGGGTACACATAATTCCAACATTCATGAAACTTCTGCTATTAGACTGATATCTTCACTATGTGGGGATGTGACAGGATCATCCCGAACACGAATCTGACGATTACATTTCCAGCTTCTGAAGATAGTCAGTATTTATGAACAACGTTCCAGCGTGCGAATTTTGTCAAGATCAGGAAGACGACCTACAGCATAGGTTTATGATTTGCCCGAGATTCGATCTTGCAAGACGTCGGCTGTTGGATACGTGCGTTCATCATTTGGCCAATCCAGTGAACTTTCCCGAAATGGTGCATTCGCGGAGTTTTACAGTTTTCAAAGGCATTTGTTCATTTATCCGAGAAGTAGGAATCAAAATTTAATTTTCTTATTCATTCGCCTTTATTTTTCGTTCTTTTATTGCAACATTCTAATGTAAAATAACAAAATAAAATTACTTCATGGCTATGGCTGTCGGCTAATGCCAAATGAAGAAAAAAAAAAAAAAAAAAAATTAAAAAAACAACAAAAAAAGAAACGCGTCCAGATGGTCTCAGATCAATTTAAAAAAATTTGGACAGTAACTTTTGTCTCATACAATATTGGTTAATTATTTTCAATAATGAACCTTTGGAATCGACCATGACAAAAAAGTTTACCCCCCCCCCCCCCCCCCAAATTTGAGGGCTTACGTTTCAAGGTATGTAGAATCCGAAAATTCAATTAAAAAAGCTGCAAATTATTACACAAAGGTTTATTATTTACCTGTATCGATGCCCCTTCTGCGTAGATCACTGTTTTCTGTGGTCAATACCCTCGAGCTTCCCCAAGGAAAGCTCTAAATTGAGTACCGGAGCCGGCTCCGGAATTAAAGTTTCCTACAAATGCGCGGGGTTCAATAATTCAATCGTATTTGTAGTTATTCATTAAGCATAAGGCAAATAATAAACCGGTGTGTAATAATTTACCTGTATAGGTGCCCCTTGTACGTATATGGTATAAATGAACCGTTGTGTAATAATTTGCCCATCAATAATACTTCAACGGTTGTTCAAGTTGCAAAAGTATCTACCAACAAAATCCAACAGATCCATCATCTTCAATGAAATAATATATCGCAGAACAACCAACTCGACTTCATACAGCCACCCGTGATTATAATCAGGTGCTCCCTAGTGATGATATCTGGGCCGAATTTATACCGTATGATTCACGATCGTGTTGACGAAGCTTTCTGGTGCACACGAATGGCTGGTCGCACAATGCTTCGGGTGGTCTCAAAAAATTATTTAGGTCAAGACAAATTTAATAACGTAAAAAAACGCTGCAAATCCCTGCACAACGGTTTATTATTTTGTACAGAATACCCTCCTGTTACAGATCACAGCTCTCTGTATAGATAACCCTTCTATATAACATATGTACTATTCTACACATATTATGTAGATCGCGGAACCTCCGTAGGTTAGTACCTAACCCCGTACTCGTTACTAGGTACCTACCTAAACCGTTGTGTTATAATTTACCTGTATAGGTTCCCCTTCTACGGAGATAGAATAATGAACCTTTGTTGTGTAATAATTTGCCCATCAATAATACTTCAACGGTTGTTCAAGTTGCAAAAGTACCTATCAACAAAATCCAGCCCCTTCTTGGTAGATGAGCCGTTATGTAATAATTTACCGTTGTGTAATAATTTGCCATTGTGTAATCATTTACCCATCCATAATACTTCAACGGTGCAAAAGTACCTATTAACAAAATCCAGCCCCTTCTGGGTAGATGAGCCGTTGTGTAATAATTTACCGTTGTGTAATAATTTACCGTGGTGTAATAATTTGCCGGTGTGTAATAATTTGCCATTGTGTAATAATTTACCCATCAATAATACTTCAACGTTTGTTCAAGATTCAGAAGTACCTACCAACTAAATCCAATAGTCCATGACTTATCAAATGAGATAATATCGCAGAACAATTTATATAACGTAAAAAAAACCATACCGTTCTATCGATAGTTTTCGAGCTACGGCGTTCTGAAAACGTCAACCCCTATTTTGAACCCCTTAGGGGTAACAGGTTGACAGGTTAGGGGTTGACAGTAACGTCGAGCTTCGAGGACCAACTAGACCCCGAACGGAACATATAACCCGAATTTCATCAATTTTGTTTCATGGTAACTAAGAAAAGTGGCCCGTACGGCGGACAGACAGAAATATTTTTATTGCAGTTTTGGATTCTACATACCTTGAAACGTAAACCATCAAATTTTGAGGGGGTAAGAATTTTTTGTTTTCATGCTCGATTCCAATGGTTCATTATTAAAAATAATAAACCAAAACCATACCCTTCTATCAAAAGTTTTCGAGCTACGGCGTTCTGAAAATTGCAACCCCTATTTTGGACCAACTAGACCCCAAACGGAACATATAAACCGAGTCATCATTTTTTCAGTTCATCATTTTTTTTTTCATGGTAACTAAGGCCCGTATTTATGATCGCTCCTTGAACCGCTCCTTCACTTGACATCAAGGAAGCCTTGAGCTACCTGATAATAAAGCCTGGCCTTGAGGAAGAGGCCCAATCCGCGTTCAGAGATTCAGGCCTGAGAGTAGTTTATTCTCGAAGGTTCCTCGGCGGTGTGATCGGTACAACAGACCTGAAGCACGAATTCGTTAAACACAAGGTCCAAAGTTGGGTTGAAAACGTGGGCAAACTAGCCGAAGCAACCAAGAAGAGCCCTCAAGCTGGATTCGTGGCATTTCAGAAATCCCTTTGCAGGGAATGGGCATTCACCCAGAGGGTAGTGGGCGGATGTGATGACGAATATGAACCTCTGAAGAACGCTATCCGCCAAGTTTTCGTCCCAGCATTAGTTGGAGATTCAGTGAGCGACCTGGAAGCCGAACTATTTGAGTTGCCACTAAAGTCTGGAGGCCTGGCTCTGGAGGGCCCTGTGAACTCCGCCCCCGTCAACTACAATGCCTCAGAATAGAAAAACAGAAAAAGCCACTCGAGTACTAGCCGAAGCTCTGGCAACTGGTCGGTACTTCGACACAAACCAACATGAAGAACGGATACGCGAAATACAAAACGACGAGAGGATGCTCAATACGGCTGGGATGGTAGCAAGAAGAGACCGAATCATTCGGTCGCTGCCTGAAACCCAAAAGAGAGCCGTCGAAAGGATTACGCAAAGCCACTCATCACAGTGGCTGACGGTGGTACCCTTACAGAGGGACGACCTAGACCTCTCACCATCTCAATTCCGAGACGGGCTGTGCGTCAGATATGGTAAAGAGCCAAGAGAATTACCGAGTCACTGTGATGGGTGCGGCGACCGCATGAACCTCTGCCATGCTCTGAACTGTAAGAAAGGTGGATTGGTCAAACGAGGGCATGATCAGATACGAGACCAGTGCGGCAAAATGGCTAGCCTGGCCTGGAACTCAGTTGGTCTAGAGCCAGTTATGCAGGAAAATGCAGACGGAACTCCGAGGTTGGTGGCTGACATACGAATACATGGCGTGTGGAACCAAGAGAGAACGGCGTATTTTGACACCCGCGTTGTGAACGCAGACGCCTCCTCTTACGGCTCCCAGGCCTGGTCCACAATTTCACAGAATTCAGCAAATGAGAAGCACCGCAAATACGATACAGCCGCGGAGGATCTGAGAGGTTCTTTCACTCCCCTGGTCGTTTCGTGTGACGGATCCCTGCACAAGGAGTATGACAGCTTCCTCAAGCGAATGGCGGAAGTGCTCTCAGAAAAGTGGTCCAAACCCCTTTCACAGGTCACACATTGGGTCCGCGTGAAGACACAAATTGCTGTAGTAAGAGCGGTGTCCTTAAGGGCCGGTTTCACCAACGCGGATTATCCAGAGTTCAATCCCGGCTGAGGTTTAAGCCATCGATTCTGAGAAAAGACAGTTTCACGAACGCCTAATCTAGGAATAAGTCGCGGCAACGGCGTATTAAGTTAATACCTCGTTTCAGGTGGTTTAAACCTCTGATCTACGGTTGATCTCCGATTCTCCTCCAGGCCATCGCCATTTTGAAATCTATTTTATCAGTGTTTTTCATTTGTACTTCTCAACTTGCAATCTTGCATCAACATTTAGTGCGATGAATCGTTACATTGAAGTGTTTGAGTCATCCTTGGATGAATATTTCAATGAACTTCTGGAAGTGGCCGCGCCCAGACGGTGATAATGATAATACGCGAAAGGGTCGAGCATGTCCACAAGTGGGATGACGGCGATTTTTTCGCGAGTTTCCGCCTTCCGACGGAAGGGATGAGCTTAGTGCTCGATGCAAGAGAAAGCCTTCTAGTTCTCGAAACAGAAACGTGAGTGCAACCAAAAATGTGTAATAAATATAATTTTACACCAAACCAGGTAGGCAACAACGTCGGACCCATCATTAATTTAGTAGGTAAACAAACCTTCATTGTACGTGGTAGGTACTCGCAGACTGCGCTAATAAGTACATGTATAACTTCTTCTGCATACAGCGAATTATTGTAAAAAAGTAGATACCTTTTATAGAAGAGCCTAGGTAGGCTATCTATAATTTATTACAAGAGCTGTCTCGAAAGATGTAAGATGGTCTTTTGTAGTAATGACAGAGTGGAGTCGAGCAGAAGTTCTCAGAATGAGAATGACAGAGGCTAGAGGCATAAGAAAAAATCGCGAAACTTCCGCAACTGGCTACTATTATGCAGTTTAATGTCTCCACAACAGAGGATGGCGGACAAAATTTAAGTATCCATAGAAGAAATATCACAGATCCACAACTCATGGATGAGCATCTCTCCTCCATGTCATCTGTAATACGGGATTTGTGTTTCTGGGGATAGCAATGCTGATGCAAACTGAACAATCTCGGCTTAAACCCAAGTTCGGCTAAACCGCGGATCAAAAACGTTGGTGAAACTGTCGAAGCTCTGAACCACAGATCAAATTTGAATCCAGGATTTATTGATACCAGGTTTAAGCTGCGTTGGTGAAACCGGCCCTAAGGGTAAGAGGCTCAAGAAGAAGAGTGAGGTGCCTCGGGCTAGAAGATGGCGCCCTGATGCCCTTATAGTAGAACACTACGTGAACAAGGGACCATCCCATTTTCCACTCTTTGGTCAAATTCGACTTCATCTTCGGTCTTCTCGTCCCCAGAAATATAATAAAGTTTACCGTAGTAATAATTAAATGATACTATCAATGATCAAAAATAATCTGTTAAAAAAAACGGAGCCTAATTCGTGTTTTTGGGGGCCAAAATTGGTGAAAACCATCAAAAATGCTATTTCAATTATTGAACATGAAATAAATAAATGAACAGCCAAAATTTCTGTACGCATGTCCAGTAGAATTATAAACCCATGTGGCAAGGACTTTGCAGCGTTTTTTCTTTTTTTTTTTGGTTAATGGCACGTACAAGTAGATAGGTACCTAGCCAATAACAAAAATGTACCTATTTATATATGGTGAGCGAACTGGGAAAAGGAGTATGCGACATTTGAGTGACATTACAGGAGTTAAAATTACCTTAATTAATGAAACCATCGAATGAATGTGCGAATGGGCCATTTCAATTCCCACATGTGTAGCACAACGAAGTAGTTAGGTTATTCAATAATAATAATATCACTTTACTTCACTCATCACCAATGTATTAACTAACAACAGGAAAACATAGTCACCAAATTACCAAAGCCTCTAGAGTTTGGGTATAAGATAAACCAGATTATTATTTCCTGCTCCATTAAAAATTTATTAACATGACAGATCTTGAAAAGTTCCTGGGTACCTATACCTATTCAAAACTTCTTATTCTGGGTGATCAGAACAGTTAGAGATATCTACCTATATTATTTGTACATGAATTTATGTGTTCAAAATAAATATTTGTTTACTGAATATGGTGTCGATATCTGGTTCCTTTCCTTGTCGACAACTGGATCACGCATGTCAGTAATTGGTTCCTTTCCCTGGCAACATCTGGTTCATCTTCATGCAATGCAACAATAATTGGGGAAAAGCCTGTCATCAAATTTTGACTAAAAAATATAAAATTTTTGTATTTTGACTGAAGTTATAATGGAACCTAGACCATAACGAAACACTTTCAATCAAAAGAATACGTCAATGAATAATAAATGTATTGGCAAAATACCCTAAAATTTTCGATGATACCAATAACAGGTGCCATTTTAGCCTACATAAGTATTCCGAAATTTCAGGGAAACTGGTCCAACACAACTACAGAATCAAGCATTTGGGGCTTCAGGTTTACGCAAGTGCGCACAAAAGCTAAAGAGACTTCAACCTCCACGACTCCTCGAAAATTCTTCAAAACTGGTTCAACAGAACCGGCAGCTAAGGCGAAACTGTTTAGTTGAGAGTACCTACATATTTTATGGATCACAGTATTTCTGCACAAGTAGTGATCTAGATGTTCGCTTTGTTCACATCTCAAACAAGAGACAGAGGTTCAAATGTTAGATGGATAGATCAGGATAATCGAGAGGTACAAAAAGTGAATTCGGTGGGATCTGAACCAAGGACCTTCGAAGTGCAGAATCGCACGTATCGTCTTGTCAAGAAATCCGTACACGGAGATAACCTCACTGAGTGTCCAGTGAACAGTACATAAAAAACTGAACTAGATAATTAAGATATTCTAGGATTATCAAAATCTACATCAGATTGGCCGATTACTCACAGAAAAATCAACATTGAACGAACTGTTATCTTGAGTATTTAGGGAGTTATACGGATATGTAACATCGTTATCGTATGGTATGTAACACCAGAGAAGTTAAAGAGTTTTGGCTCGGAAAATATGACCAAACAACCATATAGCGGGAAAACACCCGCGAGGCGTCTAATTATAATGGAATGTCAGGTGGATTCTTATCTGAGTTGACTCATCCCCGTGGTCTTATGAGCGTTTAAGACACCTGCCTCGTAATGAAGGCTCATAAAGACTACGTCGTGCTGCTCACCTACCATCAACTCGTTCAAGTTAACAGAACAGGTTCATTAACGACTGGGGAAGAGATGTGTGGGCAATAGTACATAAAAAAGAACATGCACAAAAAATATGACCGGATGATGCAAATGATATAGAAAACACCTTGGAGAACATAACTACACAATTTCGTCAAAGAATTCATGACCTCATGACGATTCCACAACAAAGGATGCCCATCTACTCAGTGTACTGCGGAAGCTAGTGTTGACCATCTCGATCTCGCCATCCTGTGATAAATGAATAACATACAGAATCGCAGAATATATTTACACACCCTCACACAATGCGACAAATGCCATCGTGTATGTATGAAGTTCGGCAATAATGCCACATATACCCAACTATCTTCTAATCAATAAAATCAAAAGCTAACCATCACTCGTTGTATTCCTTCGTGTAAAGTAACATCACCAAATGCCTCTTTCAACAAAAGGCATTTGCGGTGACACCTAAACGCTATCCAACACTACACCACACCACAAAACCAGAATACTTTAGGTTGTCAGTCTCACTAAACTCGAGTTACGATGAAGGGAAAGAGAAGAGCTACATTTAGTAGGCGACTACTTGAGGATGAGTAGAGAAGAAGATGATTGAGGGTCGATAGGGGAGAGAGACGTCCTGCATTGCGGGGCTCGAGATCCGACCTTCGCACTGCCGGCTCATCCCATTGGCCCACAACTCATCCTGATAAGTATAGGTCAAGCACCCAAATGGTCTCATAATCACTTCACAAGAGACCTAATTAAATTAAGGGAAGGCCAAAAAGAAAATATATTAGTTACATCAGCAACCGTATTCAGTTTATTGGGGAAGGGTTCTTCTGAGGGAGGGTTAAATTAAAATACTTTTATATTCATTCATTAGTTCATTTATACGAATCTTCGTAAATTCCAGTATATTACAATGCGCTTAAATCTAGTTGAGTAGTATGGATGAGAACCCCAGGTTCGAGGTTCGACTTTGATTTCCTCCCAGATCTTTTCAATGATCCAGAACTTCTCCCAAATTTTCTCATTTTGGCGAATTTTTGAAGAATAGATATTTTAAATTTTAGTTTACGGTAAAAAATTAACAGTTACACATCTTTTGCCAAACAGCTCCGTCCTCATCAGCTGAAGTAGGTAGGTGCTTACTTCAATAGATGAGAGAGAGGTTCCTGGGTTCATGGTAAACACTCGTAGTTTACATAACTCAGATGAAATGTACCTATCTAGAAATCCGAACCCACGTACCTACCATGTAACCTTGAAACAACCAAATTAGCGATCCCTCATTCTGAAACTATAACACAGGTACTAAAAACCTTGGACCTATCGCACAAATACAAGCGAAAGGTGGGCTACTTGGCCAAACTGATCATCCAACCAGAGTACGGCTAAACATAATCTCGCGGTATATATATTCCCCATAATAGATAACTATACATATTCATGAATGTAGTAAGTACCACGAAGTTCATACGAACTATTCGTCTCATTTGGCTCAACTTTGGAATTGATCCATTGCTGGCCCTTAGCTGCGGTGCGGATATGGGAATGTAACGTCAAAAACATTAGATAGGTACCTACCAATTTATTTTAGATAGTGCTAATAATGATACGAAGAAACTATTTCCACATTATACACATACAGCAACTTATTGGTTAGTGCCGATTGAATATCCATCACTCGAGTTTGTTGGCTGACTAGACCGGCGACCGCCATGAGAAACATCCTGGCACGGAGAGACCTTGAATGTTCGATGAGATTCCGTTGAGTCCCGCTAGTAATGATCATCAGATCGGACCCTGGGCGGCCTCAGCTTTCCTATTATCATATCTTCGCCTTCTCCCGCAAAAAGTATCATTCACGGCAGAATACTGCGTGCCAAAATCCCAACACCCCGTTCAACTAACCTCCAATCACTATATTATATATAAATATACCTATCCTGAAAGGCTGGATGACTTACACCACAGTGATGAGCTGCGTTTTTCTTTCCGCTGGCAGCAATTTACTGACTAGTGCCTTACCAATACTGACCAGGTCTCTCGCTTAAAAAAAATGGTCTAATTTCAGTTTTTGTGGGTTAAAAAGCGCTAAAAACCGTTGAAAAAATAGCATAAACTACTTTAAAATAACCCACCTCAACTTGATGAACATTACAAAATGATTTATTTCAATAGCCATAAATATTATTTCTGAAAACGACAAAGAATTTTTTTTTTGGATTATTAATTGCCTAACATGGGTATAATTTAGTAAAATTAACAACAATAATTGATCAGAGTGATTCTACGAATGCTGGACACGATTAAAAATAGCGTATTAAATATTAGTATATTCCAACAAAAAACTGAAGGGGTAAAAACTAATAACAGGTAGGTACGTACTGGAGTAAAAGTTCGTACAAATTTGTGAACGAACCTACTGAAAATGTTCGATAGACTGGAAATTTTTTCACATACATATAGTTTTCACATAAAACTATATGTACCTACAGAGAATACGAAGAGGAATAAGTTCAAAGTTCTTCGGGGTTTCCCCGTATCAGTTGATTACTAATTACACTGCTTTAAAAAAAAAAAACTTTAAAAATCCGACATATGAAACACAGGCAGGATGACTTGGCTGGGATGCGCGACAACTCTGAAGTCGTATTCATCAGATACAGGGCGCGGGAGCGTCCAACCCGCCATGAAAACCGAAACCTCCTTACACTGTTTACACGACAACATAAGCAGGGTTTACCCCCCCCCCCACCCCCCACCCACTTAACACGGCCACCAGGGGTCTCCGGTGTTGATTTTTCGTACATCCATTCTCTAGGGGCCCCTGAGGAGGTGTACCAAATTTCAATCCTCGGGACCATCAGGTGCCGGAGTTATAGAAGTTGGAAAATCGCAATTTTTCACGTTTTGGTTTATTATTCTGTGAATAATACACCTATGTAATCGCTCAGCAAAAAATTTTTATAACAGCCCCTCAAAATTTTTTCTTTTCCGTTTCAAGGTGCGTAGATTCCAAAAATGCAATGTCCGTCCGCCGTACGCCGTATCACGTGTACGGGCTTCATTTTCGGTCTAAAAAATTCGTTCTTTCGCACACATGCTCCATTTGGGCCCTAGTTGTGTCCCGAAAGTTTGCAGCCCGATCGGAATATACCCAGGGATGTTATGAGTGAAAATGTGCATAAAAATAGGTACTGTGATGAATTTAAAATTGGCGTATTTCATCACGGTGGTGTGAGGAAATGCCCAGGCGGGTTATGAGCGAAGGACCACCCTTTCCTGGGATCTTTTTGGATGTTTGTGCCTAGGAGGTTATGAGCGAATAACCACCTTCATCTAGGATCTTTTTGGATATGCTCAGGCGGGTTATGAGCGAATCACCACCCTTTCCTGAGATCTTTTTGGATGTGTTGTCCAGGAGGTTATGAGCGAATCACCACCTTCATCTGGAATCTTTTAGGAGAATTTGCCTAGGAGGTTATGGGCTGACCACCACCTTCATCTAGGATCTTTTGGGTTTGGATAGAGAGGCAAGGGTAGGAAGAGAGAGAGTAGCCAGCGGCTAGAGGAACCGTAGAATGAGTGAAAAGTCGAAGGAGGCGAGTATTTACGTTACTGGGAGTCGGCTCCCTCCATCCCCTATTTGGTAGGGGATGGTGGGGATCCAGGTTGTGCTCCGACTCCTGCGGCTTGTTCCCCACTCTTACCGTTTATTGGCAGAAACTAAAGTTGGCTATTAGATAATTTGTGAGAACTTGATTCTAGTAGGAGTGGTTCCGGGAGGGACTCACCACAGGGGTCCCCCCAGTTTGAGCAAAAATTTGACAAGGGCTGAGGGCTAGGGTACACAGGGGGGCTGAAGGCGCAAAGTTACAAGGGGGCTGAGGGCCACGGCAAACAGAAGTGGTGCTGAAGGCGAGTGGTAGAAGAGGTACATGTGGGGCTGAAGGCGGAAGGTTACAAAAGACCGAGGGCCAAGGCAAATAGTACGAGTGCTGAAGGCTGTTCACTTAAAAACTAGATAACAAGTGGTGGTTAAAAGTAGGCAACAAGAACAGTGAAGGACTTAACTTAAGGCTAGGCGAGGGTTACAAGGTGGCTGAGGGCGTGAGAGAACTTAAGGGCTAAGTCGTTGGATCGTACATATTTACAAGTGGGTGAAGATATTTACCATGAGGGTGTACAGAAGAACATAACTGAGAGAACTTACGGGCTAAGACATTGGATGGTGCATATTTACAAGAGGATGAGGATATTTACAATGAGGGTAAATTAGTGAAGTATTTACAATGGTAGTGGATGAGGTGAAGTATTTACAATGGTAAGTAGGTAGAGTTAGGAGCAAGACTTAGCATAGTTGCAGGTGACATTAGGATGAGTATTTAAATGGCATTAGTTGACATTATTTACATAGCATTAGTATTAGTATTGATATAGCATTAGTAGTGGTATTTACATAGCATTAGTTGGCATTAGTATTAGTATTTACATAGCAGTAGTATCCTTAGATTAGTATTTACGATATGTATAGTTAGGTATTTACAGTAGGAAGTATTTACAATATGTGGAGGTAGTTATTTACAATATTTATGTACAAGAAGTGTGTAGTGGACTGATATGTACAGGTATTTGCAGAAGGTGGGTCCCCCCAGTGAGTCGGGTGGGGGGGACTTGAGGGGGGGGGGGTGGTTGAAGGGGGTGGGGGGGGGTTGATTTGGCAGTGGCGTTGAGGGGTGGGAGGGCTGGTACGTGGGAGCACCTCTGTAGCGAGGGGGGAAGGGTTGGGCCCTCCCTGAGGGGGGGGGGGGGGGGGTAAGAATGCCGTATGAGATATTTTTGGCGAGGGTTAGGGAGGGTTGGTCCCCCCTGAGGGGGTGAGAAAACGCTTGCTTTCTGGGCGAGTGGCGGAAGGGTTGGGGCTTGAGGCCTTCCAGGAGTTTGGGGAACATGCTTGGGTAATGGGCGAGGGGTGGAAGGGTTGGGGCTTGAAGCCTTCCCTGAGTGTCGGGGAAAATGCCTGCTTAATGGGCGAGTGGTGGAAGGGTTGGGGCTTGAGGCCTTCCATGAGTGTGGGGGGAAGGTCGGTCGTGGTGGGAGGGTGATGGTTTGTGTGAAAAAGGGGTGGTGGGGTGTTGATTCTATGATTTCCTCCAGCCAACGACTTATTGGCAAAAGGGGGGAAGGGTGAGTGGGGTTGCAGCGGGGGCAGTGAAGGTGGGGTGTTGCAGGTTGGAGGGGGGCGTGAGAAGGGGAGGTGATTGTGAGACTGAGTCCATCATGTAGGGAGGAGTTGAAATTTCAATTTCGCAAAATTGGGTAAAATAGAACTTTGAAATTTGAAATTTGAATTTTAAAATTTGAAATTCACAAAAATACAAAAAATGGCGTGAGCTGAGCGGAGATGTGAGAGAGGTGAAATCTCCGTGTGGAAGGTCGGGCGTTCAAACGTTATAGAGAGGAGCTCGAATTTAAAATGTGAATTTAGAAGGTTCTGGAGCGTGAAGCGGAGACGTCGAGATGAGAAGGGAAAGGAAGAAGGTTGTGTGAACGTCGGGTTCACCACTGTGATGAATTTAAAATTGGCGTATTTCATCACGGTGGTGTGAGGAAATGCCCAGGCGGGTTATGAGCGAAGGACCACCCTTTCCTGGGATCTTTTAGGATGTTTGTGCCTAGGAGGTTATGAGCGAATCACCACCTTCATCTAGGATCTTTTTGGATATGCTCAGGCGGGTTATGAGCGAATCACCACCCTTTCCTGAGATCTTTTTGGATGTGTTGTCCAGGAGGTTATGAGCGAATCACCACCTTCATCTGGAATCTTTTAGGAGAATTTGCCTAGGAGGTTATGGGCTGACCACCACCTTCATCTAGGATCTTTTGGGTTTGGATAGAGAGGCAAGGGTAGGAAGAGAGAGAGTAGCCAGCGGCTAGAGGAAGCGTAGATTGAGTGAAAAGTCGAAGGAGGCGAGTATTTACGTTACTGGGAGTCGGCTCCCTCCATCCCCTATTTGGTAGGTTGTGCTCCGACTCTTACCGTTTATTGGCAGAAACTAAAGTTGGCTATTAGATAATTTGTGAGAACTTAATTCTAGTAGGAGTGGTTCCGGGAGGGACTCACGACAGGTACTTTTTGTGTTTTAGTGACATGTTACATGTTAGTAACAAGAGCTTTTGAGCTATCTTTTCCATGTTTTTTGGGACGAGAAGACCGAATATGAAGTCGATTATGACCAAAGAGTGGAAAATTGAGGTTCTACCAAAAATGGTCAAATGCCAAAATTGATTTTTTTAAAGAGTCAAAAACCTGGAAAATCGTCTGAAATCACCATCAATTTGTATAATTACACTAGAAAAAGTGCCAACATGTGGATCAAGACGAGTAAATGGCACTACCAACAATCAAAGATAATATGAAAAAAAAAAAAAAAAAAAAAAAAAAAAAGCTGCAAAGTCCTTGTCACATGGGTTTATTATTCTATTGGACATACCTACCGAAACGTTGGCTGTTTATTTATTGTTTCTGTGATATAAAATATAATAAAATAATTGAAATAGCTATTTCTGGTGGTTTTCACCAATTCTGGCCCCCAAAACACGAATTAGGTACGCTCCTTTTGGTTTATTATTCTGTGAATAATACACCTATGCATTCGCTCAGCAAAAAATTTTTGTAACAGCCCCTCAAAATTTTTTCTTTTCCGTTTCAAGGTGCGTAGATTCCAAAAATGCAATGTCCGTCCGCCGTACGCCGTATCACGTGTACCGGCTTCATTTTAGGTCTAAAAAATTCGTTCTTTCGCACACATGCTCCATTTGGGCCCTAGTTGTGTTGTGCCCCGAAACTTTTCAGCCCGATCGGAATATACCGAGGGGTGTTATGAGTGAAAATGTGTGTAAAAATAGGTACTTTTTGCGTTTTAGTAACATGAGCTTTTGAGGTATCGTTTTCCATGTTTTTGGGGACGAGAAGACCGAATATGAAGTCGATTTTGACAAAGGAGTCGAAAATTGAGGTTGTACCAGATGTTCAGCTCACAAAATTGATTTCTTAATGAGTCAAAAACCTGGAAAATCGTCTTAAATCACCATCAATTGGGAGAATAACACTAGAAAAAGTGACAACACGTGGATCCAAACGATTAAATGGCACAACCAATAATCAATCGTAATCTGGAGAAAAAAAGGAGCGTACCTAATTCAAGTTTTGGGGGCCAAAATTGGTGGAAACCACCAGAAATAGCTATTTCAATTATTTTACATGAATGAAACAATAAATAAACAGCCAGCATTTCTGTAAGTACGTCCAATAGAATAATAAACCCATGTGACAAGGACTTAGCCTCGTTTTTTTTAAAATTATTATTCTGTGACTAATACACCTATGTATTCGCTCAGCAAAATATTTTTATAACACCCCCTCAAAATTTTTTCTTTTCCGTTTCAAGTTGCGTAGATTCCAAAAATGCAATGACCGCCCGCCGTCCGCCGTATCACGTGTACAGGCTTCATTTTCGGTCTAAAAAAATCGTTCTTTCGCACACATGCTCCATTTGGGCCCTAGTTGTGTTGTGCCCCGAAACTTTTCAGCCCGATCGGAATATACCGAGGGGTGTTATGAGTGAAAATGTGTGTAAAAATAGGTACTTTTTGCGTTTTAGTAACATGAGCTTTTGAGGTATCGTTTTCCATGTTTTTGGGGACGAGAAGACCGAATATGAAGTCGATTTTGACCAAAGAATAGAAAATTGAGGTCCTACCAGATGTTCAGCTCCCGAAATTGCTTTTTTTATGAGTCAAAAACCTAGGAAATCGTCTGAAATCACCATCAATTTGTATAATAACACTGGAAAAAGTGTCAACAAGTCGATCAAGACGATTGAATGGTACTATCAATGATCAGAGATAATTTATAAAAAAAAAAAGGAGCGTACTTCATTCGTGTTTTGGGGGCCAAAATTGGTGGAAACCACCAGAGATAGCTATTTCAATTATTTTATATGAAAGAAACAATAAATAAACAGCCAACATCTCTGTAGGTATCTCGAATGGAATAATAAACCCATGTGACAAGGACTTTGCAGCGTTTTCTACTTCATTTTCTTGTTGTTGTTCTTTGACAGGGCTACAGCCTCACAGACACAACGGATCGACCTGAAATGCTGCAACACATCCGCTATGCTCCAAGGAGGTGCCTTCTGTATATTAGCCCCCCCCCCCCTCCCCCAATAACATTTTGACATTTCCAAGTATAAGTAGGTACTGAGAAATGTTTCAAGGTATACAGCCCCACAGATATAAAGGATCGAGCTGAAATTTTGCTCACACATTTGTATTGTTCCAAGGAACTTTGTCGGCCCCCCCCCCCCCCCCTCTCGTTTTTCAAAATGAAGTACTGAGTTCGTACTTTTCAGAAAACAAATGTACGTGTTCGTTTGGGCAAGTAGGTAGGTACTGAGGAAAAAGCTTAGGTAGGTACTGGGAAAAAACGTTTACTTCATCAATCAATGCAAAAAGATGTGATCCTCTCCCCCCCCCCCCCCCACCTCCAGCCAAACAACCCTGTTGCAAAAATTTACCCACCAAAAAAGTAAGCAGGTACTGAGTAATGCCCCGGCAGGCAAAACGCCCCGCCAAAAAGCGTAGACAGAAATTTCCACGTTTGGGGGGAAGGAACAGGTTCCTATACTCAAATCCAACAGAGGGGAAAGAACAGGTTTCTATACTCATACCCAACAGAGGGAGAAGAAACAGGTTTCTTATAAGCATTCAAGAGCGAGGTGCATGCCACTTCGGCGGGCAAAACGGACTCCTTCTGTGGCAAGACGGAATCCTTTTTGCGGCTGAGGAGGTTTGTTCGCGGGTAAATTATTACGACAGGGTTGTTAGGGGGGAAGGGGTTGACATCTACCTACCCGTTTCAATTAGGTTATAGGTTGTGAACAATTTTCATCTAATATTCAGTTGACGAAGTTCATAAACTCTTCAGGTCGTACCTGCCTCCCACAAAAACTCAAAATCTCCCAGATAGTAACACAAGCTTCTATTCAGTTATACAGAACCCGAATGTTTTATAAACCATCAGATGTTTGACAATGAAGAAGCGACAATAAATCGCGCGAATCCAAGTGACAAGTAGGCGAGGAAGGAGTACAAATGAACTTGGCAGTAATCAAATCACTAAATGAGTTCAACGAACCAGAGAACCAACAACCTGCCATCATCCACAAGCCCACCCAACAAGGTTAATGAGGGCAAACTAACTAACGACAGTAATTATTTTACCAAATTATTAATAACGTAAAAGTGGGGATACGGAGATACATAAAGGGTACATAGTTTAATTACAGATATGGGCTCAAGTATTTTGGAGTATATTATACCTACAGGGTTAGGAACCACGGAGCCAGTATGACACTGGGTTAGATAAGTAGATATCTAAACCGTTTTTCGTAAGGCAAAACCGAAACTCATGGTCGATTAATTGTATTATTCAGCATTTCAAAAACGAAAAAATACTCCCAGCTCCGTTAAGGAATTTTTAAATATAATCAATATAATAACGTAAATTAATACACAACCCTGTGGTTTTAAACAACGCAACTGTATGGAACTCATTTATATCTACAAACATTGAGGAATTTTGATAAACATACCTAGGTATCTAAGAATTTTATTCAGTACATAACTTTGCGTTCGTTTCAGTTTGTAAACAGACGGATTTGGAAGAGAATCTGAGAAGAAATTATTGGGAACACAAAAGGAGGGATTTTTACTGTCGAGCCATAAAAAATGAGCCATGCAGGTCCGGTACTATTTGGACAGGTCTACTACGAGCGGGCACTACTTACCACCACACATAGGTAAGTACCTACCTACCAAGGTATAAGAAGGTGACGATTTTCACTAACATCAATGTTTTGACCTTATTCTTCATTGGATCAGTCCAACGCAAATTTGTGTTCAACACCAAACGACCATTTCATATTGGTGTTTTCCTTTTACCTACAGGGAAGCATTCGTAGGTGATACAGAATACCACTTAGGTAAGTCGGTACCCTCACTTCTGTACCTACCTCACCCACAGGTCTGTACCTTCACTTCTAGTCACTATGTACAATTGTGACTGATTAGATAGACAATACTATGATTAGATGCTGAGGAAATGTCGGCTGTGCATCCGGATAAACATGAATGCTCAATGCTGAGACCTAGATACCTAACTACCTGTCCGGATTTCTTCCAAATCCAAGAGAAGGTAGCCCAGGTAGCATTTTTGTATGAAGGTCACGGAAGTTAATGGGAAGCATTCATTTGAAGTTGTGGCTTATTACCAGGACTACTGCACGGTGTGCTTATTCTAAAGAAAAACATGTACTATATTACCTCATTAAACGCCATCCTGCTGCTCAAAAGGACACACGGTCAAGCCCACGACCAAATCCAGGTCCTCAGTGTACTATGTGACTCGGTCATAGGTTAGCGCACTAGGACATAACACCAGCCCGGCACTCACTTCACATTCATAACTTTAAGGTACCGAGAAAAGAACAACACATAAAAACACAAACGAGATTATTATGGCACGCGAGTGTCAACAATTTTTGAGTTTTCCAAAGAGGAGAGGGTGCATTCCAAAAGACCAAAACTCGACTGAGATGAATACAGGTCGATTTACACGGAATTCACTACAGCGCAAGCAGGATATTTCAGCAGTAGCTTTCAGATGAAAATGATTTTCTCCGAATTGAAAAGAAAAACTACAAATAGAACTGATTCTGGCTTGACACATCCATGAAGACTGAAAACGCCATGTTACGGGATCTCAGAACTTCACAGCCGACGGTAAACGCGAGATAACTTGAGCCGGAATCCGTCAATCGCCACGAAGAAAGACGTCGACGAAACCTAAACAGAAAACGTCGCGGAAGGAAAATCGATTTTGACGTGACGATAAAAATTTTTCACTGATTTTTACTGGATCACGACAACGGCCATCATCTTCCCCAGTTTCGTAGGAAACTCGGGCTCATCGACAAACGGGAATGTATTGGTTGGATGGCGAATGACGGGAAGTCAGGAAGGGAATAGAAGATGCTAGCGCCCCGTTAACTAAACGAGGAGCGCGTGAACTAGAAATTCTTGACAGTGTTGCCAAGTAGGTTTGTGATTTTAGCGGGAGTTGAATGGATTTCAATTTTCGAATCACAAAAGCTGGGACGGTTCAGTTTTTTACAGCATAAAATTACATACAGTTGCTAGTTATTTGAATAACCATTTTTCTGTTTCCTAGTCACCAATCTATAGCTTCTACAGCGATTTTATTCAATTTGTGGTAAGTTTTAGCCATTTTTGCTTCTTTTTTTTAAACTGTAAACTAAATAATAAATAACTTAGAATTGACCTACTTCTATATCCAACCGCCATCTTTGAACTCATTCCATCCCTGTTCGTTTGGATTCACCCTAGCCCTGTGTTGTAATCCACGAATTTTCTTAGGACAGCGCGACCTATACCTACTATAGGTACTTACCTACACATTGATGAAGGAGTCAACTTTGGACGAAATCGGAAGGCTATGGCTATAGTTTTGCGTTGCGCATAGCAGAGCCTATCCCTGAGGAGTTGAAAAGTGAACACACAGTTCTCTTGTGATCAGAATGGAGTTTGGTTTTTGATGCCAGAAGAATATCGTGATGGTTATGGTGGAAGGTTTCACGGTCAAATGTGAGAGGTTGATGATTGGTATAACTTCCATTTTTTGCTAGCAATGCAGGGATAATTTGAGCCAAAGTTTGTAAGAGAGGTTGAATACAGACAATCAGACTATCTATTTTCCCCATTAGAATATGAATCTGGTCCATTTGAGGTGATGATTCTTTCAGTCGAATGACTGATGAATATGTAATAGGTATGTGGTGTTGTGGTTTGAAGTTAGATGAGACGGGAAAGTAAGGTAAAGGACATGCCCAGTGGATATACCAGTCTGGGTTCTTTTAGGACGTGCCCAGTGGATATACCAGTCTGGGATCTTTTAGGAGGTGCCCAGTGGATATACCAGTCTGGGTTCTTTTAGGACGTGCCCAGTGGAGTACCTACCAGTCTGGGTTCTTTTCGGGATGTGCCCAGTGGATATACCAGTCTGGGTTCTTTTAGGACGTGCCCAGTGGATATACCAGTCTAGGTTCTTTTAGGAGGTGCCCAGTGGATATACCAGTCTGGGTTCTTTTCGGGATGTGCCCAGTGGATATACCAGTCTGGGTTCTTTTAGGACGTGCCCAATGGATATACCAGTCTAGGTTCTTTTAGGAGGTGCCCAGTGGATATACCAGTCTGGGTTCTTTTAGGACGTGCCCAGTGGATATACCAGTCTGGGATCTTTTAGTGCCCCAGTGAATATACCAGTCTGGGGATCTTTTAGGTGAGGAGTGAGGTAAGGAGAGAGAGAGAGAGAGATAAGTCGGCGACTTAAGGAGAGCGTAGAATGACTTGGAAGGCGAAGGAGGCGAGTTTTTATAGTCTGGGGACTATGCTCCCTCCATCCTCCACTCTCGTGGTGGATGGTGGGGATCCCTTCCCACTCCACCCTTCCAGCTCTCTCGAGCTGCTTGCCCACGTCTACCATCTCATTAATAAGTTTGTTTGTTTGACCAACTCTGTCGTGCGTTTGTAGAACGGAGTGAACTTCAGTTTTTGTAGAGAGGTATGAGCTGGACAACCTTTATGGTTCGCTGTGTGAGCACCACCGCAGTTCACACAAATTGGGGTTGCAGTTTTTGGTAGTGGGCATGCTTCCAAGGGATGATTTTTATTACATCTGACACATCGCGGCGCTTTTCGACAGTAATTTTCGGAATGTCCATAACCAATGTGGAATAAACAAAAAATAAATAAACCTTTAGCTCGAGTAGGGTTTCATCTATCGTGTCTTCATGTGCAACAGGACCCGGTGGATTTGGCGTGAGATGTTGTGCCAGCATTCCCTTTAGATTTTGGTTTTATCTACTGAAGTGGTAATCCATCGGTTTCCGCGTTTGAGTGGAGGAATTGACGTATTTTCTTTCATTAAACGCTTCGTTTTTTACTACAGTGAGCTGTCCTGAACACTCAGAGATTCAAGCTCGTTTTCCTCTTCTGTTGATTTTTAACGAATAGGTAAGGCATGACTTACATTCTCAGTGGCTTTGTTATAGGCAGTCCTCTAGTGTGCCATAAGGTTCTTGCTGCTTGACGCTTACTTTGGACGAGAGCGTTGATTGCTCTGGGCTGCATCCTGAATCTTGGTTTAAAATCCTCCTTCTCGGCAAGCATTGTGGCAAACTGTATATTGTTTGTCAGGGTATTGGCAGCAATGTCAACGTCATGTGGTGTTTTAAGAGGTAAATTAGGGTTAGTGAGTGAGTACATTCATCAGGTTTTTGAATTTGGACCAGTCAACATTTCGTTTGGTCTTCGGAGTGAGAAGGAAATCTCCACCAACCGTTAGAACGACGGGAAGGTGATCTGGTGATAGTTCAGTTATGACTACAGGGAGGGATTTTATGAGATTATCTATGTTTTTGCAAATGAAGTAGTCAAGAATGTCAGGTCTGTACCCCTGCTACGAGTAGAAGGTTGGCTCAGATGGGTGCAAGACACGAAGTCCAAGTTGGTGGATAGAACTCTATAGCATTTGACCTCGACGGTTTGAAGTGTGGGATCCAAATATCGAGTGCTTAGTGTTGAAGTTACCTCCGATCAGGAATTTGGCTCCCAGGGTGTGAGTTAGAGAGGCAAAATCGTCTGTTTGCACCTGCTGAGTAGAATGCTGCGATTTGTACTGGTGAGTTGCTGATTGCAATTTGAATACGGGCAACTTGCATTATTGGTTTGCAGATTGGAATCAATCCATCATGGGTGATGTCGTTTCTTACAAGAACTGCCACCCTTACCACCCTTGTGTGCATTTTTGGGGTGATCTGCTCGATGACAGACATACCGGCATTCGTAGAGTGCGGATCTCTTATCGCGTGCGTTGTTTACAAGCACTCGCGAGATCGATTGTTACCTTTCTGCTTCCCGGACCGGTAGGTTTATCGCCTCTTAGGCGAGCCTAATCTATCTACCATGCCTCCTAAAGACGACTTGGGTTTGGTCGATAATAATCCGGCTAAGAAACGTAAAACTGATGATGGCTTAAAAATCCCATTGCACGACCCATTTGCACCGCTCCAACAAATGGATACCAAGGGCGTAGCTGATATTGGCACGCAAAATTCTGTCGATTTGGCAGAGAAATCACCCAAACCACCTTCGATCTATTTACAGGATGTCACAAACATGAACAAGGTATTGTCTAACTTTAAAACAATTGGCATAAACAATTTAAAATACACAGCAACGAACGGCAAAATAGCACTCTCTCGTGAGTCGATCGTACAGAATCATGATAGATTACTTGAATAAAAACGCTGAAAATCCCTGCACAACGGTTTATTATTTTGTACAGAATACCCTTCTGTTACAGATCACAGCTCTCAGTATAGATAATCCGTCTATATAATATAATATGTACTATTCTATACATATTATGTGCTTAGAGTACATGCTTGCATGCCAGGTGACGGTTCTCAACAAGGGCAATGTACCTACCTTCGTTACTAGGTCACGACAAGAGGTGCTTGACCTCACCCAAGCTAGTTCCTTTGTAACTAACTGGCATGTAACAGACGAAATAACCCTGTCTGATCATAGGTATGTTATGTTTAATTTGGAGACTAACCAGCCACAAGTAGAAACATACCATATCCCGAAGAATACTGACTGGTCACTCTATCGGGACATCTTAAGGCATGAACTTGATGGACTCGATGGGGATATATGCACGCCGGAGCAGCTAGACTCTTCTGCATGGCAAATGCAAGCGGCAATACTCAAGGCTTACGAAGAAAGCTGCCGACTTACTACCAAGAAGAGCAACCGAGATGCTCCATGGTGGAACAGTGAGCTGGCAAGACTCCGTTCCTTAGCGAGGAGGTTCTTTAATAGGGCTATGAGGAACGGTGAATGGGACACCTATAGACGATACCACACCAAGTACACAGTCGCCCTACGAAGAGCAAAACGACGGTCGTCCTGGAAGAGCTTCTGTGAAGGACTGGAGGGTGTCTCTGCCGTTGCCAGACTCCAGAAAGTTCTATCCAAGGATTGACCAAACCCAATTGGGTTATTTCAGAAGGCGGATGGAAGTTACACCAGTGACACGAGGGAGACCCTGGAGTTACTCATGGGGGTACACTTCCCAGACTCCACGGTCATGGAAGGGGGCTACAGCCCCGATGCGCAGGATGTCGAAAATGCAAGCCGCCTGCTAGGCAGAGGCATCCTGAAACAAGCCAAAAAGATTTTCACTTCCAACAAGGTTTAATTAACTCATTCAAACCATATGTATAAGCCTGCAGGGGGTGACGGCATTTTCCCGGCACTGCTTCAACAGGGCCTGGACATGCTGGCTCCCCTCATCATAAAGACTTACACTTAAGTTTTGCACTCGCTTTCATCCCAGAGGTGTGGAGGAATGTGAGGGTGGTGTTTATACCGAAAGCGGGCAAGACCTCCTCCACACAGCCCAAATCGCAGAGACCCAACAGCCTCACATCCTTTCTGTTAAAGGCCATGGAGAAGATAATTGGCCAGATGATCAGAGATGACCATCTCTTAATTAACCCTGTGAATAAGGCCCAACATGCCTATCAAAAGGGTAAATCAATGGAGACGGCTTTGTCCGATACTGTGGTGTTGATTGAAAAGGCTCTAGAAACTAAAGAAATAGCCCTCTGCTGCTTTCTGGATATAGGGGGTGCTTTTGATAACACCAACTATGCATCCATTGAAAGAGCAGCGAGAAAGAAGGGGATAAATGACCCTACCATTAAGTGTATAAAGGCAATGCTGGTGAACAGGAAGGAGGGGTTCTTTCCCCCCTGTTGTGGCTACTGGTAGCTGATGAACTGCTTGGTATCTTATCTCAAGCCAGCTACGAAGTAGTAGCTTATGCGGACGACATAAACGTAATTGTAAGGGGCAAGTTTGACAACACTGTGTCAGAACGGATGCAAGGTGCCCTAGATGTCGTCCAACGGTGGTGTTCAAAAGAGGGGCTTCATTTAAACCCTGAGAAAACCACCGTGGTTCCCTTCACGAAGAGAAGGAAACTTTTTCTAACAGCTCCTAGCCTTCAAGGTAAGAGGCTGAGCCTCGCCACTGAGGTGAAATAATTGGGGGTTATGCTGGATCAGAAACTGTCCTGGAACAAGCATTTGGAGTTCACAATCAGTAGAGGTACACGGGCATTGTGGTCCTGCCACAGAATGCTCGGCAAGATGTGGGGTCTGACACCCACCATGACGGCATGGGCCTATAAAGCAATTGTCAGACCCATGGTCACCTATCCTTCAATGGTATGGTGGCAAAAATCCTGCCAAGTGTCAGCACAAGAGGCTCTTCGGAAACTACTAAGGCAGGCATGCTTAGGCATAACAGGAGCCATGAATACCACGCCAACTGCAGCAATGGAGGTCCTTCTGGACCTCACTCCTTAGTACATTCATGTGTAGAGGACAGCCTACCTGGGGGCATCAAGAATGCAGCAGTTGGGGAGGATCAAGACACCTGTATACAGAGTCATCTGAGTATACTGGATACTACCAGGACAGACCCAGTGACTCGGTCAGTTCCCGATTTCATGGTCATTCATGGCTTCAAGGTCATTATAAATGATCGCGAGACCTGGAAAAGAGGCCTGCCTCAATTTGAACCAGGCTCACTAGTCTGGTATACAGACGGGTCAGTGATGGGGGGTAGGGCTGGGCTCGGGGTACATGAGCCAAACTTTAGTTTGGCCAAGCCCCTTGGCAGTGCAGCCACTATCTACCAAGCAGAAACCCATGCTATAGAAATTTGTGCGCAAGAGGTTGCCAGGAAAAGACTCAAAGGCGCAAGGATCTACATCCTCTCTGACAGCCAGGCAGCTTTAAAGGCCATTTCGTCCTTTTCTATAACATCTAAGCTGACCTGGAGTTGCCTGACTTCCCTTAAGGAGGCTGCCCGTGGCAACAAACTTACGCTGCTATGGGTAATCGAGGGCCATGAGGGAATCGAGGGCAACGAGACCGCTGATCGCCTTGCTAAAAAGGCATCGGAGTCCATCACATATGGTCCCGAACCACAGCTCGGGATCACCAGGAGCTTTATCGCTCTACAAGTGAAAAAATGGGAAGACGAACAAAGGGCCGCTTATTGGAGCAACACCCCTGGGCTGCGACAATCAAAGCGGCTGATAAGCTTTTCCAAAAAGCGGGGGCAAGCCCTCCTATCAATGAGGCGCAAAGACCTTCGTACCATCGTCGGTCTACTCACTGGCCACTGCCCTCTAAGGTACCACCTTAAAAACATCGGATACAATGATTTACGGATACAATATAAATGTATATTAGGAGAGGTCAGCAAAAAAAAAAAAACAATATTACTTTAATTCTTTGTATTGCACAACAAAAAGTGATCATACGAGAGAGGAGGGGGGAGGTCAATGGTTCCAAAATACCTTCTGTTTGGATGAATGGCAAAATTAATATGAAATTGCTGCCACATACGAATCGAACAGCTACCATTTATAATTACATCGGCACTAGTGACTACAATTAACATTATTTAACACACTTGAGGGTTTTTTAATATAGCATTTCATACGAATCCCAGGTTCCATCTTTCAAATGGACGAATATTGAGGAGTAAACAAAAACAGGACTACGATTCTCCTAAGATTCTCTCTCGAGCGCTACTAATTGACATAGTGAATAAATATGTAACAAAGGTGAAAATTAAAAGGTATCGGGTATCACGTATCCGCGGATGCATTCACAACCTTCCTCATTGTATCATACACCTTTACAAAGGTAAAAGGCGGACCGAAAACATGAGAAACTGTGTTTCAAGAGTTTAAATACCTATAATTGAAATAGTATCTACCTTATTATCACAGCCTCATTCAGGCCATAGCGTATCATTAAACGACCCTTCAACATCAATTTTCTTTTCATTATAACCTACTGCGTTCAATAAAAATATATATCACTTTGTTCAAACAAGTATCCTTACGTTTTCTATGAGAATTAGTTATGCGAAAAAAAAAATAAATTCAACTTGGGACCGTGTTTACCACAGTGGTAGCTCGGATGACGAAGTAAGAGAGGACATCATAAGATAATGCAGTCGAAGTAGTACACAACATAACCCTAGATTATACCGATGAATACAACCAATTCACTAATGGAATTCGTTCCATCAATAGCGTTCATTACATTACCTAGAGCTTCAAAAAATCCCTCAACGCCTACTGGTCTTACTACTCGATTCAGCCGATTGAAGGATGCCTTCAAGTACGTCGATCGGGCACTGGGGCATTGGAGTAAAGAAAATGAGGGTACGTTGTATTGCTATTACTTGAAAACAATATCAAGAAATAACTTTCTTCTTTAGCAGCGAGGGGATTCAGAAAAAGACTCAATTACACGTAGGTAGGTACGACCAATCGATTAAGTAGTAGTTAATGTTACCTAAGAGTACTATCTAGCTACACTGCAAACAATAAACATCTAGCATCTCACCAGCGATGCAGTTCTTTTTCAGAAATCGAAATATATATACAAAATAATGAGTTTTAAGCACGAACGAACATCTCAGTTTGATGTCAAAATAATGATGAAATATTCTGATCCCATAATCTATTCAAGAATATACACAACAAATCCGATTTACCCATTTACACTGTACAATTTAACAGCTTAACGATATATACAAACAACAAAATCGATCAACTACCTTAAATAGGTACTAGCAGTAATAATGAACGTATGATTTTTAAAAATACCCCTTCATTTTGCTCATTTTCAAATCCGAAGTATTTTTCTAGGGGAGAGATGCGGATGGAGTAGGGGATCTGAGGGGACAGACTTAGATTTACTATTCCTTCATGATGTGATGTGACGCACGACGAGGGCGATTACTCAACGTTCCCATTTTTTCGAGTTAAAAAATTGTTCAAGGGCAAGTAATAGATGGTATTCTCCTTTTTCTTGTCGCTCAAGATGGAGAGGGTGACACGCCGACTCAACGGAAGAAGTACTGTATTGATCACGAGGCGTACATCCTATTGATTTCGTGCTGGTATCTCTGTTGGATGTCCTTCCTCCTCAGCTTAAAAGCCGCTGTGACGAGACCCATGTCAGGGCTCCAGACTTCGGACACAAGTTTCACTTGAGCGGGGATCTCGAACTTCTCTAATTTACCTGGGGGAAAAATCGTTTAGTTGAAAGACAGAACGAAATCAACTCCAGATAACACATTTAATCGCCAAGTCAATCCCCTTAATTACGAATAAAAAAACGCTGCAAATTATTACACAACGGTTTATTTTCCTGGATAGATTTTCTGCGTAGACCATTGTTTTATGTAAACCTACCCTCATGGCTTCCCCCAGGAAAGCCCTCAATCGAGTATCATAATTATTTTTTAAACCTAATACCTGAAGCATAACGAGCAGGCAGTTACAAAAAATCTAAAAGAAAAGTCCTCCGCGTAGTTCAAAGAAAAGTTCTTGAAAATTGCATCAAACTACATAGGTTATTGAGAAACTGAGTACCTCAGATTTCGCGTTTGCGCATGGGCAGTGGTAATACCAATTTCCTATAGGGATCAATATAGAGACTACACCCCAACTACACACCGAATTTGAAAAAAATCAGGCCATTTATTCGTGAGAAAATTACTACCTCGGATTCGCGTTAGTGCATGCGCAGTGACCCGGGGGAGACCATGCTTATTATTATTATTGATCCTTAACAACTAAAGAGTGAACATAATAGTTAGAAAACAAGAATGAGAATCAAACTTGCAAAAATGATAATGACAGCCTACTACAGTACGCCAGGCACGCCAACCTTGGCACCCTCAATTTCTGATTTTTTGCGTTTTCCACAACCAATACTTTCTTGATGCTATACATAGGATTTCCAAGACGAATTGCACATCTTCCAAACCACATTTGACATTTTCTGAACCAAATTCAACATTTTCTAAACCAAACTGGACATTAAACAATTTTTTATTTTGTTACGCTTCACATTTTTTAATTAAACCAATATAAGAATAATTGCGTTGAGAGAACAACTGAACAGGTATAAGATAGATATATTATTCAAAGAACATATAGAAAATTTACAGAAGAATGTTACATAATATATTTATTTTATAATTATAAGTACAATTTTGCAAAAGGCTGTCGCCATGGTTTGGAAAATGTTCAGTTCGAATTGGAAACGCTAAATTAGAAAAAGAAAAGAAAAAAAGTCCTCACATTTCTTTCCGTGAGCAACAAGGATCTCGAGTACAGCCTTCTCAATGACGGGGTTGGTGCAGAGCTCGTCAAACTCCTGATTGATGCCGAGGCGCTTCGCGATTTCCTCGAGGTGAGGCTGCGAGGGGACAACAAGAGCGACGGTGTAGTCTTTATTCGAATCACCGTAGATGCAGACGTTTTCAACGATGGGACATGTCTTCAATTCAGATTCCACCTTTCCAAGGGAGACGTATTCACCGGCTTGCAGTTTTACTAAATCCTTCTTCCGATCTGAAAATAAAATAGAGCTGGTTAAGTAAACCCAGAACGTTGAAAAATACCTACATCCTAATACTCGAAGCTTGAGTTTCACCAAGGAAACTTAAAAGAGTAGAAAATAGCAGCAATATATGTATCTTTAACCATTTAACGTTTGTGTCCAACACATTGTAAAATCGGGAATATAAATGAGGAGGCTCAATATGGAGCAAGTCTTTATTCACGGAATGTTGATACAGGAATGAACTGACTACCATGCCAGAGTGTGACGTCAGAGCATCATGATCCGACCGGCGTGGGGGTTCTCAAATACATCACATTTCCCCCCTCTTAAATTAAAGACATACTTGATAATGTTGTTGAGTTGCATAATGATTGCCAATAAGGTATAAAATAATAATGAACTAAATTGTTGTGAAATCCATGAGACCTCTTTTTAAGTGTTAAAAATAAATTATAAACGTGAGATCAATTATGTCTTAAATTGAGAGGTCACCGAAGTCTAAATCGATAAGATTCTTGTTTCAAGGAGAATATCGTTTTGGCGGTTTTATATTTCTTTTAGGTCTAGACTTTCATGTGAGGTAGTCCTAGGAGGGGTGGATTTCTATAGGAGCCGTACTGGAATCCACACTTGTGCTTGCTCGAATGCCAGTTTGGCGCACAGGGGGCTTCGGTAGAGGGGATGAGGAGTCAGTATTTACAGCTGGATTTGTCGAGACATTTACCGTATGAGGTAGCAACTGGTCTGTCTTTTGCACCCATTACTCCCCACATCGGACATCACGTAGGTAAAGTCCAGGACCCAAGACTTCAGAAATCCTTCAGCCACTTATACTTACCACTGAAATTTCGTGCAAGTACGGAATCCCCCTTCTTGAACGAAATTTCACGATTGCCCTTATGGTACTTGCGCTGTTTCTGCTGATTTGCCAGCACTATATCAGCCGTGTTAGGAATCATTTGTGAAAAAATGGTCCTGACATTTCGACCAAGCAGAAGTTTGACAGGCGTTTCATTTGTGGTAGCGTGAATGCTGTTACGATATAAAAGAACAAAAAAATATTCAAAGCACGAGTTGAGGAAATATTTGAATTCTGGTGCTTTTTTAGACAACTTTTCACCACAAGAATCGCAGTTTCAGCTGAACCGTTGGTTTGCGGATGATATGGAACCCCCCACGTGATGGTTAATTCCCAATCCAATAAAATATTTCGAAAATTGAGAACTGGTAAAGCAAGAGCCTCCATCAGAGGTGACAGGTTTAGGAAGGCAAAAACGAGCAAAACAGTCACTAAACTTTTCGAGCACTACATCGGTAGAGGGGCTCGAAGCAGGATTGTTATCCTCAATACATTTCGAGTGGGCATTCATTATGACGAAAAACATTTTGCCATTCCATGGTCCTAGAAAATCCACATTCAACAGTCAATGGGTGACAGGGCCATGGCCACGGTGTTAACACAGCTTTTTGTGGTTCATTCCTGAACTGGATGTAAATGTGTTACAATTGTTGGCTGAATCTTCAATATTTTTATCTATTCCAGGCCACCAAAAAAATGATCGGGTCATACTCTTCATTCTGACGATACCAGCATGAGTGCTGTGTAATTTTTCCAATACACTTTTTTGTAAATTAGGGGGTACTACCACTCGGTAGGTACCCCACATTAAACAACCATGTTCGAGTGAAAGTTCATTTTTACGAAAGAAATACTCATAACAACCATCACTGGCAAACTTGAATGGCCACACACCGATGTGAACAAATTTTGTTATTTTTGATAGTGGCATCTTTACGAGTGTCAGATTAGATTTTTCTCCAATCCAAACGAGATTCAAAATTTTCATGAAGATACTGAAGATAATTAATTTTTGCAAAAAGATCTTCCGGCTGCTTTCCCGGAACTTTAATTCTTGAAAGAAAATCAGCAATGTTGGTCTCAGACCTGGTGAATTCAACTTGAAAATTGTACGTTGATAGCTGATACGCCCATCGCTGCAAGCGATTGACGGCATAAATTGGAATACCTACCTATTTTATTTCCGAAAATGAATACCAATGGTTTGGAATCAGTAATCAATGTAAAGCGTCTTGCGTACAGAAAATCACGGAAGTGATTAGAACTAAATCACTCGCGGAGAAATCGTGGAAACCCATTTCAAAGAAAAACGGAGTTATTGAAAAAATAGTCTATTTCCACTAATGCACGAAAAACGCAAAAAACATTGTTATACCGGTTTCGGTGATCAAACCATCGTCAGTAACACACAATAACTTATTGTTATAAGTTCGTTTTTCGTGTATTAGTGGAAATAGACTATTTTTTCAATAACTCCGTTTTTCTTTGAAGTGATTAGTACTATAAATTATTGCGGCGGCTTCGCGTTCAATTTGGCTATAAGCTGACTCGGTTTTACTTGAAATTTTCGAGTAGAACGCCAGTGGTTTTTGTACACCATGAGCATATACATGGCACAATATTCCTGATAAAGCAATTGGGGATGCGTCCACCCATAACTACAGAGGCAATTTTGGATCGTAGTGCGCTAGCATTGGATCACTAAGCAAAATTCGTTTAACTTCCTTAAAAGCTTTCTGACAATCTACTGACCACTTCCACCTCACATTTTTCTTCAACAAATTGTACAGTGGTTTCAAAATATCAGCTGCATTTTTGATGAATTTAATATAAAATGTGACAAACCGAAGAAATGATTTTAAAAGTTGTGGATTTGTGGGTGGTGGTGCATGTCGAAGTACTTTCAGGTGTTGATCGCTAGGATGTAGACTAAAACGATCAATTTTGTGGCCTAAATAGACCACACTTTCCAGGCCAAATGCATATTTTTCAACTTTAACTTTTAGACCACTATTATTTAAAATCGACAATACTTTTTCCAAATTTTCGTTGTGTTCTTTCAGTGATGAACCAGCAATAATAATATATCGTCTAGTAGACAAGCTACCTTATTCAAATTTTTGAGTAAATGGTCCATTTGCTGCTAAAATTTTGCTGGGCTACTTGAAATTCCGTAGCACAACCGCTGATATGCAAATCATCCTTTCGTTGTAGTAACTGCAACCAATTTGTTTGAATCTTCGGACAAAATTAACTGGGCATAAACTTCGCGAAGATCGACTTTCGAAAAATAACACGAATTTCCTAAAATTGCATAAATCTGGTCTATTCTTGGAAGCGGATATTCTGTTCCTTCAAGGACTGGGTTAATTGTAATTTTGAAGTCGCCGCAAATTCGGACAGCACCATCAGCCTTAAGCACAGGAACGATTGGTGTGGCCCTGTGGCCCATGGGCTGTGGTCTACAGATTTCAGTACACCAATATCCACTAATCGATCCAATTCCGTTTCGACTTTGGCTTTCAAAGCTAGAGGTAATGCTCTAGGTGTGAAATGCTTGGGCTCCGAACCTTCTTTAATTCTGAGTGTGACTACTCCATTCTTATAGGTACCTAGACCGGAACTGAACAAATCAGGAAATTTGGACAAAATTTGTTTTATATCATGTGAACATTTGAGTTTCGAGACATCGAAAGAATTTTCAAAATAATTAACTTTTTCCTTGCCCACGAGGTTTAAATTTAGTTAATGGAAATCGGTCCGGCCTTAAGTGGTGGCCTACCACTCTTTACAAGGGAACGCAATTTATAAATGTTACTAGCCGGTTACCCGGCGCGTTGCAGCCGGAAAAAACAAATTGTCGTATAAACTATTCAACGATGGGCTAAAGCATCCAACTACTAAGCATTCAAACGTTGTTTTGCCATGTATCTAGGAAACATTAGGAAACATTCTTTCCTAGGAAACATTTTTTTAATTCAATAAAAATAACTATCTTCTGTAAGTGTGCGGGGATATATATTTATAATCAAAAGCGGTATAAACAATAAAAGTATGTTTAATTTAGGTTAATAAATTAATCGTTATTAAATTAACGAATATATTTTAAATTACAATCCTTGATAGCTAGCTAAACATCAAAAATAATTATTCATATTTTTACTATCAATTATGCCAGTTGAAATTAAAAAAAAAAAAAATTAATCTCTCAGCGCAATAGAGTGTACAATATTCACGCGATTGGCAAGTGCACGTTCGGAGTCCTCGCCACCTATAAAGTATATTTGTAAAAATTTATGAGATTCGTTTGGCACTGGAAGCAATGATCCCAATTTGTGATAAACTTGGCCTTTGATTTTAAACGTGGAATTAAATTGTTGACCGTTTGCTGCAACATTGCTAACTATTTCTGTTGCTCCAAACGATGTCATTTGGAAACATGAATTGAAAGTGCGAATTGACTTCAGGAACAGGCTAGAATCTGGATCAGTACCAATAAGTAAACCGTGCAATGGCTCAGGTGGTGTTTCAATTTCGGTTAGTTGTACTTTTCCTGATGAGCAACACATCCCAAGTGGCTCATTTTTAAATTTAAGTGCATGACAATGCGGGCATTCCTTCTCCAAAGTACCAATAACCACATTGGAATGAGCATAATATTCAACATCAGGCTCGTACTGGAATGCTAGTCGAAGAAATGAATCTGACAGAAATGCTCGATGAACTTGTTGGCGTTGTTGGTCAATTCCTCTACGTCTGTCGATTATGAATCTGCGACTTTGTCTTCGTTCTAGTTGTCTTTGTTGATTTTGTTCATCTCGTGCCTCTTGTGATCGTTGTTCACGTAACTGCGACATTCTCGCACGCAAATTTGCATTGTCTTCTTGAATTTGTTCGCTTGATCTTCGTGCTCTTAAATCTTGCTTGGCTCTGGAACGGCTCGTTCGACAACTCAAATTGGCCCCTTTGCGCTTTTTTGGCATTGCTGACTGTACAGCAACATATAAATAAATGAAGGTAAAAAACTGAAACGGATAGAAAAATTTGTTTATATTTGATAAGCTTTATCAACTGTTAATAAATGATATTGGAGAGCGTCATATGAACGATGGGTATCACTGATGAACTGAAGATCATTATTTCTTCGTCGAATCACGATTTGTCGCGTAGCTGTACGGTCGCCAACCATGATTCCAGCAACGTCTTCAACAACAGGTGCGTTGAATCTACGTACATGCTCTCCAGCTGGTGTTGTAAACTTTATCAACTGTTAATAAATGATTTTTTAACATCATAGGATTTCATAAATATTTATGAACAGTCAATAAGTAATTTATTAAGTACAATTTATTTTTTTAAGCCGACAGAATAAAAAAAATGTTGCCAAAAAATTAAAGTTTATAATTCACAAATAAAAAATAGGGGTTGATCGTAGAGGGGTGAAAAACTCAGGGTCATATGAAATTTTTTATTCTAAGTCATGACAAAATATAAAAAAAATTCTTACAAAAAATTAAATTTTTTAGTTAACAATTACAAAATAAGGGTTGATCGTAGAGGGGTGAAAATTTAGGGTCGCATGTATTTTTGTATGCTGTGATCGTGGAAAAATGAAAACAAAAAATTTTGTCTAAAAAATATAAAAAAAATTTAGGGGTGGACTACCCCTAACATTTAGGGGGATGAAAAATAGATGTTGGCCGATTCTCATAGATACCGGATAAGCACAAAAAATTTCATCAAAATCGGTCAAGCCGTTTCGGAGGAGTATGGCAACGAAAACTGTGACACGAGAATTTTATATATTAGATTATAATATTCCATCTCAGCACTAATTTTGCCAAGGGTGTAATAATATTACTCACATAATCTGACAGAACAGTATGGTTCTTTTCAATTTTAAAATCAGGAAAATATTTTCCATAACAATTCTGGGAGATGACATTATGTAAGCTTCCCGTGTAAATTTCAAATTGCGAATGAGAACCGCTAATTTTCCGTTTGATTACAAATGGCTCAATTTTTGTATCTTGCTCAGACTCAAGCCGGAAAAAAGTGTCCGCAACACCAATATCTTCAACATCAGAACATTCCTCTAAATACTTAGTATTAGAAATATTCTTATTTGGACAAGATAGTAGCCAAATGTGCTCCTTTGCAGATATGACAAGACAAATCTTTATAGTAACATTGCTAACTGGAATGATTTTTCCGACCACAATGGCCACATTTTTGACGTTTTGGAGCCTTATTATTGGACGATTTTGTTACCAGGTGGTGCTGATTGGATTTGAACGAGCCAGATTTACCATCTTTCCGCTTGTACCGTCTCTTTTTGAAGTATTTGATGTCATCTTGGGGTTCTTCTTCACAGAAGGGTTCCCCGATCGATCTTCTTGGGCAGCCAGTGCTGCTTCCTTCCTGCTGGCCAAATCGACGATATCGGCAAAAGTAACAGTGGCCACGGATGCATCCTCTTCCATGAGTCTGTCTAGAACAGGTCCCTTGTCGAATCCACGGACGAAAATGTCTCTGAGCACTGTTTGAATTTCGACCCCAAATTTACACTGAGAAGCTACGCCAATGAGCCTTAGCCTGCCAACCACATGCAGATTCTCTAGGCAATTTTCTCGCTGCATAAAACTGGTGTCGGGCCGTGAAATATTATGGTGGCGCAAAATTAGTTTTCAGCCTGTCAATCAGGGTGGTGTATCGCTGTTTTCCACTGTCTCTGACACCAATAAGCTTTCCAAAAGTTTGTACGTTTTTTCAGACAAGCTTGTGACTAAATAAGCGTTTCTCGTGGTCACTTCAGTGTCCTTTACCTTGTCTTTAATGTGTCGGTGCACTATTTTTGAATGAAATATCCGGAAATCGTTGACAGAGTGGTCGAAATGGAGGGACGTGGTTTCTTTTGCCATTATGGGCCGAAAATGTTACTATCACGCAGACACTAACCTCCTAACGACACCTATGTCAAACCCTTTTAAAATTACTGTTTTTTCCCCGGCAAACGACAGCTCCCTTTCCAAGTTCGGATTAGGTAAAGCACTCGCGTAATATGACGCCTTTGATGCACCGCGAACCGAAAAAATACCCGACGCCAATGTAAAATCGGGAATTTAAAATGAGGAGACTCAATATAGAGCACGTCTATATTCACGGAATGTTGATACGAACGAACAAACGAACTATCACGCCAGCATGTGACGTCAGAGCATCATGATCCGACCGGCGTAGGATTTCTCAAATACATACGAACTCTGATTGCTCAGCCACCAGGAAGGCAATGATGGGAGTGAATCAGAGTCCTAAAGATAACCTTGCAAGTCACCAGTTGAAGCAGCCAAGTCCTCCTCCACCTCTACCTCCACCTGGCTACCAGCCTCTGCCTGTGCAGGAGGGTGGTGGTCAACTATCGCAGCTGCCCCCCCCCCCCCCCAGGCCACCAACTTCCATCAGGGTGTCGACGGGGAGGGGTTTTTTCGACTCCTCGGCCTGATAGAGTAGACCCCTTGGTTTATGCTGGCCTCTCTGGGATTTTGCAGGCGCCTCCGGATGATGAAGCTGCAAGTTCTGACACTCCCTTACGGCCCAGCCAGCCTGCTGATGCCAGCGATTATGGTCCGGCTTGTGGTGATGGTTGTGGTCATGATGGCGGTGCATGATATGCAGCGGAGGATGGTGGCTGTCCTTAAACTAATGGGTACCATCCAGTCCAATCAAGGGTATCTGAAGGGAGGAGATGGCGGCTCTGCGGGAGGAAGTACGGTCCAATCAGGGATCTCTTAGGGAGGAGGTTGTGGCTATGCATGAGGAGGTCCAGTCCAACCATCGCATCACCACTCGGACACTAGACTTCTTTTCTGATGTAGTGACTGGCGTGTCTAGCTGTGTTCAAGCTTTGTCAGCCGAAATTAAGGAGATCCGAGAGGTGATGGGTGCTGATGAGGAGGATGATGCCAGCCTGCCTCATCCTGCACCTCCCAGTCATTCATTCCTAGGCTCTTCCGCAAGCAACAATCCCTTTGCACCTGAGGGTGCAGACATCCTGACCCCTGTGCAGCACCCCCTGAGGACAGGAGGCCCACACCTCGGTGCTGGGTGCACATGAGGGGGGGGGGGGGGGAGGGGGCAAAGCACCCCAGCTGCTAGGGGCAGGAGGGTCACATTTGGGGAGGACGTATTCCCATCCAGCTATGTAGCTAGTGGATCCTCTGTGCCTTCAGCACATCAAGGTCTTGGGCAAGTTCCTGGGCCTGGCCCTGTCCCATCAGCTCAACCGACTAACCACAATCCACAAGCCGCATATTATGGGCTCCCGGTGGCTGATGCTGCATGCACGTATGGGCCATCTAGTCAATCCCTGACTCAGCTTCCAAACCCTCCGATGCCGCATTCCATATTTTTCACTGGTGACTCTCATTAGAGATTCCACAGGCGCACCAAGGGGCATGGACTATCTCTCAAAGCTGGCAAACCAGCTAGTCCCAGCCTATTCAGGTGAAACTGGAAGCAACCTAGATGACTTCATGTCGCGGTTGCAGTACCTGATGGGCCTGTGCGTGGCACCGGAACAGAGAATAGGCTGTGTCTTCAAGCACCGGGAGTACTGTGCTTCCTCCAACACCATGCAGTCCAGCCCTTTCTTCCCCATTCCTAGATAAGGAGCAAGATGTGCCCACTGCAGCCATTGCTGTACTGCTTCATCAAAAAGTGGCAAAGAGTGGACTCTGTATAGCATGAATACGTTCGCCTCCTCCACCGTTGGGGTTGTGATGACAAAGATCAAGTCACTGTCGGATACCTCTGCTTCTACCTGTGCGTGATGATAATAGACGTACAGGTACTCATCATCTGGGAAGAATGGAAGGCTACGGCCTGATTAGTGGAGAATTGACTGGACTTGTAACAGTGCCTATTTCAAGACTGTGTAATCAAGCACACCGGGTGACAGTTGATGTCTAGCTGCCGCCTCAGTTCCTTGTTCAACTGGTGTTGCGCCTCTGCCAACTCAGACTCTACACGACGCCGTGACTCAGTCCAAGCCAAAAACTTCCACAATTGCTGTAATTCAGTACTGATTAGCTGCAGGTCCCGATGGACCATCTGCTGAGTGCTGTTCAGTGCCGAGAGAATACCATGCAGTGCCTTGGTGTTATTAGCAATCTGCTCTTCCATGCCCCCTATCACTGTCAGCTGTAGGCCAGCGTGGTGTCCGATTTCTCCATCTGCGAGCGAATCAATTTGATCTTGTAGGTCCAAAACGTCTTCCCCAGTAGCTACCCCAAACAGGAATGAATATATAGGTACTACCTATTCCTGGGATCTAGGACGTATTTTCCTATTGCCTCGGGGAAGGTCGGAGGAACCCCTAGTGTCCCAAGGAATGGTGAAGGGACTCCAATTATTTAGCGAAGTCCTCCACCCTTTTCCCTAGTGCCCTGGTGTCAGCCAGTGCATCAATGCTGCCTAACTGGAACAAGCTGTGAGCTAGGTCTCTACAGTGGAGAACATGGAACACTGTGAAAGACTAGTACTACTGCCCCAGATATCCCCAGTTTCCCTCAGGGTCGGAGATGACTGGCTTTTCTCTACTGACCGTTCCGCACAGGTTTAGTCCATTGCACCTCCCCAGCAGCTACTCCCCCACCCTTAATTACTATATCAGGCACAGGCCTCGTGGAAGGCTATGGTGATTGTAACATCCAGAGAAATGGAATCAGGATGCTGGGTAAGGTAGTGGGGGAAACCCATATTTCTCTACCTCAGGGCAGCAAGCATCAGCCCTTGATCATTTCACTCCAGTCTCCCAACAACACCCTTTCAACTGCCTCGGAGAGAGCCTTCCTAACAGCCAACACTGAGGCCCTGGGCAACTTTGTGGCAACACTTCCTAACAACAGCGTTGGGATGAGCTAGCAGACGGCAATCCATGTGCTGGAGAAGGACAATGGAGAAGGACAATGAGCAAGCCAGACTTCACCGAAGCCACACTTTCCAAGGATGGCTCTCAACTGGGCTCTCATCTATCTCCCTTCTCGCAGTGACTGCCCTGCTTATCACCTGTTGCATGACGGCCCTCAGAGCATAAATAGCCATTTCTCTCCCTGTTGCCTATTTATGAATCTATTTCTCGAATTATTCTATAATTTCTCCAAATTTTATATAATTCCCCAATTGACTTATTATTTGATTATCACCTATACGTTTTTTTTTGTGCTGTATGTATTTTTGTGTACTTGGTGCTGACGCCTGTAACTAATCTTGACTATCTTTCCTTTCTTTTTTGCAGAACTGGTACGATTTTTAAATTAATAGTGTTTATTTCCAGCCTGCCACATCCCCATTGTAAGAGATGAACGGCCGTAGGTAATACCATCCCTGCGACACATGGAGGTGTCTCAATAATAATAATGCTTGCTTGGAGTAAGCAAGAAGTAGGTCCTTGTAAATAGTATACTACGTTTAAGTAAGAAGTAGGTCCTTGTAAATAGTACACTACGTTTAAGTAAGAAGTAGGCCCTTGTAAATAGTAAACATTTAAATGTGATGCATGTGACAAGGGTAAACTTCGTGTTAGTGTACAACCTACCCCAACACTTTCCCTTACCGCCTTCCTTGTGATGACCCTGCTTAAGTTTCTGCTTAGTCCCTTACAGCAGTGTCAGTGACTAACAGGCTAATAGAACAACAATGTACGACTTCGACAAAGGACAGATAAGTTACAGGAACCAAATGTACCAATCTAAGAAGTGCAAAAATAAAAATAAAAAAAACACAAAAAAATGATATCATAAAACTATACATTATTACTAATAGATAGAAACATACTGTATTGCACAATAAATTTATAGTAATGTTTCAATTATATATAATGTATATTTTTGAACAGGTTATGAAGTATGTTTTTATGTGACAATGCCTAGGATAGAATATGAATATTGTTCAATAGGTACATTAATAGTGATTATGGTGAAAAATTTACACCACACAAGCCCATTTCGGCCAACTGTGGAGCAAAATTCTTAAACTTTTCCGTTCCAGGGTACCCGGGCAGCCATCCCACCTGAACTTGTCCATACACAGCTGGGTGAGCTGAGCCGAATGGGACAGATTCTCCTTACGAGTGCCACCCTGCACATGATTATACACCCACCAGAAGGAGAGCCCTGGCCAGCCATTATGCCTGTACGACTGAGCCCATCATCCACAGCAGCAACCCCAGATGCCTTCCTCCCCCACGGCATGTGATGTCCTCAAGAGGCAAGGACTGCTGGGCAAGGTCAACCTGGGTGTGGCCACCACTAGGCCGTACTTGGCATTTAAGCCGGAGATGTTGTGGGCAGACAACACTGTGGCTCGTAAGGAGATGATGATCCGGAAGGTGATGTCACCCAGCTGGTAAGCGACGTGGGAGGAAATGAAGAGGAGGGGGACGGACCCGTGTCGCGGTACTGTAGTAGGCTGTGTGCGTGAAGCTATCGATATAGTCCTTGCGATCAGCTGAATATATTTTTTTATTATCCCTGGTTTCTTGAGTAGGAACAGTAGTTCTTGTGGAGAATACTAGTTTCACCAGGAGGATTGTATCTCCGAAAGAGGGACACATTAAAAAGCTGATTTTCTCAGCCCCTGACCATACAATCAATATTTTCGAACTCTGGTGTGTTTCAGACGTACTAGAATATCCTGGGAAATAGATGGTGATGAATTCTGTGAAGGAAAAAATCGTGAGCCTTTACGTCACGAGACGATGTGTCCACCCGACAGAGACATAAAACGTTCAGGCAACGTTAAAGGGTTAAAAAAAGGTTGGTCCAGGTTGAATCACAACATCCATGACCGGTAAATCACTTGATGTAACAGTTGAGCTTGGAAATATTAACATACCTATGATCTTGAGGCTGCCATCTCTTTGCATTTCACCGATGTCACCAGTTCGGAACCATCTCCTTCCGTCTTCCGAGAAGAAATCTTCACGAGTCTTTTCTGGCTGTTTGTAGTAACCAGGCGACACGTTGTCACCACCTGGAAATACATGGACACCATTAAAAACCTGAAAATATTGTGCATTCAATTTAAAATAAGAGTTCGTATTAATCTGAAACAGACGGGATAACATATTGAATTTACGAGGAGGTTGTGTAGCTAGCCAATAATTATACCTACACGATTCCCTTCCTATCATGGCCCAACTAACCGAGGCATTTTAGCGAAAATTGAACAAGTATTAGTGACATTTTGTTCACCTCGATTCCATGGTTGTTCCTACCGCCCAAGTTCATGAAAACAATGGGCAATTATCATGAATTCTGTTTACATTTTGGTTTATTATTTACAATCATGAACCTCTGGAATCGAGGACGAAAACTATTCAACCCCCCCCCCCCCCCCCTCCCACCCAATTTGATGGTTTCCATTTCATGGTATGTAGAATCCGAAGTTGCAATGAAAGAAAATTTCTGTCCATCCGCCGCACACCACACTTTTCTTAGTTAACATGAACCAAAATTAATGAAATTTGGTTTGTAGGTCCCGTTTGGAGTCTAGCTGGTCTGCGAAGCTCGGCGTTACTGTCAGTCATCTCTAAGGGGTGAAAAATAGGGGTGGAAATTTTCAGAACCCCGTAGCTCGATAACTTTCAATAGAAGGGTAAGGTTTTTTGTACGGGTTTAAATTGATCTTGAACTGGAGCATTTTTTGAGACCACCCGGAGCATTGTGTAGGGTGTAGCAAAAGTCGGTATCTTTTTGATTTTCCCATAACTTTATTAAAAATAGGTATATTTACATAATATTTTCGTCATTTAGGTATGGAAGATAATAATATCCGGCATATGGCCACCCCTAGCCCGATGACACGCGTCTACTCGCTCCAAGAAATTTTGCAAGATTCGCCCGCAGAGCAGGTGGTCGACATCGGCGATCTAAACTCACTTTCATTTAAGTGGTTTTGTAAACAAGCAAAACTGTTGGTTCTGGGGACTGGAGAACCCTCAGGAGACACAGGAACACCAATTGCATCCACAAAGAGTGACACAGTGTGGTGTGGATTTTGGAGCAGCGGAGTTATTGGGCTGTACTTCTTTGAAGATGACAGTGGAAATGCTGTCACCATCGGAACGGTACAGACAAATGCTAAAAGATTTTTTAATCCCTGAATTGGAACAATCTGACATCGACACTGACAGCATTTGGTTCCAGCAAGACAGCCACACTTCAATGGCAACAATGAGTTTATTGCACGAAACTTTTCAAGACCGAATCATCTCCAGAAATGGGACTCAGAACTGGCCTCCCAGGTCTTGTGACCTAACTCCTTTGGATTTCTTCCTTTGTGGTTACATAAAGTCCAAGGTCTACGAGAATAAACCCAGGACCGTCGAGGAACTGAAGGAAGAAATCCGGGAGAAGATCGCCGATGTCGACCAGCTGCTCTGTGGGCGTCTTGCAAAATTTCTTGGAGCAAGTAGACGGGTGTCATCGGGCTAGGGGTGGCCATATGCCGGATATTATCTTCCACACCTAAATCGGAGATGTTTACCTACATAATGACGAAAATATTATGTAAATATACCTACTTTTAATAAAGTTATGGGAAAATCAAAAAGATACCGACTTTTGCTACACCCTATACGACCATCCACCGAAAAGCTTAGTCAACATGATCGTGAATGAAACGGTATAAATCCGGCCCAGATATCATCGGTAGGGAACACCTGGTTATAATCACGGACGGCTGTATGAAGTCGAGTTGGTTTTTCTGTGATTCTGGATTTTGTTGGTTGTTCTTTTGGATTTTGTTGACAGGTACTTTTGCAACTTGAAAAAACCTTATGCTTCATGAATAACAACAAATAATCAATGACTGATTATTGAATCCCGCGCATTATTATGAAAATGTAATTCCCGGGCTGGCTGCAGTACTCGATTTAGGGCTTTCCTGGGGGAGCATGAAATAGGTATTGACCACAAAAAACAGTGATATCCGCAAAAGGGGCATCTATAGATAAATAATAAACCGTTGTGTAATAATTTGCAGTTTTTCTCGATAGTTTGTGATGTGAGATCTAGATGATAATAGGGCTGAATCGAGAAAATATGCCTCCTTCGTTTTTTGAGAGACTTCAAAAGAGGCGGGGAATGAGCGCCCTGCTGTTGCCTGTGTCGTTGCACGGATATTGATTCTGACTGGCTGGCTGGTGGCAGCAGATGGGAAATGGTTTTCTTGCTGCCACAACCACCTCATCACCTGAGGAAGGTTTTGTTATATTTACAGATTCGACCGAAATCCCATGAAATCAGTGCTTCGAGAGGCCATATGACGCGCTATAGCTGTGTGACATAAACAAGCGGCTTCTTCAAAACGCCTTTTTCTTTTAAATGTTTTTCTTCGTCCATAAAGCAACTTTTTCCTCAACTTTTTAACTTTTTCAAATGCGTTGAGGAAGACGAAGATCAAAAGTGCTCTTTGTGGATACGGTAATTGCCCATTATAACAACATTAACCTCACTGTACAACTACTGATAATTCTTGATGAAATTACATTTTATACATAAATACAAGTAGGTACAAATCTTTAGTGAATTGCAATGTTTTACCAATCAATATTTCTCCTCTTGGGAACGGTTTATCCGTCACTCGGTAGTTGCCTTCTTCCCAGTTTTCCAGTCTAATGTTGCACATGGATGTAGGAGGTCCGACCCTTCCAGTTGAGTAGTCCATTGCTAGATTCAGAGAAGGAAATGAATATAATTATCAATATAATTACAATAAAAAGATCCATAGTTTAGGTACTTGTAAATCAATTGCGATATGTCGGAGATATGACATTGTTTATTTTTTTCAGACTGCGAGTTATGGTGACACAGAACGCCTTGAGACAATGATCGAAGATCCGATTTTTATATGCCATAAATTTCATCCAGAGGTATAATGGTCCACTGACACACCTTATTACTGTGCAGTTGTCTGGAACAGATTACGAAACTGCAACAAGAGGATGCTTCAATGCTATTTGTATCCACAGTTATTGTTCGATGGAGTTTCTTAGATCTAGCTTTGGTTGGGCCAACAGAAAATATCCACTCCAGGTACTGCATGATGGAGCGTTTTGATTGGATTGCATCAATCGTGGATTTTTTTGCCAAAATATTTCACAAGGAATTCTAAGGTATTTCACAGGAAAATGTGAAATGGTAACCACCCAAGGACTTCATACCTCTAGATTCACGCCGTTCAACTAACAGAGGTCCAAGACTTACTGTCCATAACTGTAGCACTGGAACAAGTTTCTGTGAGGCCATAGCCTTGTGTGACTAAATTGCAGATGCAGATTTTGACCAACTCGTGGGTATCGGGTGCAAGAGGAGCACCACCAGACAGAAGTAACCGTATCCTCCCTCCGAGCATGTTTCTCGTAGTTTTAAAAACCAATCTGGTAACAGAAAATGGATCAACTGTTTCATTCCTTATTTACTATGCACAAAATACCAGAGGCTTTAGAGAAGTACATAGTAACATAATATTGCATATTTCATAGAAGCACAGGCAGATGAAATCACCGACTTGGGCCAGTGCTCCGGAACTCGGCCATACTTTGGTGAGGTTTGGGTATGAGAGTGAGTGAGATGGATGAGAAGGTGATGGAGCTAGCGTTTGAAAGGTTAACACCTATGGCGAAGCCAGGAAGGTTACCACCACTAGAAACGCTAGAGTTTTGCCCAGTGGTTGCCACCTTGGTCGGTTATCATCGGACCGGTTCCACCATTCTGAGATCTTTTTGGTTATAAAGGTAAGGAGGCCTGGGGAGAGAGAGAGAAGCCATTGACTTGAGGTTTGAGCGTAGAATGAAGAAACGGGTGAGAACGGCGGATTTTATAAGACCCTTTCCACCCTCCCCCAGTCCCTTGACGGTCGTTGCCGACCGTTGAAGGATGGTAGGAAGGAGAAGGGTTTGCCTGCAGTTGGTCACATACGCCTCTTCATTCTTCAGTTTATTTGTGCAATCTTAATATGAGGTAAGAAAGTTATGTTCTGGGAGGATATTACGACACACACCAAACCAGTTTTAGTGTTTTTACAAAAGGACATTTCCCTCAAAATTACCAGCAAAACAGTCAGCCTTCCCTCCAATTTAAACTGTTATATTTACTTTCCAGGTATGGAATGACTATATGATAGCAACATACAAGTATACAGCATAAACCTTATATATTAATAGTTTTATTTACAGTAGGCATATTAGAAAGATCTGTACGTGATGTTCTACTACTATTGTTAATGCAACTGGAGAAAGGGGGTAACAACGAGAAAGAGCAAGGTTTTTTTCCTTGATTGAAAACCACAAAAATATATATATTACAAAATATTAAATCCAATGGAACATCACTCAGTCAAATTTGCTGGAACGATTGAGCGCTAGTTTTGTTGGAATAATTCTCAAAACTTAACTGTTCAGGAACAGTGTTTAGGGGCATACCTGTCAATCAGAGGGCAGGAGAATCCATGCTTCATCCATTTCTTCTTGTACTCAAAAGCGAATTTGAAGAGGGCTTTTTTGAATGGAGTTTGTTTGGAAACCTTGTCATTGACACCTTTTGAAATCCTGTCCATAATGAGCTGAAACCAAAGCAACAACAGTCGTAAAAACTATGACTGGGAATCAGATAGTGGTGTTACTCGTTGTACAGGATTAATAAAGAGAGATGGTTTTCAAGAGGTGAAGCTGGGTGCGCGCGCACACACTCACACATATTTTTTCCACAACAAAACTGATAGGTATTCCATTCATGCCAATCATAATGGTGAGGGTTACGACAGTTAGCGATGCAGTTATCAGATACTTACAGGAACTGCTGTCATTGCAGTGGGTTTCAGGACTGGAGCGTCTCCTCTGCAGCCGTGTTTAATCTTACTGGATGTGTCCAGAAGTGTGAGAGGAGTTGAGTATCCAATTGATACACCACGGAGAAGGCATACCGATTCTGAAATGATAGAAATAAATCGTATTGTTTGCCGATGGTGCAGAGGGGCGATCTAATCGGGAATAGAGCGTGACGAACACTGCTGATTTAGGCAAATTATTTATTTGAGACTAGTTTCGAGCTATCTCACCCACCATCAGCCTCTAAAGATAAAAATAATACGTAAATGATGATTAGTGACAAAATACTAGGTATGTGAAGAATAATTTTTTATACGAATGAGTAGGTACATCATTTCAGGGTAAAATGACTTGGATGAAAAGAGAATGCAAGGGCTCACCAGACATGTTAAGAATGTGTATAGCCGCACACTACTGAGGGAACTGTCTGCGGGCTTTCGGGAATAACTGTCGTGAATTCATGGGGGAAAGAGTTGAATATTGCCACCAAAGGGATGCCGAACCAGCTCCATCTACAAAAATTCCAGTTCCCTCAGTTGCACTAGTATTATTCACAGTTAACATCTCTGGTGAGTCCTTGGATGAAAAGAGAGTGCAAGGAAGTTATTTTACGCTGTAATGATGAACCAATTTAAAAAAAATTATCATATTTTCTCCATTTTTTACTCGATCTTTCATTCCCTACAGGCTTCACATGATTATTATCAGAGGTGAAGAGCTGATCGCTGGACGGGTATACACATGCAAGCTTTTACAAAGCTTGTACTGGTGCCAGCCGCCAGAGACGGTTTTTATCCCAAACGGGGATAAAACATCGGACGCTCTAGCCATGACACCCAGGCCATTCATATAAAAAATTCTTCTTCTCATAGTATTTTGTTAATATTCATAATTTACATAATAGTTTTCCTATCTTTACAGACCTACGATGGGTGAGAGAGCTCGAAACTAGTATCATATAAAGAATAGGAGAGGATTCCCCACTCTCTATTCCCGGTTCGAAATAAATCGTGTCCACACAAGCTGGCTGAACGGTAACAGCAAGGTTTGTGAAAGGGCAAGGATGAGTAAGTGCTTAGAATTATCTATTATACAGCACATACTGTGATTTCCTGGAATGTTAGAGAAACTCGTTAACCAAATAGAGTACTGCATTAGTATTTCCCAGTATGACACTTGCACTGCCAATCACAACAAACTATCAGTGGACAGTACGAGCAGAACGACTATTGCAGGCCAAGTATTATGATGACAGAGCTAACATTAGGTATTTATTTGCATTAACTTCAGAAATATTCCTTACCTGCGAGCAACTCAAAAACGTGAGCAAGAGGAAGGAAGCCGAGAAACACGTCACTTTCTGGGAAGATGCGAACTCGGTCTACAAATGAAGTCAGAGTAGCCACCATGTTGTTGTGGGTGAGAAGCACACCTTTCGGAACGCCGGTGGACCCACTCGTGTACATGATTATTGCAATATCATCTTTGGTAGGGGGATTTTCTCCTGAAATGACCACAGATAGTGAAGATACGAGTCATGAGCAAGACGAGTTTAAGAGGTGGAGATGTTGGTGGTTTAGGTATCCACAGATATAGATCTAAAATAACTTGTGCAGTGCAACAACTACAAATAATGGGACCTTTCATACTGGATTCTTCAGTCTAGCTATTGAGCACTCAACACTAGAGAACAGATGACATTAGTTTTGCTGGCAACTTTACGAAAACTACTAAGATAGGCGTTAAATGGATACCTATATTGGTCGAACTTTGTCCTCGCTTGACGACCTCTTTGTAAGCCATTATATCGACACCCTCCTTGAACCCTGAAGTTTCCGTCTTCTTCAGCTGGTCTTCCATGTAGATGAGCCGTTTTACACGAGGTGTGTTGAACAGGATGTTTTTGAATTTGGAAAGGAGGTCGTGAGTTGTAATGACCAACTCTACTTCTGTCTCGTTGATTCCGTGAGCAATTGCTTCATCACCCAGCGTGGCATAAATCGTGACCACTGTGGATAAGGTAAGTCCAAAACTTAGGTTATGGTAACAACAATGAAATGGAAATATCGTAACTTAGGAAAGATTCCAACTTCAATAGAAAATTAAAATCGCCTTTATGGTAGCTATTTACACACAACAGGCTGAACGCCCGATCCGCCTTGGAGGTATACATCCAGCATCAAGCTTTGAGCGTTCAACAGTACAGCCTTCGCCGATGAAATTCAACGAGAGGCTAGAGCTTCCTTCACGACTAGGAAAGATGAGAATAACGATCTTTACCTCTGCTCACGTTGTCCTTTCTGGACGTGTGCCCTGCATATCTGCGCTTCAAATTTCATCTCTCTAGACAACTTCTCTCAAACACTCTCTCGTGTTTGATCCTGGCCTGTAGAGATTCCAGGTGCATCACACCATCCCAACGAATCGAAAACCATCAGTATTTTCAAGGACTACGTGGATAGCAAACATTTGGAGTCAGAAATCGGTATATCGACGGTGGGCGAGAGAAAACTTGCAACTCCAAAAACGGTACATTACAGAAAAAAAAAAAAAAAAAATCTGTGGTCCATTACTCTTGAGCTCCCCCCAGGAAAGCCCTAAATCGAGTACTAAAGCCGGCTCCAGAATTGAAGTTTCCTTCAAATGCGCGGGATTCAATATTTAAATCATTAACTATTTGTAGTTATTCATGAAGCATAAGGCAAATAATAAACCTTTGTGTAATAATTTGCCAATAAATAATACTTCAACGGTTGTTCATGTTGCAAAAGTACCTATCAACAAATTCCAGCCCCTTCCACGAGATAGTATAATGAACCATTGCGTAATAATTTACTGCTCTGTAATAATTTGCCATTGTGTAATAATTTAACACTGTGTAATAATTTAACCACCGATAATAATTCAACGTTTGTTCTAATTTCAAACGTACCTACCAACAAAATCCAATGGATCCATCATTTTTCAAATGAAATAATATGGCAGAACAACCAACTCGACTTCATACAACCATCCTTGATTAAAATCAGGTGCTCCCTAGTGATGACATCTAGGCCGGATGCATACCGTTTGATTCACGAACGTGTTGAGGAATCTTTTTGGAGACAAACGAACGGCTGGTCGTACAATGTTCCGGTTGGCCTCAAGAAATTCTTTAGTTCAAGATCAATTTAGAAACGTTAAAACGCTGCATATCTTCTGTTACAGATCACAGCTCTCTGTATAGATAACCCGTCCATAATAATATAATATGTACTATTCTATACATATTATGTAGATCGCAGATCCTCCGTAGGTTAGTACCTAACCCCGTACTCATTACTAGGTAGCTACCTACCTAAATCACGAGTTAAAGTTAAATGGTGCTAAAATAATTCTGCCGATGACAAACAGCACCTAAAATGGCAAAAATAAACGCAAATAATGAGGTTCTTAAGGGAAACTGTGGATGTGGAGTGAAAAACGTTGCAAAAGTCAACAAACTCCAGCAACTTTTGCGTAGATGGTTTAATGAACCGTTGTGTAATAATTTATCACTGTGTAATAATTTACCCATCAATAATACTTCAACGTTTGTTCAAGTTTAACTAGGTACCTATTAACAAACTCCAAAACAGCCATCATTTTTCAAATGAAATAATATCACAGAACAACCAACTCGACTTCATACTCTGATTATAATCATGTGCACCCTAGCAATGATTTCATCTCGGGCCGATTGTTAGCGCCTACCCAGTGATGATATTTGGGCTAAATGTATACAATTTCATTCACAAACTTCTGGCAAGTTCGAGAACTATTTAAACCCGTAAAAATTCGAGATAACGGCGTCCTGGAGATTTCAACCCCTATTTTTGAGGGGGGGGGGGGGGGGGGGGGGGTTCAATTTTTTTTCATGCTCGATTCCAAAGGTTCATTATTGAAAATAATAAACCTAAAAAAACCAAACCCTTCTATTGAAAGCTTTTGAGCTACGGTGTTCTGAAAATTGCAACCCCTATTTTTAACCCCTAGAGATGACTGACAGTAACGCCGAGCTTCGAGGACCAACTAGACTCCGAACGGAACCTATAAACCAAATTTCATCAATTTTTGTTTTATAATTTTCAATAATGAACCTTTGGAATTGAGCATGGAAAAAAAGTTTAACCCCCCCCCCCCCCCCCCCCACCAATCAAAATTTGATGATTTCCGTTTCAAGGTATGTAGAATCCGAAAATGCAATAAAAAAATTTCTGTCCGTCCGCGCACTTTTCTCAGTTACCATGACCAAAATTGACGAAATTCGGTTTATAGGTCCCATTTGGGGTCTATTTGGTCCTCGAAGCTCGGCGTTAATGTCAGTCATCCCAAAGGGGTGAAAAATAGGGTTGAAGTCTCCAGGGCGCCGTTTTCTCGCATTTTTTTACGGTTTTAAATAGTTCTCGAACTTCGGAGTTTTTTAAGACCACCCGGACCAGCCGTTCGTTCACAGTAATGCCCGGAAGTTTGCACCGACAGGCATTTTCAACAGCAGGGTGAATAAAATTGTATACATTCAGCCCAAATATCATCAGTAGGGACGCGCTAGCAATCGGGAATTGGCCCGAGACCATTAGCACATGATTATAATCACGGAGCATGAAGTCGAGTTGGTTGTTCTGTGATATTATTTCATTTGAAAAATGATGGCTCTTTTGGAGTTTGTTGATAGGTAGTGAAACTTGAACAAACGTTGAAGTATTAGGTATTGATTGGTAAATGATTACACCATGGTAAATTATTACACAACGGCAAATTATTACACAACGGTAAATTAGTACATAACGGTAAATTATTACACAACGGTTCATTAAACCATCTACGTAGAAGGGGCTGGAGTTTGTTGGTAGGTACTTTTGCAACTTTTTTCACTCCACACCAACAATTTCCCTTCAGAACTTCATTATTTGAGTTTGTTATTCAAAATAGGGGTTGAAATTTTCAGAACGCCGTAGCTCGAAAACTTTCAAACTTTTCTTTTTTTTACGTTATTAAATTTATCTTGAGCTAAACAATTTTTGAGACCACCCGGAGCATTGTACGTCCAGCCGTTCGTGAGCACCAAAAAGCTTCGACAACACGATCGTGAATCAAACGGTATAAATCTGGCCCAGATATCATCACTAGGGAGCACCTGATTATAATCACGGATGGCTGTTGAAGTCGAGTTGGTTGTTCTCCGATATTATTTCATTTGAAAAGTGATGGATCTATTGGATTTTGTTGGTAGGTAATTTTGAAACATGAACAAACGTCTAAGTATTGTTGATGGGTAAATTATTACACAATGGTAAATTATTACACAACGGTAAATTATTACACAACGGCTCTTATACCATCTACGTATAAGGGGCTGGTTTTTGTTGATAGGTACTTTCGCAACTTGAACAACCGTTGAAGTTTTTTGATGGGCAAATTATTAGAAAACGGTAAATTATTACACAACGGTTTTCACTCCACATCAATAATTTCCCTTCAGAACTTCATTATTTGCGTTTCTTTTTGCCATTTTAAAATGCCATCAAAAATGGGCTATTCAAGAGGTATGAAACCCCCATTGAAATTCACAGTGACATACCGTACCTCCAGGTAAAATCGCACCACTCACCATTGGGTTTATGACTTCTGGAGTGACAAACACTACCTATCACAAAACCAAGTGTTCACTAGAAACTGAATTTATCCCAAATAAAACTGTTCCTATTTGCATGGGAACGGGGGCTACTGAATCCTCAAACATCAGTACCTAGATGACAATAAATTTAAAAAATAATAATTTTTATCAACTATATCATGTTACAACGGGGACTCAAACATACAATACCGTCTCTGGAATTGGAGCTGATGTCAATAATACGGGAGATAACGGGAGTCACAACTTCTTGCTCGGAATATTCAACCATTTTGTTCCACCTTTCTAAATGTGGAAAACTAAATACTTCTAAAAAATTTTTAGTTCAAGTTTCTCCACTATGACCGTCAGAATCGCTAGACCCCACAAACGAGTCCATTGGTAGAAAAAAACCCATTTTGGCAAAACATTTTTGGAAATGTTATTAATTAGGTATGTATTTTTTCTTTCATTCTTTGTAATTCTGCCAATGTAATTCGTGTGAGCACATAGATCAATTGGCCTTTCCACAATAAATGGTTTTTATTATTATCATCAAGTGGAGTTAAGGGGTGTCTCACGCACCCTCGATATTAAAATGTCTTTATCAGGACGACACAGTACATCTGAGGCGCTCGAGCCCTGCCTTCAACCCGAATTCACTGCCTCTCCTCACTCAGTGCCTACTGACACAGTTTGTCAAGACGATTCTGTATCCTCGAACAGAAAAGTTACTCAACAGCCTAACTTACTTTAACAGGAAAGTTTACTCAACTCTGAGTAAACTTTACAAAGTTACTTACTTGAGTAAACTTCACAAAGTTACTTACTTGAGTAAACTTTACAAAGTTACTTGAGTAAACTTTACAAAGTAAAAGTTTACTTCACTTTCAGTAACAGAAAAGTTATTCAAACTCCCTAAAAAAGTTATTCAACAGCAAACTTTTAAATGTTCTCCTTATAGTCTTACTAGCATCAGTTCCCTCATCTAACAATCAATCCAGTCTGGTAAGATGAGTTTAGACCCAGGTACAACACTCATTCCTATCTCGAACACATGGTACCTATGTATGCTCCGTTACACAGCTCGCAAATCCACACGTAAGGTACCTATATCATAGAACAAACTGCACAGAAATAAAGAGTTTCCGATTATATTGGACCAACATGTTCCAAGTGCTCTATGAACTGATAATACCCCCTTGCACGAAAGGCTGGTTGTGTGCAAATGTGTAGATCATGTGTCGAGCCCACTTGGGCAGGTCCCTCGGGACCATGTGTCCTGAATTTCGAATCAATATCTGAGTGAATTTTCCGACCGTCTTGACATAACCAGCTAAGTCTCCATTAACACAATAATGAAGACGACCAGCTTCCTTGCATGCTTTAGCTCCATTTCTCTGTAACTTATTCAAGAAGTTCTCAGTCAGAGCTTGGGCGCATTTAATACCCAGTTGGCTGATATAAATTAGAACCCTGTAGTTTTCCATCAGGGTAGCCATTGGCAACCGATGATATCACTGCGCAGAAACTTTGCTACTACATAGTTTGTTGATCATCTGAAACCTGCGATTAACAACGTTCAACTTGAACTGAATCTGTTCAATGTTGAAGAATCCCTCAAGTAGTTGAGCATTAGCTGGACTTTTTCCCATCTGAAGGTCTAGATACTTATTATCTTTATCTTAATTATTAGATTTATTATAAGTATCTAGTCCAGTCAGGATACAGTAAAGAGTGGGATAAGGAGTAATATCTCCAAGAATCCACTGGTCGCAAATTGGGAATGCCTTTTTTTAAATCTCCGGCGGCACGCATATATTTCAAGACTTGATCGCGTACAGCACTGAATTGATGACGTCCTTTAGTGTCCAGCAAACCACTATAAAACATAGTATCACCGAAGTCCATCATGTTGATAGGATCTACCCAACCATTTCCAACAGAAATCCTCTGGGGGCTCAGTTTCAAATCTGCTTTGGGGATGTTTCTGTGAATTGTAATCCCCAATGCATGTAGGGTACTTCCAAGCATACGACTCTCCAGCGATGATCAAGAGATTCTTTTGTAGATACGGAAACAGCTTGAAAAATTGTATCAGTGCAAGGTATAAGTTGTGGTCAACATGAGCTTCATTCCTGGAGTTTCGTCCTTCGTAAAACTGAACACGGCATCCACTGGAATATCGATATAAAACATGTGCGCCTGTTTCGCCCACGAGTAATTGCTATTGCTGTATGACAGAGGTTTATCCTTGTCTAGTCTGTAGGACCCATTCAAGTACATGGCTCCACACAAGATTGAAACATCTGGTCCAGCTTGCGACCAAAGGATTACAGGGACGCCTTCGAGTGGAGGGAAATACTAAAAGAACATGTTGGAATCTCTAGCTTTGTCAACTGTTAAGTACCCAGCGTTATGTTTCCCATTAGCGGTGTGGAATACCCAATTGTCGAGCGTGCTGTAATAGTCCCCAGTTGATGAAGGGAGCCAAGAAGCAGCAGGTTGTTTATGACGGTTTGGTTGGCCAGCATCATAGTGATGATCAGCTTTAGCAGTAGAAGTAACACTATCACAACAAAACACTGACCAAATGAAAAGTAACCAAGAAAAAGTCCAGATCACAACAGAGATGTACCTGGTTAACTATGAATTTAAACAAGAAAGTAGTAACTTTTGATGGATGGCTTTTATGAAAAATTCTGGTCAAATTATAGTGGAACGTGATCAAGGCAATGACTGTTCTTAGAAACTGTCATAACGATATATGACTGTGCAACTGCTTTTAGCGTGCAAGAATGATAGGATAGACCGATTATTATGAAACGGGTACACTTAAAACAGTGTTTTATTTTATTATGCCCATCTCATCGCTCAATGGTTTCATAAGTTTTTTGTGCTAACATAATAGTTTTTAAAAAATACATCGCTTCATTTTCAAATATTACCATATGTTTTGGGAATTTTAAGAGCTATCAGCTATCAATAACCACGACTTTAAGATGCTCATCAGACCGGTCACGTTCTATACAAAATTTTCGATTACCTACAAAATAATTTTATGATGATTTTGATTAATGTTCTAAAGGAAAACGAGATAAACTGACCAAAATATCACGACCTTCGCGGTAGCATGAGAAGTGAGCCTAAATGTCACAACCAAGTTGTGCCCTTGTGTTGTGGGTGAATCACAACTTTACTTAACCTTGAACATGTCTAGATGATTACGTATTTTAAAAATTAGAGACATTCGAGTGGTTTTACAATAACAGAAGTTTAAAATCGGCCAGTGAAAGTGGCGTACCAAGTTTCACTCAAGGCCGTCACGAAAAAAGTGGGTAGCTTCCAGTTTCTAGTCTGCTGAGTTTCCCTCCTTTTATTACGGAAAAACAACAACTTGCCAAGTCAGGTCCAACAGAAGGTGACAAGCGTGCGGACATCCATCCAATCTATTTATTTCTATTGAGTCACATCTGTTGAGACATTCACCACAAGATCATTCAATTAAATTATTATATGGTTCCTTGGCAATATCTCTCTCAGCAATGACGGTGTCCTCGCTAACACACAGTAATTGACGACAGTAATATAGCGATGCCTGTATACCAATGTACACAGGTAGGTACCTACCTGTAAAACAAGTCTTGTTTCCAGAGGAAATAGACGTTCTAATAACTCCATTTGCCCGAATTTTGTGGGGAACTATGTTATTGCAATGGATCTAAGAATTTTAGTGCCTACATGAATTGTTGCAACATATTCGATAAAAATCCGTTTCAGAAAATTCTGAAAAGGGCTTCCATAATTTGATTTTGCTAACAAATTACCAGTCAGTCGTTTAGCATGTCTGTGTAACTTGATTATGTTTTTAGATCTATGGTGGAAATGAAAGTTTCAACAACAGAAACATTGGAGACTCGAGACATATTGTATTTGTCAGCAATACATGGTCATCATACAGCGAGGTGGGAACGTGCCCCCAATAAATGTGGGGCATTGACAAAAAGGGGTGATAAGAAACCAGTGGCAGCAGCCCAGAAACACAATGGGCAATTTTCGTGGGTTACAAATTTTCATTTTTTGGCCATATTCTGTTCAATAACAGAAATTAACACTTACTGACCACATAAATGAGGTGCTTTCGTCGGAAATTCCAGGCAGAAAACTAGTGTGAAATTTGTATTCCCGAGTTCCCACTAGAAATGACTTGTAAATCGCTCAGTATTCAATGCAAATCCTGCTAAGAGCGCTAGTGCATAACTTTAAACAATGCACAGAACCACAATGGATGGATGGAATAAACAACGGAAAAATTTATAAATAAACTAAGAAGTCCTCAAAATCAAACAGAGGGGAGGTTAAAAAAAAGTTCACAGCAAAGGTTCTTGAATGTTGCCAGGAAGGTCTGCCATTTCTAATGCTGGGATGTTGGTGGCAGCATTGCGAACCTTTGCCTCCAAAGGTTCGCTCTGCCTCCTTGGGCCAACAGCCAATCAGATGCCAATAGACCTGATATGCCATTTTTTGCAGCACTTTTACAGCAAAATAAATAAAATTGACGAAAATTCCCCATTGCTCACCACGTGTTGCATCAGTGAAGCATTCCCTTGTCTTGTGTTCTTTCTAACAGAACCTGGTGGTTTTAAGATGGTCTATATGATGTTGTGGAGTGGAACTGACAGACGGGCAGATATCTCAAGATTTTATTGAACAAAGCTGTTTTTCTCCCTTCATCAAATTATCAAAAGAAATAGGATAACTTTGAAAATATGCATTTCAGCTAGGAAACTAAAATCTTTTGAAGGATTCACTGTTACTCATATTGTGCATCTGGTCATGTTGCAGGTCTCCATTAAACGGTAGGTTGTATGCAAATGCACGAATCATGTGTTCAGCTAGCTTAGGTCGATCACGAGACACCAAATGTCCTGCATTCAGTACTAGCAATTGAGATAAATTCCCAACTGTCTTTATATAGCCTGCTATTTTGTCATCGACAATCCATTTATGACGGACGGCCTTCCTGTAATCCTTAGTACCTTTCCACACCATTTTGTTAAGATAATTCTCGGTTAGAGCATAAGCACATTTTATATTGAGTTGCCCATTGTATATGAGAACCCTGTAATGGTCCACAAGGAATGCTAACTGCTGAATAGCAGATTTCATGTAGTCACTACGGAGATACCTCTCAACCAGTGGTGATCGACTAATCCTGCGTTTACCAACATTCAACTTCCATCCATTCCTATCCTTATTGAAGAAATCGAATAATAGTTTTTCTCCTTCAATTTCACCCACCTGCTCCAAACCAGTCAGATTGTAGTAGAGAGTAGGGTATGGAAAGGATTCACCATTGATCCAACTATCATAGATGGAATACGCAGTTTCAAAATCTTCTTGATGAATAAGAAGCTTCATTTTTGCTTTCAGGGTGTTGAATATTTTCAACTGACTGGTATCAAGTAAACCGTGGTAAAACATAACATCATCAAAATCCAACATGCTGATGGGATCAACCCATCCATTCCCAATAGCCATTCCTTGTAAGTTCAGCTTTAATTTCTCTTTCGAATTTCTGCAATGAATTGCCATTCCCAACGAAGTCAGGTGCTTTGCTGCATAACCTTCCCCGGCGATGATGAATGGGTTTTTCTGTAGATAAGGAAATAGAGTGAAAAACTGTATCAGAGCAAGGTACAAATTGTAACCAACATGAGTTTCATTTTTTGAGTAACCGAATTCACTGACAGTGAAACTAAATCCTGCACCCACGGGGCTATCAATATATAACATATGTGCGTGGTTCGCCCAAGTGAAACCATTCTCCACCAGTGACCCAACTGAATCCAATAGATACGGACCGTTCAACAGAAGTGCACCATACATGGAGGATGCACCCAGACCACCCTGCAACCAGAGAATCACAGGTATTTGTACATCAGGCACTTTGACATCTCTAACTACTGGGATATACCAGAAGAACATGTTGGAATTCGTAGGCTTGTCAACAGTCAAGTATCCAGCATAAGTCGGCAAGTTTCCCTTGAGCGGTACCGCCTCTGCATGCTTTTGTGCCTTTAATATGCGTCCATCATCAAGGTAACGGGTTAGGTATTCGGCGTGTGAGCGCTGGTATTGCTTCTGGCGTTCTTCCGATTCGCCAGAATGTTCGGGTACCGAGAAGTAACCTGCTGTGACAGCTGAATAATTCAAGAACAACACGGAACAAAAACATTGCAAACGAAACATCACGCCCCCGGAAAGAAACTGATGAATATGATTCAACTACTTATCAATCAAGATGAAAGTGAGTTAGAATAATAAAATATTCAACTCCTTCCTGAAAATGATATTTAAACTAGAGCATGAAATACTAACTGACGTTTTTGGTATCATATTTCATCTACTTATCATTGTTTTCCTAAAACATTAGTGCCGGTGCAATGTTCCATGGGTCGTAATGAAAACACCCAAGCGTAGTTCCAGACCATTTCAGACGTCATAAAACAATTTATCGTAGGTTCTCAAAATTCCAGGTGCCAAAGAAAACACATTTGGGCATGCGCCACAGCTATGACCCCACCTGGCTCTACTTTCCGAACTTTGACTCATTCTTATTACGCTTGGCTTTCTAGTCTACTGGGTAGGTAACGGACTGGAAGTATGGTAATCACCCAATATAAGACATGTAATTTCACTTGCAGGGATAAATGCAGAACCATTACGATCATTTATAGGAATAATGAAGAAGCATCGTGATCACTCATGGAAGAAGAGAGAAAAAATCAGCTTCGTACCTACTTATTATGGATACAGAAGAACATGGAGCATGATTTTACATGGTGTAGGCTGTTGTAATAATCAGAGCTGAATTTTCTAAGCAGCTGAAGACTCAATGCCTTCTTTTAATTCTTACCAAGCAGTCCCCAACTGCCGACATCTACTAATGAGTATTCGCTATTTTCGAGTCAAATTTCGTGACGCTTCCAACCAAGTTATTAATCGCAAAATCAAGTTTTATGTTCAAACCAGAATTGTCCAAAACCAAAATATCTACAAGCAGCATTTTAAAGAACTATAATAAAAGCAGCCATGAAGCAACAAAAAGATTTCACCAGAAATCACAGTTACATAGCTGGAGAGCTCGAGTTTGTCTTGTTCGACATAATTTGATTGTCTTCAACTTTTCTTTTACACGCAAACCAGTTTGGTAGTTACCGGAAGGGGAAAATCCGAATTTTTTGTTTTCCTTTAAAGGTATCATGAGTAGGTTCGGAGTCAGTGACTATATTCTGTTGCGGTATATTTTTCTGAATCAGCAAGAAACTTCCGGAAACGAAATGACCCTTTTGGCCGAGTGGGGGTGGGGTTTGAATGGCAGCCACAAACCAGGAAATGGTTTTTGCTGTTACAATGCATTTATCAGGATCAGCGAATCAAGCAATAAATTAGGAGAGGGGTATTTATACGACGTACCAGTTATATTTTGCTTGAAGCAGGCGTGAGCGGCGATCATCCACTCAGCGCGGGTCTCTGCGAAGATAACGACGTTGTTTTTTGGTTCGTAACCCAAAGTTCGGAGACCGCGGCCAAAGTTGATCGCTTCAGCGTGAACCTGACCGTAGTCCCTCCACTTGTATTCACCAAGCAAATACTGGAACAAAATATGGTCTAGCGCTAGTACAATAGCTTGGGAGGTAGGTACTAAAGATGCTAAAACAACAGTCACTTTCGTGGCATGGCATAGGTAACTAACTATCTTCCAGGTTTCCATCGCGTTCGCTCTATGTACCTATCCTGTACATTTAATAAAGAGAGCTACAGGCGCAGAAACTCAATTCTTCTGAAGTTGAGTACTGGACAATACAAAGGTACGTAGGTAATACCTCAAAAATCAATAGCAAATGTTTCTCATCAACTACCTCGAATTATCAACATTATAACAAGAAAATATTTATTTAAAAATTTAAAAAACACACAAAAAACGCGTCACAGCCCTTGCCAACCTTTTTTATCCTTAATTAACTATATCAATAAACTCGGGCAACTCCATTCCACGCGATTTTTCCCGTAGATACCTACAATTACATTTTTGCAGCCGTTGGTGGCCGCGCGCAACGCCTACATCCTGTTTCTAATCTCTTAATGTGAGATTTAAAAAAAATTAAAAATAGGTTCTCACACTGTTGAGCCTTCCCACTGTGACTATCTACCACCTACTTCGACTATCTACTTAACATTACAACATGAGGTTTTCCCAAACAGAAGAGTGTGACTTTCAAAATAAGATTATGCATCATACACATTGAAGATGGGCCATTTGAAAATACAAAGCAAATGTTTCTCATCAACTACCTCGTATTATCAACATTATAACAAGAAAATATTTATTTAAAAATAAGTGCAAGTTTATGCAAGTTTTTGAACTCCCATGCGAACTCAGTCAAGAAAATCACCAACTTTTTTAAAGACTCTTCCGTTACTCTGGAGCTCATCTTCTTCCGCAAGGATCTCCCGGGTGCCAAGCGCCTTTTTAGTGCAGTGCATATCCTTGACGTAGTTCAAAACTTTCTCCATCGTGTCGACGTTGGCAGCTCTCATCTTCAAGTGGGGGTCGCTGAATTTCTCCAGGGATTTATAAGTTATACTTTTCTTATCCTGTTGAATGATTTCAGCCTGCAAATCGAAAATAATACACTTGATTCAATATATTTCAATCGAGGTGAAAAAGAACTTTCTTGCCTCGAGGACTTGGGTAACTCAAGGATACTAATTTAATGAAACCATTTTCACCTAACAACTGCCATTTTTCCACAATATTTCAAGGACCATAATATATTCGTATGTACCTAGTTTCACGAAGCGATTCTTGGAATGACTCCCGGCCGATGAAAGTAGTAAAATGAAGTTGAAAAACAAACAAACAAAAAACAACCAAGTTACATCAGTTGTAACGTATGTACGATTAAACCCAAGAGGTGTCTGCCTCGCATTTTCAGTGGTTTTATACGATTTTCTTCGAGTTTTCACAGTGTGGTAGAATAATAAGAACACAAAGAAAATCGGTTGAGGGGGGGGGGGGGGGGGGGTGTTAAAGGAGCGATTTTGTGTTAAATGAAGAACTACCTATATACTACTTACATTATTATGATTAACGCCAAACATGTGACAAGATACGAAAGAAAAAAAAAATGAAAGCAATTCCAACAAATTAAATTATATTTTAAAAAAATACATTCAAAAAACGAAACTATTCCACAGATTTGAACAGTTCCATTATAATTTTCTACAAATCCGATTATAGTCCAAAATCATCGGTTTAACGCTACGAAGACTAAGAAACAAAACAATGAAAACAATTACATACAACATTTTTGAAAGGACTCAAGAAATAAGGAACGAATTTTCAGAGTAACAGGAACCTACTCCAACTCACCTCAACCTATCATGCAAGTACTCTCATTCTCCAACACTGAGCCTTACCCAACTTTACTACTGGTTAAATTTCACATTTGAGGTCGTAATTCTATATCATACTCCGGGTTGGGCAATTTGGTACGAGAAGTGATAATCTACTGCGGAGGGTAGGACAACCAAGGGAACCACTGACCAACTTTATGGGAAAAGGTGAGCTCACTCTTCGATGCTCAAGTGTGCCAAAAATCATAGCGCTATATTTTTGAAACCATACTTGCATAATTCGTGGTACAATTTACAACCAGTACACAAATTCCAAACAGTAAGTACTAAGTAGGAAAGCAAACCAACCTTCAACCGTCTGGAGCCCTCCTTCTTCTCCCATGGCCGTTGTAGGACGAGGTAGAGGGGGTAAGTGATTATGTCGCAAACAAATGCGATTGTTTTGATGGCGCCGATCGCTCCGTCGACCCACAAGTTTTCCATTTTCCTGTAACAAAAAACAATGGCAAACTATTATGTACCGAAATCTGAGAGATGTACACAAAAATAGTAGGTACTTTAGGAGAATAGTTCCTGGAGAAACGACCTCTAGGTAATCTTGGTATGTATCCACCTGAATCTGAACAACCCTTATTCTAATTTCCTGCATACTGCTGGAAACGGAAGAAAAAAAAATCAAGTTAAACCCCTAGTTTGGAACAAAAATGAATAATAAATTGTCCCTCACAATAATAAAATGATCACAACCTACTTCTTATCCAAATAAGAACCTACTTTTCATTGATGCAAATTCAATTTCTTTTCAGGTATTTTCATATTTATTTAGAAACGTTCGTGTGGCAATATAATATTACAGAGTTAATTCACAACAAATGGAAACAAGGGAATCCAAGGATGGCAGGAGGCAAGATTTTAACCTAAGAGATCTGTAAGTAGAACTAACAGGGGTGTCCCCTTGTGCCAACTACCTAACACATCCTCATGAAGTGGTACGCTGCTGTCTGGGCTCGCGGTACACATTAATTTGATAAACCCGCATACAATATGTAACTATATAAAGAATACGAATTTAATATTAGGCTATTTAATATTTGAAAATATTAAAGAACCTCAAGATGTTGATGACGGTACCCAAGATTCGGGTTTATCAAAATGTAATTACATTTTACGAGCTAATCATCATTTTAGCACACGCAAGTCATCCAGGATCAAGTAAGTGTTTATCTAGATAATAGTGTAGGTAGTGATTAGGTATATTAAATGATAACCATCTCGGAGAAGTGCTTTGATTAGAAGATATGGATTCTGAAGTAAACCACCTCCAGAACTCATATAATAATATTGAAGAATATTAATAATAATTATAATATATTATTAATTATAATATATTATTATAATAATAATTATATGCTCATCGAGTTTTGACCATAATTTTTCATTTTCAGAATTCATCGTGGTCTCAAGCAAAGCCTTTTGCTTCTTAACACGACGATAAACTGGCTTACACATTCCGACTTTCAACCCCTTTTTATAATACTTCTCACCAATAGCCTCCACTAGGGCCCTAAGGGGCCTCTAACAGGGGATAGTTTATTAGTTATTCAGACATCCACTCAGTTGTTCAATTTTTTGAGGGCCTTCGGATCACAGTCAACCTGGCAGTACTAATAAATTCAGTCGAAACAAAACGTACAAAATAGACAGAAGGGCTCACGAGACGCATTGTGGTCTGAAATGGAAGGCGGGTCCGCCTTCACATCGAGATGCCGGCACCTGACAATGGCCCCACTTTAGAATCACACGAAAAGCATTGTCAACAATGTTTCAACCAAACTGATTCATCAGCCCCAGTCTGTGATGGATTCAAGGACTAGGAGGCTTGACCAGGCGGAAGTAATCGGAGTAAGGTGTCAAAAGGTTGCCAGATTTTGAGGGTGGGGGTCCCCTATATTAACTACACTATTCATCTAGTGTCCAAGAAAAAACGCTGCAAATTATTAGGTATTCAATGGTTTATTATTTACCAGTATAGATGCCCCTTCTGCGTGGATCACTGTTTTCTGTGGCCAATACCCTCGAGCGACAGAAATTTCTTTATTGCATTTTCGGATTCTACATACCTTGAAACGGAAACCATCAAATTTTGAGAGGGAGTTAAACTTTTTTTTTCATGCTCGATTCCAAAAGTTCATTACTGAAAATAATAAACCAAAATGTCTGTCCGTCCGCCGTACGCCATACTTTACAGTTACCATGAACCAAAATTGACGAAATTCGGTTTATAGGTCCCATTTGAGGTCGTTGGTCCTCGAAGCTCGGCGTTACTGTAAGTCATCCCTAAGGGGCGAAAAATTGGGGTTGAAGTCTCCAGGACGCCGTTTTCTCGCATTTTTTTACGGTTTTAAATAGTTCTCGAACTTCGGAGTTTTTCAAGACCACCCGGGGCATTGTACGTCCAGCCGTTCGTTCACAGTAATGCCCAGAAGTTTGCACCGACAGGCATTTTCAACAGCAGGGCGAATGAAATTGTATACATTCAGCCCAAATATCATCACAAGGGACGCGCTAACAATCGGGAATTGGCCCGAGATCATCATTGCTAGGGAGCACATGATTATAATCACGGAGTATGAGGTCGAGTTGGTTGTTCTGTGATATTTCATTTGAAAAATAATGGCTCTTTTGGAGTTTGTTGATAGGTAGTGAACTTGAGCAAACGTTGAAGTATTATTGATGAGTAAATTATTACACAATGGTAAATTATTACACACTGGTTCATTATACCATCTACGTAGAAGGGGCTGGAGTTTGTTGGTAGGTGCTTTTGCAGCTTTTGGTTTATTATTTTCAATAATGAACCATTGGAATCGAGCATGAAAAAAAAAAATTCTTACCCCCCCCCCCCCCCCCCCCCCCCTCAAAATTTGATGGTTTACGTTTCAAGGTATGTAGAATCCAAAACTGCAATAAAAATATTTCTGTCTGCCGTACGGGCCACTTTTTCTTATAAGTACGGAAATGCGTTGTTGTCATCACTGCTGTTGTGTAGAAGATGTTGAAGCATCGCGGAAAATAATGAAAAGGAACAAGTTACTCATGGACGTAGTTGAACCTAGTTGTTAGTTGACTAGAAGTACGGAAATCGCCTTCTCCCCGCGGGAATAAGAGAACTGTGACGTCACACGCTCGTCAACCGATCACAGAGCGTTTCTAGCAGCTTCCCCTTCTCCCGATTTTCAAATTCGATTTTACTCATTACAACAACATTTTTATCCATATTTGATCACATTTTCGTGAACCGTAGGTGGTCTAGTGTAGAGTAAAAAAATTGCATAGAGAATTTCAGATTGGTGCAATTTCCTCATTTACACCAAAAAACAGATAATTTCATTTTAGCTTTAATGAATAACTTCAAACCACATTTTGTTCAAAAAGTAGGAACTATGAAATTCGATTGACAGCAAACCATAAGTGGGGCACGATAAACAATTTATTCTTCCATTTAACAGTAATAGAGGTTATGATGGACAGCGATGTTATAATTATTCATTTCCAACGGCTCATCAGTGCATCTTATCTTGTTGGAACTCAATTTTTTTACCCCCATATTTTGTTAATATCCTGCGATTCCAATATCCAAGTGTCAACTCATAATGCCCTTTAGGACTATTGAGAAATCCGAGAAAAGTATTTATTTTTTAGTAATATAAATAAACAATTGTATAACACACTTCATCACTACAAATAAAGAAATTGTCTCGACAGGCGCCTTGAGGGATGCGTTGAGAACGGTTCGTGATAACAATTTCATAAACTGAAGTTTTCAATTCGAAAATAAATGGATCGAAACTAATTGAATATGATAAGAAAAACAGAACCAATTCGAAAGAAAATAAATAACAAAGAGACTGATCGAATGCAACGATGCATGTAGAACAATACTGATGTAGAAACCAGTCGCGTCAGCAATCATTTGGGTCATTCCATGGAGAATGGAGATTCTGGATGAATTTCTTTATCTAACTAGTCGATTACAAAACTTCAAACTTTGATTTTTGGAGCTATTCAAATATTTTTCCACCACTTCAGGTTGTTAACGCACACACTTAAAATTTAGCAACTACTGTGCATATTATCAAAAATTCTGCTCAGCCAGGACAATAAATTAGTGTGCTTCCAGGAGAGTGAGACTTTTCACGTTCGTATCTCCTGACCCCTGCATTTGGAGTTTACCGAAAAAACCAAAAGAACGAGATGAACAACAGAAGCTTTTATGAATGAAATATTATCATAATTTTGGGACGAAATATTAGGCCAGGAGAACAAGTAGTAACCAACCAGGAAGTTTAGACATGTTCATCAATTAGGATCATTAATTCAAGCCAGGAGAATGAAAACCAGGAGAACTCGGTTTTCACATAAACCATGCGATCTCTCCGAAAACAGTTAGGTACGTAGTGTGAGTAAAAAGATGCCTTACTGCCAAAGGCTTGAGATCTGATAGATCATAATTCATAAGTATATCATGTTTACGAAGCCAGGAGAATGAGTTAGGTAGATAATTGCACAAACTGTTTTGAGGAATGTTCCTTCAGCCTTCAGTTCCTATTGCTTACTCACTATTTCATTACTCCTACTGCACTTCGCCTCAAGAAAGAGAGGAAGAAAATGTCCCTCCTCTACACAGTACCGAGCAGAAGATCCAAATAGAATTCCAGGAGGATGATATGTACAATAACGCTGCAAATTATTACACAGATTTAGTATTTACCTGTATAGATGCCCCTTCAGCGTAGATCACTGTTTTCTGTGGTCAATACCTACTCTCGAGCTCCTCCTAGGAAAGCCCTAAATCAAGTACTGGAGCCGGCCCGGAAATTAAGGTTTCATAAAAATGCGCAGGATTCAATAATTCAATCATTCATTATTTGCCACTTGCCTAAAACTTGTTTAACCCTATCTCACATATGCTAATATACTGCAACAATAACGTGCAAATTAAAGATAACAATTATAAAACGTAGTGTTATCCTGTAAAGTATATCTGTATATCATATATTATATTGTGAATATGCACCAAATATATATATATATATATATATAACAATAATAATAATAATAATCAGTAGACTCGCTTCTTCCCGACAGACGGGTAAATGCATTTCTAATAAAATTTATATGTACGTAAATTGTTCAACAAAATGTGTATTTTCTTCTTCTTCATTAATTTTTTGTCGTTATTCATTAAGCATAGCGATTGTTCAAGTTAAAAAAGCACATTTCAACAAAATCCGAAAGAGCAATTATTATTTCATACTTCAAATGAAATAATACACTGAACAACAAAATCGACTTCATGCAGCCATGCGTGATTATAATCAGGTGATCCCTAGCAAGATATCTGGGCCGGACTTATACCGTTTCATTCACGATCATGTTGACGAGAACTTTTGGCGCAAAAGAACGGCTGGTCGTACAATGCTCCGTGTGGTCTCAAAAAATTCTCAAGTTAGAGATCAATTAAAAAACGTAAAAAAAACCATATCCTTCTGTTGAAAGTTTTCCAGCTACGGCGTTCTGAAAATTTCAACCCCTATTTTTCACCCCTTAGAGATGACTGACAGTGACGCCGAGCTTCGCGGGCCAACTAGGCCCCCCAACGGCACCTACAAACCGAACTTCTTTAATTATGGTTCATGGTAACTAAGAAAAGTGCGAAGTACGGCGACGGACAGAAATTTTAGCATGGAACATGCTTTAGCCTTGGACTAATCGAAAAACGTTACGCGGGATGGGTGACGCGGAAGTGTCACGAAATTTTAACGATGATTTTCACGTACAACCGAGTAGTTGCTAGGGAAATGAAACTTCTTTCATTTTCATCGGACAAAAATCGTTTTCCATTCGTTGGAAAGCTCTTGATTTATCACGAATTTATTTCGTATTTGTTCTTGGTATTTATTTCCTAGTTTCATACTATAACTATATAAATGAATGTTATAAATGGATAGTAAACAATGACGCTTGTTTGGTAGTCACTTGGTTATAGATACGTAGTGGTGAGTCCGCAGTGGTCATCCGTTAACAAGTTTCTATCTACTCTAAAGTTAACATTTTCAGCAAAATTAATATGTTTCAATCTTTTGTTTGAAAAAACTCGGAACGCGGCTAAAGCATGTTCCATGTTTCTTGAATTTTAGCCGTAGGCTCTAAGCAGTAAGCATCCGGGGGTCCAGGGGGCTTGCCCCCTGGCGAGGCGCGCAGCGCCGAGTTTTTGTTGCACTTCGGATTTTAGATACCTCGAAACGGAAACCATCAAATTCTGAGGGGAGGTTACACATTTTTTTCATGCTCGATTCCAATGTTCATTATTGAAAATAATAAACAAACTCGGCGATGCGCGCCTCGCCAGGGGGCAAGCCCCCTGGACCCCCGGATGCTTACTGCTTAGAGCCTACGGCTAAAATTCAAGAAACATGGAACATGCTTTAGCCGCGCTTTTTATTCTGTTTGTTGTTTACTTTTACTGCTTAAAAACAATCATGCTTCTGTAGCCGCACTGTTATGATTTCACTTCGTCACCAGGATACAACCAAGTGACAACCAAACAAGCGTCATTGTTTACTATCCATTTATAACATCCGTTTATATAGTTATAGTATGAAACTACGAAATAATTACCAAGAACAAATACGAAATACATTCGTGATGAATCAAGAGCTTTCCAACGAATGGAAAACGATTTTTGTCCGAAAAATGAAAGAAGTTTCATTTCCCTAGCAACTACTCGGTTGCACGTGAAAATCATCGTTAAAATTTCGTGACACTTCCGCGCTACCCATCCCGCGTGACATTTTTCGGTTAGTTAGTCCAAGGCTAAAGCATGTTCCATGCTAAAACTTATTACAGATATAAATACTGCTCTATCCCAGTCAGGGGCTGGTTTAAAAAAAAATCATACAATACTGTACCAGTCGACCTACTATCGAGATCTCAGATTTTCGTCAGATCTGATCATAAACCGAAAGGTACTTTCGTAGCCATAAAAAGTACCTCGTGACAAGAAACTGGAAAGTAGAAATGTGAGAGCTGCGTGAGAGAATGTTGAATTCTCGACTATAGAGTCAGATTCAGCGTCTGAAAGTACTGTGATCTCATTAACGATAATCGGATGGGTAGAGGCACAATGAAAATTCAGCTTGAACAGTCGATCTGAATGATGATGAAGTTGGTGACTTCCGGTTCAAACATCGGTAGGTATGGTCATGTTGTACAGGCTAGCCAATCATTCTATCAAGTTAGGTCCTTGAACGGACGGGTCAAGTTCTGATGTACTGTCGCCAAACTACCTACTGCCACAAATCATTCATTCAGAGGCTCAACCGAATCACTGAATCAGCGTTTCATCGTAATGACCAAATACTGACTGACATTGAACGGCCGATCCTCAATCGCCACTGGGTTACGAAACCAAAGAGGAAAGGTGACGGGTGTCAACAGGCGCCGCGTTATTTTCAGCACCCCGCAATATATTCGTAGCCCACCACGACCGACGTGCTCATTACCTTCTCATGAGGAATTGAAAATGTTTTTATTGAATACTTATAGCCGCGGCTTCCTGATTAGTTTGACTGATTCACATGGCAAACTGATATCTTATTGAGGGCAAGAGAAATTTAAATCAATATAGAGAAGTTCAACTCTGCTATACGCAAACCTGGCAATATTTTTCTATGTAATTACACACAATATTCAACAATCTAAAAATGAATTACGAGAACATGCCCGAGGTGCAGAACAGGGCAATAAGATGAGCTTACGTGGTTTTCTATGTCCTTTGCAGATACGCAAAATTCAAAAAGCATCTCAACTTGATCGGAACACAATTATTAAAACATGAGTTTAATTTCATAGGTTTCTCACAGCGGCGATACATATATTTCCGAAACTGCAGTCGAAAGGTTCGGACCCATCAAATCTACGAACTAGTCCCTAACAAGCCTTACAATAAATTTAATCCCCATAGCCCTTGCATTCATGAAGTGCTCGCGTCTTCTCGCCCTTGCGTGTTGGAGTGAAGAGCACAGTGACGGCGTAGGGAAAATTTCATACTGTCTTCAAACAGATTCGATGATAGCCATGAAAAGAATTTCAATGAATCAAATTTTGAGAGGGGAGAAAAGTTCCTGCCCAAATCCCATAAACAACCTGAATGATGCCGCAATGTCTTTGAGAATGATATGAAATGATATGAGTTGATAATCACGAACGGTATTCTATCTAAACTTTTAAATTTAGTAGCCAGATAAGTCGAGGCAAGCGTGAGGTAGCATTTAAACGGATTAACAATATATTGGCTTCACTATAATCCAGCAACTTGATCGAGTATAGAAATTATAATGGACATTATGCATCTACCTATAAGCTCTTGTTTCCCCACGCAGATTTGCATTCTTAGATTCCAACATCAACATTCATCATTGTTCAAATCATTCTGCGTTACTGTTCAAATATCAACTATTTTTTTAGTAGAAATAATTTATCGTGTTCTGCCAATGCTATTGTACCAGTTACTTACACTTCGCGCATTACAATGTCTAATGATTATAAATAGATGCATGTACAAGGTTTTACTATCTTGTTTCAAATATCAATGGATCACCTTTCAAAATGCTATGCACCTACAAGGTCCTGAGTACCTTTCTACGTTGGAAGAACATCGATTGTTTTTTTAAATTGTGAGCGATTCAACTAAACTCGATAATACAATAAACTGAGGACGATAATAAGAGGACATTCAGCAGGAAGTATTTAGCATAAATTTGAAAAATTTGAAATTATCGCAGGGGATAGCGAACATTAAATTTGTTTCCAGTAGTCCAGCAGTATGTTTAGTAATCACGATTCTGAAATAGTGACTGCTACCAAGGGCAACTACATGAACGTGTTTCGTATGGCTTTCGGTACACCGATGTCAGTTTTGAATTTGTACGTATTTCAAGAAGAAGTCGGACCCCGACTATATGGTCTCAATTTTATTTCATCCAACCAGCCAAAAAAATCATACCTACCCGTCGGCCAGTTAGAGAAAAAATTTGAAAGTGAAAATCTACAAATATTATAGGTAGGCATCTATTATATCTATCCGAAAAAATCTACCAGAACATGGGAAGTATCTATTAGAAAAACTGGAAAGACTAGGTGAAGGATGGGGATGATTATATGAACGGCTGATGAATTGTGATTAATCAAAATTCATCAGCCGTTCATATAATCATCACTGGGAACAACTGCACATGATACATAAGGTACCTACCTACGTTTGTGTTGCAAATTACTGCAATTTCCCTACATTTGTATTGCATTTCACCTACTTCTGTTTTGCTATAGTTTCAAGTGTAACATTCCTTTCTCGGTTCTTTCTTGTAGCCCTGAAGATGATGTACAACTACATCGAAACGTCGGCCTAAACCCATCTGATCTTATTTCTCGACCGAACCTCAAGATCCCCATCCTTTACCTAGTCTGAATATCAACGGTCAAAAACCCGAATCTCCTCTTAAAAACTGGAAAGGTGTAAGGTATGAAAAAACTACGGTTCAGCCTTTAGCTCACAATTAATTTTCCTCTCGCATGACGCCCAACATCGACTTTAATAATTGGAACTATGCTACTACAGTACAAAAGGGTTGCAGAGTGCGTGAGATGGGACAAAAGAGGTAAACATTATGTAGATTTGTACCTACTGAAAGTCCCGGCACTGTGTTGAGAAGGTCCTTATTTTCCGTCTATATCTCGGGAACTATGCGTCCAAGCGGAAAGGTCCTTCCATATCAAAATGGCCAGGCCCAGTCGCTTCGGCATAAAAGGTTGGAGGGGGGGGGGGGGGGGGAGCTGACAAAATCAACTTTAAGTAAATTTACGTTATACATGTTTTCCCTATTCCATAAATTATCCGAGATAGGTATCTGCTGAGGATTTATGCAAGGAAACAGAGCAAGGAGGTTATAGGCAGTACGTGAGCAGTACACAAGAAAGTTATGAAGACCACGTGGAGACTATCAGAAGCTTTCCGATTCAAATAGACGGTGGCGAGTGGCAATGATGCTGCATTGTTGATTGCGGTATTCCACGCCTAAGTTAATAAGAAATTCGAGAGATAAGTAGGCACAGACAGAGGAGGCGAACAAGGGTTTTAGGTGCAGGGATACAGGGAGATATATAAAAGCGTTATTATGTCAAGTGCAAAAAATAAAAGTACCCATGAACTTTTATTGGGGACACTGAATCTAGATGACGCTACTCAATTGTTTGGGATAGGTAGCAATAATCACCAAGTAATTAAGGTTCATGATGGAGCAGAGAAGTTTTACCTTAGAAGATTCCGTATGGGTGAGGCAAGCTGGGACGGATAAACTGAGGATTGATTGGTAGGATGAAGGAACATGAGTGATGCACGGGGAGGGGGGGTGTTTTTTTAACCCCCACCGCACTAAGGGCACGGGATGACAAGGCGAGGTACAAGGTACAGAGCACTCGACTCTCATGCATAGCGATAATCGGAGATAACGAGCTAATCGAACTTTGAAAGAGGTCCCAAGGTCGGGGCGAGGAGTCGAGTGTAAATTGAACCGAATCGCTCCCCCACCAACACTGAGTCAACGGTCTTCAAGTTCGCTGATAAGACAATATAATATTAGAAAAACATCAGGTGATAACACGAAAATACGGAACAACAGCATTAATTAGCGAAACAACCATGGAACAAGATTTTCGTCGACCATTTGACACTAACATCGAATTATACTACGCAGTATAATTCGATGGACACCAACCATCGTCCTTCCCCTTCCCCTCCCACCACGCAAATAATAAAATCCTCTCTAAGCATACCTTTCTAAGCTATCCTGTTGCGAATAATACATCGTTTATATACGTTATGTTTTTATTACGAGTGAAAAGGATCAAATACCAACCCAAACATAATATCGTCAAAAATACAGCATTTTCTGGGACTAAAGATGCCTCTCAACTTGTAGGTCAGCTGACCAGGATCCTTAAGTGTCCATAAAAAAAACTATACCAAACACAACTTGACAGATATGGTTAAAAAACTCAACAAAACCCCGAAACAACATGACAGCTGTTCCCCGAATGGATGGATGGTATGGATAATACCAACACGAAGGTACATAGTTTTCCTACTGGCGCTATAATACCTGGGACCAGTATTAATGGTACCAGAACATTGTCAGGCGTATTATATGTGAAGAACATAATACTTATGTACCTATAGCGTTCACACGGTGGAACCGCATGGACCATAAAAGCTGTTTTATATAATTTCTAATGAAACTAGATTCCACGGTTTGTCAAAGTTTCAAGTAATTCTGCCGGCATAGATGGCGGGGGTCGCACCCAGGCGAGAGGGTGCCATGACATCAGAAGTACTGGAATCTACTTTCACAGAAATAAAATAAATACGTGCGCATACCCCACTGCTCCCTGGCGCGGTCATGACAAAAATTCCAACGGCCCATAGAGTTTACCCTCGGAATTTCGAGTCAAAAGACCCATTATCAGGGCGATTTTTCGTGGAAATTACAAAAGCAACACGCCACCACACAGTGCTACAAAAGCAACACGCCACCACATAGTGCTACAAAAGTGCGGTTCTCTAACGGTCGGCAATCACAAAAACTATTCCAATTATTCTTGTTCAGCGGGGCGAATATGGATGCTATTTAGTAAAGATTTACAAGCTACTCAATATTGCTACTTGGTAATATTAAGAGTTGTCTAACACTCAAAATTCACTTAAGGTTTTGAGAATATAGGCCAAGTACTTCCGAGGCAAAAACCTAGAAAATAAAGAGACGACCACACAGTTAGAATATTATTTGTTCATGATTTTAGCCATTTTTACCGATTTTCGACACTTATAAAGTCAAATTTGACACCACTCTTTTTTGAGAAAAATATTTTTATCATCCAAATAGTCCCTCTTTCTGTGTGAATTACCATCCCTCACAACTTGAGTGAATTAATATATATTGATTTTTAGCCCTTAATTAATTCTGACCCCCCCAAAACCCATATTTGACACCTATTCTGTATGAAAAACAACTGAAATGGTATTTTTCTGTCTACTCACCCTTCCATACCACTTTCAGTGATTTTATACTAATAGCTCGGATTTTAGCAGTTTTTACCGATTGGTGACCCCTAAAAACTCAAATTTGACCATCTCAGAATTTTTTAAAATTACTCATCTTCGAATTCATCCTTTTGTTGGGCAATACGAACATTTTGACGAAATTTGGAATTGTTATCACGTACCTAACGGCTGATATCGTCTGGAGTTACACATAAATATAATAAATAACATATAACCACATATATGTATGTATACACATACATTTTTGTTAAAATATACGGATGAATTCAGGATGGTCTAAAACGGATTTGCCTATGAAAAAATTCAAAAATTCATGTTCTGACAATTTTGGACACATCAATAGCTTCACTTTCTTTGAAAATTCGCTTGGAAAAAAAATCCTTACCTATGATTCAAGTAGTCCTACTATCTCAAAACCCTAATAGGAGAGTCGTACAAGTATAATACGAAGGACTTGCTATCGACTCGCAGAAACAGCAGTCATGGAAGAACTCACAGTTCAACACGTGCTGGAGCCAAAAGATCGTGTCAAAAGCAAACATTTCAAATCGAACACTTACCTCAGGAACTAGAGATGGGAAGTCACTGTGATAAGCACTATAAAATGAGAAACGGAGAATATTTCGATGTTTCCTCCCAACGCAGAATACTTGAAACCCTATTTTAACGGGAAAAAACAAACAAAATAATGAATTTAGGCCCGAAAATACGGTACCTATCAAATTTGTTCCTTGATGCCTCAAAAAAGGGAGCCCTGATTTTGGGTATACTTAAATTTCATAGGTGGATAGGAAGGAAGGCTTCCCAACCTTTTATAATGACAAAGAAGTTACAAAACGGAGGGTACCTACAAACCACAATTTGCACACACACACCAAGATTACAGCTTTCTTTCTGTTCAGCTTTCCAGTGGCACGTTACCTACATACTACAGAGCAGCCCAATGTCAGGGGACCCTATTTATATGTACCTTGTTTCAAATTTACAGAAAAAAACGCAATGGAAACTATGGACTCCCCTCAAAACTTCATAACCGACTGTTTCCTATGCTTCCTTTTGTATCACTACCTACCGACGATGCTGGTTCGTTTTTATTAAAACGGCCGGAATTCCAGTTCTCCAGTGAGTGGCTAGGCTACAAATGCGAAAATACTAGCGATTGTGACAGGCAGATGAGGTTTCCGTCACATTTATCAAACAATCTCCGTCCGAGGGACGTAGCATCTGCTCGGGTTGTCTAGGTCGCGTAACGATCGCAATTACCGTGATTCTACATAGAAACTACCATCAATCCGTACTGAAATTATAGCTGGCTCACTCGCAAGGTTTGCAGCTCCAACAACGATGGGAATCCAAGTGGTAACGTAGGAAATTTTTATGGATGTATTTGGTAAGTAGGTAGTGACTGTTATTGGCACGGTTATTTTGTCGGCAAACGTCTTAAAGTAGGAACAGTAACAGTACCTAACCTATTCTGAACAGATATATTAATAGTAATATGTACACTGTTACGTACAAGTGAAGGCCAAATAGCAGAAATGAACTAATAACAGGGTTGAAAAGGAGAGGTGATGTGGGGAAAGTACCCAAATACGGCACAGGTATGCAGGGGCGGATCCAGAAATTATTTCTTGGGGGGAGAGTGGCTAGACCATGACCTTGTGGGAAAAAAATGTTAATTTTAAACAGGTACAAAGATAACAAGAGATATAATTTATTATCAAGGTAACATAAATAAAATTCAAACTTGAAACAACAATACAAGTAATGATACAAAATTAGTAGCAGGGAGGAGACAATGTTCGTTTTTCCTAGATTAGCTCAAAATTAGAAGGTAGGTATGACTAGATATCGATTAGATTTTGGAGCAATCGAAAGACTCATTACTGAAATAATAAACTAAATAATGAAGAGCACTGAATGGTAAATTGGGAACTCCAGTTGACGGGTTAAAATACTCTCAATTTTAAATAGGTAACACGGAATATAATTATTTATTAATAAACACAAAATAAGTATATACAAGAAATTCCAACTTGAAACAAAAAAATAAAATTCCAACTTGAAACAACAACCAATTAATTAGCAAGTAATAATACAAAATTAGCAGTAGGAGGGACAATGTCAGTTTTTTCCTGTATTTGCTCAAAATTAGAAGGTAGGTATGACTAGGCATCGATTAAATTTTGGAACAACCGAAAGACTCATTACTGAAAATAATAACCAAATAATTAAGAGCATTAAATAGTAAACTGGGAACTCCAGTTGAAGAGCTGAAATACTGTCAATTCTTAATAGTTAACTTCCATATAATAGATAGAAATTAATTATACTTTAGCCCCCTAGTCACGAGGCCCCGAGGTGGTCGACTGGGATTAGATGTTAAGATGAATGCTGAAGGGAGCAAAGTGAAGGGGATCGATTCTGATTGGCCCTGGAAGTGAATGCCGAAAAGTGAAAGGAAGATACGGTTGGAACGGGAGGGGGGGGATGCTGTTATAGAAATGAACACAATAATGAAGAAAAACTTGAAGGGATTACATCATCTGCTATTCTTTGAAATGTATTTCCACGATTTCATCGCGAGTGTTTTAGTTCGTACACGGAAAATCTTGAGAAACTGGTTTGTCTGACTATTCATATGCCTGAAAATAAAATTAAGTTGTAGAATTCAAGTTGAACGTTATACGTAACAGGATTACTCATACAAGGGACCCAGGACAACGAATGTTCGTAGGAATAAAGGAGACAGTAAGAAGGATTCTCGGCATAAAAGGCGTAAATTTATGCTAAAATCCTGAAAGAAAAAATTTACAGCGATTTTTAAGGATTACAATGTCGATAGCACATAACGGCATTATTCAAAACATCTAAATTTTTCTTCACACCGTTTTGCAATGGAGCGTAAGTGCCAATAGAACAGACATGTCAAACGTGCGGCCCACAAGACATTAATGTGTGGCCCACGAGTCGGTGCTAGCAATCAGTGCAATGCGGCCCACCCTACAATGTCATGAAAAAGTAAAAGACCAAATTCGAGTCAAAGCTTCACATTTTATAGCTTTTTCAATCGCTTGTGATGAGAGTACTGACGTAGGAGGTGTTGCTCAAGTAGCAGTTTTCCTTCGAGCTTGTGAAATTGAATGTCTTTGAAGAATTGTTAGATGTAGTTTCATTGCATGACACTACAACTGGAATGGACCTGTTCGAGGCTATTTTTGGCCTCCTGCAAAAGTTTCATTTACACCTTTCGAAATTGACATGTATAGCCACAGATGGAGCTCCGTCAATGACAGGGGAAGATAAAGGTTTGGTGGCAAGGTTACAGAAAAAAGCTTATGAAATTACAAAATTCTTCACATCCATTGTATTATTCATCAAGAAGTGTTATGTTCAAAAGTGGTGAATATAGACAACGTTATTAAACCTGTCAAAAAATACATTAACTTCATAAGATCTCGCGGTTTGAACCAACGCCAGTTTTCTGCTTTCTTAGCCGATGTAGAAAGTGAATATTGTGGTTTACCATACTACACGGAAGTGCGCTGGTTATCTTTTTCCAAAGTACTTGATAGATTCTGGAAACTGAGAATTGAAATTTGCGAATTTTTTAGAACAAAAAACAAAGACACAACTATACTAATGGATCCTGAGTGGTTGCAAGATTTATCTTTTTTAGTTGACAGTACTAAACACTTGTCCCGTTTGAACCTAAATCTGCAAGGTAAAGATAATGTAATTACAAGCTTGGTAGACCACGTGAAGGCATTTAAATGTGAGATGTCAAGTGTCATGGAAAAAATATTAGGTAAGATCCTATTTTCTTCTTGCATTTTGCTGTTAAACTTCTTGTAAACTTCTAATATAGAAACGTGATATAATTCCGTTAAGTGATTTTCTTGCGGCCCACACAACCTTTAAGAAGCAGCCATTTGGCCCTTGAGGAACTTTGAGTTTGACATGCCTGCTCTAGAACCACACAATCATTCAAGTACCTAATAGAAATGATTTTTTTTAAATACAAGAGGAACATACAAAACCCACCGACAAAAAAAGGGTGCCCAATTTGGCGCTTGAGTCGTTACTACACGAATTCTGGTTGGCGGTCGATTTCAAAATGAAGGGAAGTGTAGGCCCGACCTTTCTAGATGTATGTACGAGTATTACCATTGGTGTATAGATAACTGCAAAAAATGCGTTAGGTCACCTTTGTACCGAGAACCCTTCACTTCTTGGCATTGAGAAATGATAATTTATATCTACGTGGAAAAGTGATAATTTGTACCCAGGGGGAAAAGTTGTCTACACTCTTACAACTTTTATACCATCTGTCCTGTCTTTGATGCAATGATGTGAAAGCGATCAAGATGGCTGGCAAACACCACTGCCCCTCGGAATGGGGTTAGTTCTATCGGTGATTCGAAAGGCCCGGGGACCAGGAAGAACGAAAGGACCAACGGAAAAGGCTCATCATCATCTAGTTTGAGTCCCCGTCCCAGATCAGACCGCAGACCCCACTAGCGGATCCCCTCTACCCAGTAATGAGCAGGAACTCACACAGAGTGCAATAAACATGATCAGACTACTGAGAAGAATCAGGATGAATAGTGAACACATTATTGGTTGGTGGTAATTCAACTTTAGTGACCAACTAACATGATAGACGAAGCGGCCCGTAATCCTGTCAGCACCTTCGCCTGAAATCATTCGAATGGCCCTTATTTGAGAAGCAAAGGTGTTCCTGGCTGATGCACAATGATCCCAACCTAAGCATGCTAACAATGTTTCAGATGGAACAGTCAACGAGAGTGATCTGAGCAGGTACAATGAAGCAAGTCCCAACTCACCTGTCAACTTCCTGGTGTTGACTGAGTGATATTATCCCATCGGGCAATCAAGTTTCATTTTCATGGCGTGAACTATAGGAACAAAAAGTGAAGAAGCAGGGACGAGGGATCCCCGCTGTTAGGAGTTGGGGGCCACACTTTCTTTTATTTTTTTTACTTATCGTAAGTACTTGGTCGCTAATGATGAACCACGATCACGTTTTATATCATTTTATAATATTTTATAGCATAAATATAATATATCATATTTTATAGCATATATATCATTATTTTATAGCACATTTTATATCATCCCAGGCTTCTACTGAGATTGAGGCAAATGAACTTAATGGCAAAGGAAAATAAAACTTTCCCAAGATCGAATACGTACAGGAAACTAAAATCCACTACAGACCTAACCGGTGTTAGTATAGTAAACTCTCATTATTATCCTGTTACAAACCATGATTTAAAAAAAAGTAAATAACGTCACCAGAATTTTGGGACAACTGTGCCAAATATACCTAAGTCAGAATAGTATCATAAACGTTGAAATATTTTATTACACAAATATCCTTACTAAACCGTCGATATTGTTTTTGAAGTAGAAAAACTAATAAATACCACCAAACATTCGATTTCTCCGACAAATCTTTCCCATCTGGAACTGTTACTTAGGATATGCTGGCTGTCTAAAAAACATTTTTCAGACAGTTGGAGACGTGTGAAGATTCAACAACGAAATGGGCCTCAGAAGAATCAACCAAATAGGAGCAAGAAACTGTACAAACTTCACTATCAGGCAGATAGCAGCACGGTTCGTCACGTGATGACCTGTGAAGCTCGAGTCAACATTCAGGAAACTTCCCAACGGCATATCATAGCCGCGGTAAAAATGCTCGTAGCAAACATAGGTTCCGAAAGACTTTCGCTGAAGACACAGTTATCAGCTTGATGAAATAAGAGTAGTCAGTTGGGGTAATTACGAACATAGGCGCATGAAGATGCTAATGGCATCGAAACCAGTCCCAACCAGAAAATTGGTAGAAATAGATAAATTTGTGCAAAACTCTAAGAACGTCTGACGACTTGAAGAATCCTAATTCTACCGCAGTTACAAGAGCCATTCTGTTAATCAAGAATTCAACTAAACCTGTATTATTATAATTCTTTTAAAGATTCAATTCTGAGCACCATTACGACCTTCACCTTGATGTATACAGTCAACGAATTTCACTGTTTGGTGTGAACTACCGTTAACACACGGTGGTAGCAATATGGCGAACGCAGTTATTTCGCAGTGACAGACATGATGAAAGGAATGAATCATCTGTTACATTATGTGGAGAGAGAATTTATATGACTGGATGACTTCATCATACATTAATATTCCAATGTCAACGATAAAAATGAGCCCACATTCGACGGTAGATAGATAAGAAGGACAGATAGATGTAAGGATCATCCTCAACACAGGATCATGATATTGGACCCGCCTTATGAAGCATATTATTGTGAAGCTCTCACTGGGATGCGCAATAATATAAAAATAGAAGAAGAAATATGCGCAACAATGTACTATGGCCAAAGCCGTTACGTAGAGACTAATGATGACATCATTATGACGGTATTAAAAATAGATTCACCACACTAAGTTATCCAAGTCGATGAAGACTTAACAGCCAACCTGGGAAAATTTCGACGAATTTCCACTCGGCGGTTCACTGCGGTAGCATAACGCGGTATCTTGTTGTTTATTAATTACAGACGTGAGATTGGTAAACTCGATGGAAGAAATACAGAACAAACAGCACGTACCCAAGATTGATCACATAGTTGACAAGAATAGTCACCAATCCCTTTTTAGGACTTTTATCAACATATGTCGTACCACGAAAAAAACCCAATTATTCTGAAGAGTAGAAAACGAACTAGCACAAATCTGATGCTGGAATATCTTCGCTAGAGGAGTCTTAGAACCTAGTTATTTAAAAATAATAGTCAATAAAATCATGAGAATACGAAGGATTTAATTTTGCACTGTCGGAAAACAATAGAGAACAAGGTTTTTCTAGGACAAATTTTATTGCACCTATGGAGGACAGGAAATAGGGTAGAGCATACTCTTCTAGAATAACGGGGAACGGCTATAAATACTGGGTACCTATACCTTTCCCGTCTCAATCAACCAAAATTTAGAAATTGTGGGAGTACAACATATTCTGTTTCTATTCGTTGTAACTTCGTCCCAGGTCACTTCCAAATCAAAAAAGTAACATCGCTCAACGATTCAGAGAGGTAAAATTCAATAAAATAGAACATTAAGACGTACGTAACTATATAGTTGACAACAGGAGGCTATATTTTTCAATCAAATGGTTTCTCAAGGAAACAGCGGATGGCAATGAATGAATGGGTCAATATCTATTTAAAATTGAACGCAGCAGTAATCTGGCCCCAAGACCTGAGCATTTATTTCAGAACAAAACTGACGAGTAACAACCAATCAACACACATTTTGAAAAGAACCAAAGCTTCTTTTTGGTTTATTATTGTCCATAATGAACCTTCGCAATTTGAGCATGAAAAAAAAATAAATAAAAATAAATACTCTCCTAAAAATTTGATGATTTTCGTTTCAAGGATGTAGAATCCGAAAATGGAATAAAACATTTCTGTCCGTCCCCCGTACTTCGAGTTTAGTTTATTATTCTGTAAATAATACACCTATACATTAGCTCAGCAAAAATTTGTGTAACACCTCAAAATGTTTTCCAATACGTTTCAAGGCGCGTACATTCCAAAACTGCAATGTCCGTCCGCCGTATCATTTTCGGTCTAAAAAATTCGTTTTTTCGCACACAGGCTCCATTTGGGCCCTAGTTGTGTCCCTAAACTTTGCAGCCCGATCGGAATATACCCAAGGGTGTTATGGGTGAAAAATGGGTGTAAAAGTAGGGTGTTTTGGTGATTTAGTAACATGAGCTCGTGAGTATATATTGTGACGAGACCAAATATGAAGTCGATTTTGACCAGAGTGGAAAATTGAGGTTCTAACGAAATTTCAGCCTTAAATTTACGTGAAATTTTGGTCTAAAATCGCCGATATTCCTCAAATTGTTTGGGCCCCAATTTTGGAACACAGCTGTGTCCAAGCTGTGCTCTGAAGCTCAGCAGGGGTGTTATGGAGGAAAAATGAATGTAAAAATACACTGCCAAGGTGATGGCACAGGAGCTTCCTCGTCACAATCAGAGTGACCCATTATAAAATAGAACAGACTCGGAAGCAAAATAACATAACATTACATTACATTACATAACATTACATAACATTACATTACATAACATTACATAACGTGAAATATACATATTACATAACATAACATTACATGAAATATACATATTACATAACATTACGTCCATAATACATTACGTCTATTATACATAATTGCGAAAGTTATGCGTGTTTGAAGAATTTCACGTTAGCGCATGCGCAGGGCGAACCGCTGGCTCTATCATGTTGAAATTTATATGGGACCTCAATGGGCCCTACCCGCTTAATCCCTGAGAATTGCATTGAAATTGGGTGAAATCTTTGGTTACTATGGCTGTAACAAGGAAATTGAATCTATTTCACGCCAGCGCATGCGCAGAGCGCACCGAGGGTCCGATCATGCTGAAATTCATACTGGAACTCACTAGGCCTTGTCCAAACAACCCTTGAAAATTTGAGCGAAATTGAATCAAAATTGTGAAAGTTATGCGTGTTTGTTGAATTTAACGTTAGCGCATGAGCAGGGCGTACCGCTGGATCAATCATGTTGAAATTTGTATGGGACCTCAAGGGGCCTTATCCGCACCATCCCTCAAAATTTGAGCTGAATCAATTCAAAATCGTGGAAGTTATGGCTGTAACAAGGAAATGCGGACAGACTCAGACTCACAGACCCACAGACCGACAGACACGGAACCAAATTTGTTCAGTAGGCTTTGAAACGCAAAATGCAAGTGGAAATTTTGATTTCTGATGACAAAAATTTTTTGGCTCACGAAAGTGAACACAAGGCTTCCGCTGCTTCGCAGACTCGGAAGCAATAGGGGTTTTTGCGATTTTGTTTGAGGTTTCAGTGAACGTGGGTTTGTGAAGTATCGTTTTCCATGTTTATTTAGGGCGAGAAGACCAAATATGAAGTTGATTTTGGCCAAAGAGAGAAGAATGAGGTTGTAACGAAGGCTCAGCTCTCAAAATTATTTTTTTATGGGTCAAAAACCTGGGAAATTGTCTGAAATCACCATAAATGTACACAACACTAGAAGAAAGGTGAGTCAAGACAATTAAATGGCATTATCAATGATCAAAGATAATTCGTAAAAAAAAGGAGCCTAATTCGTGTTTTTGAGAACAATAAATGAACAGCCAACATTTCTGTAGCTATGTCCAGATGTGACAAGGAATTGCACAGTTTTTTCCTCAAACCAAAATTAATGAAATCTGGTTTGTATAGAGGTCATTTGGGGTCTAGTTGGTCCGCGAAGCTTAGCGTTACTCAGCCACCTCCAAGGAGTAAAAAATATGGTTTGAAATTTCCCGAAGGCCGTAGCTCGAAAACTTTCAACAGAAGGGTATGGTTTTAGCGAATTTTCAAAAAAAAAAAAAAAAATGAAGCTACTGCGATGGGTCTAAAATGTTCAGAAAATACATTTATGAAGTTTTTCAATAGGCAAATCCGTTTCAGACATCCTAACAAAAATTTATATGTATACATTATACATACATGTAAGTAGTAAGAGGGCACCTTGAGCACACTTTCACTTGAATCTCTGATGTTTTTTATTTTCACTTGACTCTCTGATGTTTTTTATTTTCACTTGACTCTCTGATGTTTTTTATTTTCACTTGACTCTCTGATGTTTTTTATTTTCACTTGACTCTCTGATGCTTTTTATTTTCACTTGAATCTCTGATGTTTTTTATTTTCACTTGACTCTCTGATGCTTTTTATTTCCACTTGACTCTCTGATAAAACTTTTTTAACACAAAACATCAGAACCAGTGACTTTTTCATTTATCGACTTAAATCTCTGATAAAATTTTTTTAAACACAAAACATCAGAACCAGCGACTTTTTCTTTTGGGGGGTTAGTTAAAAGAATAACTTTTATAATAAAAATGAGTAAAAGCGCATTATTACAAAAACTTAATTTTGAACAAACATACAACAAACTCTCGGATTTGGTTGAGGGAAAGTCTTACCAGATTCTCGGTGGAGAATTTAAGAAAACAAAAAACGGTGGAGCTATTCTCCTCAACTTGGAGAACGATTTTAATGTTTATTTACCATCTCGATACAACGATATGTTAACTAAAAACGATTTAACTAAAATGGTTAAGGACCAAGTTAAAATCGTTTATAATGGTATGAAAAAATATAACGGAAAAGATATGCATGCTTTAAAATTCGTAGAATGACATGCATAACATCAAGTTTGTTTAATTATTAATTTTAATAAAAAATCGTTTTATTGGAATTTTTCCACTAAAACAATAATATTATACTAAGTTGTTAAAATATTTTAATTTAAGGCGTTCATTTTTTTTTTCAAGTGAAAAAACAAGAAAGTGTGCTCAAGGTGCCCTCTTACTACTGATTTTTATATAAAGAGCTTCTTAAATGTTTACGTTTAATATCCCCAAGGTAAAGTATCAATAATATCGGTTTCTTTGTTTTCAATTATATTTCGTTTATCATACAGAAATCTAAACTCTTTTTCCACTTCTTTGTTTACTAATGTTTTATCTTTTACATTTCGCGTAATCATGTTAAATTTAAGCTTAACGTTGTTTATTTCTTTCGTTAAAACTTTGTTCATAGTTTCTCTATTTAATGATTTGCCGTTTTGGTAATTTAAAGTAAATCCTTTAATTTTAATAGTTTCTTTCCCTTGATTGGTTATATAAGAGTAACTCTTTGGACCAGTACTAAGCCATTCTACGATGTGATTATTTTTTCCCAATTCATCAGTCCACTCACCTAACATACAACCTGTTTTTACAAGAGTTTTTCCATCATCAATGTAAACAATACTATCAGTATCATAATACGCGACATTATCTCCCAATTTATCAAGCATATCATATAGTCTCAATCTTGCATTTGATGTAGTAAAAGCCGCAACGAAAACATTTGTTGAAAAACTATCTTCGATGTATTGATTCAAAAATTTATAAGATATTTGTACGATGTTGTCATTCAGAAAATGGCATGAGCCAATTTCTAGTCTGTCATCTAAAAGTATATCGTACCATCTTTTTACATCTATAATGTATTCAGATTGTGACATGTTCAATCTTTGTCCAAACTTCCCCCACAAAGAATTCAAACAAATCTTTGCTACTGCTCTTCGTCCAGGATTTGGTTGAATTCTTTCTTTTTCTAAATCTATATCGAGACTTTCCTTAATGCTTTTTATATATTCTTCAATAGTTTCAAAGTCACTTTCCCACGGGCTAGTCTCTAGTTTTATTTTCATAAATTTTTTTACATATTCTTTGAACAATTCATTACTTTTTTCTTTGAAATGCCATACTTCGTAAATTTCTTGAATCTTATAACCTTTTTCAATAGCTTTATTTACTTCATCTGTAGTCCAAGTATCAACCAGAGCTCTTTCATTTTCATCGTGTGAACAAGTATTACATTTATCTTCAAAACATTTTTCGCATAAAATAAATAGAAGTTTATCTCTTTTGATCGGGAGAACTGGGTGATATAATTTTTTAGGAGGTAATATTTTACATTTGATTAAACCGTACCAATTTTCATCATATTTCTCAGGTTTATGAATTTTTGTTGGATGGCCTAAGGGATAATAATCGAAATATTGAACTGTTGGATACAAACTACAAACATCGATATATCTTAATTTTTTATTTACGACTTTCAATTTACTAGCATTGGTTCTACCGCCATAGAACGCATCTCTAGGATTTAATGGTTCAATAACCCTTATATTTTTATTTAATGATGATTTATAAGCTTCCGATTTTAACCAAATACATTCCCACTTTTCTATCAATTTAAAACCGGCATTTTTTATTTGATTACTCCTTTGATTAGTTTTTTCTAACAAATCGCCCATAGTTTCATTGTTTACATTATTAATAGTATCTTCGTGGAAACATTTTTGACATCCATGCCAAAAACAACCATGATACTGGTACACGGTATTTGTTATTTTATCGTAGCCATCAACCTTTGCTCCACAAATTGTAACTTCTCCACCGTTTAAAGCATGTTGTACATTTTTAAAATTACTAAGCCAAGCTATTGAACCTTTACTAAATGTTTCTTTTCTAATTTCTTTATTCACAGCGATAGTATTTTCTTTGAGATGCATTGACCGAAAAATGGCCATGCAAACACTCGCTATAGTTAAATATTGGAAAGGATCGATATTAGCTATGTCTAAAAATTGCTTCCTAAATTCAATACAACCCCTTCGCAAAATATCGACATCTGATTCACAATATTCTAATATTTCTTTCTGAAAGTCGAATATATAATTTTCCTTTACTTTTTCAGCGTGCCATTTCAAAAATGCTTTTCTTACTTCGGGTTTCATTGAATCAGGCCCATAAAATTTAGTATCAGGAATTGGCCCAACGTAATTTTGATTATCTCGAGTATTGAAATAATGGGGAAAATATCCTTTTTTTAGTTCTGTTAATCCGAACGTTTTTGGAAAAGCAGATAACGGAGATGCAACGAAGTTAGAACTATCGATTATTCTTATTATTCCTTTAATTTCTAATAACATTAGTTTAGTTCCATTATAAATAGTGTAAGGTTTCAGAGTATTTTCGACGCAGTATTTCAAAATGAACTGAGAATCATATCCTTTTGCATAATGTGCTATGGCAGTGTATCCTTTGTGTTCTTTAGAAATTAGCCACTTGCAAAATTCTTCGTTAGTTTTGAAATTCATTTTGGTTCCATCGAAATAATTTTGAACAATTACATTCGGCACGTGAACACCGGTTTCCTGCATTGCTTCGTAATCAAATGTTATGTATTTTTCGGTGTAAGTACAACTTTCGAGTTTCTTACTGGATTGCTTATTACAAACGCAAGGCCCAGTACAATACCCGCCGTTTGACCGTCTTGCTAACATAAAACATTCATGATTACCTATATCGTCGAATATTTCTTGACAGTTTCGACATTTTCCAGAACCACATCTATGTTCGTCGGTTCTTTTGCAAATTTTCCCGCAGTTTAAACATTTATAGGTTATTTTACAAACTTCTTTATGATTTTTAAAGCAATTATCATTATAACAATAACGGTTACAATCGTTACAGAATATTTTATTTTTATCTTTTTCATCGTGTTGTATTTGTTTACAGAGTGTACAGACATTTTTATTTCTAGTCATTTTGCATTCGTGTTTGTTATTGTTATTATAAGGAGTATCACATTTTTTACAGTAATAAGATAAAGCGTAAAAGGCTGCTACACTATTAATCACGTCAAAATGATTTCCGTCTTTATAAAGATAAATTATAGTATCTTTCTTTTCTCCTTCGTAAATAACGGTATTGAAATTTTCGGCGCAGATAACTTTAACTTGAATGTCTAATAATTCTTCAACAACTTTGATATCTTGCAATGTGAAACCTTCCTCGGTGTATGAACCCATTTTTTCGCAAAGTTCTTTGGCTAATTTTGTTTGAATTTTTCGGCCCATTCTTAAAACTTTTATATCGTTTTTTGTAAGTTCTCTACCGAAAATTTTATTAGTATGATAAGTTAACGCGGTAATTATGGCTCTTGGACAACACAGATTATCGGAATTTTTTATTTGAGTAATACATTGTTTCGTATGTTTACTTTTGGCTAAGTTCAATATTTTGGTGCCTTTTGCTCCTCTCGGTAAATTAATGATTTTAATGTGAAACGTAGTATTTGTTATGTCAACGTATTCGTTGGAACTAATAATGTTGCTTACGTGTTGGATAAATTCTTTAGCTTGTATACGAGATAAAACATTTGATTTACTACTTAAATCTTTCGATATATCATGGTGAAAATGGGGGTTTTGGGCAACGATCATAATTTTATCCCCGGTTTGGAAATTAGATTTTTCTTTAGCCAAATTTAACATAGCAAATACAGCTTTTTCGACTTGTATGATATTAGATAATTTTATAGTATAATCGATTTCTGTAGTTTTAAATTTTTTAATGAATCGAGATTTAGTTTCTATAATAGTAAAAGGAGATTTTCGTTTTTCTTTGTTTTCATTAATCAAGTCATCGTCGAAATTGAACATTTTTACTGTTTTTACTTTAAATGCATGCCCTTGTGGGTGCATTAGATGTTCGATGATATTGATTTTTTTATTCGGTTTTTTAATTTTAATATGTTTTTCTTTAGCTATTTCGCGTAGTTCTTTAACAGTTAGTTTTTCTAGATCACTTTTCTTAAAGAATACATTTTTAATATCATTTAAAGCTGTAATAAGATTATTTTTCTTCATTGTATAAATACCTTTTAAATTGTAATCTTTCGCTTCATTTCTCAAATCTTTAACTCTGAATCCTTTCTCAATGGTTCTTTGTCGAGGTTTAAGAGTTCGGTCAGGGTCGTTTTTCTCATGGCTCTTAGACTTTAGGTGTCTAGCCCAATTTTTATAGGTGATGTTAACATCGCACTTTTCACAATGTTTTTTAATATTATCCATTGTATTATAGGATATATAATTTTTTTTCGTATCGTTCATTTTTATTAGAAAAGAGATTCCTTTAACTAACCCCTCATTTTTTTTATCCACCCACTTTTTCTTTTTGTCTATTCTTGTATGGATACTACTTATCATAGGATGGATAATGAACCAGTTAGCAACATGAGCTCGTTGTGTTCATTTTATTTATATAAAAGAAATCTTTTATATAAATCATTTTATTCATAATTCTAGAATTCTGTTTTTTGTAGTTCTTGAGCATAGAAAGATCCTTCAATATCTTCATCATTTAAATCTTTGATTTTGTATGTTATTGGATTAGTAGAGAGAATATCAGAAACCACAAAAATTTCTCTGGTCCAATTTGCTTCATATTTATTTACAAAAGTTTTTTTAAATCTTTTGATGCGAACCCTATCACCAACACTGAATTTAACTTTCTGTAAATTTTTTTTGTTTCCAAATAATCGTACTGTAACGTCATTTTGATTTAATTTTGTGACTTCTGATGGTTTCATACCAATAGATCTATGAAAATCTTTATAATTGTATTCATTAATTAAATCCTGTAGAAAATCAACCCATTTTTTATCATTCTCAACTTCAAAAAGAATTTTCATTTTACCATTCAATGTACGATTAAATCTTTCAATAATGGCAGATTTTTCTTCATTCTGTGTATGATACATTTTTATTTGGTGATTTTTCAGAAAATCTTTGAAAAGTTTATTTTCAAACTCCAATCCTTTATCCGTATGAAGCAAATTGGGGACATTATGATTTTGAGATTTTGCTTTTTCTATTATTTTCTCAAAAGCTTTAACAACATTTTTTCCATCCTTTTTCTTCAAGGGTAAGGCCCATGCAAATTTTGAAAATGTATCGATAACATTAAGCATATAGCCGTATCCATCATTCTCTTTTTCATAATTTTTCATGATTATCAAATCAGCAGCCCACAAATCATCAATACCTTTAGTAAATATTGTCCTTTTTTGAAATTTATTTCTTATTGGCTTGTGTAATTCTTTAGCAAGAGATAATTTTTCATCATCATTCAGATCTTCTACTACAGGTTCTTCAGAATTTTCTTTCTCAGGTGAAGTGATAAATTTACTCTTTTTGGTTTTACATTTTGAGCATTTAGCAGCCACTCTCCATCTCCCGTTGATAGTTTGCACTCTTTCAGCATCAACATTATTAGTTTTCTTCTTACATTTATGGCAATAAATAGGATCAGTTAAATCATTATCCATTTTATTATAGGAAAAAAGGTTTTTTATGAGAAATATCTCATAAAAAAGAAGCTCCTCACTCACTCTTCAATCAAATGCAAATAAACTGTAACATTTTCAAATTGCAGCTCATCTCCATTTTCATTTCTACATGATAGTTTAATCTCTTTAATATCTCTCATTCCTTCTCGTATAGGTCTGTAAAGAATCTTTTTATTTGTTTCCATATAAATAGTATTGGGGAGAATCAGTTTCTCTATCAAAGATACATGCAGTAATTCATGTTCGCTATGAAGATGGGAATGCTCATCATGATTAGCAAAACTATAATCAATAATATTACAATGCCATTCAATTAACGAAATAGGTTTGATTAACTTTGGGTTGTCTTCAGAATAGTAGTCCTTATTAACTTCAAAATAATCCCCAGGTGTTTTACATTGTTTAAAATCAAATAGTTCACAGAAATTTCCAAAACGTAAAATTTCAATTAAAACAGGAGATTTAAGAAAAAATCTATTACGATTTGTAGTGTAGTCTACTTTAAAAACCAAACTTTCAGGTTTTATTTTTTTTAATGTGTCAATTTGTGATTTATATAATGTTTTATTCTTTTCAAAACCCTCCATGAGTTCAGTTATATAACTTTTTATTTTTAAATATAATTCTCTTCTAAACGTCTCAACAGTAAATGTGCCATCTAACACATACTCGTGATGATACCATACATCTGTAATAAGCAATTTTAATGATATCAATACATCTTTTACTTGAAATGAAAGAGAAGGTGAAGTAAATAATAACTTTACTATTCCAAGTTTATAATTTTTATTGGGATTTAGAACAATTTTTTGAGCAAAAGTTATTTTTAGATCTTGGTGTTTATCAGAAATCTTTATTAGAGTCATGCTTTTATTATTTTTATTATAGAATACATTCTTTTAACTAACCCCTCCAAAAGAAAAAGTCACTGGTTCTGATGTTTTTTGGTAAAGTCGAATACAAGTCAATTTGATTTTTAACAGTAAATACATCGGACCCGTCTGCCAGACGGGTCCGATGAAAAGACGAATACAAGTCGAGAACATTTAAAGAATATTTTCAAAACTCTTAAAGAGGGGGGGGGGGGGGGCGAATCACCCCCCCTCTTTAACCTTTAAAGTTTTTTTTCGTATAATAAAGATGAGTAAATACGAGATTGAACCAATTCCGTTTGATAAAAAAGAGGCTAGAAAAGGAATTTTACCATTACCTTTAAGAGCATTAATAGTAGGAACTTCTGGTTGTGGGAAAACAACACTTCTCTATAATCTCATCACAAAATCATGGGGAATCCCCTTTCATTATCTATATATTTTTTCAAAATCTATGGATCAGAATGCATATGAGTTTTTGAGAAGCGCTTATGAAATAATTTCTGTAAAAGATGGTGTGGAAATAGCACAGTTTTTCAGTAATTGTGACGAGATTATACCCCTAGATGATTGCCAGTCGAACAGTTTGGTAGTTTTTGATGATTGTGTTAATGTTCAACAGCAACAAGTTATTAAAGATTATTACGTGAGAGGGCGTCATAAGAAAATCTCGTGTGTTTACTTGACACAATCATGGTCAAAAGTTGATAAACAACTCATTAGAAACAATATTAATTTTTTATGTGTATTTAGACAAGGACCAAGATACATGCGAGATATTTATGATGAATATGTGGGAAGTGATTTCACTTATGATCAATTCAAAGAATTATGCTATTCTAGTTGGGATGAGGACTTTGGTTTTCTAACGATTGACCTAACAAAGAAACGCAGTAACGGACGTTACCGAAAGAAATTTGGTGAAATATTTTAGATAAAAAATATAGATTTTAAGTTTGTTTTTTATAGGGATTCCCTATAAAAACGCTACATGGATAACTTCAAAAATCGCCTTGGGAAACGCTTAAAACATCGCCTTGGGAAACGCTTAAAAACGCAAAAATAGCGTTCCTAAGCGTTTGAGCGTTTGAACGTTTTAACGTTTTAACGTTTGACCGATTTTAAAAAAAAATTTTTCCTATAATAAAAACATGACAACAAAAATTACTGTACAACAAGCGCTTAGACAGAAATTCAAAGAAGCGCAAAATGAAGTGATGAAAGAAAAAGAAGCGAAACTTAGAGAAATCAAAAAGATTGATCAACCCTCTGAAGATGAACAAATAATTTTCACAAAACCAAAACGTAAGCCCATGACTGTGGCTGAAGCTAATAAATCGATTAAACTCAAGAAAAATTTACAGAAATTAGCAAAACAAGAAAGGGTTAACCAAGCATCTGATAAGGAAACAAGAGAAAAGGCTTATGAACCTATAACTTCACGATTAGATAAGGTAGAAAAAGCAGTGAAACAGACTGATGAAGATCTTGGTAAAAAATTAGAACTCATTCCTGTAATAAAAACAATTAACCCCTTGGCTATCAGTTCGCCTAAAAAAGTTACTTTTAAAGATGTTGATGACGAGGTTAAAAGTAACTTTTTTAGGCGAACTGATAGCCAAGGGGTTAATTGTTTTTATTACAGGAATGAGTTCTAATTTTTTACCAAGATCTTCATCAGTCTGTTTCACTGCTTTTTCTACCTTATCTAATCGTGAAGTTATAGGTTCATAAGCCTTTTCTCTTGTTTCCTTATCAGATGCTTGGTTAACCCTTTCTTGTTTTGCTAATTTCTGTAAATTTTTCTTGAGTTTAATCGATTTATTAGCTTCAGCCACAGTCATGGGCTTACGTTTTGGTTTTGTGAAAATTATTTGTTCATCTTCAGAGGGTTGATCAATCTTTTTGATTTCTCTAAGTTTCGCTTCTTTTTCTTTCATCACTTCATTTTGCGCTTCTTTGAATTTCTGTCTAAGCGCTTGTTGTACAGTAATTTTTGTTGTCATGTTTTTATTATAGGAAAAATTTTTTTTTTAAATCGGTCAAACGTTAAAACGTTAAAACGTTCAAACGCTCAAACGCTTAGGAACGCTATTTTTGCGTTTTTAAGCGTTTCCCAAGGCGATGTTTTAAGCGTTTCCCAAGGCGATTTTTGAAGTTATCCATGTAGCGTTTTTATAGGGAATCCCTATAAAAAACAAACTTAAAATCTATATTTTTTATCTAAAATATTTCACCAAATTTCTTTCGGTAACGTCCGTTACTGCGTTTCTTTGTTAGGTCAATCGTTAGAAAACCAAAGTCCTCATCCCAACTAGAATAGCATAATTCTTTGAATTGATCATAAGTGAAATCACTTCCCACATATTCATCATAAATATCTCGCATGTATCTTGGTCCTTGTCTAAATACACATAAAAAATTAATATTGTTTCTAATGAGTTGTTTATCAACTTTTGACCATGATTGTGTCAAGTAAACACACGAGATTTTCTTATGACGCCCTCTCACGTAATAATCTTTAATAACTTGTTGCTGTTGAACATTAACACAATCATCAAAAACTACCAAACTGTTCGACTGGCAATCATCTAGGGGTATAATCTCGTCACAATTACTGAAAAACTGTGCTATTTCCACACCATCTTTTACAGAAATTATTTCATAAGCGCTTCTCAAAAACTCATATGCATTCTGATCCATAGATTTTGAAAAAATATATAGATAATGAAAGGGGATTCCCCATGATTTTGTGATGAGATTATAGAGAAGTGTTGTTTTCCCACAACCAGAAGTTCCTACTATTAATGCTCTTAAAGGTAATGGTAAAATTCCTTTTCTAGCCTCTTTTTTATCAAACGGAATTGGTTCAATCTCGTATTTACTCATCTTTATTATACGAAAAAAAACTTTAAAGGTTAAAGAGGGGGGGTGATTCGCCCCCCCCCCCCCCTCTTTAAGAGTTTTGAAAATATTCTTTAAATGTTCTCGACTTGTATTCGTCTTTTCATCGGACCCGTCTGGCAGACGGGTCCGATGTATTTACTGTTAAAAATCAAATTGACTTGTATTCGACTTTACCAAAAAACATCAGAACCAGTGACTTTTTCTTTTGGAGGGGTTAGTTAAAAGAATGTATTCTATAATAAAAATAATAAAAGCATGACTCTAATAAAGATTTCTGATAAACACCAAGATCTAAAAATAACTTTTGCTCAAAAAATTGTTCTAAATCCCAATAAAAATTATAAACTTGGAATAGTAAAGTTATTATTTACTTCACCTTCTCTTTCATTTCAAGTAAAAGATGTATTGATATCATTAAAATTGCTTATTACAGATGTATGGTATCATCACGAGTATGTGTTAGATGGCACATTTACTGTTGAGACGTTTAGAAGAGAATTATATTTAAAAATAAAAAGTTATATAACTGAACTCATGGAGGGTTTTGAAAAGAATAAAACATTATATAAATCACAAATTGACACATTAAAAAAAATAAAACCTGAAAGTTTGGTTTTTAAAGTAGACTACACTACAAATCGTAATAGATTTTTTCTTAAATCTCCTGTTTTAATTGAAATTTTACGTTTTGGAAATTTCTGTGAACTATTTGATTTTAAACAATGTAAAACACCTGGGGATTATTTTGAAGTTAATAAGGACTACTATTCTGAAGACAACCCAAAGTTAATCAAACCTATTTCGTTAATTGAATGGCATTGTAATATTATTGATTATAGTTTTGCTAATCATGATGAGCATTCCCATCTTCATAGCGAACATGAATTACTGCATGTATCTTTGATAGAGAAACTGATTCTCCCCAATACTATTTATATGGAAACAAATAAAAAGATTCTTTACAGACCTATACGAGAAGGAATGAGAGATATTAAAGAGATTAAACTATCATGTAGAAATGAAAATGGAGATGAGCTGCAATTTGAAAATGTTACAGTTTATTTGCATTTGATTGAAGAGTGAGTGAGGAGCTTCTTTTTTATGAGATATTTCTCATAAAAAACCTTTTTTCCTATAATAAAATGGATAATGATTTAACTGATCCTATTTATTGCCATAAATGTAAGAAGAAAACTAATAATGTTGATGCTGAAAGAGTGCAAACTATCAACGGGAGATGGAGAGTGGCTGCTAAATGCTCAAAATGTAAAACCAAAAAGAGTAAATTTATCACTTCACCTGAGAAAGAAAATTCTGAAGAACCTGTAGTAGAAGATCTGAATGATGATGAAAAATTATCTCTTGCTAAAGAATTACACAAGCCAATAAGAAATAAATTTCAAAAAAGGACAATATTTACTAAAGGTATTGATGATTTGTGGGCTGCTGATTTGATAATCATGAAAAATTATGAAAAAGAGAATGATGGATACGGCTATATGCTTAATGTTATCGATACATTTTCAAAATTTGCATGGGCCTTACCCTTGAAGAAAAAGGATGGAAAAAATGTTGTTAAAGCTTTTGAGAAAATAATAGAAAAAGCAAAATCTCAAAATCATAATGTCCCCAATTTGCTTCATACGGATAAAGGATTGGAGTTTGAAAATAAACTTTTCAAAGATTTTCTGAAAAATCACCAAATAAAAATGTATCATACACAGAATGAAGAAAAATCTGCCATTATTGAAAGATTTAATCGTACATTGAATGGTAAAATGAAAATTCTTTTTGAAGTTGAGAATGATAAAAAATGGGTTGATTTTCTACAGGATTTAATTAATGAATACAATTATAAAGATTTTCATAGATCTATTGGTATGAAACCATCAGAAGTCACAAAATTAAATCAAAATGACGTTACAGTACGATTATTTGGAAACAAAAAAAATTTACAGAAAGTTAAATTCAGTGTTGGTGATAGGGTTCGCATCAAAAGATTTAAAAAAACTTTTGTAAATAAATATGAAGCAAATTGGACCAGAGAAATTTTTGTGGTTTCTGATATTCTCTCTACTAATCCAATAACATACAAAATCAAAGATTTAAATGATGAAGATATTGAAGGATCTTTCTATGCTCAAGAACTACAAAAAACAGAATTCTAGAATTATGAATAAAATGATTTATATAAAAGATTTCTTTTATATAAATAAAATGAACACAACGAGCTCATGTTGCTAACTGGTTCATTATCCATCCTATGATAAGTAGTATCCATACAAGAATAGACAAAAAGAAAAAGTGGGTGGATAAAAAAAATGAGGGGTTAGTTAAAGGAATCTCTTTTCTAATAAAAATGAACGATACGAAAAAAAATTATATATCCTATAATACAATGGATAATATTAAAAAACATTGTGAAAAGTGCGATGTTAACATCACCTATAAAAATTGGGCTAGACACCTAAAGTCTAAGAGCCATGAGAAAAACGACCCTGACCGAACTCTTAAACCTCGACAAAGAACCATTGAGAAAGGATTCAGAGTTAAAGATTTGAGAAATGAAGCGAAAGATTACAATTTAAAAGGTATTTATACAATGAAGAAAAATAATCTTATTACAGCTTTAAATGATATTAAAAATGTATTCTTTAAGAAAAGTGATCTAGAAAAACTAACTGTTAAAGAACTACGCGAAATAGCTAAAGAAAAACATATTAAAATTAAAAAACCGAATAAAAAAATCAATATCATCGAACATCTAATGCACCCACAAGGGCATGCATTTAAAGTAAAAACAGTAAAAATGTTCAATTTCGACGATGACTTGATTAATGAAAACAAAGAAAAACGAAAATCTCCTTTTACTATTATAGAAACTAAATCTCGATTCATTAAAAAATTTAAAACTACAGAAATCGATTATACTATAAAATTATCTAATATCATACAAGTCGAAAAAGCTGTATTTGCTATGTTAAATTTGGCTAAAGAAAAATCTAATTTCCAAACCGGGGATAAAATTATGATCGTTGCCCAAAACCCCCATTTTCACCATGATATATCGAAAGATTTAAGTAGTAAATCAAATGTTTTATCTCGTATACAAGCTAAAGAATTTATCCAACACGTAAGCAACATTATTAGTTCCAACGAATACGTTGACATAACAAATACTACGTTTCACATTAAAATCATTAATTTACCGAGAGGAGCAAAAGGCACCAAAATATTGAACTTAGCCAAAAGTAAACATACGAAACAATGTATTACTCAAATAAAAAATTCCGATAATCTGTGTTGTCCAAGAGCCATAATTACCGCGTTAACTTATCATACTAATAAAATTTTCGGTAGAGAACTTACAAAAAACGATATAAAAGTTTTAAGAATGGGCCGAAAAATTCAAACAAAATTAGCCAAAGAACTTTGCGAAAAAATGGGTTCATACACCGAGGAAGGTTTCACATTGCAAGATATCAAAGTTGTTGAAGAATTATTAGACATTCAAGTTAAAGTTATCTGCGCCGAAAATTTCAATACCGTTATTTACGAAGGAGAAAAGAAAGATACTATAATTTATCTTTATAAAGACGGAAATCATTTTGACGTGATTAATAGTGTAGCAGCCTTTTACGCTTTATCTTATTACTGTAAAAAATGTGATACTCCTTATAATAACAATAACAAACACGAATGCAAAATGACTAGAAATAAAAATGTCTGTACACTCTGTAAACAAATACAACACGATGAAAAAGATAAAAATAAAATATTCTGTAACGATTGTAACCGTTATTGTTATAATGATAATTGCTTTAAAAATCATAAAGAAGTTTGTAAAATAACCTATAAATGTTTAAACTGCGGGAAAATTTGCAAAAGAACCGACGAACATAGATGTGGTTCTGGAAAATGTCGAAACTGTCAAGAAATATTCGACGATATAGGTAATCATGAATGTTTTATGTTAGCAAGACGGTCAAACGGCGGGTATTGTACTGGGCCTTGCGTTTGTAATAAGCAATCCAGTAAGAAACTCGAAAGTTGTACTTACACCGAAAAATACATAACATTTGATTACGAAGCAATGCAGGAAACCGGTGTTCACGTGCCGAATGTAATTGTTCAAAATTATTTCGATGGAACCAAAATGAATTTCAAAACTAACGAAGAATTTTGCAAGTGGCTAATTTCTAAAGAACACAAAGGATACACTGCCATAGCACATTATGCAAAAGGATATGATTCTCAGTTCATTTTGAAATACTGCGTCGAAAATACTCTGAAACCTTACACTATTTATAATGGAACTAAACTAATGTTATTAGAAATTAAAGGAATAATAAGAATAATCGATAGTTCTAACTTCGTTGCATCTCCGTTATCTGCTTTTCCAAAAACGTTCGGATTAACAGAACTAAAAAAAGGATATTTTCCCCATTATTTCAATACTCGAGATAATCAAAATTACGTTGGGCCAATTCCTGATACTAAATTTTATGGGCCTGATTCAATGAAACCCGAAGTAAGAAAAGCATTTTTGAAATGGCACGCTGAAAAAGTAAAGGAAAATTATATATTCGACTTTCAGAAAGAAATATTAGAATATTGTGAATCAGATGTCGATATTTTGCGAAGGGGTTGTATTGAATTTAGGAAGCAATTTTTAGACATAGCTAATATCGATCCTTTCCAATATTTAACTATAGCGAGTGTTTGCATGGCCATTTTTCGGTCAATGCATCTCAAAGAAAATACTATCGCTGTGAATAAAGAAATTAGAAAAGAAACATTTAGTAAAGGTTCAATAGCTTGGCTTAGTAATTTTAAAAATGTACAACATGCTTTAAACGGTGGAGAAGTTACAATTTGTGGAGCAAAGGTTGATGGCTACGATAAAATAACAAATACCGTGTACCAGTATCATGGTTGTTTTTGGCATGGATGTCAAAAATGTTTCCACGAAGATACTATTAATAATGTAAACAATGAAACTATGGGCGATTTGTTAGAAAAAACTAATCAAAGGAGTAATCAAATAAAAAATGCCGGTTTTAAATTGATAGAAAAGTGGGAATGTATTTGGTTAAAATCGGAAGCTTATAAATCATCATTAAATAAAAATATAAGGGTTATTGAACCATTAAATCCTAGAGATGCGTTCTATGGCGGTAGAACCAATGCTAGTAAATTGAAAGTCGTAAATAAAAAATTAAGATATATCGATGTTTGTAGTTTGTATCCAACAGTTCAATATTTCGATTATTATCCCTTAGGCCATCCAACAAAAATTCATAAACCTGAGAAATATGATGAAAATTGGTACGGTTTAATCAAATGTAAAATATTACCTCCTAAAAAATTATATCACCCAGTTCTCCCGATCAAAAGAGATAAACTTCTATTTATTTTATGCGAAAAATGTTTTGAAGATAAATGTAATACTTGTTCACACGATGAAAATGAAAGAGCTCTGGTTGATACTTGGACTACAGATGAAGTAAATAAAGCTATTGAAAAAGGTTATAAGATTCAAGAAATTTACGAAGTATGGCATTTCAAAGAAAAAAGTAATGAATTGTTCAAAGAATATGTAAAAAAATTTATGAAAATAAAACTAGAGACTAGCCCGTGGGAAAGTGACTTTGAAACTATTGAAGAATATATAAAAAGCATTAAGGAAAGTCTCGATATAGATTTAGAAAAAGAAAGAATTCAACCAAATCCTGGACGAAGAGCAGTAGCAAAGATTTGTTTGAATTCTTTGTGGGGGAAGTTTGGACAAAGATTGAACATGTCACAATCTGAATACATTATAGATGTAAAAAGATGGTACGATATACTTTTAGATGACAGACTAGAAATTGGCTCATGCCATTTTCTGAATGACAACATCGTACAAATATCTTATAAATTTTTGAATCAATACATCGAAGATAGTTTTTCAACAAATGTTTTCGTTGCGGCTTTTACTACATCAAATGCAAGATTGAGACTATATGATATGCTTGATAAATTGGGAGATAATGTCGCGTATTATGATACTGATAGTATTGTTTACATTGATGATGGAAAAACTCTTGTAAAAACAGGTTGTATGTTAGGTGAGTGGACTGATGAATTGGGAAAAAATAATCACATCGTAGAATGGCTTAGTACTGGTCCAAAGAGTTACTCTTATATAACCAATCAAGGGAAAGAAACTATTAAAATTAAAGGATTTACTTTAAATTACCAAAACGGCAAATCATTAAATAGAGAAACTATGAACAAAGTTTTAACGAAAGAAATAAACAACGTTAAGCTTAAATTTAACATGATTACGCGAAATGTAAAAGATAAAACATTAGTAAACAAAGAAGTGGAAAAAGAGTTTAGATTTCTGTATGATAAACGAAATATAATTGAAAACAAAGAAACCGATATTATTGATACTTTACCTTGGGGATATTAAACGTAAACATTTAAGAAGCTCTTTATATAAAAATCAGTAGTAAGAGGGCACCTTGAGCACACTTTCTTGTTTTTTCACTTGAAAAAAAAAATGAACGCCTTAAATTAAAATATTTTAACAACTTAGTATAATATTATTGTTTTAGTGGAAAAATTCCAATAAAACGATTTTTTATTAAAATTAATAATTAAACAAACTTGATGTTATGCATGTCATTCTACGAATTTTAAAGCATGCATATCTTTTCCGTTATATTTTTTCATACCATTATAAACGATTTTAACTTGGTCCTTAACCATTTTAGTTAAATCGTTTTTAGTTAACATATCGTTGTATCGAGATGGTAAATAAACATTAAAATCGTTCTCCAAGTTGAGGAGAATAGCTCCACCGTTTTTTGTTTTCTTAAATTCTCCACCGAGAATCTGGTAAGACTTTCCCTCAACCAAATCCGAGAGTTTGTTGTATGTTTGTTCAAAATTAAGTTTTTGTAATAATGCGCTTTTACTCATTTTTATTATAAAAGTTATTCTTTTAACTAACCCCCCAAAAGAAAAAGTCGCTGGTTCTGATGTTTTGTGTTTAAAAAAATTTTATCAGAGATTTAAGTCGATAAATGAAAAAGTCACTGGTTCTGATGTTTTGTGTTAAAAAAGTTTTATCAGAGAGTCAAGTGGAAATAAAAAGCATCAGAGAGTCAAGTGAAAATAAAAAACATCAGAGATTCAAGTGAAAATAAAAAGCATCAGAGAGTCAAGTGAAAATAAAAAACATCAGAGAGTCAAGTGAAAATAAAAAACATCAGAGAGTCAAGTGAAAATAAAAAACATCAGAGAGTCAAGTGAAAATAAAAAACATCAGAGATTCAAGTGAAAGTGTGCTCAAGGTGCCCTCTTACTACTCATGTATTTATATATTACACATTATATTTATGTGTCTTATATTTATGTGCCACCCAGACAATATCTGACCTTGGGTAGGTATATGATAAAAATTCCAAATTTTGCCAAAATGTCCGTATTGCCAAACAAAAGGATGAGTTCGAAGACGATCAGTTTTAAAAAATTCTAAGGGGGTAAAATTTGAGTTTTTCAGTGGCTAAAATCGGTATAAACTGCTAAAACTGCCGAACAATTTGATATAAAATCTCTCAAAGTGGAATGGAAGGATGAGTAATGACTGAACAATACCATTTCAGTTGTTTTTCATACAGAATAGGTGTCAAATTTGGATTTTCGGGAGTCAAAATTTGTTATATTTTTTTTTGCTAAAATAAATATTAACTCGCCTGAAGTTATGTGGGATGGTGATTCACAGCAGAAAGAGAGACTAATTTCGATGATGAAAATATTTGTCTCAAGAAACAGTGGGTCATATTTGACTTTAGAAGGGCCGAAAATCGGTAAAAATCGCTAAAATCACGAACAAATTATACAATTTTACGAATAGTGGTATGGTTTCTCGCTATAAATCATGTTTTTACACAGTAGCACGAATATTTATTTGAAAATTCCTCTTATAATAGCCATGCTGCATTACTGGAACTTTCCTTAATGTTTTTAAATTGATCTAGAACTTGAGAATTTTTTGAGATCACGTGGAGCACGATTGTACGTCCAGGCGTTCGTCTGCACCGAAAAGATTCGTCAACATGACCGTGAATGAAACGGCATACTAGGCAACACCTTATTATAATCGCGCATGGCTGTATGAAATCGAGTTGGTTGTTCCGCGGTATTATTTAATTTGAAGAATGATTGTTATTTTGGACTTTTTTGATAGGTATTTCAATTTGAACAAACGATATTCTCACGAATAACAATAAATAATTAGGTAATGAAAGAACTATTGAATCTACCGTATTTTTATGAAACTGAAATTCCCTGGCCTGTTTCAGTACTCTATTTCAGGATTAACTGGGGGGGGGGGGGTTCTCGAGGGTAGGTACTGACCACAGAAAACAGTGATCTACGCAGAAGGACAACCTAACAGGTAATTTTTTTTCCAACCTTGAAAAGCTTGGATGGCTGCACCGTGAAGTTCACGCAAACTGATCAAATTGCCTGAAATGGCTGGTTCCCGAAGCCAATTCCAGAAGTGTTATGAACCTAGGTATTATAGTTCACACATCCACAATGACAGGCATCAATGAAATCCTTCGGGGCCTACACGGAATAGCGAGATGAACGAGCCATGGGCGAAGTCACCTATTCATCAAACGTGGGGAAGTTTCACAACTAAATCCCCAGGTTTTCACATTCGTTTTGTTCGCAGTATCTCAGGTCTGGGGAACTACCATATCAAGGAATGACAGATGGCATCACAGTAAGGACACACTACTCCAATTCGACAGGTAGGAACGGTCTATAGATGGAATTTGAATAGAGCTGCGAAATTCTTACTCATGCAATCATGCATGCTCCCCTTTATTGGTTAGATATTCTATCTACATTGGACATGGTAGGAATACATGATTTTACTTCCCCAGAAAAATTAGGTAGGAATGTACCTACCGCTGTATTGTCATGAACAATTTATCGAACTGTAAAAAATATCAAATTGATAGATTGTACATTTTAATTAGAGATCACAATCAATTATCCGTGAGTTTTCATCCACAGCCATAGTGAGGCTCAGTTTTCGTTACCAATGTAAGAAGGTAGCTTACACTTTTTGTGTAAGTGCAGATAACTACCTACACCTTGCAAGAAAATCGCCATATACATATATCATTAATGTGTTTCAGCAAAGATCCATGTTGGTTGTTATATGGTTTTATGCTGTAATCTTGATGACAGCTGTCTATCAAGGGGCTACCGAAAAGCACCGCAGCCTATCCTATTCAAAAAGCATCTCGCTTTTCGAATTGCAATTTGATTCTTCTGTTAACCCATTTTCCCAACTTTTGATAAGACCATCCCAAGCCGTAAAATAAGTCGACAATGAACATTTGCGAACACACAAAGTGATCTGTCCTCGATGGTCTCATGTGCTTGTAACGTTATGATAAACCTAAAGAGAGTTGTGGGGGAAAGTTGAGTAAAAACAAGCGAAATGTTAGGCCAGTTCTGTGAAAGGTAGGCAGCCTGCTGTTACACAGAACGCTAATGTCGCCCGGCCGCAACTGGACAACAGATGTAGAAAGTTGATAATGTATTAGATGATACGAAAGCTCGATCGGAGGCATTCAAAGACTTCTGTTTTGAAACAATATTATGGAGCATCGGTGGTGTGCAGTCTATAGCCCGGGGCAGAATCTTTCATTGATTCAAGTGTCCTACCAAGATTAGCACCACGGCATAGCATAAAAGTGTCGATTATCCAGAAAACCTTCAGAATGGAAGTAGGTTATAGATGTTCATCAAGCTGAAAGCTGCGCCCAGAGAGCCCCTCGGCTTCTCTCGGTAACTTCCGTCAATATTCGGAAAGGCGACATCAGGCTTGAGGCCAAACGAGAGCCGGAGGCTAACCGTACCGCCCAAAAAGACAAGTGCTCATGGTTTCATGAACTAGACTTATAAATAACATAAAACATAATAGGTACTTATGGTCCAAAATTAAGAAAGTATTGGGGAAAGGAATATACTGAATACGTATGTAAGAATACTCCGAATTCGCTTTCCATTTGCCTACCTCTTAGAAAAAGAGGGTAAAAAATCCATTGCTAATGGTTTTGCAGAACACCAGTAAATGGTCTTGGCTTTCTCTCCGCCTAGCAGAAGGATTCAATTTTCAACAGTTTCAAGCCCCTCTGGATCAAGTTGGTTCCCCTCCAAATGTTTTCCGAATTGTTAATCAAGAATTTTACCAACATTGTGGAGAAGAAGCAACATTGATAAAAATGAGGAAACCACACAGGAAACCTCCGGGTGGCGTTCAGTCAAAATTTGCAGCTAGCAGTCCACAGAATGTGTTGTAGGTGTATGGTTTTCAATATCATGGTGATTTTATCATTTTCCTTGAATTTCGCCGTACTATTTACCCAAGCGACCTCCTATTACTCACAAAATTACTGTCTTTTGACCCCAAATACTGCCAGTGTCAACGCCCTAACTGTGCGAAGCTTCATGGTCTTAGTGATACCAATTTGTCATATGGGTTCATTATTCTACAGGACATACGTACAGAAATTTTGGCTGTTCATTTATTGTTTCTTTCATGTGCAATGATTGAAATGGCTGTTTTTGATGGTTTCCACCAATTTTGGCCCTCGAAAACACGAATTAGGCTCGGCTTTTTTTTCAACAGATTATTTTTGTTCATTGATAGTACCATTTAATTGTCTTGATTCAACTGTTGATACTACTTCTAGTGTTATTATACAAATTTATGGTGATTTCAGACAATTTCCCAGGTTTTTGACACATAAAAAAGGAATTTTGGGAGCTTAACCTTCGTTACAACCTCAATTCTTCATTCTATGGTCAGAATCAACTTCATATTCGGTCATCTCGCCCTAAAAAACATGGGAAACGATACCTCACAAGCTCATGTTCACTCAAACCTCAAAAATCCCAAGAAAACCCCTATTTTTGCACCAATTTTTCTCCCATAACACCCCTGGGTGTATGCCGATCTTTTCCGCTCTTTGGTCAAAATCGACTTCATATTCGGTCTTCCCATTCCAAACACATGGAAAACGATGACTCAAAAGCTCACGTTACTAGCATGTTACTAAAACACAAAAAGTACCTATCTTTATACCCATTTTCACTCATAACACACCTGGGTATATTCCGATCGGGCTGAAAAGTTTCGGGACACAACAAGGGCCCAAATGGAGCCAGCGTGCGAAAGAACGACTTATATAGACCGAAAATTAAGCACGGTGGACAGCGGACGGACATTGCATTTTTGGAATCTACATACCTTGAAACGTAAAACAAAAAATTTTGAGGGGGTGTTATAAAAATGTTTTGCTGAGCGATTACATAGGTATATTTTTCCCAGAATAATAAACCAAAATGAATTTCGGGAGCTTAACCTTCGTTACAACCTCAATTCTTCACTTTTCGGTCAAAATGAAATAAAAATTGGGTCTTCTCGCCCCAAAAAACATGGAAAACGATACCTCAAAAGCTCATGTTCTGTAAAACCTAAAAAAACCCTCGCAATACCCTATTTTTCTCCCATAACACACCCCTAGGTGTATGCAGATCGGGCTGCCGTGTTTTGAAGCACAACTAGGACCCAAATGCGTTCCCAAATGGGGACCCAAACTGTGTGCGGAAGAATGACGATTTTAGACCAAACTTTAATGTAAATTTAAGGCTGAAACTTCGTTCTAAACTCAATGTTCCACTCTATGGTCCAAATCGACTTCATATTCGGTCTTCTCGTCCCAAAAACATGGAAAACGATGCCTCAAAACCTCATGCTACTAACATGTTACTAAAACACAAAAAGTATCTATTTTTACATCCATTTTCACTCATAACACCCCTGGGTATATTCCGATCGGGTTGCAAAGTTTCGGGACACAACTTGGATCCAAATGGAGTATGTGTGCGAAAGAACGAATTTTTTAGACCGAAAATGAAGCCGGTACACGTGATACGGCGGATGGCGTACGGCGTATGGTGGATGGACATTGCATTTGTGGAATCTACACACCTTGAAACGTAAAAGAAAAAATTTTCAGGGGGTGTCATACAATTTTTTTACTGAGCGATTACATAGGTGTATTATCAGAATAATAAACCAAAATGCAATGTCCGTCCGCCGTATCACGCATAACGGCTTCATTTTCGGTATAACAATTCGTTCTATCGCACGCATGATCCATTTGGGCCCTAGTTGTGTCCCGAAACTTTGCATCCCGATCGGAATATACCCAGGGGTGTTATGAGTGAAAATGTGTATAAAAATAGGCACTTTTGGTTGATTATTCTGTGAATAATACACCTATGTATTCGCTCAGCAAAAAATTTTTATGAAACTCCCCTCAAAATTTTTTATTTTTCCGTTTCAAGGTGCCTAGATTCCAAAAATGCAATGTCCGACCGCCGTATCAAGCATACCGGCTTCATTTTTGGTCTAAAAATTTCGTTCTTCCGCACACATGCTCCATTTTTGGGCCCTAGTTGTGTCCCGAAACTTTGCAGCCCGATCCGAATATACCCAGGGGTGTTATGAGTGAAAATGTGTATAAAGATAGGTACTTTTTGTGTTTTAGTAACATGAGCTTTTGAGGTATCGTTTTCCATGTTTTTGGGGACGATTAGACCGAATATGAAGTAGATTTTGACCAAAGAGTGGAAAACTGAGGTTCTACCAAATGTTCAGCTCCCAAAATTCATTTTTTATGAGTGAAAAACCTGGGAAATCGTTTGAAATCACCTTCAATTTGTATAATAACACTAGAAAAAGTGTCAACACGTGGATCAAGACGATTAAATGGCACTATCAATGATCAAAGATAATTTGAAAAAATAAATAAATAAAAATAAAGAGCGTACCTAATTCATGTTTTGGGCCTAAAATTGGTGGAAACCATCAGAAATAGCTATTTCAATTATTTCACATGAAAGAAACAATAAATGAACAGCTAACATTTCTGCAGGTGTGTCCAGTAGAATAATAAACCAATGTGACAAGGACTTTGCAGCGTTTTCTTTCCGCATCCATTTTTTCGCACGAGGTTTGAAGAGGTAAATGGTACAATTCATTTGATAAAAGGTCTCATTCATCTGGTAAAAACGCAGCAGGGTCCTGGTCACAAGGGTTTATTATTCTATTGGGCATACCTACCAGAGGGTTTATTATTGTTTCTTTCATGTGCAATAATTCAAATAGCTATTTTTGATGATTTCCACCAATTTTGGCCCCCAAAAACTCGAAGTAGGCTCCTATTTTTGGCAAATTCTCTTTGATCACGGATAGTGCCATTTAACTGTCTTGATTCACCTGTTGATACTACTTCTGGTGTTATTATACAAAAATGTGATGTGAAAAATGGTGATTTCAGACATTTTCCCAGATTTTTGACTAATAAAAAAATGAATTTTGGGAGCTGAACCTTCGTTGCAACCTGAATTCTTCAATCTTTGGTCAAAATCGACTTCATATTCGGTCTTCTCGCCCTGAAAAAACATGGATAACGATACCTCGCAAGCTCATGTTCACTAAAACCTCAAAAAACCCTATTTTTACAGCCATTTTTCATACGAACTAAATCACTCGCGACGAAATCGTGGAAACCCATTTCAAAGAAAAACGGAGCATTAGTGGAAATAGACTATTTTTCAATAACTCCGTTTTTCTTTGCCATTTTTCATCCTCAACACCCCTCGGTGTATTCTGATAAAGCTGCCGATCTCCGGAGCACGGCTAGGACCCAAATGTGTTCCTAAATGGGGAAGAACGACGATTTTAGATAAAATTTAAACGTAAATTTTGTCTTGATTCACCTGTTGATACTACTTCCAGTGTTATTATACAATAATGTATGATGATTTCAGACATTTCCCCAGATTTTTGACTAATAAAAAAATGAATTTTGGGAGCTGAACGTTCATTGCAACCTGAGTTCTTCAATCTTTGGTCAAATTCAACTTCATATTCGGTCTTCTCGCCCTGAAAAAACATCGAAAACGATACCCTGCAAGCTCATGTTCACTAAAACCTCAAAAAAACCTATTTTTACAGCCATTTTTCATCCTCAACACCCCTCCGTATATTTTGATAAGGCTGCCGATCTCCGGAGTACGGCTAGGACCCAAATGTGTTCCTAGATGGGGACGCAAACTGTGCGCGGAAGAACGACGATTTTAGACTAAATTTAAACGTAAATTTAAGGCTAAAACCTAGTTAGAACCTCAATTTTCCATTCTTTGGTAAAAACTGACTTCATATTCGGTCTCCTCGTCCCAGAAAAACATGGAACACGATACCTCGCAAGCTCATGTTACTGAAACACCAAAAAAAAAACCCCATTTTTACCCCCATTTTTCACCCATAACACCCTTGAGTATATTCCGATCGGGCTGCAAAGTTTCGGGACACAACTAGGGCCAAATGGAGCCTGAGTGAGAAAGAAAGAATTTTTTAGACCGAAATTGAAGTAGCTGTGTATGATAGGGCGGATGGATGTTGCATTTTGGTTTATTATTCTGTGAATAATACACGTATGTATTATAACAAAACAAAAATTTGTATAACACCCCCTCAACATTTTTTTCTTTTATGTTCCAAGATGAGTAGAGTCCAAAACAGAGTCTAGTGTTATTATACAAATGTATGGCGATTTCAACCTCAATTCTTCACTCTTCGGTCAAAATCAAACGAATATTCGGTATCCTCGTCCTAAAACACATAGAAAACGATACCCCACAAGCTCATGTTCACTAAAACCTCAAAAATCCCTATTATTACACCAATTTTTTTGCCGATCGGGCTGCCGTGTTTCGGAGCACATCTAGGACCCAAATGGGGACCCAAACCGTGTGCGGAAGAACGACGATTTTGAACAAAAGTTTAACGTAAATTTAAGGCTGAACTTCGTTAGAACCTCAGTTTTTCACTCTTTGGTCAAAATCGACTTCTTATTCGGTCTTCTCGTCCCAAAAACATGGAAAACGATACCTCAATAGCTCATGTTGCTAACATGTTACTAAAACACAAGAAGTACCTATTTTTGGTTTATTATTCTGTGAATAATACTCCTATGTATTCGCTCAGCAAAAAAATTTTACAACCCCTCAAAAGTTTTGGTTTATTATTTTCAATAATGGACCTTTGGAATAGAGCAGGAAAACAAAAGTTAAACTCCCTCAAAATTTGATGGTTTACCTACTACGTTTCAAGGTATGTAGAATCCGAAAATGCAATAAAAAAATTTCTGCCTGTCCGCCGTAAGCCGTATGAGCACTTTTCTTAGTTACCACGAAAAAAAAATTGATGAAACTCGGTTTATAGGTTCCGTTCGGGGTCAAGTTGGTCCTCGAAGCTCGGCGTTACTGTCAGTCTGGCTGAAAAGTTAAGGGACACTACTAGGGCCCAAATGGGGATGTGTGCGAAAGGACCAATTTTTTAGACCGAAAATGAAGCCGGTATACGTCATACGGCGGACGGACATTGCATTTTTGGAATCTACGCACCTTGAAAGGTAAAAGACGACATTTTGAGGGGGTGTTATAAAAATTGTTTGCTGAGCGAAAACATATAGGTGTACCTAGTATTCACAGAATAATAAACCAAAATGCAATGTCCGTACGCCGTATCACGTATACCGGCTTCATTTTCGGTCTGAAGAATTCGTTCTTTCGCACAGATGCTCCATTTGGTCCCTAGTTGTGTCCCGAATCTTTGTAGCCAGATCGGAATATACCCAGCGGTGTTATGAGTGAAAATGTGCATAAAAATAGGTACTTTTTGTGTTTTATTAACTTGAGCTTTTGACGTATTGTTTTCCACGTTTTTGGGACGAGAAGACCGAATATGAAGTCGATTTTGATCAAAGAGTGGAAAACTGAGGTTCTAACGAAGTTTCAGCCTTAAATTTTGGTCTAAAATAGTCGATCTTCCGCACACAGTTTGCGTCCCCATTTGTGAACACATTTGGGTCCTAGTTGTTCTTCGAAACACGGCAGCCCGATCGACATACACCAAGGGGTGTTATGGGAGAAAAATGGGAGTAAAAATATGGGGTTTCGAGAGATTTTTGAGGTTTTAGTGAACATGAGCTTGTGAGGTATTGTTTTCCATGTTTTTTAGGGCGAGAAGATCGAATATTAGGTTGATTTTGACCGAAGAGTGAAGAATTGAGGTTTAAACGAAAGTTAAGCTCCCGAAATTCATTTTTTATTAGCCAAAACATGGAAAATTCTCTGAAATCACCATACATTTGTATAATAACACTGGAAGTAGTATCAACAGGTGAATCAAGACAATTAAATGGCACTATCAATGATAAAAAATAACCTGTTAAGAAAAAGCCGAGTCTAATTCGTGTTTTTGGGGGCCAAAATTGGTGGAAACCATGAAAAATATCCATTTCAATAATTGCACATGCAAGAAACTAAATGTACAGCTAAAATTTCTGTACCTATGTCCAGTAGAATAATAAAGCCATTTGACAAGGACTTTGCAGCGTTTTTTTAATTTGTTTTGTATTCTGTCTGTTGTTTGTATTATGTCTGTGGAATCTATGCACCTTGAAACGAAGAAGAAAAAATTAACTACTTAATTTTCGATCTAAAAAATTCGTTCATTCGCACACAGGCTCCAATTGGGCCCTAGTGTGTTGGGGTGTTATGGGTGAAAAATGGGGGTAAAATATGTGTTTTTGGTGTTCTAGTAAAATTAGGTTTTAAGGTATCTTTTCCAATGTTTTTTAGGGCGAGAAGACTGAATATGAAGTCATTTTGACCAAAGATTGAAGAATTGAGGTTGTAACGAAGGTTCAGCTCCCAAAATTCATTTTTTATGAGACAAAAACCTGAAAAATGTTCTGAAATCACCATTAATTTGTATAATAACACTAGAAAAAGTGTGAACAGGTGAATCAAGACAATGAAATGGCACTATCAATGATCAAAGATAATTTGGAATAAAAGAGCGTAATTCGTGTTTTTGGGGGCCAAAATTGGTGGAAACCATCAGAAAAAGCTATTGGAATCATTGCACTTGAAAGAAACAATAAATGAACAGCCAAGGTCTCTGTAGGTATGTCGCAGCGTTTTTGGAATCTACCTTGAAACGTAGAAGAAGAAATTTTGAGGGGGTGTTATAAAAACGTCTGCCAGTTCGAGAAGGCAGAATAGCTTCCTCAGTTGAATCACATGAATGCATAGAATAGTTGGGTTGGTTCATGTTGATACGGGACCATCTGCGATCCAACTCACGTGCACCCTCAAAATTTCAGCTCTTTGCGACTATTTTCTGCGTAGCTAGAAGCGTCACAAGGAAACGGGCAACATTTCATGTTCGCGCACGCGCAGACGAATGAAATTCTTATGTAACTATCAGCGAATTATTCTTGGTCGACCCTCCAAATCTGAGGTCATTTCAACGATATTTAAAGTAGTTACGGGTGTTTCAAGTATTTCACGTTTGCGCATGCGCAGACAAAACGATTTCCATGATTTTGAAACGGGACCATTTGCGATCCAACCCGCGTGTACCCTCAAAATTTCAGCAGTCTACGACTGTTTTTCGCGTAGTTAGAAGCGTTACAAGGAAATGGTCAGCATTTCATGTTCGAGCATGCGCAGACGAAAGTTACATTAGGATTCAAATGAAATTCATTTTAAACTATCAAAGTATTATTCCTGATCGACCCTATAAGTTTGAACTAATTTCAACGATATTTAGGGCAGTTATGAGCTTTTCAAGTATTTTACGTTTGAGCATGCGCAGCCGAAAGTTACCTTACCTTTTCAATGATTTTGTTATGGGACCGTCTGTGACCCAACCCGCACTTACCCTCCAAATTCCAGCCCATTTCGACCATTATTTCGGGTAGTTATGGGCGCTACAAGGAATTACCACAGACGAACAGACAGACAGACACGGAAATAAAAATGCTCCTCGATGTCTGAAACGCAAAATGGAAGTGGAAACTTTCATTTTGGAAGACATGAATTTTTTTTAATCGATCACGAATCCAAGGCTTCGGTAGTGAGGAAGCAAAAATTCTTGTTGAGCGAATACATAGGTGATTATTCACAGAATAATCACCTATGTATTATTCTGTGACTAATATTATTCCAAATCCTATTAATACTTTTTGCTTCCTCGCCACCGAAGGTAGGGAAGCCTTGGTTTCGTGATTGAGTAAAAAAATTTATGTCCTCCAAAATGAAAATTTCCACAACCATTTTGCGTTTCAGACATCGAGGAACGTTTTTGGTTCCGTGTCTGTCTGTCTGTGGTAATTCCTTGTAACGCCCAGAACTACCCGAAATAATGGTCGAAATGGGCTGAAATTTGGAGGGTAAGTGCGGTTTGGGTCACAGATGGTCCCACACAAAAAACATTGAAAAATTACTGTAACTTTAGTCTGCGAATGCGCAAACGTGAAATACTTGAAACGCCCATAACGAACTCTAAATATCGTTGAAATGAGTACAAACTTGGAGGGTCGATCAGGAATCATTCTTTGATAGTTCCAAATGAATTTCATTGGAATCGTAATGTAACTTTTGTCTGCGCATGCGCGAACATGAAATGCTGACCATTTCCTTGTAACGCTTCCAACTACGGTAAAAATAGTCTTAAAGAGCTGAAATTCTGAGGGTACACGCGGGTTTGATCGCAGATACTCCCATATCAAAATCATGGAAATCGTTCCGTCTGTGCCTGCGCAAACGTGAAATACAAGAAACGCCCGTAACTACCTTCAATATCGTTGAAATGGGTTCAGACTTGGATGGTCGATCAAGAATAATTCTTTGATAGCTCCATAAGAATTTCATTCGTCTGCGTATGCGCGAACATGAAATTTTGCCCATTTCCTTGTAACGCTTCTAAAAAACAGTCGTAGAGAGCTGAAATTTTGAGGGTACACGTGGGTTGGATCGCAGATGGTCCCGTATCAAAATGAACCTACCTATTCTATACATTCTACCTATTCTAACTATTATGTACATTCATGTGATTCAAGTGAGGAAGCTATACTGCCTACTCGAATTGGCAGACGTTTTCTTCAAAAATCAATCATTGTCTTAACATGTTCTTTGTCCCATGTATTTGTGTGAGAAGCACATAATGAAGAGAGTTAATGCCTTAGGTGATACAATGTGGGCCAAAATTTTTCTGAGGAGCAAATTTGGAACAAGCAATCGTCAGATATAGAGAATACAACCCCAACTAACAAAGGCGGGATAAAAATCACTCGGTCTAGTTTTTGCACACTTTAGGGATGCCTCAGTACAAATGATGGTAACATTCGTAAATGAAAGCACGTTTTTGAGGAACTATGAAGTTACTAGTATGAATCTAGTATCCCAGGCCAAATACAAGGTTTCCTAATAGAAAGTAATGGTTTTAAAAGTCGGGATTATTTAATGGAAATTGGGTTATTCGACTACTGAAGAATTGTTATGGAACACATCGTTTGTTTTGGGAACCTCGGATTTGACTTATAATTACGCAAAAACAAAACCACTGGTGGGGTTTTGATGAGTAGATATCACGAAACAAATCTGTCGTATTTTGGTGAAAATATAATTATGATCCTACCACTTTTGAAAAATTCATCAGTGCGTTTTCGATGGAATTTTTCGTAGTATAAACCAACTAAAACTGAGCTCTAGAGCGGGTAACTTAGCTATTGTGTATCTTGCCAAACAGGTACGGTGACCATATTATTTTCCGACATGAAAAGAAGGATCAGTGGAACTGTAATTAGATGAGCAGGTACGTTGTAAATTATACCATTTACCTACTTGTTGTACAAGTAGGTTCAAGTTGATGATTTTTTGTGGACGTTGGATGTTAGGTATCAAGAAAAAGACAATTCATTACATAAAACCATATACTAGGTATTTTCTAAGATTAAAACGCGAATTTTCATTCATTTTTTACGTCTGAATGGTCCTTCGGAAGAACAGTTTTAGAAAAGTACCTTTCGGCGCCCTTCCAAGGGGTCTGAAGGACAGCAGGACCACGGATTGAAATTCAAAAAAAGTAAGACGTCTGGTCACCCCACCGACAGGGATAGGTACCAGAGTAGTATTTTTTTGCAAAATGGGGTACATAACGTGGTGAACACACCACGTATAATAAACGTATAAAGGTGACGATTGAATGCTTGTTGAATTAACCCAGTCGACCTCGCAAGACAACCTTTGGTTCACAGGTCGACCCTCGACGTTAAAGGTTAGTTCTTATTATAAGTGGATTTGGAAAACAAATCGACGCACTGATAACAGATCCAACAACTTCAAATGAATGAAATGATCAATGGATGGCACGGAAAAATAACACCGTTGGTCACGAAAACCTGAATATTGTTCTTAGACTGACAGATCTGACACACCCCCTGTCCAATCAGGGTGGCGGGTGTACTCGTACTATACACAGTTCATAACGATTAAACCAAGTGTTGATGTGTGGCATGGAAAGCAATCGAATCCCCGAAAGCGAGAGAAAGCGGTACATCTTGACCGCAAACCACTTGAATTCCTGCATTGAGATCAACAGTAGGTGGTTCACCATAGTTAAGTTTCGTGGAAGCAAATGACGGTTGTTACTATGACATGCTCTATTGAGGAAGTGATGTTTGGAGTTGTGAGAAAGGAAATGAAGGTATAAGGTGAAAAAAACCTTTGGAAAACCGGTTGGGAAAACAACTCGGCAACTCAGATGAGTCTCACGTTTTGATAACGGAGTGATAACAGAAGGAAATCTCTCCTTCGAACACTGGGCGGTATTGAATGTAACCTACGTGAGGAAACATACGTGTATTTACTCACATGTAAGGCAATAGAGGCTGCGTAGATTTGCGAACGAGACACGGAAATTCTTGGGGGCAGAAAACGCGAACTGTTTCAGCAACGGGAAAAGACGTCTTCAGCGCATCGGGTGATCCGGAGACTAGAAAGGAGGGGAAGAGAGGGGAGTATTTTGATGATGGTAACGGGTGGGGAGGAGTATCAGACGGCGAACCTCACCATGAAGGGGAAGGGGAAGGGTGAGACCGCTCGACCAATCACGTGGCCGGAAAATGTGGCGTGATCTTCGGTGACGTAGCGACTAGACTAGACAACCGAATCAATGGAAATGGAAGCCGACAACACAACTTGCACCTCGCCTAGGCACAGCCAACCAGTAGCTATCCGAGAACTACTGCTCCAGCTCGGTAACAACTAGCGGGTGAAACTAGTTCCATAATATTATATTCTTTAACCTCTCGTATTCGCCCACAACTAACAAGAGCAGTTCTAAACGACGACGGAAAAACGTCGAAAAATCCTGCGGTGTCACAGCGGTAAATGAAGGTGAAAAACGCTGCAATGTCCTTGTCACATGGGCTTATTATTCTACTGGACATACGTACAGACATTTTGGCTGTTCGTTTATTGTTTCTTTCATGTGCAATTATTGAAATGGCTATTTTTTATGGTTTCCACCAATTTTGGCCCCTAAAACTCGAAGTAGGCTCCTATTTTTGACAAATTATCTTTGACCATTGATAGTGCCATTCAACTGTCTTGATTTACCTGTTCTACTACTTCTGTGTTATTTTACAAAAATGTATAATGATTTCAGACAAGTTCCCAGGGTTTTGACTAAAAAAATGAATTTTGGGAGCTGAACTTTTGTTACAACCTCAATTCTTCAATCTTTGGTCAACATCGACTTCATATTCGGTTAAAAAAAGAAAAAGAAAAACGGAGTTATTGAATTTTATCATTTCCACTAATGCACGAAAAAACGCAAAAAAATGTTTTTTCGTGTATTAGTGGAAATAGACTATTTTTTCAATAACTCTGTTTTTCTTTGAAATGGGTTTCCACGATTTCTTCGCGAGTGATTTAGTTATCATATTCGGTCTTCTCGCCCTAAAAAACATGGAAAAAATACCTCAAACCAAAATCACGATAAGTAGGTAGGCACGAGAAAAGTATTCTAATAATAATGGATAAAGTTTTTATAAATACCTTCAATCATCAGAACTGATTTGGGGTCTTCGCGAAATTCCAAAAAGCGAAAAAAGACCTAGAATTACCTAGTAGCAGATTATTTTGCTTCCTCTATACCGAAGGTAGGGAAGCTTTGTATTCGTGCAAGAGCCGAAAAAATGGATGTCCTCCAAAATGAAAATTTCCACTCGTATTTTACGTTTCAGACATCAAGGAATATTTTTGGTTCCGTGTCTGTGGTAGATTCCTTGTTAAGCCCATAACTATCCGAAATAATGGTCGAAATGGGGTGAAATTTGGAGGGTAGGTGCGGGTTGGGTCACACAGATGGTCCCTTACGTACATATTGCTCATGAAGGACACTCCCTCACGACGTTCACGTCTATTGAAAAAAAGATCCAAACCAACTATCTGTTGTAGGTAGGTACCTACCTACCTTGTAGGTAACTTCAACTTTGCATTGTAAATTAGGTAGGTAGGTAGGTAGTATGTTTTGTGATAGGTACCTGAACAGATATGCCCGAATCCGATAGCTGAATGAAGCTCGACGTGAAATAGGTACCTACCAACTTACCCCAATCCGATGTTTGATCTCAGACAGCATAGCAACTCCAAAGATGCCCCATCATAAACACCACAATATCAACAATCACTTAACCAACTGCGGCACGCTCGCAAATTCGTTCAAAACTTGGCAGTGTAACGTTTACGATCCGTACAAATGTTGAACTTGTTGAGTGTTATGTGACGAGACCTAAACCGAAACTCCATAGTCCATACTTTGAGTCAACACCAAGGTGTCGTCAAGTATCTAACAATAACGAGGTAGGTAGGTACTTATCTACTGAAGCAGATCCAAATTAAAAATTGACGGTTTTGAGTCGGAATTTTATCATTATTGCTACACTATAGACAAACACCAAAAAACCAAGTACATAGGTACCTAGATCTGTGCAACTTCATCAGGAATGGGGAATTTAGACAGGTCGGAATAACCAATGTTATACTCCTGAAGAGTTTTTTTAATCATTCATTTATAGTTAAATTAACCTCTAATAGGTAGGTAGTTCATTCAGTATTTTTTCCAAACTAAAGAACACAGCGAGAGCTTTCCTGGGTGCTGGAAGTTTTGACACCTGCGCCCACCTCTGCTTTCGTGGAGAAATCCTAAATCCATGCCTAGATTTCATAATTTGAAAACAATCGGTTATTTTTTAAGGGGGCTATGATGTGGCATTTTCCAAACTTTTTGGAAAACGCAAAAAACCCATTACTGGGGAAACGAGTACCTACATAATTATCAGATCTCCTTTGAAAGGTGCTATGTGGCCCACATAGGGGAAACGAGTACCATTCAGGCCTGACAGCCCCTTTCAACAGAAATCGAAGAAATAATATTGAAGTTAGGAGGTTCCTTTCAATCGCAAACGATCTATCGACGTTAGAGGACCAAGAAACAGCCAAAAAGTGAAAATGGCCAAAATTGTCACAACAGGTGTAGCTTCTTTTAAAAAAAATCTGATTCATCTAGACCAGCGGTTCCCAACCGGGGAAGGGCATGTACGGAGTCCAAGGGAAGTGCGAGTGCGAGCAGTTGGCGAAAAAATTGACAAATCTGTACACCGTGAAAGGTACCTGCCTAACTAGAGGAAACAACGTGCATTTTCCCACAGGCAGACAACCCCTCACCTCTATCGGTAATAACATCAGCAATTTCATAATAGCTATAGCAAATGCTTCAAAATAAAGGAAGTTCTTCGGAATGATTATTTGAGTTCCGAAATCTTCGTTGCTTCGTACAATGAGTTTTAGAAGATTTTGCCGGGGGTAACACAGTTCTGATGCTTCAGCGTGCCTCTGCATCGTTTCAGTTATGGATGGGGTTCGGAGTACCTAGGTACCTACCTGTTCGGGAATGTTCTCGCTTCATGAATAACTACAAATAATTGATGATTGAATCCCGCACATATGTATGAAACTTTAATTCCGGGGTCGGCTCCAGTACTCGATTTAGGGCTTTCCTGGGGGGAGCTCGAGGGTGCTGACCACAGAAACCGGTGATCTACGCAGAAGGGGCATCTAAAAATGTAAATAATAAACTTTTGTGTAATAATTTCCAGCGTTTTTTATTCCATTTTCGGATTCTACATACCTTGAAACGGAAGCCATAAAATTGTGAAGGTGAGGGTTACAATTTTTTTTCCCATGCTCGATTCCAAAGGTTCATTATTGCATTATTGAAAATAATAAACTAAAATAAAGTTAGGGGGCAAACCAATTTTTCACATATGTATAGATTTTTGGTTGAAACTCATGGATATTGTTAGAAATCAATGAAGGCTAAAGAATATACTTAAGCTAAGAATAATTGGTGCGCATTAAGCAGAAAGGAACCAACCCCCAAAAATGGCGAATTGAGTTAAGAGTTCTATGGGATGGGCCAAGTCGGTATCTGATTTCAGCAAAAAGGAACCATCGTTATAATAAAGTTTTCCCTCCGAAATTTGAATGTAAAAAAATCATTGAATACGAATCGTCTCTACTGTTTCTCAGAATGGAACCACCCTCCTCATCCCTGTTCATTGAAAAGATAAAGGCGTTTTCTAGTTCAGCAGAAAAGAGCCAACACTGTTGATTCTTCTTCTCACAGGCTGGCTCTACCGATTTCAGCAGGAGGGAACCACATGATCTTGGTTCTGTTCTGTGAATAGGTTTGCTTGGTTCTTTTCTATGCGATTCGTTTGCTGCACGGTTGGCTTCGCTGACTGCAAAAGACGACGAGAGAGTATTGGAAGAGGAACAAACAATCCATCAGCAGCAACGGCAGGGAGCTAGGAGCGTTATGAAACAGGATCAAGAACTGGCAGCTGCGAAGACGGACACAGAGGTACTGACGTTTGATTTGGAAAAAACTTTACCTCGGATATTCCGACAAGCATAGTATTTTCAAACGCCAACTGTGGTTTTACAACGCTGGAGTTCACTCATGTCGAGATAGTCAAGGCTACTGCTACGTTTGGACCGAAAATTTGGCTGGCCGTGTAGCTCAAGAAATTGGACCATGCCTCATGAAGCATATACCAAGAAATTGGATCATGCCTTATGTAGCATAAAAATATCGATTTTTGAACGTTCTACTGCAATTATTGAATCGTTTTCTCAATGAAATGGAGCAGAAAATTATTTCAAGCAGGCCTGTGAGGAATAAACATCAACCAATGACTGATTGGTGATCATTTCTGAGAGTGGAAGCAGCTGTAGTGGTTCATCACTTAGATTGCTGCAAAGCGATTTCGCATTCTTCAAAAAGGAACCAACTACGAAAAATCTCGATTTTTAAACGTTATTCTGATTTAATTGAATAGCTTTCTCAACGAAATGACGCAGAATTCAAATAGGTTTAATCGGAGAAAAATAAAACCCCATACATTTATCACCTGATTTGCAAACAGGAAATGACTTTGATGCCACATTACTCGGAACTAGGTTTACGGGGTTGGTTCCCTTCTGCTTAATCCAGTCCAATTGAAGGTTCAAGTAGGTAGGTGCCTATGTCACTTCCAAAAATCGTTAGTTATGGACGGATGTGACGGAAACGATTCAAAAGCTTTGAAGCAGAACACTGACACATGGCGTGACGTTTATTATTTATGGAATGCTGAATTCCATTTGCAGGTCAAAAATGAACATTTTCGACCCATCAGTCATTGAAGGGCGCAAAGTTCACGAGTAGGTACAATCTAACAAGATTGGTTTGTGCTTGCAGAGCTATGAGCTACTGCTAATTCCAATAGCAGTTCGTTCCAAAAAAACATGTTTTATCCTATCCAGTTCACAGCTCCCTCGCGCCTAAATTCAAAAGTTCCATCACAGTGTACTACTCTGGGATTGGGTTAGCCATTGATAACAGTTGCGAAATATTGCATTCGTAGGTACATAACTACGATAGCCCTAATGCCTCCTAAGTCAAACAAACTCTACTACCTTTCAAAAAACTTAGATCAAACAAATCCGGGCTTACAAGGGGTCGCCGATTTGGCCCATTTTTTCCTGGTGATTCTACATCGAAAAATAGTCGACACGTGTCCGAGCGTTTCGTTCAATGGGGTTTCTGAAGGCCGGAAATTTTTTTTTTAGTTTTCATGTCAGCAGCATTTTTTTAGCGATATGAACCCCAAAAGAGGCTTTTTTTCCTAATACGTACACAAATGGGGTATCGTACTTTTTTTCTTTTTTTTTGGTGCTGAATCGATTGCGAGGGGTCCCAGCCCGTTTTTCTGCCACCCAGTGTACTAAATTTACAGAATTTTGGTTAAAAAACCGGGAAAATTGCGTATTTCTGCGTATTTCTGCTTGCTGGTATGTATGCGAGGTGTCGTTTACCATGTTTTTTGGTCACTGAATCGATTGAGAGTAGTCTTAGCACACTAGAATAGCTAGTTATCTTTTGATTGACATTAATGATTTTCAGTTCAAAATTACCCAAAATGATTTTTTAACGTAATTATTTTGGCAAAATATTCAAGGTACACAAAAAGTTGTTCATTACCTCCATCCCTTCTACAAAGTTTTTCTCACGTCTAAATTAATTTTACGGGGCCCATTTCGTCGTTTCTTTTGGCAGAATAAGGAAAAAATAGTCTCAGGCCAGAGTAATTCATCTTCCTCTTACAGAAAATCATTTGAAACTTCCAACGAACTGGGTTTTTTTCTTACTATTTTTCTTGGTGCGGTTACAAAAATACTTTCATTATGAAGAGGAATAAAAATTACGTTATGAATTGATGAACAACTTTTTCATTGTGAAGTCGTATATTCAAACGCAGGATTGCGTTGGCAAATAATATTTATTCTACCTTTTTCTTACTTCTTTTTACGCATTTTTGGGTGGTAGGACACATAAAAGCACTGAAAACAAAGCCGACTCCGGCACACAGCCCACTTTATAAAGCACACATCCCCACAGCACCCCTCCCCCCCCCCCCTTCACCAGTGATTCGGGGAAACAAATTTGGTTCACATAAGAGAATATATCTCGATCAGGTATCAGTTTCGAGGCAAACCATTCGTATCGAACCATACACTGGAAGCTGATGATGTATGACAGAATGCATTTTAATGGAATCTTCCCTCGTCGAAAGCCCTTGTTGCGACTGGAGGACGAAGATCGAGTTTTGTATCTTTTTAATTAAGTTTTTCACTTGACGGAAAAAATAAGCATCGCAAGGCTGACAATATGGAGTGCAATGCGGAGGTATAATTTCTGTTCTAGCTGTGCAATTGCCATCATCATCGGTGAACAAATTTTCCACGTGGGAAGTATGTTTATGTCCTCCCCAAGAGTCGTAGATAATTAAAAACTCATCAGATTCAAATATAAGGGATGAATCAAGGAAAACTATGGTTCGGCTTTGGGACAACATGAGTCGCCTCCCAGGTCCCCAGAAATAATACCGCCTACGCGATCGAGCTGAGCGCGGGAACCCACCACAAGTTGGATAAGGAGATCCCGCGAGATCCCTTTCCTGTGGTGGTTTATCTTAGTGCTAAATTGTAGCCACTAAACGCTGCCCCTTTAAAAAAGTTAAAAAATTTTGCGGCCAAATTTTGCCTGATCATATACGGAAGAGGTGCAAATGGTGCAAACCACGGCTAGGGTGACGTAAGTTGAACAGGACCCAGCCACCTGGTCATGTTGCCCTTTTATTGTAAAAGATCACTTGCACAAGAATGAATCAGTGAGTACACAAAAATAATAAAATAAAAGGGTAATGAGAACAACATGACAGGAAGATAATGGACTTCCGGAGGTTATAGAAAACTAAGAAATGGACACAAAATACAAAGGTTTGAAATATTTAAAAGAATATATAGCTAGCACAAGTTATTTAAAAAAAAGTAGAGATACTTACAAAATGCGAAACAATGCTTAGAAATATTCATAATCAGGCGTAACAAATTCCCAACGATTATATAGGTACGGCCCCATCTCCTACCTGCAATCAAGAGTTATGCAGATTCAATCTTGAGGACGGTTAGTCCACACATAACTATCTAGCCTTCTAGGGGGTTTAATCGTTCTGCCAAAAGAAGATTGGAGTGGGGTGTGGCCTGACGGGGGAGAACGGACAGGTAGCCGAGACTGGAAAGCATTAGATGGCAGACTATGGGATGATGGTTGGGCCCTATTGAGTTCAGTGGGAGGAGTAAGAGGAGGCAGGGTTTCATGTCTCACCGTGTTTTCAACCAGGGTGAGATGGGGATTATACGTGGGACAAGTAGGAACAGTTGAGTCAAGGACCTGGTATTCTGACATGTCGGAGGAACCTGAAGGCGTACAATTCAGGTCAGGTGTAACTCGCATTCTCAGTTGAGTCAGGTGAACTCTATGAGTTGCTCCAGAGACAAGCTTAACCGTTGAGAGAATGTGATATAGAATTTAATACAATCCCAGGTTCCCACTGAGGATGTTTTTCTGACGGATTTTTCATAACCCAGACCAAGGAACTAGGAGGGTATGCGGAGGGATGCTGATCAGAAGAGGCATTAGATGCTTGGAGGAGAGATAGGTACGTGTGTGGGGTATAGCCTAAAACCTTACTCATAGGGGAGGATCCGCCTGTAGAAGGGGTTGCACGCTGAGTGGCCATGAAGATGGCTAACCGGTCTTGCCAACTAGCATGAGAATAGTCTATGGCGGTTTTACGCAACCCTTGCTTAGCCCAATGTACAATTGCTGGCCGGGTTGTATGGTGCTGTTGGTAAGTGATGGATGTTCCAGGAGGCTAAGTAAGATTTAAACAGTTGAGAGGAAAATGGGGGCCCATTATCTGTTAAAACCTCCTTAAATAGCCCAAAGGAACACATAATGGAACGGATTGCAGAAATAATATTAGGAGCGGTGGTGGAGGGCATCAATCGGACATCTATCCAGTTGGACCATGCATCAACCATTGTCAACAACTGATGACCATCCAATTCAAACAGGTCGAGGTGTACTCTTTCCCATGGGGAGGAGGGGAGTGGCCGATCACATCATTAGGAGCATCTGGACAGCGAGATGCATGAACATTACAGGGATGGCAAGAATTAGCCAAATCAACCAACTGTCTGTCCAAGCCTGGCCACCCACCACCCATAAGGTTTCACAGCCTCCGTCATCCTGGATATACCAACATGACCACTGTGAACAGTTCTAAGGACTTTCTCTCTTAAGCAGGCCGGAAGGGGTGGCATGTGGCGTATAGCATACACCTTGTGGGGATCAGGTTGTTTCCCATTTTTAGATAGTATAAAACCCAAAATTGGAACCTGCTCCACAAACCACAGTGATTTCGTGCAATTTATTTTAATGTTATGCTCTTCCAAGTGTTGTAGCACTGCGTGAACAAGGGCCTCACAGTCAGACCTAGACAAACCCCCAAGCAGAATATCATCCTGATATGCCCTCACATGGGAATGCCCACTAAGGTACGGTCCATAATTGCCTGAAATATAGCAGGAGCAGAGCTGATCCCAAAGACAAGTCTACGATAGCGGAAAAGTCCCAAGTGGGTGTTGACTGTTAAAACCTGCCTGCTTGAAGGGTGAACTTCCATCTGAAGATATGCATTAGACAGATCAAGTTTACAGAAAAATTGCAACCCTGGAAATCAGTCATAAATTCATCTGGGAGAGGTGGGGGGGGGGGGGGTAGATATGCATCCGTAAGGCTGGATTGACAGATCTTTAATCCACACATATGCGAAGGTTGCCGTCTTTCTTTTTTACAATAGAGACTTTTTGCCTGCCTTTCGCAAACCGTAGCAGACGGGAACGTAGACGAAAACCGTAGGGAAATGCAATGTGAGCATGCGCGAGGAACAAGACGTAGCGAAGACGTAAAAAGACGCCGTGAGTCCACGGTCTAACTTTACGGGTTTGTAAAACCGTCGTGGACCGTAGTGAAGGCTACTCAACCTTACATCTCTATAAACACTGCTCCATCTAGCACCGTGACGGACTGCCAAGACAACAACAAAATACCACCACCAACACTGCTCATCAATCTTGTTTGTTTACTTTCCGAATCTGGAGTTATTGTATCTCGTGGTTTTCTAATTTTAGTCATTTTATTTTTGGTAAAATGATGGGGGAACTTGATAACTTCCTTCATCTCTTCAAAGAAGGAGTGATCGATGAAGAAGAAATGGGTGAGGCACTAGATCGCTATCTGGAGATGTATGCGCAGAGGAGGACCCCCCAATCTCATCCAGTTGGCACGTTTTCGGTTTTCCTTGTCCATCTCACCCACTGGAAGATTCAGATTCAATAAAAAACTTCAAACGCAAACAGACAAATTTGAAACTGAAGTGAAATTTGAAGTTGAGGAAGTGGAAGATGGATCTGGAAGATGGATCTGTCACGTTGACGTGACTTCAACTGTTGTGTGCCGCAACAAAAACCGTAGTGGAAGCCGTAATGGAAGAAGGAAAATGACGTTAAATATTAGCTTTCGAATTTGCTCGCCCTATCTCGGTGCTTACGGTTTCGTTCCTTACGGTTTGCGAGAGGCAGGCAAAAACTCTCTAATGACCAGAGGACTGGCCCATTCCAAATCTGTCACAGGATAAATAACCCCCTTTTGTTCGAGGTCTTGCAGATGATGTTCGACCTGAGACCGTAAGGCAAGAGGAATGGGGCAAGCCTTTTGAAACACAGGCACAGAATTTTTCTTTAAATTGATGTGGGCAGTGAACCCTTGGATAGGGAGTTCGTTGTTTTTTGTGCCAAAAGCTTTAGGGTATTTTGCAGCTAGTTCAGGAGGAGTGGGCTGTGAGGACAATGGTGGTTTATGTGTAGGTATAGGGGTTTTAGGTGAGGTACTGCTCAAGGAGATTACAGCACCGTCATTCGAATACTCCTCCTTACCGCATCTGGTTGAGAGGGGTCGAACAGTGATCTCCAGGAGGGCGAAAATAACTGCAGCAAATCACGACCCATGATGGCTACAGGCTGCAAGCCCCTTGTAATCAGGATGGATCCCAAGACAGATCGACCTTTGAACGTCAACTGAGTGTCCCAAGAACCAATGTCCAGCGAACCCCCATTGGCTGCAGACACTGAACCTAGAAATTTTTTTACGACAGAAGCAGGGAAATTAGCTGGCAAAACCGATCTGTCAAGAAGGGTGACCCCAGAACCACTATCTACCAAGAAAGGAATAGGGCAGGGACAAAAGGGTAATATAGAAGGTGTGCGATACAAGGAGGTTGGCAGGAGGTGACCCTGAGAAAATTTTTACGAGAGGAGACAGCAGGTACAACATGTTTGTGAAGAATTATATGATGATATGGAACATTATACACACAAATATTATCCTCTTGTAGAAAATTATTGTTAGCAGTTAAGGTGGTACAAACCGTGTCATTGACGTTTTGTGGAGGGACGCCATCGTGGTGAGGGTGGTCGTTTTATGAACAGCATGCACCTGGACAGTAGTGGAGCGGCAAACAGCAGCGGTATGACCCTTAATACCACATGGCAGACGGCATCTTTGAATGGGCATTGTTGGGGTTGATGTTTAGAAAAACATTCCTTGCACCTGGGAAGAAGACGCTGACGACGAGCAGCTGTTTGCGGGGTGAATTTTTGCTGTCCATTCGTGGGTTATTTTTGCTGTCAATTCGTGGGTTAGGTGACGTGATGGGCGCAACTGACACTGGTGAAAGGCCAACAAATGTTTTTTTTTTCGTGGCGAACTTCAGCTTCTGTCGCAGCAGCTACCATGGCTTCAAATTTCCTACCAGGTTCGAGTTGAAGCAGGGAGTCTATAATGTGTGACTCAGGAAAGGCACCAATGAACTTGAGTTGTTGGGCGACCTCAAATCCATCCAACTTTTCCCAGCCACATGAAAGGGCAGCTGCCTTGAGGAAATTCGCAAATTGACGAACTAATTGAGAGGGCTGGCGGACTATTTTAGCAAAATGTATATGGTTAAGGGTAACATTGGACGTCTCCAGATCAGAAATTACCTTGGCAATGTCAATTGTCCAACTTGCAGAGGCCAGCGTTTTAGGGAGGAGTACTTGAAGAACAGCGTGATAATCGTCTGAACTGAGGCCTGTCACGAAATCGTACACTTTGAAGGAATTCTCGGTTATTTCGTACCGGGAGAAATGAAGTTCAGCGTGAATGAAATACGCAGAAAGCGACTCGTTAGGAATGCGGGTCAGACGAGGTCCCGACGTCATGGTGTAGGTTGGAAACACACAACGAAATCATATGAGTAACCAGTGATGAGATCCGTAAAAAACTAGTAAAATAACTTATGACTACCTAAGCACAAACTCGTCGCCACTCAAATATAAGGGATGAATCAAGGAAAACTATGGTTCGGCTTTGGGTCAAAATGAGTCGGCTCCCAGGTCCCCAGAAATAATACTGCCTACACGATCGAGCTGAGCGCGGGAACCCACCACAAGTTGAATAAGGAGCTCAGCTTGAGCCCGCGAGATCCCTTTCCTGTGGTAGTTTATCTTAAGCTTCGTTCTCAGTGTGCGTTCTGCCAGTTCCAAACGGTTCTGGGCAAGCGCAGTCGAGTTTTGTCGTTCGCAGTGCCAGAACGCCCAATTCCGGAACGCTGAGAACGCCGAGTTCTGCGTTCGCAGTGTTTTGCGAATCCAGTTCCGAACGGTTCTGACAGTCCCCGATTTTTTTCGGAACTGTCAGAACTGGAACTCAAGAACGTAGGTGACGCATGCGCATTTATTTCATGCGCGGTTATTCCACTTCCAGTTCTGAAATCGTTCGCAGTGCAGAACGCGGTTCCTCAAGTTCCGGAACGCCCCGGGATTTTCCGTCCCAGTTCTTATGAGTTCGAGAACTGTCAGAACGCCCACTAAGAACGAAGCTTAAGTGGAAAATTGTCACCACTACACAGATCTGCCCAATATGACAGCTGTAAGTTTTCCGGACTTTGAGGATGTAACAAAAACATTCTGGTACTCCTGCATTAGTGCGTTCACAGTTGTTTCGACTCCTGGTCCAAATGTCCCACCCGCTTCCTACATGCACAGGAAAACTTTCGGTAGGAGGGTCCCTGCTGCAGTAATAGCATACTGCGTGGTATAGCTGTGGGTAACTTTATTGAAGTCCCCGAGGAAAAGCTCCGTGGTTTTTTCTCCTCTAATGGACAACGTCCTGTCCACTCTACCATCTGTACTCACGGCCCATTTGGTCAGTGTTGATAGCCAGGTGTGGGTGATACTGTTTGATGCGTGCTGCCATTCTCTTTTGGAATACATTAGCCGTATTTAAAATTTCTGTCTCATTCAAAGCATTCTTCGACTTTATGTATTTTGTCACCTTCCTTTAACGAATGCAATGAACTGTTTTGAATTTCCTCACTCAGCCCTCAGAGGCTGTAAAGTTGTGCCTTTCCAATGGGAACTGTAGAGCAGCAGCAGCACCCCATTGTTGAAGCATGCGGTTGGACACTGGCTACTTTTTCGCCCTTGCTTCCAGAAATTTATCATACACTCATTTATCTATGGTGTCAAATCGCTCCTTGATGCCACCTCCAGCAAGTATATCCCTTTCCCACTGCTTCAAGAGCTCCTTCCGCCTTAATGCACCTGCCCCATTTTTCTGAGGGTCTGCAGGCTCCACGATGGATGGGGTTTCGCTAGGTTGACCACTTTAATTTTTGTTTTCAGAGGAATAATATCAGCTCTCCTAGATGTTTCTTCCTCACAATCAGAAGGAAAGCACTGGTCGCCACTTTCGCTTGTGAGCTGTTTGAAGTACCTTGCGACGAAATGCTCGCCGCTTGATTTTGAGATGAAAAATCATCGTGGGACGGCACTTCAGGTTGATTAGGCAAATCCGCGTTCAGTTGTTCTGTGGCGTATACAACTCGTCTGATTCTTCGAATAAAAATGTTGATTGAAGATTCAGAACATACGATGCAATGTTCTGGCCAATCAATCGAGATTTCAGCGAAATTATCTCGGTAGGAGAAGCCTCTGACAAGCCCTGCTGCAAGATCTATCATCACCTTTAGGGCATTAGAAAGGTCTTGCTTACTCACCGAAGAACCGAGGGTCGTTGAGCCAGTGTCCATAATTTCGAAATCCATTTCCGGAGAAATCCAAGCCGTTGCCAGAGGAAGAAAGAAGTCCAGGAGTGTCCAAAGAAAATCTAAAAAAATCGGAGAGCCGGGGAACAATCAATAATAATAATAATTTTAAAAAATCCAAGAAAGAACGAAAATAGAAAGCTAGTCGATCACTTCATCCAGAGAAGACCAACAGTGATGAAAAAAAAAAAACTAATAATAATAATAATAATCCAATTTCCGATCGAGGAGTCCAAAGAGAGCCGGCGGGGGAACTGCGATAATCCCAAGAATGCTGAGGTCAAATAATCCTATTTACTGCGCAAGAGATAGGTTTGTAAGAGTTTTCAATAACGAATGATATCAGGAAAGATTCACATCGTATCAGTTCTAAAATTCCCTACCTTCCGTCACCAGTAAGCAAACAAGACACACACACACACTGTGCACTGTAAGTTTTCCTATTTCTGATCGCACTTGTTTTATTAGATCACCTTTGCGTTGCAGGAATACAGTCCATCGATAAGAAAAAAGGACTACTTGTTGATGGCGAGGGGCTGCCTTCATTGACAAAACACATTCCATATAGATCATCGAGAAAAAACCCAGTTCGTTTGAAGTTTCAAATGTTTTTCTGTAAGAAAAAGATGAATTACTCTGGCTTGAGACTATTTTCTCCTTATTCTGCCAAAAGACTCGACGAAATGGGCCCCGTAAAATTAATTTACACGTGAGAAAAACATTGTGGAAGGGATGGAGGTAATGAACAACTTTTTAGGTGCATTGAATATTTTGCCAAAATAATGACGTTAAAAAACTTAAAATCATTAATGGACTCATTAATGCCAATCAAAAGATAACAGTTCTAGTGTGCTAAGACTACTCTCAATCGATTCAGTGACCAAAAAACATGGAAAATGACACCTCGCATACATACCAACATCAAAAATACGCAATTTTCCCAGTTTTTTAACCAAAAATGTTGTAAATTTAGTACACTGGTGGCAGAAAAATGGGCTGGGACCCCTCGCAATCGATTCAGCACCAAAAAAAAAGTTGTACGACACCCCATTTGTGTAAGTATTAGAAAAAAAAACCTCTTTTGGGGTTCATATCGCTAAAAAAAAAAAAAAGCTGCTGACATGAAAACTAAAAAAAAAAAATTTCCGGCTTTAAACCCCATTGAACGAAACGCTCGGACACGTGTCGACTATTTTGAGATATAGAATCACCAGGAAAAAAATGGGCCAAACCGGCGACCCCACCACCGTAGACTCCCCTTGTTAGATCCGTAGACTAACTGTTAGATCCAGAGGTTTTATCCGGGCAGACGCTACGTGATGTCAGGAAACGCGTGGTCCCCGCACTATGAGACCCTGATAAGATGTACAAAAATGAGTAAGTGGTGACAAATGACTTGGGTAAATAAAAACCCAGAAGCCTAGGATGAGAGGTTTGCACAGTACAAGCGTACCCACCACACTCCATCACCTACAGTTTTTTTTGGAAAGAGTAGGTACTGGGTGGGTCCAGAAATTAAAGAAAAATCGACAACTAACACTGGTGAAATATTATGAAGCATGTAAGTACCCGTAGGTAGCCCTCAATCTGCTTCCATCTGCTACGCCGAGCCTATTGACCGTTTCGCCATCATGTCTACGAGAAATGACAGGACTGAAATCGAATTATTGCGTATAAGAACCTACTTACCCAACTACTGTTGGGTTAGGAGGGGGGGGGGGGGGAAAAGAAATGCCTGTATGAAGTATGGTATGTAGCTCAAAAGATTTTTTTCAACACGAAGTGATCCAAATGTATGTCCTATTTTCGCCTTATGACAATCTAGCATGAAAATATGCAGGGTTTTCTTACTTTCAAGAAAAATCTGGCTACTCATGGGAATTCGATCAGATTTTATGAAAATCTGGAAAAAATGAAACATACAAAAGTATGTACTAGATAATGCAATACAATACAGGGGAAGCCCAATGGGTGTTGCGTATGATGCATATTAGTTCATTTGCAGTTACTCAGACTTGTTTTTCCAAGCCTCTTGTATAACTAGACCAAAACTGAATGCCAACAAAAAAGGCTCAATTAAAAAAGGGTGAAAATTGAGGCCTGAGAATCGCAAATTATGTTTATCCCCATCCGCTCAACAATATCTACCGGATTTACTTATTATTAGAGGGCGGATTCACAAGCAAATGTTTTTTTCCATAGAAAATTTGAAGGAGATTCCCAACGATTTATTCGTTTCAAGTCTTAGTGATTCCAAAAATGCTTGCATTTTTAATTATCCACTGCTGCATATAAATGCATATTTTGGGGGTTACTGCATAAAATGCATGTAATAAGCCTTATAATGCAAGAAATAACCGTAGATAACTGCATATTTTGTTCTCTCCTGTGCCAATGCAGCTGTTCAAGGAACACTTCATACTAAGATTAAATTGACGCAACATGAAATACATAATTTATTTTGCGTGTGGTGGTTCTGAGCCTAATATATTACAAAAGCAGGTACCTACTAGCAAAAACATACAAAAAAAAAATTGTATACGTAGGTAAGTAAAATCAACATAGGTAGGTAGGTAACACAAAAATGTGTAATGAGATATTTTGGAAAAATTGACATAATTATTCCAAAACATTTCATTTCATATTTTTATTGTTATCTACCTACATTTATTTTAACATAATTTTATGATAACATAACCTACTTTAATATATTATGTAGTCAAAACATGTACGTAACGCTGTTCAAACATGCGTGACGCTGTTCATGTCACTAGTCAAGAAATTTGGTACCTAATTGTACAATGAACATTCATTATACAGGAAATTTGTACAACGAATTCATCATCATCATCATCATCATAGATCAGTTACTCATATATACTTCCAGACGATCTGCAATGACTGAGTGATCTTCACCTACACCACCATACATCCGGGGAAGTCCAGTGTAATGCATGCACTACTCTACGGGACGTGAAAAAAGCGTTCTGACATGTACCTACTGACAAACCAAAGAAATAAATTATAAATTGGAGAATTTTCCGGTTTTATACTCCCCACTACCGACACGAATTTCGACATCACCGAAGCTTGTTGCACAACTAGACCTAAAACGATGTTAATTACAAAAAGAAACATGAAAATCGAAATACCAGGTAGCTTGATGATATCTCTCTCAAATAGAATGCGAAAAAATCGCAAACTACGGCCTCTTTCAAAGACCAGGTAGCTAGGTGGTACCTATGTCATAATGAGAGATCTCCAAAGGCACTCATCCCTCCACCCATCCTTAAAAGGGAAATAAAATCTTGCCATTTAAAAGTCCTGTCATAATATTTACTTTATCCTATTCACAAAACTATTGGGGAAAACACCTTTTGGGATTGCAGCTCCTCGATAATTCTCTCTTAAGTTGGCTTCCATAAAGAGAAGCTGTAGTTCGTCGATAAGTGTTTGTGCCGTTTTCACAGAAGCATCATCATCACTTTCACTACTTAGTGAATTCCTCAAATGCTTCACATAGTAGGGAGGCAGCTGACAACCAAGTGACCCACCCAGCACGCCTGGTAAAATTTCTACTGTCGACCGGTATCATGACATCTGACATCGTTTTTAGCAAACGTTCGCTATTTCCAGTAGAAATTTATTAGAGGGGAAAAAATCGCTTGAACCACTGAAACATGGCAAAAATATAATTTTACTGCCTAATATGGCATTTCCCCTAGAAATCGGCAAAATACAGCATTTTAGTATGGCATCATGGCAAATGGGCATTGAATGTCTCTGGTCATAACCTATTAATAAAAAATTTTGTTGCTGTTTCTAAAACCGAAGTCCGAAAACCGGATGTTGTAAATTGGAACGTTGATAGATTCTATCCTCCAGCCTCCACTGTCCCCATACTCCCACTATGAATTTTGACATTCCCGAAGTTTGTTGAGCAACTCCACATAAACTGAGACGAATGAAAAACGCTGCAAATTATTACACAACGGTTTATAACTGATCAGTATAGATATGCCCCTTCTGCGTAGAACACGCCCCTTCTGTGGTCAATACCTACCCTCCCGCTTCCCACAAGGAGCCCTAAATCGAGTACCTACTAGAGCCAGCCGGGCAGTCACATTTCACAAATATTCGGTGAAATCAAGAATTCTACCAATTAACAATATTATTTGTTATTATTCATAAAGCACAACGAAAAATTACCAATTAACAGAATCCGAAATAACCATCATTCTTCAAATGCAATAATATCACGGAACCAACAACTCGATTTCATACAGCCATGCGTGATTAATAATCACCTTTTCCCTAGCAATGATAAGTGGGCCGGATTAATACCGTTTCATTCACGATCATTGACGAAGCTTATCGGCGCAAACGAACGGCTGGACGTTCAAAGATCCTGGTGGTCACAAAAAATTCCCAAGTTGAAGGGTGGGGGGGGGGGGGGGGGGGGGGGGGAGGGATTAAATTGTTCTGTTCAGGCATGATTCCAAAGGTTCATTAGATACTGAAAACAATAAACCAAAACAACCTGCTAATCAGATGTAAATTGCAGTCTGGGCCACATTACAGATCTCGTCATATAGGTAGGCGACAATGTCGATATTTTTAACTCGTTGTTTCCAAAGAGTTAAAAGAACAACTCGGATTTGGTTTGGAAAGCGGTGTATGAGGTCATTTTGAACCGAGAATGAAGAAAAGTTACCCCCCCCTCAAAATTTGATGATTTCCGTTTCAAGGTACGAATCCCTAAGTGGAATAAAAAAAATCTGTCCGTCCGCCTACTTCGCACTTTTCTTAGTTACCATGAGCCAAAATGAATTAAATTTGGTTAGTACGTCTCGTTTGGGGTTTAGTTGGTCCGCGAAGTTCGGCGCCAGTCATCCCTAGGGGTTGAAATTTTCAGAACACCGTAGCTCGAAAACTAGAACGGTGTGGTTTTTTTTAAACGTTTTTAAATTGATATTCCGGAGCAGTGTAAGTTCAGCCGTTCGTTTTCACCGAAAAGCTTTGTCAACATGATCGTGAATCAAACGGTATAAATCCGGCCCAGATATCATTGCTAGGGAGCACCTGATTACAATCACGGATGGCTGTATGAAGTCGAGTTGGTTGTTGTGATATTATTTCATTCCTTTCATCTTCTCTTCTCTTTAGGATTTTGTTGATGGGCACTTTTGCAACTTGAAAAAGCATTATGCTTTATGAATAACAGCAAATAATTCATTATTGATTCAATTATTGAATCCCCGCGCATTTTTATGAAACATTCCCGGGCCGGCTTCAGAACTCGATTTAGGGCTTTCCTGGAGAGGGTGCACGAGGGTAGGTATTCTACGCTGTCTACTCAGTGAAATCATGCAGGTATTCTACACAGAATTCTACGCAGACGGGGCATCTATACAGGTAAATTATTACACAATGGTTTTTATTACACAAATGTTTATTTCTTACTAATAACGTTTATTACACAGCTGTTTATTGTTTCTTACACAACATTTGCTTATTTACCTTCTGCTTCATGAATAATAACTAATAATTAATTAATGAATCCCGCGAATTTTTATGAAACTTGAATTCCCGGGCCGGCACCAGTACTCGATTTAGGGCTTTCCTGGAGGGAGCTCAAGGGTGATCTACGCAGAAGGGGCATCTATACAGGTAAATTATGAACCATTGTGTAATAATTTGCAGCGGTTTTTCTAATCCTTTAGGTTACCCACCTCCCAAGCTGGTTCAAAATAACTTCCGCGTTAGCAAAAAAAACCCATCACCGGATCTATTACTAAATTTTCTAAAATACAACCATTATATCTATACATATAATAAAACAGTGTCTGTTTGTTTGTTTTGTCTCGGCATCAATTGAGAACGCGCTGAACGTAGAAAGTTGCGGCTGGTACCATTTGACGCAGAATTTATCTGGGAAGGTTTATGAAAAATCCGCATTTGAATCTGTCCATCCGTTGAAACGCTATGAATTAAATACTACTAAAAAACGTGTTATAATCACTTCTATGAGGACGTTTATGCTTATAACTTTGAACCGTTGGACGTAAATCCGATTGTAATTAGATTCTGGATTCAGCTCGACGAGTACATTCAAGTGGTACTTCAATCAGGATGTTAGTGGGAGGGGGGTACAGGTTATGAGAGGGGGGGGGGGGGGGGTCTACAGAAATTTCAAAACTACTTGACCAATTGGAGTGCAACTTTGGGAATTTGTTGTGTGAACATTGAGGAATGTTTCCAACCAGGTAGGGAGGGTTCATAGGATACGGGGGGGGGGGGGGGGGGGTTAAAGGCAGTTAGGGTTGGTATTGGGGAAGGTTTCTGATCAGTTGAGGAGGGGGGGATACAGGCATATTAAAATCTACCGTTGCGAAGCGTGGGTACACAGCTAGTTATTTATAAAATCCACCACATCATTCAATTGCAGATGGAGAAAATCGTGTGACAACTCTACCTCCGATAACAACTTCGAACTAGGTAGGTATCTACAACATGAGGAAGAAAAAGACAGCAATGAGAAAAAAATTGTAATTTTATTAGCTATGACACCAAGAAATACACAAGTCATTATAGTTTTAGACAAGTAGGTACATACCTACCTATCACAAATATGATTATAATTACTTAGTCTTTCAAAATACTTACATAATTTATCTAGGTAGCGTTCTAGAGGTTGCTAGACTCATGAATTGATGGTTGTCAGGGATTTTCGGTAAATAGGATTTGGACAGCTTTATATGGAGAGTCTGGTGATTCAAATAAACCGTTCCAATTCCTACTGGCATTCTCTACAACTTATTTATACAAGAATAATAAACATGTATAGCTAAGTAAATGAATTTTGATACATCGACAAAAATTTCACCATTACTATTTCAGCCGAAGATAAATTGTCCAGAAGGTGAATATAATTCCGACGTGGATGGCTAGGAAGATAAATATTTCCGGAACAGCATACCTATATGGCAGTCAGTCGGACATTTTTGAAGAAAAAATGAAACAAATTACACCAAACAATGCTGAAATAAAAAACCAAGACCTGGTTAAATTCATCTCTTCATTCAAAAAGCCATTTTACTACTATAAAATCTCACCATGACTTACCGTCGACGCAAACCATTATTAATGCCAAAAACGTAAGGACAAGAGAGAACATTTAAAAACAATTGCGATTAAAACTCCTGATATAAACTTTTACAGACATACTGTTACATATACACATAGGTGATTCAATTCAATTTCATACTTAAAACTATTCCGTTTGAAAGCGATAGGAACCAGATAGCTAGAGGGCAGGTCATTCAATCACACAACTGGTTGGTATCCAAAGCTTTCACTTGAAACATTCGAATAGCTTTAGAACTAGTTATACCTGGGGAAGCATTATACCATAGCAAGGGCTGAAGTAATCCCGAGAGTTATACGCTAGCTGTGGAATTGGGTTCAAGCTTAACTCCCTCATACGCACACGTTAATCGTCTGAATGAACGAATAGGCATTGGAACTTATACCTCCAGTGGCGTCAGCGATCCGAGCGCGCGGCAAGGACCAACAATTCTTTGAAAAAAGGTCGTAAATGATCCGATTTCTATTACCACTGTTCAGCTAAAAGATAACCTAGTTAAGTCCCAACTTTAAGTCGAACACCGATATCTCGAACTGTTTTTCATGTCCCACGTCCCGTCCATAAGCTGAACACCTCAATAACTTGAACAAACTAACTAACGGTATGTCGAACAAATGAAAGGTCAACAAAGGGGTGGTTGGAGACTCTGTATTTAGAATAAATCAACAAGCTCAACCACATCATCATGCTAAATTCCAAAGGTTCATTATTGAGAATAATAAACCAAAGCTATGAAGCAGGAGCACGGAACGAACCTGACACAAATGCTGTTATAGGTACCTACAATTCAAGAAGCAAGAAATGGCTTAAATAATAAGAGGGTCCTAGGAAAGTTGGAGGGCATACAACCCTATGTTTCTACAATGATGAATAAATTATCAAACACATTTGAAAAAAACTATGTCAATACAATACATTTTCAATGTCCCAAAAACCATGGGGGGGGGGGGGTTACTGCAGTCATTGAAAAAAATTTCCAAGTATATTGCTTGGGGTAAACGATAATTGGGTCTGTTCGTCAAGAAAATATTAACATAAAATTAGAGAAGCAAATAGAAATAGGGAGTTTGACAAAAGGCGGGCAGTGACGTAGAGATAATTCACTGCCTCCTAGTATTGGAGACAAACTAAAATATAATAAACAAGACTGAGATGGGAAATAATATAGCCCGGCCGATAGACAGGACCCATAATTTTTCAACATCCTATATCTTTATTTGATATTTCCTTCCTGATATTACACAACTACCACCTTCCCCACACTCAAAATCCTTTTCACAATTACCTACTTGAGCTAAAATATTCCAAAAAAAAAAGATCAATTTTTGACTCACTGGAATACCCCAAGAAAATAATGTGGTATAGAAATTTTGATTTGCATGGATTTTAATGTACTTAATTATGTACATAGAATACATACATTATTTTGATTTGTATTTAATTTATATTCGTCTCCGGTATTTTCCTGTTTCTAGTACCTACTGATATCTCTAACTACCCATACCTCAAACAGCTTTGCCCAGTCCCGAGGTGTTGAGTTATTGAGTTGCTACTGTATATCGATTTACAAAACCATGGACCTCACTTACCAAACATGGTCGAATGAGGACTGATGAGCAACAGACTCTGAATTTAATAGCAATGTACGTCCAGATAAAATTAAATTAGGTATTTCACAAGGACGAGAGAAAATACCATTACAGTCAAATCAAAGACCACACTGAGGGCTGGAGGCCCTTCTACAACCTTACCAGTAGTATTTACTGTGGGGGTGGCTGATAATTGTAGGGTGGATACTGTTGCTGGGGAGGTGGTCCTGGGGGTCCAGTAGGAGGCCCTTGAGGCCTTGGATACTGTTGGTAGGGGGCACCACTGGGTGTAGGGTACTGAGAATAACCACCAGGGTAACCCTGCGGTGGCCCAGGTGGAGGGGGATAACCGCTTTGCTGCTGAGGTGGCGTGCTCTGAGGTGGGTACTGGGGAGTTTGAGTAGACGCCGAAGGACCTGTGTGCGTCGATGAGGCATACCCTCCACCACCAGGTGCTGGCTGGGGACTCGGTGAGTTACCTGCACTTTGCGAGTAAACTTGGGGGCCCCCTTGTCCCTGGTTCTGATTAGATCCATAACCAGTCGTCGAGCTTCCCACTTGAGGGTTGGGGTTTGGATTCACAGCACTCGGTGGCCCTACATTACCGGGCCCACCCCCAGGGGGGCCACTGTTGTTGGGATAATTACTAGGGTAGTTACCACTGTACGAATTCTGAGGAGCTGGCTGAGAAGCTGGTGGCTGAGGTGTTGGGTAGCCACTTGGAGGAGCACCATAACCAGCAGGATAATTCCCTGGCTGGGTATTGACTGGGTACCTGGAATACATAATTTGAACTTCAATAAACAATATAGCTCCATGATGACTTACTTCTAACAGAGTTCAATGGGGCCCTCCTATCTTTTTCGGCTTTTATGATAAAACCCTATCCACACTGTGACAAACCGAAAGTGAATCATGTCATTCGGCACAACTCGGAAGTCGAACAGAACCATGTTGGATGCAACCCGCTTGAAATGTCGAATTGGACTGTACAGTCTGGAGTTGGTTTGACAGATTCTTCCTCTCCGTTGTTACGGTTTATTATTTTCAGTGAATTAAAATCATTTTCAGCTTTGTCTGAATTTACTGACACTAAAGTCTAGTTTTGACTTGGCTAAAAGCTAAAAATAGATTACTGGTCACAGTAACTGATGAGTAACATACCCTTGTTGAGCAGGAGGAGGTTGATAGGATGCAGGCTGTTGTGGTGGCGGTGGCTGGTTGGGGTTCCCAGTTGGTCCAGGTTGGGGAGGTGGACAGTAACCTTGCTGCTGTTGTGGTGGGGGGCCATAGCCCTGAGGAGGAGGCCCTCCATAGCCACTTTGAGAACCAGGAGGGAACGCCGGCCCCTGGGATTGTCCTCCCATCTGCGGCCCAGCTTGGGTTGGTGGAGCGTTGTAATTCTGGGGCAGCTGTGAAAACAGGAGGAAGTCAAGTTCAATGAAGCCCAACATTAAAACATACAGGTTGACAATGTTGCACCTGGTTCAGAAGGGTATGACGAACAAAAACGTTAATTAGCTCGTTGGGGGGGGGGGGGGGGTGTCATGGTTTTACGACGCCTTGATACCCAATCTAGTCTTTGTAAGCTTGTTCAAATAGAAACAGCAGAAAACTAAGATCAAAAAATGAGAGTAATGTGATTCCCAAACTCTTAGAAAACAAGAACATTTGGATTCCTGGAGCTGATAAACCTGAACATAAGAACTAAATCACTGGCAATGAACTCGTGGAAATCCATTTCAAAGAATAAAAATGGAGTTATTGAAAGGTTATCTATTTCCACTAATACACGACAAATACACTGTTATACCGGTTTTGGTGATCAAACCATCATCAGACGATGAATAAATTATTATTATTATGTCGTGTTTTGGTGTATTAGTGGAAACAGACAACCTTTCAGTAACTCCGTTTCTATTCTTTGTAAAGTACTGGGATTTGGTAGAGAACGATAGCTGTGCAGCTATCATCACATCTTTGAAACCTGAACATTTCTGAGGAGTGTTCCTATCGCGATTAGTTAACAGTTGAGTACCTAGCAGATTCAGCGGGAGAACTCTACACATATTGCCTTCCCTGTTCCAACAGTGTTCATGAACTACACCAAATGATTTAGCAGGAAACACTTTAATGAATTAGCAGGGTCCTCTCTCTGAGGTATCTACCAAACAGTTAGTCGTCCTTGAGGGTTTCAACCAAGCTCTATTCATACAGGTGCATTCAACGTTTTGGGGAGGAAGACCTCTGCACGGTTGGCAAATTCTCGAATTGTATTAAAAAGTTCTTCTAAGACAGGCAAAAACGTCAATTAAACCCACTGCCATCAAAACACTTTCCCCTGGCATTAAAAACAGGTAGTGGCGAGACTTTCCAAAAATTTCAGGCTCATACATCCAAAATACGTATTCTTCAAAAACACCTTCTCAACAGGCAACAATGTACTAGTATATATGCAAGGAATTTTCTTTCCGAGCCTTGTCTAATCCTGCCCTGATCCACAGAACTTGGCCACTGACCGCTCCACAAACCTAAAAAAAACCTTCGGACAAGCCATAAAAATCCTACTGCATCTTAGAAGTTTTGTTCACCAAGCCCGGAAACACTTTCCAAAAATATTTCTTTTTCAGAATTAAAGCTTTTATAGGTTTTTCGAGCGTCCAGGGCAGGATTAGGCAATGCTCAGAAAGAAATTTCCCTGCATCCATAAGAACATTGCTGCCTGTTGGAGAAAGGTGGTTTTGAAGAATACCTATTTTGATGTATGAGCCTGAAATTGTGGAACCGTGAGAAAGTGCATAAGGCTCGCCACTCCCTGTTTTTGATGCCTGGAGAAAGGTTTTGATGGCAGTGGATTTTCTGACGTTTTTACCTGTATCAAAAGAACTTTTTAATATTTTGCAATATGATGCATGTGATCTTCACACATAAAATACTACCTGAAAGGAAGGAAGAATGCAGGTACGTTGTAGGAAAAACTTGACTGCGTTATTTGAGCCTCCTTCACGTCACGAACATCCAGTTTAAAAAATACAAGCAAGAAACTATTTTATCCAACGAAATATGAAAATATTGGTAGTGGGAGATAATGCCTCAGCGCACGCAGGAACTGAGTTTTTTCACACCCCTATTTTATACGGTGTTCTGATGACGTCCAATAATATTTGATAAAGGAAAGTGTTTACACGCCAGTGCATGTCCTTTTGTAACTGAAAACGACCTATAGATAACTCGTTACTTAATGATTTTCTTCTTATGCAATAAATGCTAACTTGTAACTCACAATAAAGAACATTAAATTCTTTTATTAAACTCAATAGGTTAGCAATCACATGTGGAAATTTTCTAGAAACAATCTGTTGGGAATTACGATTCTTCTGGATCGTCTGAGACTACCCACCTGGGGAGATGAAACCTGAGGCTGGTTGGGAGCTGGTGGGTACTGAGAATTAGGGTAGTTCTGGGGCGGAGGTGTCTGCTGGGGGTATCCCTGTGGTGCTGGCCGGTACTGTTGGGGTCCTGTTGGCCCTGAAGTTGAGAGGAGTATAAGGTTAGTGGTACGGAATGAACTTAACTTGAATGGAAGCAGTCCCTAATCATGAACTCAACACGGTTGCTAAACCTGAATTTCAAAAGACAGGTTACAGTGAACAAGACTGAGACCCACTCTGCTGTGGAGGCATTCCCTGTTGAGCTGGTGGCATGGGGGGCCTGTAGTTCGGTTGCTGTTGGAAAGATGCAGGATTCTGAGGAGGTGGCTGAGGTGGACCCTGTTGCTGTTGACTCGGTGGCATCTCTGGTCCAGGACCACCTGGAGGACCTTGGGGTCCTCCTGGAGGTCCAGTACTCTGAGGGGGCGGTGCTCCAGGATGCATTCCTTGATGATGTGGTGCGCCAGGAGGTGGACCTGGTTGCTGCATTCCAGGCTGAGGCATTCCCTGGGGTGGCTATTCAATAGAATTAAATGATAAACACATACATTCTTATGAAGAAAAATCGGTAGTACAGCAGGTATATAAAATTTGTATCAATGGTCAACAGGGAAAAGCCAATCATGGCTCCTAAAAACAGTTGAACAACGAACATGAAAGAATTCAGGAAAACAACATTCTAATATTATAAAAGTAGAATAATTAAAGCGTTTATGATTTATATTGAAATCTAAGGACGAAAATTCTACAACTCACTGGCAAGAGGGCCTGTATGTTCTGAGAAGCGTCGGCGATTGATGCCAGATATACCAAGTTCCTGTGCAGAATTTGCTGGTACCTGGCGATCAAGACATAAACAATTATTGAAAACATCCTTCAAGGAGGGTAAAACAAAATTATAATGGTATAACATGAAGAGTAGGTTAACTAGTGGCTTACTGCATGCATTCCTGTGGTTTTCCTTTATTTTGGTATTCCTGAATTGTCTGAATTAACTGGCTGTTTTCATCAAGCATCTGTAACAAGACATATCACTGACGACTGTTGGATGTGTAATTATTTCTTAATTTGTGCGTAGTTGCACCTCAGCGGAGTTAGAGTTGTGAACCTATTGTGTCTTGATAAATATGAGCAAATGTGGACGTGTGAGCTTGAACTAACTGTATTTTATTAAAGAGTGAAAACTGGAACTGAACGGCTAGACGAGCGCCCTACGCTGAGAAGAGTCCAGACAACATTGAAGAAATTAACATAATAATTGCTTAAAGGGGCCCTGCGTTGATCAAGTCTTGGTAGACAACGCTAATGAGCTGGACCAGAGCCCAATGCCATTTGTAGAAGAATGGCTGGGACACCCCAACCACTAAGTACTCGAAATGGGTTTTGCACCCCCTCTCCCCATCCACAACTCATTAAACCACTACACCACACTGGTCCAATAAGCAAATAACAGTGGCATATACGAATTGTGTGTCTTAGAATTAATAAAACCATCTGCATAATATTTGAAGAATCTTCTGCCAAGGACCCAAGGAACTCTAGCTCCCTGGGTCATGTTGTTTTAGTTCTTTCAACACGACACCTGATTAGGTGTCTTGAGAAGAATAAAGAAATGTGTTAACTAAATCTGTTATGTTATGGATTCATAACGTAACCGATTTATTCTCTAGATAGGATAGCTATATAACTATTTTATCTAGGGTCAGTACTTAAGGACCAACATTATTGTAGAAATTGTCGCTAGGAACAGTGTAAATTACCAGAACTTGTCACCTGCCTAACCCTGTAAAAGCGTTGTTGAATGTTTCTCCCTCTCCTCCACATCTGTTGGAAGTCAGACTGTATGATTAGGTTGGTTTACTGTGAGTTTTACGGGAGACTAGCAAACCACCAGCTAACCGTTTTATGAACAGTTAGTTTGCACGACCAACGCCAGCTTGGAAACCACTTGAACGTCACGAGCACAGCAAATGGGTTTGGCCGGAATTATACAGAGTGAAGAAGAGGAAGCATCTAAAGCTGGAAACCAAATAATTCCCTATCACTGGATGGGAGATGGTGCGGTAAGGAGGTACTCGTCAGAAACCGGTAAGCAAAGAGGCCCTCTGACCAATCTGGAGAACAGAAACCCGTCTACAAGTGGTCAGAAGAACACAGCAAAGAGGACGACGACATGGATACTATTCAGTTAGAGAAGAGTCAGGAACTGTAATGCGAAAGTGACTTTCTAGTGTTTTATTTCACCACCGGGAACCTATTGTTTCGTATCTCCTCTTCCTTATGACAACGCTGTACCGTTCTTACACACAATGAAGAGTACCCATGACTTCTGTTTATACTCCCCTATTTTTAAATGACAGTAGGCTCCACTCTAAGAATTTTTAGTTTAACCGTTCTCTCATACGATAGGGCTTTAAAATTTTCGGCAACAAGTGACGTCACTGCACCCCTCCCGTCTGGGCGGGACCCCCATGCCAAGTGTGGTGTGGTGTAACTAAAGGACTCCATGCATGGAGTTGAGAGATGGTCGCAATTGGTAAAGGTTCAGGGGTATGCTTGTAAAACAGGTAAGTAGGAGTACTCAACAGTTCACACCACTTGGCAGACGGACCATGCCTATCACTTGTTTCTGATGGATTTAGAATGTCATATTTTTTATTGTGATAATGTAGTTTCATAATGCAGTATTGTGTGGATGTTCGTTCATAATACATCACTATTTTAAAATGAACGTGTTTTTTTTTCTTCGAGGTCACTCTTGCCTCAAGAACGTTCAATTCAGGTCTTGCTCTGTACTTACTGGGTGTAGGAAGCAGGAGCAAACCAGATTTGAGTACCTAAACAAGTATGTAACCACCAAACACAATACTGCATTCCGCAGCAGATCCGAGTTGTAATCTACTCAATTTGAAGCAGTTGTTATAAAAAATTGCAGGATCTAACGTCACATTCTTACCTTCTGAATCTGAGCGGGGCTTGGCGGCTGCCGGGGACCCCTTTGCACAAACGAAACCGACATGTCCAGTGGGAGTTGCAACACCTTGACAAATAAGTACCTACATAATCATTCTTCATTGATGATAAACAACATCCTCATATTGATAGGTATAATTTGACAATAGGTTAACTAGTTACTTAGCGAGGGAGAAACATATAAAAGGCAAAATTACACACGGACGAAGGGACGATAGAAATGATCTGATCTAAATCACTGGAGTATTGGTATGGGGAACGACGGAAACACGATAACTAGGAACAGTTGTCCTCTTGTTCGCAGCATCTACGATTTATGTTTGCAATATATTGGGGATTTCTAAATTTCAATAAGAATGAAAGAAAACTTACGTTTAACAGTTCCAAGTCTTGACGAGTGAACGATTGATAAATTATAAAATCCCTTTATTTCTTCCTTCCAGCTTCTATAGAAAAACAAAATACAAAAACATAGTAGTTTCACTAAATTCCGCAGGAAGCTGAGTAGGCTGAGTAGCGCTAGGTATGAAGATCTCCGACATACTTGGGATATTTGGTATGAAAACTCCATTTCTTGGGAAATTTTTAACAGGAAGTCTTGTACTTGCCTGTTAAACGAATAAAATTCGTTGGACTTGGAACTTACCCACCGATAAACGAATGAAATTTAGTGGCATCGTGGAAGCCCTTTACGATTCATACCACCGTACGATTATTCCATAGATGAAGGTTGGCAGCTCTGCGTAAGACTTCCGACTTCCAAGAAGCTAAAATTAGGTAGTTACAAATGGCGTCTCTTCGAGCTTGCGTACGCCTCCTCGGGTCCCGTCATTCTGCGATGTTTTTCTGACTTATATCGTGTTTTCAACCGCACTTCGTTACAGCGCTCGGCTTGGTGAGATAATCAAATTTTATTTTCTGCTATCATAATCGGATATTTCCTTCTGGTTTCGGCCTCTACAGACACGTCCTGTTCGCCTTCTGCTATGCCGTTGCTGTTCGGAAAATATTTGTCTGAAAACCGTTTCAGAAAATAGCCTTCACTTCCCCATTCGACGTTTTCTTGTTAAATGTCCTTAGAATTGAAGGAAAGGTAATTCTTAAGATTTTCTCAGACTGTTCGATTGTCTTCCGGTGATTGGGGTCTGCAGTTACCTATCGACTTACTTTCAGTTGCGTTCAGCAGGTCGATAGAATGGTCTTCAGTACGAAGGATGATAATAGAATGACTGGACCTTCCCAAAACGAATTTACCTACATTTAGTTAGTGCACCAATCAATTATCAGCTCGACGAGTTTTGAATTAGCACCTTGAGTAGGTAGGATTAGGTACCTAGTTTCATGTTCAAATCTCCCAACCCGTATTTTTCCAGTTCATTAAGTTTCTGATAAGAAATCAATCCAAATATCATGCAATTCCTGGTAGTTATGTCGTTATTGTGTCCTGAAGTGCAGCCATTCAGCACGCAACTATTTTTGACAGCCAGGAGATGAATAGGTACCTATGTCCCCCCCCCCCCCTCTTGTCGCTTCATAATACCTATGACCCCCAATTATGTTTTTTGTACCCATATACTTTCTACTGTTCTTTAAGTTAGCTAATTTAATTTATTATAGATACATTCTTTATACAGTGCTACTAATGGTTCCTTTCGCCATAATGTTATATTTTTCCATGTAAATGAGCGTTACCAACGCGTTCAGTTTTATTTTTTTGAAAGTAAATTATATCCTGAGAATTTTAACGCCAACCGCATTTTCCTACGATAAGTAGTTAGTTTTTATTCTGTGATTTTCCAGTTTCGCACACCACCCCTCCCACCGGTGCGGAACACCGTTGCCTGGTGTGATGTCACCAGCGCAGGAAACTTCTAAAAATCATGGAATAAAAACTGCTTACAGTACTGTTGGTGCCAAAATTTTCTGGATGGAATCTACTTTCATTAAAAATAAATAAGATTACATTTTTCAGGCACATGAGTAACCACCGTCATTGGGCTGCTCCTCTAAATACGCGCTCACCCTTGCTCCGCCTCTTGCACCACTTGTTTAAAAACTGGTACAACGTGCGTAGCATTTTTAAGAAACCACGATCTGCTGAACGAGCCGGAAATGAACCCTATCGTCTGTGCGGGATTGTCATGAAACAAAGCCTAAGTATGTTTTCATCCACACGTACGGGGATTCATGTAAAATCCGAATGAATGAGAACTAATTACTCTTCACATCGGGAAAAAATCGAAAATTTGGACTAAAATTGCTTGTAGCAAATGATTTTTTAAGATGCGGGTTTAGTGACACCAGTGTGGGAGGCATTGGTCCACCGCTTCTAGACAAAATAATGTAGATGACTGCACCCATGGCTAGCTACAGATATCAACCAGTTAGCAAAGCTTCCCAGCACGGTTACCCCGCTTCTCAAAAAATCTCGATTTTTCAAAAGCCTCTTTAAAGAAAGTGAGAGAGAGAGAACGCGCGCGGCTTTCCCCGATTCATCCATAAAACAGTAATGTAAAACCAAATCACGATAATTGCCCAGTGAGTAGAGTACTTCTGTGAACTTGAGTTACTTGAGACTGTTTTCACGTTGTATTATCACCGACAGTACTCTCCTACGACGGTTAGTTCTTTTTCTATGACCTTCCAGTTTCGGTAACAAGTGACGTCACACTGGGCAAAGGGGTCCCGCCCTGGCGGGAGGGGTGCAATTACGTCACTTGTTGTCAAAACTTCGAAAGCGGTACAAGTATGTTATAGCCCCGCCAATATCGATTGTATCGATTATCTCAAAAACATCGATCCTTGTGGTATCGATGACGGCTCAATATGGCGTCCCGATGCCTACATCCCGGGTGCCGATATCAACTTTCAAAATGAATACGGGAAGACCATTGTAAGGACACCAAAAAATAAGAGTGACTATAACATACTTGTACCATCTATTCAGGAGTCCCAAACAACCTGCTCATTCACGGGATAGTTTCTGGGATTGTTCATCTTTTTTGAGATGCGAGCGCTAGCGAGCATCCAGATCGCTCGACAATGCGAGCGGCGGAATGGGAACTAAACTTCTTGTACACCACACCCACCGTCTTGTCTGATACACGTCATCGATACCACAAGGATCGATGTATTTGAGATAATCGATACAATCGATATTGGCGGGGCTATAACATACTTGTACCTCGAAAGCTCATAGAAAAAGGAACTACTCATCGTAGGAGAGTGCGGTTGGCCTCAAAATTCTTCGAGTGGAACCTAATTTCATTTAAAAATGGGAATGTATTATAAACAGAAATCATGGGTACTCATTTGCTTGAGGAAGTCCTTTGTACCAAGTGGTTGTCGTCTCCTGAGTTCATCGAGTTATTCGATGTTTTCATATCAAATCAGTTCATTTATGTCATTGAGTTTTTTTCTGTTTGCCCTTAGGTGTTGGATCGAATCTGAGACGTCTTTCAACCAAGAAGACATGAGTTGGAACGCTGTAAATGGATCAAAGGAGGAGATGCCTGGTACCTCGTGGGAAGTGCCTCTCACAGCACCACACATTAACCATGAAACTATCCTTGTGCCTACTCCAATCAAGATACCCCCGCACCCCCACGTTCCCATCGAACATAATCAGGTCGCCCAAATCCATCAGCACATTCCCCAGCCACCACATGTAAGCTTCTTGATTATTTGTAGAGAATGACACATGAAGTATGATGGAACTGATGAATCCAATATTTTTTATTCTCTCCCTATTGAAGGGCATAGCCAGTCCGTACATGGAACATGAAATTAACCAGGAACTGGCGAAACACGGATGGAAATCGTTCTGGAGCAAGCGAGAAAACCGTCCTTATTACTGGAATAAGACTACCGGCGAGTCACTCTGGGAAATGCCTGTTCTGAAACCACAAGTAAGAAAAGTTAGATGTGTAAAACAATATTCATAAATGGATATGATACCTACCAATATCAGTTTATATTTTGTACGAGGTGGTGGGATTTACAAATTAATTTGTCTCGTTCTTGGTACAGTGCTTCGAGGTCTCTCTCTCTCTGGTGGTGCTTCTATTACTATGCAATCTATTTTTGTTGCATAGAGAAACTGTGGGGACGAAACCCCTTCCAGCCCCCCCCCCCCCTCTCTAAAATCTCCAGTGTATAGAGACTCGACTGCTTAATCAATACTGATCCACATGCAATCGTACGAAGTCGCATGTCAAGTTTGTTGGAATAGATGCACACCACCAGTGTGTCTGAAAAAAGGGTCTTGATTGGGAGTTATCAACTCAAGGGAGCGTGAAAGTATGTTAAGTGAGTGGAGGTAATTTTTCATGTTATCTCAGTGGAAATTCCAAATAAAGAAAAATATGTATCCAAAAAGCTTGAGAAAACCTCTTGAGCTCACTGGACCGTGGACGTTTGGGTGTGTGGTGGTATTTATCATAATCCATACTGATCCATCACTTCTCTGAACATACAATCCTCTTGGAGTTGCTAACTTTAATATTCAGCTTCATCTTTAATAGTCGTTCTGCTTTCGGTTTTTGCTGGTTTTGCGATTTTTACCACCTACCTTCAAAATTGTGTTACCATTAACAACAGACTCCTTCATGGATGCTCTACAGCTTCCATTTTCAAGTTATGGTTCTATATCCTTATCAGGTGGAATAAACTGGTTCCCGTGAGATGCCTCGAGCGTGGTTAGTACTTGGATGGATACTTCACTCAAGGGGCGAGGCAGTTAGTAGCAAAGAGCGAAATGATCAGGTCGAATTCTGATCCTCTTATTGGGGAACAGCTGATCACGTCCGTGTCGCTGGCAGGGCAGTTGGACAAAAAGACCCCAGCCAGGAATGGCTGTTACTTTATTTTTTTGGTCCTAAAATCCGAGTTGAGGCTCAGTTAGGCATATACGTCACACTCCCGCCTTGTTTTTCTAACTCCAGATTTCTTTTTGTTTCCCCAATTTTTTTATAAGCATTTTATGGCGGAACGACCCTTTTTTCGTTAGAGTATAGCAAGGTACTTGATGTAACAGTGACTGGAGTACTCCGTTTTGAGTGAATATTCTCAGGTTACCTATCTGGTTGCATTACCTGTCAGGTTTGGTTGGGGCCGTGATTTTATTGAAGCAAATTTGGGTTGGAAACCCACATTCCTGTTCCGTATAACTATTCCTTATTTGGCCAAAGTGAACTGCAACAAGTTGAGGTCTGATGACATATGCCAGCAATGTCACAGCCTTCTAACACGACATGGCAGCTTGTTTTTTTTTAAAGAGGGTTTTGCAAACGTTGTAGCGTTTCTCAGTCGTTTTGCTTTCTTTTTATTGCTAATTGAAAGTCACAAGTGGTGATCAATACAGTTTTCAAACGTTTTTGATTGAAACCAAGGCTTACTTTTTATGACAGTAGGGCAGTGCCCAAGAGTGCCCTATATTGATTTGCGAGGGGTCGCATGTAAGCCAACCTGATAAGATCATCAATCTTGTTTTTACCTAACAGTCGAACAGTAACTGCAACATAACTGATGATATTGAAACGATAATTTTGTCTTACAATGGTTTTTAGCGAATTTTCAAAAATGAAACTTTGAAATCGGTCCAACATATTCAGAACATGGTTTTTGAAAATTTTTTATAGGCCAATCTCTTTCAGAGCATCCTGAATTCGTCCATAGATTTTAACAAAAATTTACATTTACGTGTTACTCCAGACGATATCTGACCTTGGGTACATGGTAAAAATTCCAGATTTCGCCAAAGTGTTCGTATTGCCAGACTAAAGGATGAGAGCAATTTTCTAAAAGTTATTTTTTTAGGAGTCAGAAATCGGTAAAAAGACTAAAATCGCGAACAATTGATATAAAATCACTGAAAGTGGTATGAAAGAGTGAGTAAAGACAGAAAAGTAAGGGCTAAAATATTAATTCACTTAACGTTGTGTGGAATGGTGATTCACGACTGAAAGTGGGACTGTTTTGGTGATAAAAATAATTTTATAAAAAAAAGATCGGTGAAATTTGACTATGTACCTAAGGGTCAGAAATTGGTAAAAATGGCTACAATTATTTAAAAAAAATGAAATTTTACGAAAAGTGGTATGATTCTCGCTGTCATCTTTTTACCGGATAACACGAATATTTCTTGGGAAATTCGCTCTTATAGCCATGCTGCATGACTTTATATATCTATGTTTATCTGAAATTATGAATTGCGATGGTTGAATGTTATTTATTGTATTTCAGTTTGACCCTTTAACAGACCCCTTGGGGATCAACCATAACCCGCCGCCCCCGCAGCCTTCTTTGCAGCTCCCCGTCAAACGAAGGGCGTCTGACGAAGGAGTCGGGAGCCCAGCAGCAAAGAAAGCTTTCATGTAAGGCTTCCTTAGTTTAAAACTATTATTGTGTCAACGATGTATTGGATATCTGAACTGGATGGAACTCGTCAGATAGCACCAACCCGGTGATGAAACTAGAGATCTGTTTTCACCTATTGGTAACAATGTAAGCTAAATTGGATAGACAGAGTGGCGAGGGAACGATTGTTGTGACTTTCTCGTGATTAGTTGAATGTCTTATACGAGCTACTGTCTGATCACCCTGCGTTTGTGCGAGTTTCGGAATTATGCACTGGAGATGGGAATAGTCCAAGTAATATCCACAAACCGTGGACACTCCATGTGTCCATGGATGTGTGGAAATTCCAATAAATCATTTTATGAGATTGGGCCGCATTTGTACACCCATAGTGGCTCCAATGGCATACAATTGATATGGGACCACCATCTGTAATGCCACTAACATTCTTTGCCTACTCGTATGGATTTTCTGTATTTTGATCAATGAATTGTTTGTTTGTTGTAAATCATATTAATCACTGTTACAGTGGTCCTTGGGACTTGGACTTCCCCACTAACGTTGTTATATTTGAGAGGTCCCCAATGAACATTCCTCACCCTCATCCAGTGGTCGAAGCCTATCGATGTAACTTGTGCAACAAACTTCGACAATGCTACCACGAACTTTGCCATGCTCGGGAGAGTGAGTTACCAATGTTTATTGTCCTACCATAGCTGAACTACTTTGGAGCAGGTTTGCTGCTCTAATCAAAGTTTTGACGAAGAACTACGCCAGATGTAAAACCACGCCTATTATAAATGTAACAATTTTTGTTTGATTAGATGTTGAGGCTCCAAAAGACTCTTTCAACCGATGGTTGGTAGAAAGGAAGGTAGTGGACACAGGCACCGATCCACTCCTGCCCAGCCAGTGTTATCCGGAAATCTCCATGTCGATGTACCGCGAGATCATGAACGACATCCCTATCCGCCTTGTCCGACCCAAGTTCACTGGTGATGCGAGGAAACAACTGTCCCGTTACGCAGAATCTGCAAAGAAACTTATCGAATCAAGGTGGAAAATAATATTATTTTTACTGATCGAGTCAGTTGCATATCACTCGCAGGTACTGAGGACACCTCATAACGAATTTCGCGCAGTGTGTCTCTTTGTTTTCGACGGTCCTGTCGTTTGTTTGCGCTGCCTTTTGCGCGTAGCCTTAGTAATAAATTTCGACCTCATAATCTCAGTTTTTCAAAATAGCCTCAGTAAATTATTTTCATGTTGAAATTTCGAAGTTATGCCATGAAACGAATAGTAAGAGTTTTTGTGTGACGTCTGAATCTTGTGGGCGCTAGCCACCCCTATAGGAGGGTGTAAATTTCCAAGCTCAATTTTCGCTCTTGATGTGCTTCTAATACAAAAAGTCAAAACCAGCTTAGTGCTGAGGTAAGTATTCTCTGTTATAGGAAAATATGGACCCATATTGTTGAATGCATCTGTCCTCAACTGCCTCCTGAAACATCACAAGAGTTCTGTAACAAAGCTTTGATGACAAGTTTTACTTTCCTTACCCAATCCGAAGTGTAATGATATAGTTGCAATCACCCCGGATAAATATTTTTATAGGTGTTCATCCTATCTGATACCATACCATGTTTCAGGCAAATGTATGTCCAATTTCTGGTTTCGAGGCTCGATTTCTATTGTTCTGTCAAGAAAGCTTCCGTAGAAAAATCAACTTTCAAGGTTCATTATCTGGTAACTATCAAAAATTATGAACCAATCGGCTGAAAATCGTCAAGCGAAAATTGCCCTTTTTTCAGCAAAAACTTTGAAGTATTAAAGGTCCATGAATGCTGTAGCCACTCATGTGAGTTGAATAAAAATCTATTGAGCCACTTGGAAGGAGAATTGGAAAATGAATTAAATATTGAGTTTTTAAAATTTTCCTCGCCAAACCTAAAGGGTAATAAAAAAGTATTGCAATCACCCTGAAAAAAAAATTTCCTGGGACTCTAACTGATGTTAATTAATTTATATGTGTTGTGGACAGATGTATGTTGGTGTCAGAAATTGTTGGTGGTTGGGGATAAATACGAAATAACGTGAAATCCACTCTGCACAAGCCTTGCAGTTGCGTTTGTTGGTGTTACCGAAGTAACTTACTTAATGATAACATGTACCTACCTAACTGTGATCATCATCTTAGGAACGCATCATCCGAGAGTAGGAAGGTTGTGATGTGGAATGTGGAGGACACATTCAACTGGCTGCGCCGGACGATTGGTGGTTCATTTGATGACTTCCAGGATCGTCTTGCTCATCTCAAGGTAAATGTTTGTTTATGCATTTACTGCCAGGATGAAAGTGATCTTTTGTATGAGAATAGCACCTGTCCCTGTACATGATAATTATGGGGTGGGACTATTATTATCTGTACTCTACTGTATTATTTGTATTATGTGTACTCTCTCACTAATCAAGATGCTGCGCTAAATGGAGAAGCCACTGAATTCCCAATTCATTGGCTTCTCCAATATTGGCAGGCTGCCCAAAGAAAGCCCTGTCAGAGGCTGTTAGGCCTGGAAGTCAGTAGGTTGTTCACATTGGTGGCCATCAGTGTGACTCTTACCCATGGACCCATGGTACACCAGAGCTCTGTCGAGAGTAAAAAGGATCTTAGTCCTGATGTATACTGACATCAGAATTGAAAGGTCGTTGTTCAAGCTGCCAATGCACAGCACAACTGGTTTCAGACTTCCGATTTTTTCTTCAGAGACCCATGGCTCATCTCTATGCATTATCAGTTCCAAATCATTGAAAAACGTTGTAACTATGGTGGGGGGGGGGGGGGGTAATGGCATGGTACTGTAAATGTTTCCAAATGGGCTGTGATAAGATTTTTGATTTATTCTTTTCGCTCATTTGCTGGGTTGTTGAGAGGAGGTGGCCTTGGATCAACTGCTGTCTCACATAATATCGGGTTGTAGGGACCAGTCTGGTCGATTTTCATTCAGTAGTGAAAACAGTATTGTAATAAAATCGATCAGCCTGGTCTCTACAACCCGATCTTCACCGCTCGATACTGGTCGTCACCACTCAGTACTGTCTCTGACAGGTTGTAGCCCCCACCTCCCGCGTTCCGGACAGCTCACTGTGGGCTAATCTTGAGGCTTTGTTGGGCTGAAGTAACTAAATGGTAGTATTGAAAAAAGAAGATTTGTCCTCAAAACATCAACTTCTACCTATTGCTATAAATTTTAGTACTATTCAATATTCTTACCACTCAGTCCAGCAAAGTGCCAGGCCGAGTGGAATTATATTAGGGACGCGAGAGAGATATCAGAAGTTTGAGGACGCAATGGGCGGCATCTGCAAACTTGTGATATCTCTCATAGCACCCCGAAAAATAATACAATGAAACTATTCTTGAATTCTAACTTTTCCTTCTTTTTGCCAAAAACCCTGTATAATTTGAACGACTTGGGAACTCGAACCAATCCTGTTTGGAAAATCGAGTAACCGGTGTAATGTTCCTTCAAGTTTTTTTGTTTCATCATATTGACTAGGTAGGTATTGACACTGATTTAAACAAAAACACGCATGAGAGAACTAACTTGCTTTAAATTTTAGGAACAATGCCAACCTCATCTGACAGAAACATGTAAAGAATCTGTTGAGGGCATATGTTTGAAAATTTATCATCTCTCCACGGACTACTCAAAAAAAGTGAAGGACAAGCATCTTGAAATACTTAAGGAGCAGGGCATGCCTGGTAAGTCAACGGTTACGTTTGGAGCGTCATAGGATTGGGAGTTAGGTGTTGTAACTATCGATATACTTACCTAATGTAAATATTTATATGAACTGAATGGTCTCATGATTTATCTAAAATGACGTCGGAAAACTTTGGAATTCGGTTTTTAGTTTATATGATTTGACTTGGTCAGTAGCTCCAGTTTACCATTATAATTGTTTGCGGTTTTTACTAAAACCATTGGCACGAGGAAATGTAATTCATTTGTGTCTGCTAAATTATATTTAACTTGGAATTTCAACTATTCTGTTAACATTTTCAGAACCCAATTACCACAGTGTTGTGAACACCGCTCGCAAAGTGTGGTGCTACCCTGTACAGTTCAGCACTCCTTGCCCACGGCTCCCTCCAGTCGACTATCTAACTGACAGGGACCAAGTCCTTCTAAGGTTCCAACGTGAAACCTTTTCCATCAATACGCTTCATTTACAGAAACTCGTAAGTGTCAATAGCAAAAATATGTCGAGTGTACGACCCATATGATCATTAACGTTCTGAGCGTGTTTATAGTCTGCCTAGGAGATCCACTGTACATGTTTGGAAAATGTGGGGTGAGCCTGTGCCCGTGAACGTTAACACTCTGTCACTTGGTTCGAATCCATTAATCCCAAAGTGGGGCTTTGAGACACCAGGTAGCTTTGAAGGACATGATGGGATCGAATTCTGATCTTCCTGAGGGATCGAATTCTGATCTTCCTGAGGGATCGAATTCTGATCTTCCTGAGGGATCGAATTCTGATCTTCTCGAGAGTACGGCCAATCCGTGACGCTTGCAGGGCAGTTGGGCGCTTACTCAGCATTTAAAAAATACAGGGGGTTTTCAAGGTGTTTTGGAGAGTTAAACCGTATCACATTACTGTGTGCCTCATGAGATACGACAGCGCCTGTGTATCTAAGATACGGCATTTTTGTGCGTCCACTGTTGCATCTTACGATAAGGGTAGTGTATCTACCCAACTGTATCTACTAGAAACTGTCTAATATCACCAAGAATCCCGCTTTGTTTGGTTTTGTCACTATTAGCTACATAGAGAACTAGATTAGGGTAAATTTAACGGGTTGCCAGCAGATATAGCCTCCCTCCTTGTTGATTACTTGATCTCAGATATCTCACTTGTGTGTTCTAGGAATACCTGTACCGTCTGAGCTGCTTTGACGACAAGAAATTGGAACACTTTCTGACTCGGGTGTGGATGCTGTTGAAGCGATACTCGGCCTACCTTGGTAACTCAAATACAGCTCACCGGTCACAGACATCTCTCCCTGCCCCAGTCTTTGAATGCCTCAACAAAGCTTTTGGTGTCACATTTGAGTGCTTTGCATCGCCGTTCAACTGCTACTTCAGACAGTACTGCTCTGCATTCCCGGACATAGATTCCTATTTTGGTTCTAGAGGGTAATTTGATCTTCATACTTTATTTTTAATCAAATAGTTACCTCATACCAAGATAGGTTATTTTTAATCAAATAGTTATCTCAAACCAAGATAGGTACTATCTCATCTGACTCCATACTTTCAAATGAAAGAATACTTCGGTAATCCTTATTATGACTTCCTACTTTCATTTTATTAGGTAGTAGCTGCACTCGGCATGCGTTGCAGTGCCACCCAAAGAAGTAGAGTGTGTGTTTTAATTTGGTTTATTGAATTGCTTTTGTATAGACCTTTTTCCCCTGTCTGATGCGTACATGAATACCTGCCTAAATTCAGAAGGTTTTCCGACGCGTGAGCAGGCCACATACCTGTCCGTCCTTGTTTAAAAGACTTGTGCGCCAGATATTGTAAAATGGTTCTGCTTATTCAGAATCCTTCGCAGATCTGCACACATCAACTCACCATCACAATTGGATGAATGGTATTAGAATGCATACGTGACAAAGAATCATTCAGTTTCATATAATATATGAGTATATAGATAAAAAGTTGACAGTTATAGTGTGTAAAGTAGAAACCATGAACGGCTTTCCAGCAACTGGTTGAATACTTACTTTGCCCAAAAAAATAAAGAACTTGCAATACTTACTATGAAAACCTCTACCTAAGTCAAATGCCAGCCATCCACAGAGAAGACATTATATTGATTTAAGCAACCAACCAACACCTACAATACAATACCTGCTGAATGTCCCTTGAAGCATTAATCTCTTTGAATGTCTGAGATAGCTGCTCGATTAGGTGCCTTATAGCTCACCAGTCCCATCAGGTACATTTTTGACGACCATTTTCAAGATTATTTTCACAATCAACACCACTTATGTCATAAAGTACACACCCTCGTTTGTTTTAATACACGCGCGCCAGATGGTGTACCTACTACTAATTATTTGTATCTAAGAAAAGTTTCTTTTATTATGCCGAGTTTTATGATAATTTTTGTATTTGTTGAAACATTGTGTAACTCTTCTCCCTAACGTGGACCCTTAGCCTACATAGGGGAATATACGAACTTGTCACTCGCAATGAAACCGTTGTCTATTTCCACTCATACTGGTTTCGGTCGTCAAACCATCGTCAGTAACAAAGAGTAACTTTTTCAATAATTTTCAGAAACAATAATTTTCCTTTACCTTTACCAATCTTTTACCTATAGGTACCTTCTGAGGGTGGATTTTCATAATCAACATTTTGCCTTTTCATGGCAAAAAAAAGTAGAAACCGTGGGCATCGCAATCAGAATGGTATAGGAACGCATAAAGGATGAAAGAAAGAAACATTTACACACACACACACACGCACATATATACAGGGTCTAACATGAGTGATGCAAAACCTCTCTCCCACGTGTTCGACATCTAATTTCCGGCCAAAAGTGTCCTATAACTTTTTTTTTTACTCCGCTTAAAACCCCAATTTTTTCACTTTTAACATTTTTTTCGAGTTTCCGACCTCGTCTCACTAAAGCAGCTATAATTTCCTTAATTTAAAGAGTAAATTCAAATTTGAAGATACCGTTGGAAAGAGTAACATTTTGAAAAGTGAATTTTGTCAATCGTCTATTTTTTCAAACGCTTGGTGATCCTATTAATTCTTGTAGCAGAATGGTGAAAGTAAGCTAAAAAATGCGCCAAAACGTCAGCTTTCCAACGGACTAATCAAAAGTTTTTTGGAATTGATTTCAAGAGAGAAAATGAGGTTTGAATGCGAAAAAACGTGTTGTTTCTGGCTAAATCGTGGGTTTTTCATGAAATCATAATCATGAAATTAATTACCGTTTTGCCTCATCCATCCCAATCCGAACCACCACAGAGCGGCCGACCTTCCGCTCACCCCGTCCGTTCCAAAAGTCAGAGTTCATTGTTACAAGGGTGTAAGTTGTGCCCAGTAGGAGTGTTAGCACGAACATCACCGAAATCCCACACACAAAAGCGAACACCTTCATAATTGCACAGGCACATACCCTTGAAAAAGCCTTGAAGGAGCCCGTCGGTTTGGTTACTGCAGAGCGTACTCCCTTGCTGCTTCACTACCGCTTCCATTTGCAAAGCCGTATATGAAAATCATGTCTACGTACTCGCTTGTGGTATAGCGGACCATGATAAACGAATAAATGATGACACGAAAAAAGAAAATACGGCGAGAAGAAAGAGGTGAAATGGATCGATACAAAACAGTATGTCGAAGGAATCAGCAATGTTGAATAAAGGGTCCATAGGTGGCAGCGAAAAAGATCTCATCCCAGTCATTCGTAGAGGTACACAACAGTCGTCTCACGGATCTTTCAATCATCTTCGCTTAACTTCCATAGTTCCATTCTTTGTAATGCCAACACCCTTGGACTAAAATGAAAATAACGACCAAATACTTACTGGGAGATGATGTGAGGGTGTCACCGGTCGATTCGAAAATTACCCCATAGTTGACTCAAAACACTACTTCCAAATCAATTCCGAAAAACTTTTTGATTAGTCCTTTGGAAAGCTGACGTTTTGGCGCATTTTTTAGCTTACTTTCACCATTCTGCTACAAGAATTAATAGGATCACCAAGCATTTGAAAAAATAGACGATTTTAAGATTTTGAAAAAATTCACTTTTCAAACTCCATTTTCACTCCTCAAATCCTCCTAAAAAATTTTTGTTAGGCATTAGAAATACAGGAAATTTAACGCTCTTTCCAACGTATCTTCAAATTTGAATTTACTCTTTAAATTAAGGAAATTATAGCTGCTTTAGTGAGACGAGGTCGGAAACTCGAAAAAAAGTTAAAAGTGAAAAAAGTGGGGTTTTAAGCGAAGTAAAAAAAAAAAGTTATAGGACACTTTTGGTCGGAAATTAGATGTCGAACACGTGGGAGAGAGGTTTTGCATCACTCATGTTACACCCTGTATACAGGGTGTCCCAGTTGCTTCTGGAGAAACTCGGGGAATAGATTCTGCTCCTCATTTGGAGCAAAAAATGCTGAATAACATTTTTTCGAAAAGTTCTTCGTTTTAAAGATATCCGACAATTTGTGTTTTTCCAACTTTTCATTACCTTACCATATAAAAACGCTAATAAATTCGAAAATATTGAGACTACAACAAATCCAATTGCACCGTGTGAAAGAACGTTTAATTTCCTGTAAGATTCTTCTGTTTTCAATGGTCGGAGTTACTTAAAATGTTGGCCAGTATCAGTTGGAACATCTGAAAATTTCAAAATTTAAAATTTTGAAAAATATTGTACGTTCTACTGAGGTTAAAAAAAAATCTACAGCTTGTAGTAGAGTTGAAAAATGATAATTGAACGTTTGAAAACATGAGCAGAAGTGAAATGGGGGGGGGGGGGGGGATTAATTTGACCCTAGTAAAATAAAATCTCCATCCTTCATATTCCAGCATTATTTTTATTCGACCAGTTAAGGAAGCGTTAGTTTTATTTTACGAGAACTAATTAATTCCCCCCCCCCCCCCACCAAATTAACCTCTGCTCATGTTTTCAAACGTTCAATCATCATTTTTTAACTCTAATACAACGTTATTTGTAAAGCCTATTAGATGAAGTTTTTGTGGAATTTGACAAGTTGTAGGTATTTTTTTGTAACCTCAGTAGAACGTACGAGCTTTTTCAAAATTTTAAATTTTGAAATGTTCTAACCGATACTGGCCAACATTTTAAGTAACTCTGACCATTGAAAATAGAAGAATCTTACAGGAAATTTAACGTTCTTTCAAACGGTGTAATTGGGTTTGTTGTAGTCGATATTTTCGAACGTATTAGCGTTTTTATGTGGTAAGGTAATGAAAAGTTGGAAAAACACATATTGTCGGATATCTTTAACTCGAAAAACTTCGAAAATTTTCTACTGAGCATTGTTTGTTCCAAATGAAGAGTAGAATCGGGTCCCTGAGTTCCTCCAGAAGGAACTGGATATATATATATACACACAGGGTATATATCGATTAGTAATTATCACGATTGGTTTTAGGCCTGTCCTCGAGTTGAAAGCAGTTTCTGGGTCTTTTGCTGTGCATCCTCCCTATGTCGAGGAGCTGATGGAAGCCTCGATTGACCACTTTGAGAGGTTACTGAGTGACTCGATAGAACCACTGTCTTTCATCGTCTTCATCCCGGAGCACCGTGACCCTGCACCGCAAGCACTTCTCAAGCTGGAGGCCTCTCCTTTCAAGAGGAAACAGATTGTTGTGCCGAACTTTGAACACGAGTATAGACATGGCTACCAACATGTTCTTCAGAGGTGAGCTGATGGCTATCCACGTTGTTGCAGTTGAGGTCAACAATTGTTATGTCCGTCATTCTTTCGGTCAGGTACTGGATTCAAATCCGGGGCCTCACAGATGACATCATGGCCAAACTCGGTTGTTTGGATAACCGTAGTTGACCGGAACAGAGGATCAATTATGTACTGAACGTCGAGTTCCTTCCCACCTGGTGTCCCAAATCATATAATGTGCCATGAGGGCTTTATTCTTCATCTGTCCGCAATCACCACTCAGATGGTTCGTGCAGCACAGTCTAATGCATTGCACCAGACAGATGCAGTGTGTTTTGTGGCAGTCTACTTCTGCAACTAACGACATAATATGTATATAAGTATACGTATACACATGTATACACGTATAATAAATATGTACATAAATATATAGGTATAATAAATATGTACATATGTATAATACATCTTACATGTATATAAATTGTTAAAATCTAGGGATGAAATCAAGATGCTCTGAAAAGGATTTAGGTACCTATAAAACCATTTCAAAAATTTATGTTCTGAAAATGTTGGTCACATGGCAATAGCTTCTTTTATTTGAAAATTCGCTAACATTGTTGCCAAATAAGTATGTTTTATTTTATAAATTGATCTTACCTGACGTTACTTGTAATATGCAGGTGCTTTGTTAAATTTACATTAAGATTTGTAAAGTCAAACCTTACATTTTCTATTTCCGATACCCCCCCCCCCCCCCCCCCCCGAACAACACTAGCTACGCCACTGAACACGACATATATTTCATGACATTATATGTCATGTTCATTGGCGTAGCCAGGATTGTTGAAGGGGGGGTGTGTGTGTATCGGAAATAGAAAATGAAAGATTTGATTTTACAAAGAATGTAAATTTAACAAAGCACTGCATGTTACAGGTAACGTTAGGTAAGATGAATTTATAAAATAAAACATATTATTTGGCAACTATGTTAGCAAATTTTCTAATAAAAGAAGCCATTGCCATGTGTCCAACATTTTCAGAACATAAATTGTTGAAATTGTTTTATAGGCTAATTCTTTTCAGAGTATCTTGATTTCATCCCTAGATTTTAACAATTTATTTACATATAAGATGTATTATATTATGTATTATACATATGTACATATTTATTATACATATATATATATATATATATGTACATATTTATTATACGTATATGCATATGTATTTTATACATATTTATTTATGTGTCACTCCAGACGATACCTGACCTTGGGTACATGATACAAATTCCAAAGTTCGCCGAAATGTTCTTATTGCCAAACAAAAATAAACGTCTGCCAATTCGAGTAGGTAGTATAGCTTCCTCACGTGAATCACATGGACGTAGAATAGTTGGGTAGGTTCATTTTGATACGGGACCATCTGCGATCCAACCCACGTTTACCTTCAGAATATCAGCTCTCTACGACTATTTTTCGCTTAGTTAGAAGCGTTTCAAGGAAACTGCCAACATTTCATGTTCGCGCATGCGCAGACGAAAGTTACATACGATTTCAATGAAATTCATACGGAACTATCAAAAAATCACTCTTGATCGACCCTCCAAATCTGGACTCATTTCAACGATATTTAAGTTAGTTATGGCGTTTCAGGTATGTCACGTTTGCGCATGCGCAGACGAAACGATTTCCATGATTTTGAAACGGGACCATCTGCGATCCAACCCGCGTGTACCATAAGAATAGCTGCTCTCTGCGACTGTTTTTCGCGTAGTTAGGAGCGTTACAAGGAAATGGTCAACATTTCATGTTCGCGCATGCACAGACGAAAGTTACGGTACGATTCCAATAAAATTTATTTGGAACTATCAAAGTATTATTCCTGATCGACCCTCAGAGTTTCAACTCATTTCAACAATACTTGGGGCAGTTATGGGCTTTTCAAGTAGTTCACGTTTGCACATGCACAAGTTAACGTATTTTTTCAATGATTTTGATATGGGACCGTCTGTGACCCAACCCGCACCTACCCTCCAAATTTCAGCCCATTTCGACCATTATTTGGGGTAGTTATGGGCGTTACAAGGAATTGACCACAGACTAACAGAAATACACGAAACGCTTTAAAAAAACGCTGCAAAGTCCTTGTCACATGGGGTTTATTATTCTACAGAAATGTTGGCTGTACATTTATTGTTTGTTTCATGTGAAATAATTGAAATAGCTATTTCTGATGGTTTCCACCAATTTTGGCCCCCAAAACACAAATTAGGTAGGTACGATCTTTTTTTTTTTTTCAAATTAACTTTGATCATTGGTAGTGCCATTTAATCGTCTTGATCCACGTGTTGACACTTTTTCTAGTGTTATTATACAAACTGATGGTGATTTCAGACGATTTCGCAGGTTTTTGACTCATACAAAATCAATTTTGGGAGCTGAACATCTGGTACAACCTCAATTTTCCACTCCTTGGCCAAAATCGACCTCATATTCGATCTTCTCGTCCCCAAAAACATGGAAAACATGTAAATTATTACACAACGGTTCATCTACCAAGAAGGGGCTGGATTTTGTTGATCGGTACTTTTGCAACTTAACCAACCGTTTAAGTATTATTGATCGGCAAGTTATTACACAACGGTTCATTATACTTGACCAGAGGGTAGGTACTGACCACAGAAAACAGTGATCTACGCTGAAGGGGCATCTATTTCACTCCACATCAACAATTTTCCTTCAAAAATTCATTATTTGCGTTTCTTTTCGCCATTTTAGTTACTGATTATCATCGAAAGAATTATTTTAGCAACATTTAACTCGTGATTTAGGTAGGTACCTAGTAACGAGTACGGGGTTAGGTACTAACCTATGGAGGGTCGGCGATCTACATAATATGTATAGACTAGTACATATTATATAGACGGGTTATCTATACAGAGAGCTGTGATCTGTAAAAGAAGGGTATTCTGTACAAAATAATAAACCGTTGTGCAGGGATTTGCAGCGTTTTTTTTTAAATTCAGTCACGAATCCAAGGCTTCCCTACCACAGTGTTCGTAGTGTGGAAGCAATATACACCTATTTCTTATCGTTGTTTTACACCCCTCTCCAATTTATTTTACTCTAGACGTTATTCTTGAAATCTGTGTCCATTTTGGAATGGAGGGAGGGGGGGTAGAGTGGGGGGATATATCCGCAATTCCTCAATCAGTTTTTCGTTATCAATGTTGAAGAGTAACAACGATCGTAAAACGCTGCAAAGTCCTTGTCACATGGGTTTATTATTCTACTGGACATACCTACAGAAATGCTGGCTGTTAATTTATTGTTGCTTTCATGTAAAATAATTGAAATAGCTATTTCTGGTGGTTTCCACCAATTTTGGCCCCCAAAACTTGAATTAGGTAGGTACGCTCCTTTTTTTCTTTTTTTTTTCAAAATTATCTTTGATCATTGGTAGTGCCATTTAATCGTCTTGATCCACGTGTTGACACTTTTCTAGTGTTATTATACAAACTGATGATGATTTCAGCCGATTTCGCAGGTTTTTGACTCATAAAAAATCAATTTTGGGAGCTGAACATCTGGTACAACCTCAATTTTCCACTCCTTGGTCAAAATCGACTTCATATTCGATCTTCTCGTCCCCGAAAACATGGAAAACGATACCTCAAAAGCTAATGTTACTAACATGTTACTAAAACACAAAAAGTACCTATTTTTATACACATTTTCACTCATAACACCCCTGGGTATATTCCGATCGGGCTGAAAAGTTTCGGGACACAACTAGGGCCCAAATGGAGCATGTGTGCGAAAAAACGACTTTTTTAGACCGAAATGAAGCCTGTACACGTGATACGGCGGACGGCGTACGGACACTGCATTTTTGAAATCTACGCATCTTGAAACGGAAAAGAAAAAATTTTGAGGGGGTGTTATAAAAATTTTTTGCTGAGCGAATACATAAGTGTATTATTCACAGAATAATAAACCAAAACTTTTACCCACCCTGGCCTGGTGGGTTTTGGTTTATTATTCTCTGAATAATACACCTATGTAATCGCTCAGCAAAAAATTTTTATAACCCCCCCCCTCAAACTTTTTTCTTTTCCGTTTCAAGATGCGTAGATTTCAAAAATGCAGTGTCCGTACGCCGTCCGCCGTATCACGTGTACAGGCTTCATTTCGGTCTAAAAAAGTCGTTTTTTCGCACACATGCTCCATTTGGGCCCTAGTTGTGTCCCGAAACTTTTCAGCCCGATCGGAATATACCCAGGGGTGTTATGAGTGAAAATGTGTATAAAAATAGGTACTTTTTGTGTTTTAGTAACATGTTAGTAACATTAGCTTTTGAGGTATCGTTTTCCATGTTTTCGGGGACGAGAAGATCGAATATGAAGTCGATTTTGACCAAGGAGTGGAAAATTGAGGTTGTACCAGATGTTCAGCTCCCAAAATTGATTTTTTATGAGTCAAAAACCTGCGAAATCGGCTGAAATCATCATCAGTTTGTATAATAACACTAGAAAAGTGTCAACACGTGGATCAAGACGATTAAATGGCACTACCAATGATCAAAGATAATTTTGAAAAAAAAAAGAAAAAAAGGAGCGTACCTACCTAATTCAAGTTTTGGGGGCCAAAATTGGTGGAAACCACCAGAAATAGCTATTTCAATTATTTTACATGAAAGCAACAATAAATTAACAGCCAGCATTTCTGTAGGTATGTCCAGTAGAATAATAAACCCATGTGACAAGGACTTTGCAGCGTTTTACGATCGTTGTTACTCTTCAACATTGATAACGAAAAACTGATTGAGGAATTGCGGATATATCCCCCCACTCTACCACCCCTCCCTCCATTCCAAAATGGACACAGATTTCAAGAATAACGTCTAGAGTAAAATAAATTGGAGAGGGGTGTAAAACAACGATAAGAAATAGGTGTATATTGCTTCCACACTACGAACACTGTGGTAGGGAAGCCTTGGATTCGTGACTGAATTTAAAAAAAAACGCTGCAAATCCCTGCACAACGGTTTATTATTTTGTACAGAATACCCTTCTTTTACAGATCACAGCTCTCTGTATAGATAACCCGTCTATATAATATGTACTAGTCTATACATATTATGTAGATCGCCGACCCTCCATAGGTTAGTACCTAACCCCGTACTCGTTACTAGGTACCTACCTAAATCACGAGTTAAATGTTGCTAAAATAATTCTTTCGATGATAATCAGTAACTAAAATGGCGAAAAGAAACGCAAATAATGAATTTTTGAAGGAAAATTGTTGATGTGGAGTGAAATAGATGCCCCTTCAGCGTAGATCACTGTTTTCTGTGGTCAGTACCTACCCTCTGGTCAAGTATAATGAACCGTTGTGTAATAACTTGCCGATCAATAATACTTAAACGGTTGGTTAAGTTGCAAAAGTACCGATCAACAAAATCCAGCCCCTTCTTGGTAGATGAACCGTTGTGTAATAATTTACCGTTATGTAATAATTTACCGTTGTGTAATAATTTACCGTTGTGCAATAATTTGCCGTTGTGTAATAATTTACCGTTGCGTAATAATTTGCCGTTGTGTAATAATTTACCGTTGCGTAATAATTTGCCGTTGTGTAATAATTTACCATTGTTACATATCACAGCTCTCCGTATAGATAACCCTTTATATAATATACGTACTATTCTAAACATATGATATAGATCGCACACCCTCCGTAGGTTAATACCTAACCCCGTACTCGTTACTAGGTACCTACCTAAATCACGAGTTAAATGTTGCTAAAATAATTCTGCCGATGACAAACAGTACCTAACAAAAAGAAACACACAAGAAGTTCTGAAAAGAAATTGTTGATGAGGAGTGAAAAAAGTTGCAAAAGTACCGACCACCAAACTCCAGCCCCTTCTACGTAGATGGTATAATGAACAATTGTGTAATAATTTACCGTTGAGTACCTAATGATTTACCATCGTGTAGTAATAATTTACCCATCAATAATACTTCAACGATTGTTCAAGTTTCACTACCTGTCAACAAACTCCAAAAGAACTCCAAAAGAGTGATATTTTTCAAATGAAATAATATCACAGAACAACCAACTCGACTTCATACTCCGCCTATAAAATCAGGTGATCCCTAGCAATGATTTTATCTCCGGCCAATTTCCTATTGTCGGCTAGAGGTGTGTAAACCCAGTTCACCTGAGTGAGTTGACTCCCAGCAGGTCACTCAGTTCGAAGACAAGTTCAGTGGGAGAAGGTCACCAGTTCACTTTGAAGTGAACGCGCAGGACCTGCGACCTGCTAGGAATTTCTCAGTACGGGCCAACTCTAGACTCATTTATTAACATTTTTCTGCTGAATTCATAGAATTATCTAAAGAGAAGCTTTAGTAAAAAATTGTATTCATATAAATATTTTTTAAAGCTTACCTAGTAAGGTTAAGTAGGAGAATCAATAAAAGTACTAAGACCATTTTCTCAAAAAGAAAAAAATAGGTACCTATATTTTTCAATAACGAAATTAGGAAAATAACAAAAATCGTGACCCAAATTTGCCGTAGAATTGTTCTTTACACTTATCTTCACTCCACAATAGTTGCACAAACCGACAGAGTTATCGTTCGATACTTTGAAATGGAACCAAAGTTCACTTTTTTTTACTCATGATTCGTAAAACACAAATCAAACAAAAATGTCCCGAGTTATTGCACTGGATAGGAAAGAATGTAGGCTGTGGGATTGATGATTGAGATAAGAGTGAGATAAGGGCGAACTGAACTGTCAAAAGGAACGGCGAACTGGTGACCTGCTACCTGCTCCGGTTGGTGGGATGGAAGGGCTGGAGACTCGGGGGAAACCTTAGTGAACGGCGAACGGGTGAACTGCGAAATTCCCTCGGCAGGTCATTTGGGACCAGTTCACTTGAAAGAGAAGGTCTTTGAGACAAGGTCACTCGTGACCGACACATCTCTATTGTCGGCGCATCCCTGGTGACGAGATTCGGTCTGATGTATACAATTTCATTCACCCTGGTGTCGATAATGCCTGTCGGTGCAAACTTCGGGGCCTTACTGTGAACGAACGGCTGGACATACGGTGCTCCGGGTGGTCTTAAAAAACTCCCAAGTTCGAGAACTATTTAAAACCGTAAAAAAATTCAAGTAAAAAAAAGGTATAGGCGTTCTGAAAATTTCAACCCCTATTTTGAACCCCTTAGAGATGACTGACAGTAACGTCGAGCTTCGAGGACCAACTAGACCCCGAACGGAACCTATAACCCGAATTTCATCAATTTTGTTTCATGGTAACTATGAAAAGTGGCCCGTACGGCGGACAGACAGAAATATTTTTATTGCAGTTTTGGATTCTACATACCTTGAAACGTAAACCATCAAATAATTTTGAGGGGGGGTAAGAATTTTTTTTTTTCATGCTCGATTACAATGGTTCATTATTGAAAATAATAAACCAAAAATTTATGTCCTCCAAAATGAAAGTTTTCACTACCATTTTGCGTTTTAGACATCGAGGAACATTTTTGGTTCCGTGTCTGTCTGTGGTAATTCCTTGTAATGCCCATAACTACCCGAAACAGTGTTCGAAATGGGCTGAAGTTCGGAGGGTAGGTGCGGGTTGGGTCACAGATGGTCCCGTACCAAAATCATTGAACAGGTACCATAACTTTCATCTGCGTATGCGCAAACGTGAAATACTTGGAACACCCTAAATGTCGTTGAAATGAGTTCAGACTTGGAAGGTCGATCAGGAATAATACTTTGATAGTTCCAGATGAATTTCATCGAAGTCGTAACTTTCGTCTGCGCATGCGCGAACATGAAATTTTGATCATTTCCTTGTAACGCTTCTAACTACGCGAAAAGTAGTCGTAGAGAGCCGACATTTTGAGGGTACACGCGGGTTGGATCGCAGGTAGTCTCCTTTCAAAACCATGGAAATCGTTTCGTCTGCACATGCGCAGACGTGAAATACTTGAAACGCCCATAATTACTTTAAATATGGTTGAAATGAGTTCAGATTTGGAGGGTCGGTCAGGAATAATACTTCGATAGCTCCATATGAATTTCATTGGACTCTTGATGTAACTTTCGTCTGCGCATGTGCGAACATGAAATGTTGGCCATTCCTTTGTAACGCTTCGAATTACGCGAAAAATAGTCGTAGAGAGCTGAAATTTTGAGGTTACACGTGGGTTGGATCGCAGAGGGCCCCGTATCAAGACAAACCTACCCAACTATTCTATAAGTCCATGTGATACAAGTAAGGAAGCTATACTGCCTACTCGAATTGGCAGAAGTTTTTTATATTAGACATAAATTATTATTTGCCCAGTTCTCACTTCCCAAACGACTGGTGTTTTGCACTTTTCTACGATGGATTCATGACGGATGAAACTCGGTCCGACACGAACAGCAGTCACAGACCGACACCGACTGATCTCGGGCACTGGATCTCGTGACGGTGACGGGCCGGTCTCGTGACGGACAGTTGTGAAGCGACCTTTATAGGGAAGTCAGGAAATCAACGGAACACATCCCACCTCAGACCCACCTCCCCTACTTGCTCGGAAAATAGTCACAAAGGCCATGACATTGCTCTTTTGTAATCAAATAAACGTAATATCATTTAACTGTTTATTCGTCTTTGAGTTACCGTGCAATCTGGTATTGTTGTATTTGTTTCTGTTACTTATGTGATTGTTACCTTTCTTGAAAATTTTATTTTGTGATAAAGTTTTTGAGTTAAGCGGGGGGAGGTTATGATCCCCACTAACCCCCCTGTTGGCTCGAAAACCCCACACTGGCCACGCCACTGGTCATGTTCACCATTTGTGCACCAGGAATCGATTTTTCAGGTCATTTCCGATCAAAATGGTAACAGCAATTTTTTTTAAACCCTTGATTTCGTGTCGTCGGCTTTCAAGTTTTTTTTTCTCGTTTGGCTTTTAAGTTTTTTTTCTCGTAAGTCATGTTTTTTCACATACAACTCACCATAACACCGATTTATAAAATTATAAAAAACAGTTAGTGACTCATTGAAAGCTCGTTAAATTTCCTTTCAGAATATGCTAATTTGAATAAATTTTGAGTGGTGTGAGCCCCCTGAAATTCTCACTTGAAATTGGAATTTGGCAAATCTCAGAAGATGCGAAAAACTTCGAAGCGCTGTTAAGTTTGGAGAGGGTAACCCAAATTCCACTTGCATTTTCCATTCATTTAAATTAGCATTTTCTGAAAGGAAATGTAGCGAGCTTTTCACCGGAAGTGAACAATTGTAATTTTTTAAATGGGTGTTACGGTTAGTTTCATGTGGAAAAACGTGATTTACACCAGGAAAAAAAACTTGAAATGCCGAAAACACTAAAACTAAGGTTTAAAAGGAAAAAAAGACTATCCATCGGAAATGACCTGAAAAATCGATTCCTGGCTTGTTGCTAACCTGTTTCTGAGACGACCTGTATAGTTGAGGCCGTAAAATAGAAAATTATCTAATATAACCATGTTTTCCCACATACTTGATCTCATTGCTACAGTTTCGCTAACCTTTCTTGAATCGTTTGAATAATGTTGTCTACTCGTTTATAGGTCAGAATGGAGTGTGAAATCTCCTCACGAGACAATGATCGTTTGGCTACAGAATAATGCGGGGAACACAACGTGGGGTCCTGTTGACGACCGAGTGGAAGCCCTCTTGGATGCGTTCCGACCAGGACGAGAGAGAGAACGCGACCGAGTTGAGCTCCTGAGTCCTCAGCGACCGACTCCTGGCACTCCTCAGCCAGAAACGCCGCCTGCGCCTCAGACGCCCAAACAAGATTAGTAGATCTCTTACATTCAGAGTATCGTTGGCCTATCTGCCGTTAACAGTTTACTTGAGTAATTGCGATGAATTGTGGTAGACGTAATGAGCTTCCCATGGTCTTTGATATTCCATTAAACTTCTCGATGGTGGGTTAGCTTCTAGGTTAAATTCTACCTATCTGGACTAGCTGTCAAAAGGGTATGTCAAATGGCGATTTTATTTGCAGTGTATCATCACAGTTATTAGGCATCTAATAACTGCTATTATAATCCCCCGATGAGTTAGGCACAATGCTCAACGCCCACAATGCTCAACGTACTATAGGGACCGTGCATAACGATTGCTGCGCCCCAGGTGGCAGCTGGTGGCGATAATTATTCACACAAGCTGAAGTAATTTCCTAATCCTAATTTCCTATTTCATATATGCAGCTATAATCTTCGACATGGATTTTTGACGTTCACCATTTGATTAGCATTCTTTAATGAATGAAATATTTTCCGACCTTGGATTCACACAGTTATCAGATTTGAATACCTACCTGCTCTGAAGTTTGAAAGTGTGGAGAATCAAAGCAGTACATTCCTATCTACCTACCTACTGAATTTTAACCTCTTTTGCCCACCATATAAACCGGCAAATCAGGCTGCCAGTCCAGTGCCAGACTGAATAGGTACTTATACCCTCAAAATTCAATCACAAGACCCATTCTGAGGATTGTATTTTGCAGAACAGACAAACTGATTAGCCCACACATTCATCCAATCAGAGAAGAGTGTGGAGAAAGGTTGGTTTTCTGCTGAGAACTAGGTATTAGGCAATGGATAGGTACAACAGTTGAACTCAGGTGGCGGCCAACAGAGCTCACTATCGGTGGCCTGTGGCGATCAGACCTTGGCTTACTGAGAATTTGACTTTTCTAATTAGCTGTTCCGAGCTAAATTCACATACGAAAATGTTATTCGAGTTTTATTTCAATTATTTAATAAATTATAATAGTCAGCAATTATTTGGTACAGCCCAAATTTGTTGGCTTGCTTTTGGTGGGCAAAAGAATGGTGAATTCGGGGTTTTTATGGTTAAAAACAATGTAAAATGTTTGAAATCTATTTGGTACCTACATGCGCTGAAACTCAATATAGTAGATAGGTACCTACATCACTTCGAAAATTCGCTCATTAACCCATGCCTGTTTCATCAGTATATTTATGAATTTTAGTATGTATGCCTGAATCATCAATTTCGTGTACTAGATGATAGCATGTTCAGTAGACAGGTGGACATTTCCTTGATTCTTCTTATTTGTTGACTTCCTAGTATTAACTTGAGTTGTTTGTAATCCATTTTAGCGAAATTCTTCTCACTTTCAAATTTTCAAAAGTAAAACCAACTTATTTCCACATTGCTCGATCCAATACATATCTACCATAGGAACAAAAAAGAACGTGAGAGACCCCAGGCTAATAGGAGACCCCAGGGCTCCTTCACAAATTTAAAAATAAAAGTCCTGAAGATGCCAAATACAATAAGTATATACCTATATATATGTATACAGCGAAACTGGCCTGACAAATACGAGTTGTTAAATCACATAAAATTCTTCCAAATTTGATAAAACAATTCATTTCAGTTCAGTTCAGTTTCATCCAGTCTTCTCCTGTCTCCAGCAAAGATTTGTATAGCTCTAGATCCTCCTTTCATTCGTTCAATTTAACTTGGTCACAATGTTTAAAAGAAGCTTAAGAGAGTTAGGTTGGCGTCAACATTTCAGGATGAAATCAATTCTCATTTTAGGATGAAATCAATTCTCATTTTAGGATGAAATCAATTCTCCTGTACACACCAAAAAAATTAGGTGCCAACACTTTTTTTATATCTTTAAAAAAAATAGAAATTGCTGTTCTAGTATTTCATAAAACACGGACAACATAATATTTTGTCGCCATTTTAACCTATCTGATATCACAAGTATAACAGCAAATACATATTACACGAGTCACGAGTACATCACACATTAGGAAGGTTGCTGGATGAATCATAAGAATGATCCCCCAACTTCGTTCTTGGTTCTTGAGTTGCTTTTTCATTATCAATAGAGTAGTAATGATTGCCCTAAGATGCATTTACCAAATTGATAAAATTTTAATGAGTCAGTTTAGGCTAATACAGCAATTGTAGTTTTTCCACTATTCTAGTGCACCAATGAATAATTTAAATAAATCGAATGAAATTGAAGAAAGTAGAAAATGAGTAGCATTAGCTCGGTCGCAAGCAAAAATATAAAGTAGTCAAAACGTGACCGAACTCATTTTTTTTTTCATCGAGCTCACAAATACAAATCCATGTTTGAACGTTGAAGTACTTTTCGGTAACCTTCTAAATGTGTTATATTCCTGGTGGTATTCGTGTATCGGTACCTAGCTTATGAGGTCGTTTGTTGGTATGACCCCTCGTGGGGGCAGCAACAGTGCGAACGTGTTAAAAACTATTTCAGTTGATTATAAAAATCTAAGGTCTGCAGATTTCATGTGTGTAGGTGGTTGCGGCTCGTTCTATCGTTGTTCAAGCACAGACTACTTGCTAACTTCCGATGAGTAAATGTGTCAAGCAAAACGTTCCCTCCTCAAACCTCCTTTGAGTCAAGAGACGAGTTTCATTGCCAATTTTTAAAGCGAACGGAAAGAATATGACGAGCCACCGAACTCATAGACATGGGCAGGTGAGTGTCTCCATTGTGTAGGTACCTGCGGAGTTTATAGATTTCAAAATCATAGTAGGCTTAGTCGTGCCCAGATATATATCTTTTTTGCATTCATCTATTAAAAATGTTTGTTAATAAAATTGGGAGCAAAATTATGCATCATTTTGGTTTTGGTTTTGACCTTTGAAGTTTTGGGTGGTGTGCTAGGTTCCTCATGTGCCAGAAAAATAGCAGCTGAAATCCGTCAGGTGGGTCTCTACAAACGTCCCTTCATTGTTTTGGTGTAAATTAATGACAAATCTGTTTACAATTCTTGTATTGTATTTGTTTATTTATGGCAGGAATAATATAATATTTTGAGTGAAATATGAAATTATCACAATACAATTTGGATCATTCACCCTCAGCAGGAAAATGTAGAGCAGTAAAAATTGTACAGAGCTGGCAAGGTGTTGTATTCGGCAAATATCTAAAGATTTTGCAATAGTAGTATGGTTGGTATTAGTATTTGCAGTGTTGAAAAACGCATGGTGCGTTGCTGGATTATACGAGATTTCCATGCCATGTCAACCATCATTGATAGGTTGGTGATGATTTTGTAAGCACCACTAGGGCCAGTATCCTACGGGACTTGAGTGAATGCAGTCTCTGACTCAGACCATACAGATGATAAGAAATTATTTGTCATGGCGTCCTCCTCACTTGTTGTCTTTTAAGTCTTTCAAAGATGTGCGAAATATAGGATAACTGCTAGCAACAATGGAGAAAGATATTTTGGTAGGACAGTGTTACAAGAATAACTGAAGAGTTTGTTGTGAGTTTTTGAGTCACTAATTGAATTTTTCCATTGATCCTAAAATAAAAGTATCTCGTCCCAGTGTATTCTTGATTGAAGTAGTTCATAATATATCTTTTGAGTATTTGTAATGGAAGGCAAAGATTGCTATCTCCCAACTCTCAAATAAATATTCATTAATTGCCTTCGTCATTCTTTCGTCTGGCTGTAGTGCTTGCAGACTTGAGTGACAAGTTGTGATGAGAGTGAAATGAACTACAAATAATATGGTGGACTGTGTATTTTTGTCAGGAGCTCGATTCAGTGTACAGTTTACTCTTCATATTAGCTAATAAATCTTCAACCAGAAGCTATTTGTAAATTATGTACAGCCGCGGTCGTAACAAGCTACCTCATTTTATCCATTGGAGGGATACCATCAGGTGCACTCGCTTTAGTTGAGGTTTCTTGTATTCCACTGCACTTGTAGTCCTTGCAGTACCCATGGGTCTGAAATTGGCCGATTCCGAAAGTGAAAACATGATGTGCCTTCAAACTTGTGACTTCACACTAGGGATGTTGCTCTAAAGGATGGGAGTGATTCAATCTTAATCCTGTTCTCTTACTACATGGATGCTAATAAGCATCCATACGGGTCAACGTTTTCCTTGATTTAATAAGGGAGGACAACTTGAGCCTCTCTTAGCTGTCATGATTCCAGTGTTTTATTAAAAACATAATCCTGGGTACAATCCCATCTCTATCTCTCTACTTTGTAGAAAAAAAAGAAAGTGTGGGTATAGCCAGTTTGAGTTACCACCACACACATTTACTCATGTTTTTTATGTATGGCACTGATATTTCCTGTCTTGTAGATAAGATGCAGAAAGTGTGATGAATTCTGACTTGTTCAACTGTTTGTCTCAAACGGATAACGCACATTTCGTGAGAAAACAATTTCACAGCAACAACCGCTATCGCATCCTTCGTTCAATATGCCTATTCATTTTTTGCTTTTAGGTATTAACTAAGGTATCTTCGTCGAGAAAAGAACCACCCACTAGTCAAATGAGACTTACAAAAAAAATTGTAAAGATTCCCCAAGTACATAGTTGAAATTTTGACTAGTATTTTTGATTACCCCAACTCCTTCATTAATCAAGATCCTATCTTGATTGTGATGTTGCATTGAAAAATATGATTTTAAACATATTTTCCCTAGTTTCATTGTGATCATTTATCCCTCTTGTGGATTAATTCTATTTGATTTCCAATTATTTCTATCATCACCGTTATTCAGTTGTTGGCTAGCTTCTGATGAGCAAACTTAATTGTGTAGGTGCCTTCAAAACTATGTTTAATTTTTACTCTTTGTCAGCGTCTATGAATAATGTAGGCATAGAGTATAATGATGAGTTATAAAAATATTGTTCCTGGTCGACCTATAAATGTATCATTCAAAAGATGGCAACATCATTCGTTAAGGAAACAAGTAGTTTTAAGTGAAGGAAGGGTTTAAAGGTTCCCTCTGATGAGGAGGTTAAGCGGTGAGTATCCCTTTATATAGAACTCCTCTCCAGAATGAATGAAACTTACCCGTGCGTTGTAAGTCTCCTTTTGCTGATTTCATACTCCCCATTTCCTGTCCAGTCGATTCGCACATTTATATTTCAAGTTTTAGGTGTCAAATACGATTTTTGATCTCAAAAAAAAATTAATCCCCTGTTATATTTTGTTGTTCCTTTCGTTTTAGGAACGGTTGTGTATTTTTATATGTAAATAGTTAATTAGATACTTAGGTTTACTGTCATGAAAAATTGTATGTTGCTTTTCAAGTTGATAAAGATTTAAAAAAGGAAAATAGACTTTTTGAAATACCACCAGCCTTTAGTTTGTATTTAAAAGGATGTATTGAGTTTATTTCTCTCTGAACTCCAGTGGTGAAATTTTCACCCTTAGGAGCTTATGAAAACGACCTTCAATGTTGTAGCGACAAACCCCTATGTAATAATTTGCAACCATTCTCAGTAAGATATTGGGGGTGGGGCTAACTTCCACCAGTGTATCTCCTTATCACATCCATGAGTACACATCCTAGTTTCCATACCTATGTCTTAAGGGTTAGGCCATTATTTTTTCCTAACACCAGATACTCAAGTAGTGATTGAGTATGGTATGGTGAGTATGGTTTTTATAGTTGAAACACTGCTCAGCAACAGTGATGTATTTTGTATCAGGAGGAAGGAAATAAATTAAAAAAGATGGATCGTGAAGCCTCATGGGAGCAATGGATGCTATAATATGGGTTGGTATCCATTACTTATCGCAGTGTCCTATCGTCTATCCACACATTCCAGTATTCATCTGAGCCTGGTGGAGCTCAAATTACTCTCCTGTTTTTTCAAACTCGATTCCTATTTGTTTCCCCAGTCAACTGATGAAATTTTCCCTGCCAAACAGACCTCATTTTCGTCAGTCTCAAAAGAGTTCCGCTTAAAAAAAAAAAAAAAACCTGGAATACTGCGTGTGCTTTGAAAAATGTTGAGATGATTCGTAATATTTCAAAATCTGAGTCCTTCCGACCTCCCCTTAACAACATTAGGTAAATATTCAGAATACTGATACCTAAATATGATTCAGAGAAAAGTAGATCCAAAGTGTAAATTAGAGCCAATAAAAAAGTTCACGAAATTTCAAGTAACAGGTAGTAGGTACTACGATTAATAAAATTAAATGCAAGTAAATAAGATGCAGGGGATTAAAAATAGGTCCGTAGTATTCCTAATTAGTAGATCCGTAGTATTCCTAATTAATAGATCCGTAGTACCTTTTCCTAATAATCGTTATTATTAGGAATTTAAACTCCTGATTTAGGAATTTAAACTTCCTGATTATCGCTGTGTCGAGTCCTTCTATTCCACTCCATGCCCAGTTATTGGCATGAAGGATTCCTTTGTCTTCCTCTTTTACTTCATACGTTCTGGTGGACCCAATCTTGTTCCTAACTGTCGAAAAAAGTGAGTTCGGCTGCACTTAGCACTTTGGTCTGAATGTGCAGATGGTTTCTCGCCTCTTCCTCATCCCACTTCTCCTTTAGGGTCATCACCGATGCCGTAGTCGTCTGCGTCGAAGGTGCACTTAGTACTTTGGTTTGGATGTGCAGTTGGTTCCTGACCTCTTTCCCAGCCCACTTCTCCTTTAGGGTCATCACGGATGCCGTAGTCGTCTCCTTCGAAGGTCTCTTTTTTAAGAGCTTCCGCGGGTTTGAAGCCCGTTCATAAAGACCATGTTTGAGTAACTATGCATTACTGGATGGTAAGCAGTTATTTTAACCTACAGCTCCTAAACTTGTTTGCTCCAAGCGTTCTGTGCTTCAAGACCCGCATTTAGAACGTTAGAACAAAACACCAAATTTTCTTATGATAAAAAATCGCAGGCACCAGTTCAGTAAAATTTACAAAACACCAAATTTTCTTATGATAAAAAATCGCAGGCACCAGTTTAGTAAAATTTACCATGTTGTGCACAACTCTTTATCGAGCTGAATTCAATCGAAAATAATTTTTACTTATTACATATATTTTTGTGAATGCTTGTCGGGAGTTCCCAGGCGAATAACCTGGGTTGTGAGAGAACCACGTCAACAGGTAATTTTTGGTACCTATTTATGAACACGGGGGAATCGTGAAATGCACTAAAGAAACAATGAGATGAACTACATGAAGAACAACGGTGTAAATTATTACACATCGGTTTATTTTCCTGTGTAGTACCCCTTCTGTGTTGTAGATCGCTGTTTTCTGTTTGAGCATAATCGGACCATTTATTCTAAGAAATTGAGTAAGTACGCACCTACCGAATCGTGACAGCGGCTCTCATGACATGCAAGGTTTGGTGAAATTTACGGGTTCTTCTATTGATCAGTAGAATGTAAGAAATGTCACTGAGCTTCGTAGCACGTAAATTGTGGAGTACTAATGGATGTAATAATGGAGTTACCTAATAATTCCTGGTGGAAGAGTTTCGGCATTATTATAGGTATTTTGTTGTCCCCTTGAATTGTGTCGTTAGGTTCTATGTAAAACTTGAATAATGAAATATGAACAGTTTTCCGTCCTGTATTCGTTCTTTTTCGTTGAAACCATAATCTCAACCCAAATAAGCGTCTAAGCTGATGTCCCCAAATTCTTGTTTCGGTTAAGGGTCAAAAGTTGTCCTTTGAAATAATCACATAGGGTTTTGTTTAAACTCAAATTACGTATTGCTCTGACGTATCTTATAAATGATAGCACACTACAATAGTACACTATAATGATAGTACACTGGAAAAAAGTGGTTTTTTGGTTCGGTCATTACTAAGTTTCGAGATACAACATTGTTTTCCGAAATTGTGTATTACCGTTTTTGAAATCGTACGTTCGCCATGTGGAGTACTTTAAGTAATACTAAAACTATACATTATACTTCATTTTGATATAGATAATCGTAATCTACTCCTTTCGCATTGAGAAAGATGTTTTCTCTTTTCTCTTCCTGCTTTTGAATATGCGCAATTTCTCTTATTGTGATCTCGTTTTCGTTAGGCCAAACCAACCCATTCAGTCACATTGTTTCTATTATATTTGTTGAAAGTATCTTAATTTTGTTGAATCCTACTGAATTTTCTTTTTTCGTCAAAATTTAAATACTTTAGGTCCCTTATTAGGTTGTGCAATCTACTATAGCAAATGAATAGAGCAAATATTGACAGTTAATAAGTTATACAATAGTGTAATATATTTTACTTTCATTTGTGTTATATCCATGATTTATGTATGAAATGATTGTACATAGATATTATATTTTGAAAAAGCTATATATATATTATATCTATTAGTACATATGTATAATATTCAAAACTAGGCAGTATCATTATCATTGAAGTTTATGTATGAGCTAGATTGTGTAATATATCTCTTCAATTGTGAATGTCGTTGAAAGGTTCCAAAAGGAGATAATTTTTTGAGTGATCTTCGGAAAATGAGTAGGTACTAGAAAAATAATATTATATCATTCAATAATCTGTGGATAAATCCATTGTCACGTAGTGAATTATACTACATACGTCTGTGGATAAGATGAAAGACCAAAACGTTTCTAACGCTATAGTGGAATGATTCTTATCATAGGAGGTAAGTTCACTAATGGCGATATAGTTTTAATATGGAATATCCTTAGTGTAGGTACTTCATAGATTCGTCAATTTGTATTTATTTACCTGCGTTAACTTGGAAAATATTGCCAAATAGCTTTGTCATCATTCTCGAATTGAGTTACGAAGGAAACAAAAGAAAGAGCCTTAAATTGAAAATGAATAGGTAATAAAAAATGAAATACTTAAAAGTTGTCGTGTTTTTATTCCTCCTCATATTACCGAGTTTCATTGCCAACCCGAAGGACGGGGTTTGAGACTTCGAAGGCCGTTGGATTGGAACTGGAATCATTGTGGAATTACAATACATGTTGACATTAGAATAATTAATGATAGCCCCCGTTTAGTTATTCTCTAGCAACTACGCTCGGTAAAAACTAGATAGGTACTGGGTGACCCAAGCTAGCTGGGTGACCCGTGCGTTGCACAGGAGTAGGTACTACCAGGGATCTGACTTATGTCCTGTTAAAGCGACACCTGCCATAAAGGTACATGTAAGTCTTTTTGCTCTCCTTGATTTATGTTATCAAATTCGACAACACTCGCGAATTATCAAATCTCGAGACCATACCAAACGTTGGACGGCGAATTACAAGACCGAGGTACCTGTTCCTTCTAAGGAGTTCTTGAGAGGTATGCAGGGTTCCCCAAATAATGTCAAGTAGTAGGGAACCAAAATTAAGCTGTTCTTGAATTTTCAAAAACAATCAAATTCTGACGGCCCAGTAAGTGGACCCTCGAAGTTGAAAATTCCAACATTATCAAGTTTAGTGGCACCTTGACACAAACTTATGTTTTATATACAAGCAAGTAGGTATGTCTACCCCCAATATTTTAAGCCGTAAGACCCAAACTAATATGATCTTGAATTTGGCGGCGTTGTGGAGCCAAAACTTCTTAAGGAATTTCTACTATTATCCTAAGCACGTTCGGGAAGTCGAACTACGTATGATCAAAATTAATGGATCACCCTTGAAAAAAACACTGTTTCAGATTTGCGCATGACCCGTCAAAAATATTGCTCCACTCCAACGAATTATAGATTTTCTTAAAATATAGTTAGGTACCTACTTATATCCGATTGTAGACCAGTTTCAGCTCAGAACGTTTCAATCAAAAATGGCCAACGAACACTTCGTTGAAAAAACGGATTTTTTGCCTATTCAAAGAAACAGCAATATGAATGTTCCAAGTGGAAGAATTTAAAAACCGTGTAAGTACGAAATCGGAAAGCTTTTTTTTTAACCTGTACGCCCGGATCCTCCTCGCATTCTCTTTTGGTTTATTATTCTGTGAATAATACACCTATGTATTCGCTCAGCAAAAATTTTTTATAACACCCCCTCAAACTTTTTTCTTTTCCGTTTCAAGGTGTGTAGATTAAAAAAATGCAATGTCCGACCGCCGTACGCCGTATCACGTGTACAGGCTTCATTTTCGGCCAGAAAAGTCGTTCTTTCGCACACATGCTCCATTTGGGCCCTAGTTGTCCCGAAACTTTTCAGCCCGATCGGAATATACCCAGGGGTGTTATGAGTGAAAATGTGTGTAAAAATAGGTACTTTTTGCGTTTTAGCAACATGTTGGTAACATGAGCTTTTGAGGTATCGTTTTCCATGTTTTTGGGGACGAGAAGATCGAATATGAAGTCGATTTTGGCCAATGAGTGGAAAATTGAGGTTGTACCAGATGTTCAGCACCCAAAATTGATTTTTTATGAGTCAAAAACCTGCGAAATCACCATCAATTTGTAGAATAACACTAGAAAAAGTGTCAACACGTGGATCAAGACGATTAATGTCAAAGATAATTTGAAAAAAAAAAAGATCGTACCTACCTAATTTGTGTTTTGGGGGCCAAAATTGGTGGGAACCATCAGAAATAGCTATTTCAATTATTTCACATGAAACAAACAATAAATGTACAGCCATCACTTCTGTAGAATAATAAACCCCTTGTGACAAGGACTTTGCAGCGTTTTTGATCTGTAGTCGCTTGGTTAGTAAACAAACCATTCGGGGATGTGTCCTCCCTCAGATGTCTAAATTGAAACGAATTAAATCACTCGCAAAGAAATCGTGGAGTTACTGAAAACAGTCTATTTCCACTAATACACGAAAAACACTGTTATACCGGTTTCGGTGATCAAACCCTCGTCAGTAACAAACAATAACTGAAAGCACATTGGAGAGGTGACCTTATAAATAGTCAAAAAGTGAAATGTGGTCGGTTGGGATTGGTTGTGAAGAAGAATGGTGAAGGGAACAAAGGAAGGGGGTCGATTCTGATTGGTTGTGAAGAAGAATGGTGAAGGGAACAAAGGAAGGGGGGGGGGGGGTCGATTCTGACTGGCCCAGGAAGAGAATGCCAAAAAGTGAAAGGCACAAGGTGAAAGGGGACGGGGGGGGGGGGGGGGGGGCGCAAGCTGTTACAGAAATGAACGCATTAATGGAGAAAAACTTAAAGGAATTACATCATTCAAAGATTTACCCAACCTATCACTCTTAATAATTTCGAATTTTTCAAGTACATCCAAAGGTCAACGGCATGGGTGCTCCCGACCCGCCCTAGAAGTGAAAGTGTAGTTGTACCAGTACTCCCGCTCACCAGCCCGCTTCGCCGGTCGGAATGTATCAGTGTTCCCGTTGACGTTCAGAAAAATTCAAAACTTGGGCCTCACCAACCAGTACAAAGACGAGGGTAACGAAATAGGCGAGTGGCTTCGTACTTCATTTGGAATGCCTTTTTTAAAACCGGAAGAAGTTGGTGATTAATTCTGTACGTGGGTGTTAGACATGCCTGGAGATATTGCTGCTCACAGGTATGCGGAATATATTCATAATATTATTACGTTCGCGATGACGCTCTTTTTCCTCCCAACGTATGGGCGTCTAACACGTCAGAAACCAACCGTACGACTAACGCCTGTGAGGCATTCCATTCTCATTTTAAAAAGAACTTTGCATCGCCTCACCCGAACATTTTTGTTTTTTTGCAAGAGTTACTTTCGTTGCAAAGTGAAGTTTATACTAAACTCAAGGAGCCAAGTGACCAAAGATGTTCGGCGACGAAGAAGAAGGAACGCTGGGTGGCACTCCTAATCACTAAGCTGCAGAATGGGGAGTTCCATAATAATTATGATTTTGTTAAGCGTATTTCTCGAAAGCTCCAACCGCATACCTAGATGGATGACGATTTTAATTTTTTTATGATGATATTAATTATGGTATGACTAATTAATTAACTCATTGAACTACTCTTTTAAACTAATCTAATTTATGACGATATTAATTATATTATGACTAATTAATTAACATGACATTAACTTTTTACTATGCTACCTACTTTTACTTGGTTACCATTTGCGGGAGTACTGATGCATCCAGGGAGCACTCGTACAAAAGTGAAGGGGAGTACTTGTAAACGCCGGGAGCACTGATACATTTTTATCTGGGAGTACTCGTGCAACTTTCTCCTGCCGCGGGATCACTCATACAAATGACCCATCCAACATGCTACTTTTTTGGCAGAAATGAAGATATTCAATGAACTGTCTGTCTGTAAGATCAAAATTGAAGCCAAGTCATGATTGGTTGAAGTCATTCAAGTGACGTGCAAAGGCCGAATCACCCTTATTATCCCTGAAATCTTTCTCTAAACTTCCTACCAGTTTGACCACAATAGTCCACCACTTTATAGTGGTGTTTATAAATTAATGTGTTCTTGTGGACCTGACTATTGTGGTCAAACTGGTAGGAAGTTTAGAGAAAGAATATAGGAACATGAAAAAGTTCTCCCCCCTCCCCTTTCACCCCTCCCCTTATGTGCCTTTCACTTTTTGGCATTCTCTTCCTGGGCCAGTCAGAATCACCCCCCCCCCCCCTTCCTTTGTTCCCTTCACCATTCTTCTTCACAACCAATCCCAATCGACCACATTTCACTTTCTGACTATTTATAAGGTCCCAATGTGCCTTCAGTTATTGTTTGTTACTGACGAGGATCACCGAAACCGGTATAACAGTGTTTTTCGCGTTTTTTCGTGTATTAGTGGAAATAGACTATTTTTTCAATAACTCCGTTTTTCTTTTTCTAAATTGAACTTTCATAAACGGTAAAACCCCTTCTGAAGAACTGGAAACGATTCGTCTCTCGCCTTCAATAGCATTAGGTTTCCCTTTCAAGCGTTGTTTTCCAATATTTGTAATAATGAATTTACCAACTTACAATAGGTAACACCGAAAAATAAGATAATCCGTTCGTGCGAAGAAATCATGTTATATTGGTCGGTGTTTGGCCCAACACAAGCATTCCTAACACCTTCTCGCACACATACACTTAGACAAGCCCCATGACAACTTTGATTAGAAGCAGTAAAAAATGAAGTGATCCCTTAATTTTGCACGCAATTTTCTAAAAATTGTTAACATTTTTTGGTGAACTGTTGGTTGACAAACATCACCTACTGAACGGATTTGGAATTTTTCCCTCCAAATTCTTCAGGATAAGACGAGCTTTCCGATTTCGTAAAGGTACTGAGGTTTTAAAAATTGTCTACGAGGAACATTCATGTCGCAATTTCTTTGAATAGGCAAAAATCAGTTTTCAAACGAAAAGTGTTAGTAGGCCATTTTTTATTGGACTTCTGATGAGGTGAAATCCGTGTTAAACTCTTCATTCTGAAATATATTTTAAGTGAATCTATACTGGAGTGGAACAATATTTTTTTGACCGTTCATGCGCAAGTCCGAAACTGTTTTTTCGAGGGTGATCCCTTAATTTTGATATCAAGATTCGTGTCAGAGTGAAATTTCCTTTACATCCTCGATGTTTCTCACTTGAGATTGTTGTATATAATTATGTAGGTAATACATAATACCTATCTACACAATGATCGATTTCCCTTCTAGCAATTCGCCTTGCTTCGCCCTGTGCGTGAGGCGCGTGGGCCAACCTTGCGCACGTCCGCCCAACCCCAGCTCAGCAACCGAGACCTCCTGCCTTCCCATAACCTCCTGATCCAATATAATAATCTCCTCATTACAATATTTTATTTTAAATGGCCCCCCTCCCTATTTCATTAGAGTAATTAATTGATCCATAAGAATATGGGCCTTTCTCCACGTTTTCTTCCATACACTTATTTTTTATCATATTATTATTATTATAATTAATTTGTTGGATAAAATGTTCTGTGAGATTGTTTACTCCCACCAGCCGTTGCGGGTATTTTATTTTGTTTTTTCAGGAGATCGAAAGTCTTGCGCGTTGGTCGTTGCACCAATGGCCCCCGGCACTCCCACGACCCTCAATTTCGTGTACTATACACATTTTTATCATTTGAAAAACCAGATGTTTTCTAAAGAAATCTCTTCTCCAATGAAGCAGAAAATGGTGGTTCTCGAACATTCCGACGGTACTGATCTTGTGCCCACTGTCTTCTTCAAAATAAGGAAATTGTCTTCTTCAAAGTGCTAAATTGCGGAAAAGAAACAGGTAGGTAAGTATCTACCAAATTATAAAATATGTCCATGTATTATAAAATATCGATATCCGTATGTATTATAAAATATCGACGTTCAGATAGAGAGAATTACGATTTTATTAGGTTGTATATGCCTAGGTATGTGCCTATATGTAATGCCTAGATAATGCACAAATAAAAGTCTGCTAATCTCAAATAACGTACAGTATTATGTTTCTTAATCGTTACATCTACCTACATCCGGATGCATGTGAGTAACAGCTCAATCGGTGTGAGATTGATTGATTACTGTCGTTAATAGACCTCCCAGACCCTGCTTCATACAGTCGCCTGCCAAAGAGACTGAAATAGGACGCGCATGGACGACAGACGCTAGGTGTGTTCGTATAGTAATGCCGTTTGTTCGTGAGACTATCTCTTGCGACACATCTTCGGCTGTATTCAACAGCGACATTTAATTAGATTTTCAGGATCCATGCAGGATGGGTCGCTTATCTTGTGAACTGCTCAACAAACAATTTTCCAATATACAACTACTGGCTAGACAAAACGGGTAAGTACTTAGTTTGCACATAAATAACTTCTAATATGGAGGTCCTGGGTTCAGTTCCTGCCCGCCACCATTTTGTTACAGTTGCCCGATCAATTTGTTTAAATACCTATTTTATATTTTGCTTAAAGAATGGGTCGGGGGATTTTGTTTACAGTCATCCAGGTCACTTGATTTGTGCAAAGGGTTGATTCCTTATTCCTGTCGATATTTACATTCCGACGACACTTGAGCAGGTAGGAGGTACCTACCAGGCACTACCTAGGAGTCGAACTCCCGCAGTTCGAAATTTGAGTTAGGAGGAGGGAATGAAATAATAGAAAAGTAAGTCAAATAAGGTTAAAAAAAAAAATAAGGGCCAGAAAAGTAAGGATTGGGGAAAACGGAAAACGCTGCAAATTATTACCTATACTTAACACGGCTATTACACAGCTGTAGATAAATGCCCCTTCTGCGTTGATCATGTTTTCTGTGGTAGATACCTAAGGTCTAGAAAAGTCCTAGATCGAGTACCGGAGCCGGCCGGGCAATTTCAGTTAGGTAAATGAGACCTACAAACCAAATTTTATACATTTTAGTTCACATTAGCTAAGATAAGTGACGCGTACGGCGGCGGTCGGACCGAAATTGGCATTTTTGGGTTCTAATTGGGTAGTACCTTGGAAACGCAAACCACCAATTTTGGAGGGGGATTAAAAAAATTTTTTCTTGCTCGACTCCAAAGGTTCATCACTGAAAATAATAAACCCTAAACCACAAGGATGGCAAAAAGGTAAAATGCATTCTTCATAAGTATATTATTGTAATTTTTAATGTTTACATGATTCCGTAGGTACTACCTGTGGTGGAGCCGATAGCAAAGCCTCCCAAATGCCGTGGCAGTGGATTTGGTCGTTCTACTCATAGTCGCTTTTAAAATGCAGAACATGAAACAAAAACATCATAGTAACCCACCAGTCCAGGATCAAATAAGCCGAAGGAAAGAACAAGCTCAAAATACCCAACACATACCTACCTTAACAAGCGTAGGTACCTACAGTGAATTTATCAGATATCAGATGTGGGTAGGTATGTACATATTATGTACTCGCTTTTGGTTTATTATTTTCAATAATGAACCATTAGAATCGAGCATGAAAAAAAAAATTCTTACCCCCCCTCAAAATTTGATGGTTTACGTTTCAAGGTATGTAGAATCCAAAACTGCAATAAAAATATTTCTGTCTGTCCGCCGAACGGGCCACTTTTCATAGTTACCATGAAACAGAATTGATGAGATTCGGGTTATTGGTTCCGTTCGCTGTCTAGTTGGTCCTCGAAGCTCGACGTTACTGTGAGTCATCTGTAAGGGGTTCAAAATAGGGGTTGAAATTTTCAAAACGCCTATACCATTTTTTTACGTGAATATTTTTACGGTTTTAAATAGTTCTTGAACTTGCGAGTTTTTTAAGACCATCCGGTGCGTCGTACGTCCAGCCGTTCGTTCACAGTAAGGCCCCGAAGTTTGCACCGACAGGCATTTTCGACTCCAGTGTGAATGAAATTGTATACAATTCAAACCAAATCTCGTAACCAGAGACGCGCCCACAATAGGAAATTTGGCAGAGATGAAATCATTGCTAGGGATCACCTGATTATATTTGCGGAGTATGAAGTCGAGTTGGTTGTTCTGTGATATTATTTCATTTGAAAAATGATGGCTCTTTTGGAGTTTGTTGGTAGGTAGTGAAACTTGAACAAACGTTGAAGTATTATTGATGGGTAAATTATTACTACGGTAAATCATTACTCAACGGTAAATTATTACACAACGGTTCATTATACCATCTACGTAGAAGGGGCTGGAGTTTGTTGGTAGGTACTTTTGCAACTTTTTTCACTCCTCATCAACAATTTCTTTTCAGAACTTCATTACGTGTGTTTCTTTTTGTTAGGTACTGTTTGTCATCGGCAGAATTATTTTAGCAACATTTAACTCGTGATTTAGGTAGGTACCTAGTAACGAGTACGGGTTTAGGTACTAACCTACGGAGGGTCTGCGATCTACATTATATGTATAGAATAGTACATATCATAAATTATATAGACGGGTTATCTATACATAGAGCTGTGATCTGTAACGGAAGGGTATTCTATACAAAATAATAAACCGTTGTGCAGGGATTTGCAGCGTTTTTCTGAATAATCTTGACTTCCAAGTAGCCTTGACATTTTTTTTTATTAAGGGTTTGACTTTTTCTTTGCATTAATTTTGCAGTCACTGCCGATAGCAATAAATTTGGTGTAACGAGCATGGTTTAGAGCCGGTAGTTGTTCTTGCTCAGCCTCTGCACCAAATGTTCCCCGTTGTTTTGCTTCATCACTGTTCAAAATTTAACAATGACTGTGGTCGCTGGTGGTGGGTTGGTGGTATCCGCATTCTTTGGCGGCACACATGCAGCGTGGGAGTACGCACGGAACTATTAAACCAGGGTAGTAGTGCTACGTGCCTCCTGATTTTGGTTTATTATTTTCAATAATGGACCATTGGAATCGAGCATTAAAAAAAAAAAATTCTAACCCCCCCTCAAAATTTGATGGTTTACGTTTCAAGGTATGTAGAATCCGAAAATGCAATAAAAACGCTGCAAAGTCCTTGTCACATGGGTTTATTATTCTATTGGACATACCTATAGAAATGCTGGCTGTTCATTTATTATTTCTTTCGTGCGTAGTAATCGAAATAGCTATTTCTGATGGTTTCCATTAATTTTGGCTCTTGAAACACAAATTAGGTACGCTCTTTTTTTTCTTCTTTTTTTCTTAACTATCGTTGATCATTGGTAGTGCCATTTAATCGTCTTGATCTACGTGTTGACACTTTTTCCAGTGTTATTGTACAAACTGATGGTGATTTCAGACGATTTCCCTGGTTTTTCACTAATAAAAAATCAATTTTGGGAGCTGAACATTAGGTAGAACTCAATTTTCCAGTCTTTGGCCAAAATAGACTTAATATTCGGTTTTCTCGTCCCCAAAAACATGGAAAACGATATCTCAGAAGCTCATGTTACCAACATGTTGCTAAAACGCAAAAAGTACCTATTTTTACACACATTTTCACTCATAACACCCCTGGGTATATTCCGATCGGGCTGAAAAGTTTCGGGACACAACTAGGGCTCAAATAGAGCATGTATGCGAAAGAACGAATTTTTTAGACCGAAAATGAAGCCTGTAGACGTGATACGGCGGACGGCGGACGGCGTACGGCGTACGGCGGACGGACATTGCATTTTTGGAATCTACGCACCTTGAAACGGAAAAGAAAAAATTTTGAGGGGGTGTTATAAAAATGTTTTGCTGAGCGAATACATAGGTGTATTATTCACAGAATAATAAACCAAAATATTTCAGTCTGTCCGCCGTACGCCGTACTGGCCACTTTTCTTAGTTACCATGAAACCCGAAAAACAAACTGGGCGCTCCGCGCCTCGCCAGGGGGCAAGCCCCCTGGACCACCGGTTACCTCTATTTACATACTTCGGACGAAATTATAGAAACACAGAATGTGTTTTAGCTCACGCGTTTCACATAAACCTTTTTCGACTGATATATTGACTGCTCATAGGTTTCACGATCCTTAGGTAGTTCCGTATCATCGGTACTTATATATTATATAAAGCTTGCAATCGTGTTCACAATATAAATTATTGAGAATGATCACCTATGTGTAAACAATTATTTAAACAATGACGTTCATACCGCAGCTTGTCGGCCACGCACTCCGCATTGGTTAACGTAATATGGTTAGGTAAATCGAGAGCTATCCAACGAGTGGTGAACGATTTTTGTACGATGATAACTGGCGAAGTTAAAGTTCCGTAGCAACGAATCGGTTGTACGTGAAAATCATTAGAAAGTTTTCATAACAGCGTCCCAGATTTCGTTACGAAATTTCGTTACCTTTTTTGGCTAGTTAGTCCAAAAATGATGAAATTAACATCATCATCAATTGAATTTAAGATATTAACTCATTATCGTTCAGAAATATCTTTATTGCCATATCAATTATATCATTCAATATCTTGAACGTTTAGCAGTAGCACTAGGGGACCATTCACAACTTGTACATGTACCAATATTTTGTCTACATAGCTAAATGGTTCAGAATAAATGCATAAATGAATTTACAAAGGTAAATCAGAACTAATTAACTATTAACTAACCATAAGAAGAAATTTTCTTCAATTCCATAAGATCCCGTTGTTATTAATAAAATTCTAACTAATACTACTCTGCGGACTACGATACTGCGTACATCTAGTTTTCCCATAAATAGATAGAGTGGTCGCCAACTGGATCATAACTGATTATTATAATAACCTTCCCATTATTATTGTAAGTAGGTGGGTAGTAGATATGCGCCCTGTCCTGGACGAGTCGCTGGAGAGGGGCAACGCAGTGATGCGATGATTCAATCGTTTCATTCCCCAGTGAATAGTCCCATGTGAGAGGCTTCTCAGTATCAAGCTCGGACCTCTTCCGACCTACTCCTGTCTCTACCTTGAACATTATTATATTTATGATCATTTCATTCAAACAACGTTTTCCGCAACAGATTCATCAATTTAAAAAAAAACCGATTCAGTCAATATTTTCAATAAATTTCCTACCCTTTTATTCTACTGTTTGATAATTTGTTTAAAGTAATGTATTTATTTGGGTTTCAAGAGATGCTTCTCAGAAGCTAGGCTTCCAATAATTATACTTGGAATCAGTTTGAAATTTTAACCATTCAGCGCATATACCACGTGGTTGCTGTGGATGCAATGTATGCCTTATAGGCGAATCACAAGGGGAGGTCACCCTTTCCTTAAAGGCGGATGATCAGAGATTTCCAAAGTCAGCAAAATCAGAGATTTGCTCAGAAAACTATTGCTACTAGTTTATCGTGTTCAGAATACCGCAGAAATTTTGAGATAACAAACGGGTTACTTGTCGAAGGGACTTGTGTAATGTGTAAGCAAAAGAGTGTCCAGTAGTGTCCTTGTTGCGTTTAGTGTCTTGGAAGTAGCCGGTTGACTCTGATTTGATGATGAGGCGACCAGCCGGATCCCTCGCACTCGCGGCCCTTCTCACCATCGCAGCCTCAGCTCCGCCTCCGTAAGTTGATATTCACAATAACTCTTCAATAAGGCGAGGGCTGTCTTAATTCCGAAAGTCACATTATTACACGTTCCATATATGTTTTTAAATAAGGTATTCAATTATTTAACCTAGGTACCTACATACTCGTACCCACCTATTTTCCTCAAAAGATAGTCCTAAAAATTATTTAACGTAGTTATCTAGCTACCTATTTTTCTCAGTCCTCCTGAAGATAGGTACCTAGTTTAAAGCGATTCTAAGAAAAACATTCGACATTAATAGATAGTGACAATCTAACAATATGAACAGGCGCCTATATTATCATGTAGGTGCCTATATATGTAGACATGGTACGACATGATCGATAAAAGCCTTGGTAGTTGGGTACCTACCAACTAGTACATAATAAGCAACCTTTAGCACTAGACTTGAAAGAAAAAGTAACTAGGTATGTAAGTCTAGATCTTCTGGCATCTACGGGTTGTATTATAAGTAAAGTTAGATAAATTAATGTATTCGGTACATAATATTATTAGAAAAGATTCATAACTTTTTTTTCATCATAATCATGACGGACAAATATGATTCCATTTAGTTGGGAAGGTGCGCAGATCAAAGCAGTGATCGTATAGTTTTATATATTATTCTATAAATATGCTGCTAATCTAGCTAATCAATGAGCATTAGGAACAATTAACTAATCCTGTTGTACACATGAATGTTTCAAGTAGGTAGTTTAGGTACCGAAACAGTTAGACGTACTTACCTACTGAAGGTAAAATGCGTAGGTATGGTACTACATACCTTCTTAGTGTGGCTAGTTTTACCTCTAAACTATATTTGTGTTCATGTTGGTAGGCATGTCTCTGTCAAAGTGTTTGAAATTGGCCAGAAAGTAAAAAATATGGCTAAGAATCCCTGGAACTTCTAATCCCATTTTTTTTCCACCTCTGTGTTTCATATATATAGGTATATTATTTTATAAATGTATATCTTCATTTTTGTTACATCGAAAGTGACGATGTTTCGAACAGTGTCTTGTTTCATGTGTCATTACGTTTCATTTTTCACTGCTACAAATGGTTTTGTGTTGTCCGTTCTAACGTCGAGGAAATCCCACGAGTATAATATCTACCTCATCGTATGAGTGAGTACCATTCCCACTATTCAAGTATAAAACCACTTCTCAAACTCGTTTTAATCTCAAAAAACGAAAAGAAACGTTCAAATTGGAAAATATCTCAGAATCTGTTGTAGGAAAATAAAGTTTGTATTGAATAAGATGAAATTTATTACTGAGATGTATTATAAATTGCTCAGATTTTTATGAATTTTTAAATGCTCTCTATAAAAGCGAAAATCGGAATTGAATCATATAACGCTCCCAATGGCGGGTGTAGTGCCATGGGAAGAAGAAAGAATGGTTTCGAATTTCAATTTCCCAAATAGGTAGTTAAATTTTACCTTCCTTAGGAATTACCTAGGTTGTAAATTGATTTATTAATTGATATTAATTAGGTAGCAAATGTTAGTACCTAGTAAACAGTAGGCAACAGTAGTAAATGATTGTTGGTACTACCTAGTTGAGAACCTATGTTAGGTAAGGTTTGTCTCCTGAATGTTGAATTTAAATGTTTATAAACCTTCTATTAAACTAAAGCTCTTAAAAACTGAAACAACAAACCGTGAGGGCTGAAATGCTGCTTGCCCATTTGTTGCCAGAATTCAATTGACTACACATCATGTAGTTTAAGTAAAGCAAGGTAGGTAATAGCCACCCTATAGGCTTGGCCTCACGTTCGACTGCCTTACAGGCGTTGCGGAAGTGATCGGCTGTTTTCTGAAGAGGATCAGAATTTGTTCCGATCATTTCGCGCAAGACTACTCGCTGCATCTCCGGGATTGGGATTCGAACCGACGAATCGCAGTCGCCGTCCCAATCCAAAACTCCAAGTGACAGAGCGCTCGGCCACCAGCTCATCGGACAGTGGAAAACTCAGTATATAATTGAAATATGAAACTCTGATATGACCATAAACATTACAACATTTATTTCCAACTTTAAAAAAAATATTTGTTTTGATGCTTTTTGTCTCCAATTTATTTAATTTTGCTTCCTCACTTCCGGAAGGGTTAGGGAAGCCTTGGATTCGTGATTGACTTGAAAAAAATGTGTGTCCTCCAGAATGAAAATTTCCACCAAGTACCATTTTGCGTTTCGTGTATGTCTGTCTATCTGTGGTCAATTCCTATCAATTCCTTGTAACGCCCATAACTATCCGAAATAATGGGCGAAATGGTTTGGAGGGTAGGTGCGGGTCGTGTCATAGATGGTCCCATACCAAAATCATTGTAAAAGTACAGTAACTTCCGTCTGCGCATGCGCAAACGTGAACTACTTGAAACACCCGTAACTCACTTAAATATTGTTGAAATGAGTTCAAACTTGGAGGGTCGACCAGGAATTTCCATTCCATATGAATTTCATTGGAACTATAACTTTGGTTTGCGCATGCGCGAAGATTGAATGTTGACCATTTCCTTGTAACGCTTCTAACTACGCGAAAAATAGTCGTAGAGAGCTGACATTTTGAGGGTACACGCGGGTTGAATCGCAGATGGTCTCATATCAAAATCATGCGTGGATACTCCCTGTCTACTGAATGAACCTACCCAACTATTCTATACGTTCATGTGATGAAGCTATACTGCCTACTCGAATTGGCAGACTTTTTTTAAGTCAATGAGAATATAGCAAGGTTTATTTAGGGACCCCAAATAATATTCGTTACCGCAGCAAAACATCAACGCAAATTATATCAACTACCTACAACTAAAAACAGCATAACTATTAGGCAAAAAAGTGACCTACATTTCGAGACACCCTTTCTAAGGGGAACAGGATGTGGTGCGTAAATTATATATATAAGTAATAATAAACTGAGTTTCACTCATAACATCACTACAGCCTTATGACGGATGGCCACAGCTAAAAATGCCTCTGCCCGACTTTTTCGTTTCTACGACAGTCCCATTCATAAAATCCCGGAACTTCAATCATGTTTATGTCAATCGCAGTCACCTGAAACTGGCAGCTCCGTGAACAATGGGTTTCCTGAGCTTGTCATCATTTTGAGGTACTGCATAATTTGTAATCGGATTTTTTTTTTTTGTACCAGCTTTTATGGGAGCCCATTTTTGTCACAATAGTCCCTGAAAACATTGACCTCAGCAAAGGTTATTGTTCGCATTTCTCGTACATGAGGTGCTTTAGTAGCTGAATCTATAGATATTGAAAAGACAACAAAACGAGCAGTCGAGCGAAGAAAATTTAGTTACCTGTTCCATACTGTTACATCGATAGTGTGAAATTGAACGGGGTAGGTAGAGCAGATAGGTACATTGGAGTGTGTTACGGTGGGTTTTCCAACCAAGTGCAATCTAAAGATCCAATTTTGACTTAGGAAGGTACCTACTTCAGAAGGAGGTAGGTACATCTATTAACCACATCGATATCGATTAACCGCATTGGATCTCAGTGCCCCAACCCTCCAATAAAGAATCTGCTTTACACAGTGCAATACGTACTGTTATATAATATATTGCTGCTCCTGCGGTTGCAGGTTATTCAGGTTGGCCTTGCGGTTTGCATACCTACTCCTTAAAATCTAGGTCATATATTCTAAAAATAGACCAAGTTCCCTTCCTCAGCGCACATAATATGTAAAGTGTTTTATTTCACGATTGTTGGTGTTTATTCGCATAATAAAGCCTGCAAAAACAGGTACAAACCGGCTTCTATGTTTAGGCTCTCAAAGAATCCTCCATTCATCAGTTTAAACTTGAAATCGCCTATTCACGTATGACTTTACGGATTACCCGTACAGGATAGTACCTATTAATTTAGGTCAATATCTTGATAACAACCAAAAACCTTCCAATAGGACTGGAATACAAATTTAGGTACATGAACCAATTTTCTCATAATAACTAGTCGATAATAACGAAATATTACTGGTTTTGCGGCTCACGGCCTTTCCATGAATTAATTACCTCATCAGTACGTATAACCTGGGAGTGCCCATGCCATGCGCGTTCAGGTGAACTCATTAGTCATACATATTTTTCAAGGTCCGGGTGTTCTCCCCCCTTGTTGTGCAAACTTGAATCAGAACTGGGAGGTTTGGATAAGGTGGGTAAGCATCTGTGCGCGCGGTTCTCTTGTCATAACTTGTGTGTAATACCCGTACCTACTACCTACCTCCATGGAATGAAATAGAAGACATCTTCTTTCTAGTTCCATTAGCCACCCCGGATATTATTTTTCGAAATGATGTAGTAGACAAAATCCGATATAATCGCCGTTACCAACCCCACGGATTTATCCGTTAGTAGAATGGATTTTAAGAAAAATCTCAGATTATTTCAGTAATTTTAGAACTAGCTTTTAATTGCTATTCTCCTCATTACCACCCCCCCTCCCCAATAAACCTGTTGAAATAAAAAAATTAAAATTCACCCGCCAAGAAAACCTTCTTAGCCGCAAAAAGGATTGAATTAATTTTGCCCGCCAATGTAGCACGCGAGATGCACGTACTCAGGAGCCTCCCGAGAATGGGCGTACGAAAAATCGACACCGGAGACCCCCAGGGGGCCGTATGGGGGGGGGGGGGGGGATTAAAAAACCTACTATCTTGTTCTGCCGTGAAACAGTGTTCTTGGTCGCTTTCGAGTTTTTCGGTTTTCTTGGCGGGCGGGACGCTCCCGCGTCCCTAGATGTTGAAAAATCCATTTGGTATCCAAGATAGTAATAATTTCTGCAAGACAAAAGCAACGAAAGACGAGCCGAATATTGTTGTTCAGCAGCAAATGTTGTTCCAAAATAGCCTTTTCCTAATACGTACTACCTACCAGGCGCATTGGGCCTTATTTTTCAATTTTCGGTACCTGAATATAATTAGTTAGCTACTGCTCATAATTTTATCGAATGAACTCTTGTCCTCATTCGGTTCTACATCATGATCTTTTTGTGAAGGTAAAAGGCGATAAACGATGCGCCGGTCTCTTGAACGGATGTTTATGCAAGCTTTATGAAGGCTTGTATTGGTGAAGACGTTTGCAAAATTTTATCCGAAAAGAAAATTTAAAAGAAGGTCTCACGCTCCAGACCAATGAGGGTTTTGGGTGTTTTCTCTTTGCTATTTCTCTCTTGCACGTACATTCTACAGATATTTAAATATTTAATACCTACGACTTCGGTACGGTTTTAAATATCAGCAGGTACCCAATGCCCCTTTGCTCTGAATAATTATTCAAATGCGTTGCCCAACTGATATAAATTAACCGTTATGAACTAACCAGGGGTTACGCGTTGTGAAAGTTGCTATTTCCATTAAAGTTTGCATTATTTCGAAGTCCATCAACGGTGAAAATATAATTGGACATCCCAGAGGCGTCGACTTAGCATTATATGTTAAGAGAAGCTGCCGTGACAATTAGATCTCATCTCGGCTGCCCACACGGACCACTCGATTTGCATGTGAGACCAATCGACTGTTTCACAAATAAGAGGAGGTGGGTGCACGAGGTTAGAGGTCTTCCCCAGCATCTGCTAAATCTCGTACGGACCTTCCTCAACAGTACGTTGAACTCTGTTTATAAGAGCCAGTACGATTTTCCATCATTGTAGCAGACCGAGCGATTTGCAGTTGGTCCCTTATTAAAACCTTGTAATCATATAAGATACCTAACGACAGCTCAATGGCTCCCTGTACGATTTCTGCACTGAAGTTCCAGATTTCATCCGAATCTGACGGCAACTTTCGTTATAAAATCAAACCGGATTCTTTCTTTATTCTTTAATTTCATTAGATTTGATGTGAGAGGCCTTTTTTACAATTCCGTTTTCTTGCATGATCCGTGGGGAGGTGGGGACTGGTAACCGTACATAGTCGGTTTTTGATGCCCAGTCCGCATTGGTCATTGTCCTTTTAGCAGTCGACTCAGTTTTGGGGGATAAAATCGAAAAATAGTCCGATTTACACAGTTCTTTCAAGTATCGTCCAGCCTAGAAGTTGGAACACATTTGATCCGAGAATATCCAGTTAGTGAGTAGTAACTTCAGTGTCTAGTTGAGCAAGAAAATCGAGAAAACTAGTCTGAGTAATTGCAATGGATGGAACATCTGAACACCATCCAGTGGGTAATTCATGCAGTTCTTCAATGCATTTCTCAACAATGTTTTTAAATTTGTGGTGCTTCCGAGTCTACAGAGACAGCCACTTGCGATCACTTTTGGGAGGAGAAGATTTTTGTGTGCTCCAAAATTGAAATTTCCACTCGCGTTTTGCATTTTAGACCTTTCTGATAAAATCTGGTTCCGTGCCTGAGTGTTCGCAAATCCTGGTCACAGGTCACTCCCATAACTATGCGAAAAAGCGCTGCAAGTCCTTTTACATGGGTTTATTATTCCCCACTGAATACGGCATTTTGGGACCTCAATGAAGAGACCCACAAAGCTAATTTGACGGTTTTAAACTCCAATGTTGGGTTGCTATTTCTGACAAATTATTTTCCATCAGTGAAACTGTCACTGAATTGTCTTTGTTCACCAGTTTAATACCTGGGTTGTTATACAAATTTGTGGCGATTACAGACATTTTCACAAGTTTTTGACCCATAAATATTGAATTTTGAGAGTTGAAACTTCGTTACAACCTTAATCCTCCACTCAATGGTCCAAATCGACTTCATATTTGGTCTCCTCACCCTAAAAAACATGTAACACGACACCTCACAAGCCCAAGTTCTCGAAAACCTCAGAAATACCTAATGTTGCACCCATTTTTCACCCATAACACCCCTGGGTGTTTTCCTATCGGGCTGCCGAGATAGGGGACACCTAGGGCCCAAATGGAGTATGTGTACGACAGAAAGATTTTTTTTTAACGAAAATTAAGTAGATATCAATGACAAGGCGGACGGACATTGCATTTTTGGAAGCTACACACCTTGAAAAGTAGAAAATTCGACTACACTTCACCTTTGGACCTAGACGTAGCATCAAATGACATGATTACCTCAGAACCCATAAGGAAAAACTCAAACTAATCTATGCGGAAATTACTAAGAAGAGTCAAGAGTTGAAAGAAAATATTATAACAGAAAGAAACAAGGACAGAGAATAACCGCTGATATCCCTCAGGAAGTATACATACGCAATGTTCAGAACCAAAGCAAAACTAAAAACAAATATAAAAAAATGAGAAGAAGGTATTAAGTGTGAACAAAACATTTTCTCCGCTTTCACGGAAGAACATTAAATCATGGACATTTTTTGGACGCGCGAATTGACTACCGTATCGCATATCCACATTCAATGTTTTTCCGTGAAAGCGGAGAGAATGTGGTTTGAATTTTTATTTATTCAATTTTTTTTTTTTTTTAGGCGTTGAATGGAGAAATTTTGGGATTGAAAAAGACTCCCTCAACTGATTTGGGAGGATCCTCCACCTACGCCTTGTCCACTTACCAGTCGTACCAGTCCTATACTCCCCAGAAAAACTTGCCTCACCTCGTCATTACTCATCAATTGTACAGAGGCTCCATTTCGAATTGTTCATCCTTGTAGGTCAAACAGGAGTCATCAGGGCTCACTCAGCTGGTAAGGGTCTTCGCCTCGTCATTCTTACTCATCAGTCCTACAGAGGCTTCATTTCTAATTTCATCCTTGTAGGACAAACAGGAGTCAAATTAGCCTCAGGGCTCACTCAGCTGATTACGGAAGGTCCTCACCTCGTCAATCTTACTCAGCAGTACTACAGAGGCTCCATTTCGAATTTCAGCCTCGTAGGCCAAATAGGACAGAAATTAGCCTCAGGGCTCACTCAGCTGATTAGGGAAGATCCTCACCTCGTCAATCTTACTCAGCAGTACTACAGAGGCTCCATTTTGAATTTCAGCCTCGTATGCCAAATAGGACAGAAATTAGCCTCAGGGCTCACTCAGCTGATTAGGGAAGATCCTCACCTCTTCAATCTTACTCAGCAGTCCTGCAGAGACTCCCTTTCGAATTTCAGCCTAGTAGGTCAAATAGGAATGAAACTGGCCGCAGGGCTCACTCAGGTGGGAAGGGCGTATTAACTAAAAATTCATTAAATAAATTCATTAAATTCGTTTCTGTCCCACTCGAGAGAGATATTGAAGCCGCTCCGGAAATTCGGAAACTGGGAAATTCTTAAATTCGGTAACTAAATCGCTATACAGAGCAGTTAAAGCTACTGACGCACAGGCAGTAACACTGATTACACATCAATAGTTATGGTTTGTACCTCGCTACTGTGTGGCCTCATTCAGCTACTTTTGGTTTGAACTGTTTGGAATGAACCTTTGGAATCGAGCATGAGAAAAAAAAATCTAGACCCCCTCAAAATTTGATGGTTTACGTTTCAAGATAGGTAATATGTAGAATCCGAACATGCAATAAAAACGTTGCAAATCCCTGCACAACGGTTTATTATTTTGTACAGAATACCCTTCTGTTACAGATCACACTCTCTGTATAGATAACTCGTACCTACCTAAATCACGAGTTAAATGTTGCTAAAATAATTCTGCCGATGACAAACAGTAACTAAAATGGCAAAAAGAAACGCAAATAATGAAGTTCTGAAGGGAAATTGTTGATGTGGAGTGAAAAAAGTTGCAAACGTACCTACCAACAAACTCCAGCCCCTTCTACGTAGATGGTATAATGAACCGTTGTGTAATAATTTACAGTTTTGTAATAATTTACCATTGTGAAATAATTTAACACTGTGTAATAATTTAACCACCGATAATAATTCAACATTTGTTCTAATTTCAAACGTACCTACCAACAAAATCCAATGGATCCATTAGTTTCACTACCTATCAACAAACTCCAAAAGAGCCATCATTTTTCAAATGAAATAATATCATAGAACAACCAACTCGACTTCATACTCCGTGATTATAAATAATCAGATTATCCCTAGCAATGATTTCAACTCGGGCCAATTCCCGATTGTTAGCGCGTCCCCAGTGATGATATTTGGGCTGAATGTATACAATATCATTCACCCTGCTGTTGAAGAAGCCTGTCGGAGTAAACTTCTGAGCCTTACTGTGAACGAACGGCTGGACGTAAAATGCTCCAGGAGGTCTTAAAAAACTCCCATGTTCGAGAACTATTTAAAACCGTAAAAAAATTCGAGAAAACGGCGTCCTGGAGACTTCAACCCCTATTTTTCACCCCTTAGGGACGACTGACATTAACGCCGAGCGTCGAGGACCAGCTAGACCCCAAATGGGACCTATAAACCGAATTTCGTCAATTTTGGTTAATGGTAACTAAGAAAAGTGCTCAATACGGCGTACGGCGGTCGGATAGAAATTTTTTTAATGCATTTTCGGATTCTACATACCTTGAAACGGAAACCATCAAATTTTGAGGGGGGTTAAACATTTTTTTTTCATGCTCGATTCCAAAGGTTCATTATTGAAAATAATAAACCAAAAATTTCTGTCTGTCCGCCGTACGCCGTACTTAGCACTTTTCTTAGTTACCATGAAAAAAAATTGATGAAATTCGGGTTATAGGTTCCATTCGGGGTCTAGTTGGTCCTCGAAGCTCGGCGTTACTGTCAGTCATCTCTACGAGGTGAAAAATAGGGGTTGAAATTTTCAGAACGCCGCAGCTCAAAAACTTCCAATAGAAAGGTATGGTTTTTTTACGTTTTTAAATTTGTCTTGAACTAAACCATTTTTTGAGACCACCCGGAGCATTGTACGACCAGCCGTTCGTGTGCACCAGAAAGCTTCGTCAACACGATCTTGAATCAAACGGTATAAATCCAGCCCGGATATCATAACTACGGAGCACCTGATTATAATCAAGGATGGCTGTATGAAGTCGAGTTGGTTGTTCTGCGATATTATTTCATTTGATAAGTGATGGACTATTGGATTTTGTTGGTAGAAACTTGAACAAACGTTGAAGTATTATTGATGGGTAAATTATTACACAATGGCAAATTATTACACAATGGCAAATTATTACACAACGGTAAATTATTACACAACGGTTCATCTACCTAGAAGGGGCTGGATTTTGTTGTTCGGTACTTTTAACAACCGTTGAAGTATTATTGATGGGCAAGTTATTACACAACGTTTCATTATACTTGATCACGAGGGTAGGTATTGACCATAGAAAACAGTGATCTACGCAGAAGGGGCATCCATTTCACTCCACATCAACAATTTTCTTTCAGAACTTCATTATTTGAGTTTCTTTTTGCCATTTTAGTTACTGTTTGTCATCGACAGAATTATTTTAGCAATATCTAGCTTGTGATTTAGGTAGGTAGGCCGTAGGCCTAGTAACGAGTACGGGGTTAGGTACTAACCTACGGAGGGTCTGCGATCTACATAATATGTATATAATAGTACATATTATATTATATAGACGGGTTATCTATACAGAGATCTGTGATCTGTAACAGAAGGGTATTCTGTACAAAATAATAAACCGTTGTGCAGGGATTTGCAGCGTTTTTACTCTAGTAACTACCTTATTTTAGTAATCGCGTTCAGTTCCGATTGAGTTTCGTAAACAACTAACTTGGTTTCTAGGACATCAGGTGTATGGAAACCGGTATAGTTTATCGGTAGTGCATTACACTTCTTGGGGTTGGTCGGAAATTTTAGATTGTCCCCCCAGCCCAAAAATATATCCATGTTAAAAAATTTTAAAGGGGTTTTCCCGAACCGAATACATAGATGTGTTATTCGGAGAATAATAAACCAAAATGGCCCTAATTAGCTGAAACTTGGAGGGTAGGTGCAGATTAGGCATCCATATGAATTTAATCAAAATCGGGCCGTAACTTTTGCTTGCGCATGCGCAAACGCATTTTCTAAGTTCAAATCACCCAAATTATGTTGAGTGATTATATACAATAGAAGGGTATAGTTTCGTATAAAGTTTTTAATTGATCTCGAACTTGGGAATTTTCGAGACCGCCCGGAGGGGTCTCAACAGGGTTGTTTTTGGGGTTATAGGTTTACAGCCCGGGGTAGTCACAAGTTTCGACATTCAGTTCTGTTCATTGCTGTATACGCTTCCAGTTTTGACACACAACATTTAGAGGTGTCACCATTTGGCACTTCAAAAAAGAAAATTCATTGGCGGTCTTAACTCAAATATAAAATGTGTAGATTCACTGGGATAATGGCTCGCGCTCGACCGAATGATCCTGCACTCCCCTTTTGTAGGTGTACCAGGAGATAAAATATCGAAATTGTGATATCAGTTTTCCTCTCTAGTTATTTATTAGCTACTGGGACGCAACCCAAAAAAAATGTTGCGGGGGTTAACCTCTGGAAATAACTCGGCGCCAGCGGCGAGCCCGTTGGGAAGTGTCGTGTTGTTGTTAGTTAATATTGCTTGGTAGTCACTCAGATGTCGTCCACCTCGTGGAATTTACAGCACCTGATTTACTTCTGGTCAAGTAGTTCTCAAGTGGCCCTGACCAATAATAAGACATTTCAGAGTGTCCGGCACGACCAACTTCCTTCCTCTCAATGCGAAACTTTTTAGCCTCCGTCGCTCTCCTCCCCGTGAATGTGTTTCATAATCAGCTACAGTTTAGGAATGAGAAATCATATTGTGTATTGCGTCGTGAGAGCGAGATGGAGAGAAGAGCCTGGGGCAGGATCTTGACAATTCACTATCATTTTTGTGGTCTTAATGACATTATTCTTGTCGTAATGTCTTTTTTGTCTTGTCATTTTCGCTTCTTCACTACTGAAGGTAGGAATGCTTTGTATTCTTGCAGGAACCGAAAAAATTTCAAGTCCTCTAAATTCAAAATTTTTTCTCGCATTTTGAGTTTCAGGAATCAAGGAAAGCGTCTCTCTAATTCGGTTTGTAGGTACGCAATTCGCTGTAACCACTATTATATTATCATGGAACTTTTCAAACGAGTTAGAATTTTGAGGATGTTCGGTTTGGTACTTACCCTGATGTTCACATTTAATTTCTTCAAAATTCAACAGTGACTTTCTTCCAACAGCTAACATAGAATTGCCAATATTCGTAACTTCGGTTCCACTGGAAAATTTACTGGGATCATGGAGGCTTGATCCCTGACGGTCTCTTATGAATTTCAATGCGATCGGTATGACAGTGTGGACACAAGTCCGTGCATGTGCGAACAACGAAAACCATGTTCGTGTCATGTTCTGCTCGTCCTGTTAACTGTTGTGGTTATTACAGTACAGCCCGTTGGGTTGGGTAAGGAAATTAAAAATAATAAATGATACATATCTTTAGATGTCATGTGATATCTGGAGGGCGGAGCGTGAGGCCGGGTCAGCTCTACGTCGTCGCTGTCTACCTCTGCTCGGAGGGGGTCCTCAAAATGACGTCGAGCATCGTCAGGTCTGGCGTCGTCGTGACGTCGGCCACCATCGACGTCCCGTCAGGAGGAGTCACACAAATCCCACTGAAGGTGAATGTTAACTACATTACTTTAATGACAACTTTGATGGAGATTTCAAGAAACCTGCTGGGTGGGTTTGGTATCACAAAATTATATGGGAAGGAGTAGGAAAAACATAAAAATAAAAATCATGTGATAATAGCAATACAATAGAAAACCACAATAGTGCTGAATCTGAATGACAACAGTTTTTATGGGGACGCAAAATTTCTATCATCGAAAATTTTCGTGTTATTCCATAAAGGTTTTTAGCGAATTTTCAAAGAGCTATTGGGCTCGTTCTGAAATTTTAGAGATCCTTCCTGTGAACCGGAAACCCATCCGAAGTCCGCTCATGTATCGGAGATCTAAATGATAGATTTTAGATTTATATACAATTATATTTATCCATTCATATACAATTTTTACATACAATTATATGTAAATAGACCCGATAGTGAATTTATATATACTTATATTTTTTTTTTGGCACATAATTATGTGCAACGAAAAATAGGTAGGACAGACAAAGATTTTTACAAGAAAGACTTACTTCATTCTACTCTTCATTCATTCTCTTGAATTCATTCTACTCTTCTTTTGAAAAAGGCACACGCCGAAATAATAACTGTAAGTCTTTCTTGTAAAAATCTTTATATCTGTACCTATTTTTCGTTGCACATCTGTGCCAAAAAAATATATTGTTCCTCTGGAACGTTTTCAACAAACTAAACAGTATATGATTAATTATATATATTTATATATATACATTATATTATATGCACAGCGGCCCAAATTTACAAATTTTTGGTCCAAAAAATTAAAACAAAAATCATTTTACCAATATGGGCATGCGGGGTGTTGTCAATCGTGTTTTTTGGGGTGCTGAATCAATTACAGCTAACCCCAGCCTGGTTAGGCGCACCCAGCATACAAAATTTACTGAATTGTAGTTCTAAATCCAAAAAAATTGCATTTTTTTAAAATGTAGGCAGGAGAGGTGTCGTTTACCACATTTTTTGGTCGTTGAATAGATTGCGAGTAGTTTCAGCACGTCCAGAGTGCATCGAGTGAACAAAATCACAATTTTTGTTCAAAACACTCAGAAATTATTTTTACTCATAATTTTTCTGACGTGCCACTCTGGTCTCAAAAAGTGCCCAGTCAGGCCGTGATGGCAGATGACCATTAATTTAAGTTCTAAATTTCCCGAACTATTTCTTTGAAAAGTCGCTGTTCAACTCATGCTGCATGACAGAAATTTTTGTGTTATTCCATGATGATTTTCGCATCCTCACCACCGACCGTTATTATATACTCGTAAGATGAAAAATTTGCAGAGCGTATCTAATTCGATGCGAGCCAACTGTAGTGTATAGCTCAACATTATCCGCGTTTCAGCGGTCTCGTCGATTAATTTCACTCCACCACGTGCGCTCAGCAGATGAAGAGATTCCTGGCATGCGTCCTGCATATTAGCGAGGAATCCTGCTGGCCGTGGAGCTTTACTCATGTAAAGGCCTTGTCCAGGAAAAACGGATTACGAGGAATCGTTGGAATGTAATTAAACTTAGGGAAACCTGTGCTTGAGTGAATCATACTTCATGTCTTATAAATATGTATCAAAACTAGGATTTATAGGGTGTTGCTTATATAATTACTACGGTGACTATATTTTCCGGCATGAAAGGAGGACAACTGAAACTATAGATAAGGTAAAAGAACACAATTAATACAACTTAATTAGTATAAACCAAAATAGCACTCACTCTTTAAACTTGAACAATTTAATAAAATCTAAATCAAGACTAAGTAAAGACTACCTATAAATCATCATTTGCTCTGCATAATAATTTTCAAGCGTAGGTACCTATTTTGGGAAGCCTAATGTTACCTACTGGTTGGAAGTTATCTTTCCATTCCCCATCGAAGGGGACATCCCTTGAAGATGTATGCTCCGTCCACCTGTTCGAACCGTTCGGGAAAGGTTTGGTTTGAACGTGTGGACGGGGCTTTAAACAAAATTTTTCATGTTGCAACCTTCAGCGAATTTTCATATATTTTCATGTCTATTTTTAAAAAAAAGTACTTTTCCAAGGGGTCTGAAGGACAGCAGGGCCACGGGTTGAAAAGTAGAACCGTCCTTCAATAGGAAGGACGTCTGGTCACCCTATTATACCGGGTGTTCGGTTTAAGAACGACTAAGCTTTACAGATCGATTCTACCCTCACGCTGTAAACTTTGGCCTACAGGGTACCCCAAACGTAAAAGTCTAAAGGAGTCAAATCTGGGATCTTCGCAGGCCACTTTGCTGGTGCATACCGTCCGATCCATCTGTTCAACCACTGGGAAACGTGGCGTCCATTGTGGGCTGGACATCCATCCATTTGCCACCAAATAATATTCTGCCTCCTGTCAAGAGGCGCGTCGTCCAATAACTCCATCAGATCGTTGTCCAGACAATTTAGAAACCTTGTGAGTTGAGGCGGTTCGGGAGGAAGATGGGTCGAAACTCGAGAGGAGTTGATTGGCAGGATAAACTTGTGTTTTGCCGAAATGGAGCAAAATCGTTTGGAATTGCGCAGCGCTGTTGATAATGTTCGCAAGAGGTGCAGAATCTGTTTACAACAAGTTTCTGTAACAAGTTAAAATTTCGTAGAAAAAAGTTATAAATTGTAAAAGCTTGTAGAAAGAAGTTATTTTTATTTATTTATTTTTTTATATTTTTTTAATGTGAAGGAAAAAAGAGATTATTTTTCAATTTTCACTTCTTACTTGTTATTTAACCCATCCTAATCGCGAAATTCCTCGTTTCCTCACTAACTGGGTTCCCGAATTGTGTGGGAATGCCCTCCTCTCCACGTTTTGGTTTATTATACTGTGAATAATACACCTACTCAGCAAAAAATTTTTGTAACACCCCTTCAAAGTTTTTTTTGTACGTTTCAAGGTGAGTAGATTCCAAAAACGCTGCAAAGTCCTTGTCACATGGGTTTATTATTCTCCTTCTCATTTATTGTTTCTTTCATGCGTAATAATAGAAATAGCTATTTTGGCCCCTAAAACACAAATCATACACCTTTCTATCTTTGATCACAGGTCGTGCCATTTAATCGTCTTGATCCACGTGTTGACACTTTTTCCAGTGTTATTATACAAATTTATGGTGATTTCAGACGATTTACCAGGTTTTTCACTCATAAAAAATCAATTTTGGAGCTGAACATTTGGTAGAACCTCAATTTTCCACTCTTTGGTCGAAATTGACTTCATATTCGGTCTTCTAGTCCCCAAAAACATGAAAAAAGTTATCTCAAAAGCTCATGTTACTAAAACACAAAAAGTACAAGAAGACCGAATATGAAGTCAATTTTGGCCGAAGAGTGGAAAATTGAGGTTCTACCAAATATTCAGCTCTCAAAATCGATTGTTTATGAGTAAAAAACCTGGGAAATTGTCTGAAATCACCATCAATTTGTATAATAACACTAGAAAAAGTGTCAACAGGTGAATCGACAATTAAATGGTACTACCAGTGATCAAAGATAATTTGAGAAAAAAAGGCGTAGGTACCTAATTCGTTTTTCGGGTCCAAAATTGGTGGAAACAATCAGAAATATCTATTTAAATTATTTCACAAGAAAGAAACAATAAATGAACAGCCAACATTTCTGTAGGTGTGTCCAATAGAATAATAAACCCATGTGACAAGGACTTTGCAGCGTTTTTCGCATTCAATCACCGATTTCTCTTTTAACAACGGCGTTAAAAATAAAATTGAATAATACCGTTGGAAAGCTTATTAAACATAGATGTTTTTACCGTGGAGCTCATCAGTTTTTCGATAGCCGATATTGTTGGAAAATACCGTTGAAAATCGCCAAGAAAGACGAAAAATGACAAAAAGTTTTCTTGACTACAGAAAAGTTGATGGTTGAATCAGAAAGAAAATTTAACGCTCTTTCCATTTATCCTCAAACTTTGATTCACCATGTAATTTAAGAAAGTTATGGTCATTTTAGTGAGATAAGGTCGAAAACACGAAAAAAAATCTTACAAGGGAAAGACTTTAAAAAATAAGGGGTTACAGACTCTATGAGACTCTTTTTGTTGGAAATTAGTTGTAGAATATTGATCCCTGAAGTTTCGCCGTTCTCAAACCGAACACCCGGTATAAATATAACAGAACGGTAATACGGAAAATGACAAACGTGTTGAAAGCATTAGCTGTATTTTCGATTTTGTAACTTTAAATGTACATGCTTGTTGGTAGTTTAAAAAAATATTGAGTTTTTTTCCTTTTCGAGAAAGGTAATTTTGATTTGTTTCTCTGAAACAGCGTTTATAAACTCCTCAGTGAGATGTACTTATGTGAGATTGTTTCGAAGCACAGGTGCCGACTGGTATAACAACTGGAAACTACAAACTTGTAGTGGAGGGCACGCTGAGAGGGACCAACAAATATTTTTACAACTCGACGGCCCTCGATTTCAAGCCGAAATTGGTTTCTATAGTCGTGCAGACTAGTCGCCCCATATACAGGGCCTCACAAACAGGTGGAAATTTATTTATTTCAATATTGAACCATAACTGGCTATTTGCCTCAACTCACATAATATAAACTCATTTCCTTATTACTGTGGTTTCCGCTGCGAAGTCTTAATAATTCGATTAGCTTAACTATATTTTTAAAGATCATAACCCTAATTGGAATCATAGAATTTAACTTTCATCCGTTATTTTTTGGAATTTGGATAATCAATAATAATTGTCTGCACGTTTTATTTTGTACGTATACAAACATAAATCTGTATTAAATATCAACCTTTTTTTCTCTCAAGTGAATTTCCGAATTTTGGCTTTGCAAACGGATCTGAAAGCCTACGATGAATCCCTGGATGTTTTCATAATTGTAAGTACCTACCTTTCTTATACCCGTATCACTTTTGATTGTAATTAATACAGTTGAAAAGGCATCATTTTAATATATATACTACTAATTATGAATAATTTATTACATTATATGAAAATGGAAGTATTCCTACCTACATCGTAGGTATAGGTAACCCATAAAACACAGCGATGTAGTAATTTCCATAATATGAGTTCATAATCGAGGTAGTACGTTGCCACCAATAAAATATGGATGTATATTGTACAAATTAATGTGAATGTCTAGCCATTGCTATATACATGGATAACAGTAGCAGGGGTGGTATGGATAACAGTGTGGATAGTTGAGATGATTGAACATGAAAAATTGGTTTATTTTAAAGTTCTATTCAAATGGCAATAATTTGAAAGAATGCTATATACGCATTATCTTCGTACCCTAGCCACTCAAGTACGGATCTTCAGTACAATTTCTAAGTACAATTATGTCGCAAGAAGTTATGCTAGCCTGTTCATAGTATCCATACTATAATCCGTTTTGTTCTTTTCTTCTTCTTCTTTTTTCTTCGTATTTCAGGATGCGGATGGATTTGTTATGCGAAGATGGCTCTCTGTCTTTACAAACAACGGTAAGATGCATGTATGCAATGGAATAGGTAGGTATCTTTATATCCCCATTTGGGATAAAAGTTCGAGGCGTTTCTAGTTCTCGTATCGGGCGGGCTCCAATACAAGCGTTGAAAAACTTGTATGTGCTTACCCGACCAGCTCTTCTCGTCTGATAGAATCATGTGAAGCCCACTGGGACTAAAGGTTAAAATTTAACAATAGTAGGTAGTGTTTTTAGAGTTCGAGCAATAATTTCCCTCGTGAATGAGGTTAAATCCAGGGTTTATATATATATATATTGTGAGGTTGGTTACCCCAATCTCACATGTTGATTGTTGACAGTTGAGTTCGTTGTTGTGCATGAAAAACTAGGTTTTTTTTCTGAATTGTGCTTGTTGGGAATAATACAAGTTCGATCAAGTTCGATCAAGTGTTTACCGTTATTTGCTACATTGGGGGCCCGTCCGAACATGCCGAAGCAGACTCCCCGGACAATGTCGACTCGGAGTCGACCTGCGGATCCCTCCCCATCCTCACTGTCTCAGCCAGCTTCTGCTTCTACATCGGCTCCACCCCAGGGTTCTGAGGTTATTCAGCGGATGTCACGACTTGAAGGCACTGTAGATCAACTACATCAATTCCTAACCCAATTAACAGCAAGACCTCAACAGGATCCATCTCCTGCTGCTCCAGATCTATTAGGCAGAGTGAGTACATTAGAAAACTTGATGGGTACAATGAATGAGCGTCTTTCGACCTTATTACATCAATCAGTGCATCACCAGTCTATAATGGCAGCAACTGATTCCCAGCACCATCCACACCCTCCATCTATCACTATTCCCCCTCCCAATCCGCGTGAAGAACCACTCAGTCTGTATGATGGCAATATCGTTTGGGAGGAGTATCAGGTACATTTGGAAGTGACCTCCCATGCTAATCGATGGGATGTTCAAACAATAAGAGACAGGTTAGCTAATAGCCTTAGAGGACCTGCTTTATCTGTCTTGGCAGATTTAAACACTCAGGAGAGGTTGGACTACTCTTCTCTGGTTAGGGCACTAGGCCCTTATCCAGCCACGTCTCGAGGAAACAAATACGTAGTGGTGGCATGTGACTATTTTTCCAAGTGGCCTGAAGCGATACCGGTTCCTAATCAAGAAGCTGAAACGGTGGCAACTGTCTTGGTCGAACAGGTTTTTAGTAGGATTGGGATACCTCTAGAAATTCATACAGACCAAGGGAGGAATTTTGAAGCAAGATTGCTGAAAGAGGTTGCTTCAATCTTGGGGTTTCACCGAACACGTACAACTCCCTTACATCCACAGTCAGTAGGATTAGTTGAGAGACTGAACCGAACCCTCAATAAGCATCTGGCCATGTTTGTGAATGGAAACCAAAGCGATTGGGACACAAAGATTCCACTCTTCTTGATGGCATACCGAGCCACTCCCCATCAAACCACCGCCTACTCCCCAGCACAATTAATATATGGCCGTGACTTGAGGCTTCCTGACATGTTGGTGCGACCTCCTGCTGAACACCCAGCGCAAATTGATACGTCCTACGCCTTGGACCTACGGACGAACCTGGAATCAATGCGAAGGTTTGCCCAGGAAGAGGCAAAACTAAAGATGAGGACCCAAAAAGAAGTTTTCGATCGAAGAGCGCGTTCTCCACCCTTCCAGGAAGATGATTGGGTATGGGTCTATGACCCAAAACGGAAGCGAGGTGTCTGCCCAAAATTACAGCCAGTATGGACTGGCCCATGGGTAATTGTGAAGCGACGGAATGATGTCCTATTTGATGTTCAGCTGGCTGGAAAACGAAGACGACTGCATGCCAATAGGTTGGTTAAGGCAAACGTCCGCCCAAAAGAAGAAGGAAAAGAAGAGGGGGATAATGTGAGGTTGGTTACCCCAATCTCACATGTTGATTGTTGACAGTTGAGTTCGTTGTTGTGCATGAAAAACTAGGTTTTTTTTTCTGAATTGTGCTTGTTGGGAATAATACAAGTTCGATCAAGTTCGATCAAGTGTTTACCGTTATTTGCTACAATATATATATATGTTGTGATCGGCTGCTCCTCCACAACTCATGTATTGTGCCAACATGAAGTACCTCAGAGTGGGGACCCCCCCACCCCCCTCTGATCATGTCAGGGGAATATAAAAGAGCCAGGGGCCACTAAATATACAACCATTCTCAATCAATCTTCCGGCCTCGTCTGTTGCTTCCTACATCACTACACTGGTGACCCCGACGTCGACAACGCCGCTCAGCGCCCGCCGTTTGACTGCGTCGTAGCACCGCCTCCGCATCAACGCGCCCCACCACGCGCGGCCCCCGCCTCGACGGCTATCGCAGCGCCTCCCGCTACTTCGCCCCACCATCTCCGATCCTTATATAAGGAAACGGACGCCGGCGCCTAGCACACGTCCTACGCAACCTACCTTTCGTGTACTGTTACCTCGATGACATACTGGTCGCCTCGGCCACCCCGTCTGAACACTACACCCACGTACGCACGCTCCTCGAGACCCTCGCTAAATACGGCCTACAAATAAATACAGCCAAATGCCAGCTCGCTCGACCCTCAGTCAAATTTCTCGGCCATAACGTTTCAGCCGACGGGATCACACCCCTACCGGAACGCACGGCCCTCATCAAGAAATTCCCTCGACCCAACACCGTCCACGAGCTTCGAACATTCCTCGGCCTCATCAATTTCTATCACCGAGCCTTACCACGAGCCGCACCTACTCTTCGCCCCCTAGTGGAAATGATACCACCCGATGCCAAGAAAAAAGACAACCGCACGCTCACGTGGACCACCGACGCAGCTGACGCATTCGACCGCGCAAAACGCTTACTCGAAAGCTCCGTAACACTCGCCCATCCGGCCCCGAGCCAACCACTCGTCCTACATACGGACTCATCGGATTTCGCCGTCGGCGCAGCGCTGCACTTCATCGACAAATCGCACCTACGCCCGCTGGGTTTTTTCACACGCACTCTCAACCCGGCTCAACGTAACTACAGCGCATTTGACCGCGAACTATTGGCTATATACCTCGCCATAGTGCATTTTCGCCAACAAATCGAAGGGCGCCCACTGACAGTCTACACCAGTGGTTCTCAACGGGGGCGATAACGCCCCCGTGGGGGTGGTGGAGGGATACTGAGGGGCGGCGAACTTGTTTTGGGCGGTAGGGGGGCGGTGAGCACCTTCCTGAACACTTCAACAGGTTCAGGAATCTTTTCGATTCAGTGCTTGAGATGTATTTAGGTGCATCTGAGAGGCCGATAGCTACAATTTATAATCGATGTTGCTTACTTGACCGATAAATTCGCCAAATTCAATGGAATCAATTCGCAACTTCAAGGTGATGAACTCAATTTAATAAAAACGAAATCTGTTATTTCTGCCTTCCAAAATAATCTCACTTGCAAGCTGAGTTTTGACCGCAACGAAGTTGTGATTTGCCAGTTTTCAATCCTGTCGGATGAAACAGTTTACTGTGAACACCTGGAGTCTTTGCATAGATCTTTTCCGAACGTTTTGAGAATATTTTGTCCTCAATGGGTCATGAATCCTCTGTGCACATTGAGAAAACAGAGGTTTAGATTCAGGAAATATTGACTGAACTTTCAACTAGTGAGACGTAGAAAGCCAGTTCCCAGGATGGATGGTAGGCTCACGGAATTTTGGCTTCAAGCTAATTTCAGTTACCTCTACGCTGGAGTGCGGAATGTCGTTAAAAAAGCTGTCAATTGGCTCTCTATTCTACCTTGTCGATCGAGGGTTCATTACTGTTACTGATTTACTTAATATTATAAGAACAACAAAAACTCCACCCCTTGACTCCGGATGATGCCTCTATACTTACTTCGAATGAAAAAGAAAAAAAACGGAGTTATTGAAAGGTTGTCTATTTCCACTGATACACGAAAAATACGCTGATACATACAAACTTTCAATAACCCCGTTTTTATTCTTTGAAATGGGTTTCCACGATTCCGCCGCGAGTGATTTAGTTCGTTCGAATGAGACTATGAAACATGGTGTGTACGTGTTCTTGCTCAAAATACCGATAATGAGAATATTCAAGGTTCAAGGTTGTGCCCAACTTCTAAACGACTGGAACGATTTTGATGGGGATTTTTGCATCGTGTTCTAGGGGATCCTAAATGGGAGGTCCTGATGTTAGAATCCATTTATACCCGTGAGTTTTCCGGGAAACGACAGAAAATTTCACAACCGTACTGGTTGAAAGATCTGTCGGAACCTCCCTTTCACAACCCATTTTTATACCTCTTCGAAATTTCCACGGAATGTCTGGTACCAACGGAGCAACGACGGTGAAAAGGAAGAACGTCGCGAGAGAAATTCGAAACAGTTATTGAGTCACTTCAGTGACGTTTTTCGGCCGTAGGTCCATGCTAAAAGAAATCGTCTCGGCATCTAGTAAATGAGACTTGCGCCTTCATCTCACTAACATTAAACCTCATTTTTAAGAAATAATGGGCTCAGAACCACATAAATCCCACGCACAGCTGTGTGTATTACGTCTGCTATTACGTTCTGTTTTAATGGTCCATTCAATTACATTATTCCTTTAATTAGAATTTTACTATTTGGACCCCCCCCCCACCATTTTCCATACCCAAACTTAAGGATTTTCAAATTAGGTGGGCGTTCAAAAATATTCAACTCCTAAAGGGGGCGGCAGGTTTAAAAAGGTTGAGAACCACTGGTCTACACGGAACGCAAGCCCCTAACGACCTCCCTAGCGACTCAGTCCAATACGGCCCCGCCAACGAGACTTCGGCACCTTCGATTCATATCCGAATTTACTACGGACATCCGGTACGCCGAGGGCCCAACGAACATCGTCGCCGACTACCTCTCTCGCCTACCACCAACGGCTACACAACCACGGCCCACGCCGTCACGGATCATAGTACCCCCTTCACGATCCAACAACTCGCCGACGCACAGGCCGCCGATGACCACCTCGCCACCATGGCTCTCACGGCACACCGAATTCAAGGCCACGATATCATGTGTGACGACACCGACGCCTCGCCCCGCCCCTACATCCCGACGCCGCTACGCCTCGCAGTTTTCCGGCACCTACACGGGATGACACACCCGGGGATTAAAGCAACCACCGCCCTCATCCGCGCTCGATATTACTGGCCAAATATGACCTCATCAATCAGGCTATTCACCCGCGCCTGCCCGAGCTGCAACCGAGCAAAAACAACACGCCACATCAGGGCCCCCTTCGGCGAATTTCCCGACGCAGCGCCGCTCGAACACGTACACATCGACCTCTTCGGCCCACTACCACCGTCGGCAACAAAAAAATACATACTGTCGATGACCGACCGCGCCACCGGCTGGTTCGAATGCGCACCCCTCTCGACCATTTCTGCCGACGCAGTAATCACGGCCCTACACACCCATTGGATCGCACGCTACGGCTCCCCTGCACACATAACCACCGACCAGGGCACACAGTTCACCTCTGCCGATTTTCACAAATACTGCACATCCATGGGCACGGAGGTTTATCACACCAACACATACCACCCCCAAGAGAACGGCCTAGTAGAGCGACTGCACCGCGTCCTAAAGGACGCAATAATCGCAACAGCCACGTCCCGCACTTGGGCCACACAACTCAGCGGCCTCCTCCTCGGCCTACGAAACCGCCCGGGCCCCGACGGCTACTCGCCGGCCCAACGCCTCTTTTCGGCCACACTACGCCTCCCGGGGGATCTGTTCACTCAACCGCCACCGACAACTGTACCCCTCCGCACGAACGAGTCCTACCGCCACTACACACAGTCTTATATGCCTACTACCATGCGCACAGCGACCCATGTGTACGTCCGCGTTGACACACCACGGGGTAAACTAGAGCCACCCTACACCGGCCCCCATCAAGTGCTAACCAACGACGGGAAAACAGTCACATACCTAACGGACGATCGCCGAACGCCATCGGTATCAATCGACAGATGTAAGCCGGCACCCCCACCTACGTACAACACGGGACCCACCGCAACACCGCCAAACGCCCCCCACCACACAACGATGGCCATAAATTCGCCACTACAGCGTCCACGGCAACCGCCGCTCCCGCCAAACCACGCCCGGAGCCCGAGCCTCGCCCGCCAACACTACGCACTCTATGCCACCGCCCCACGACAACGACCCACACAACCACCCGGACAGCCACCACGGAACGACCACAACCAGCACACGCACCTCCCACGCCCGGCACCCGCCACAGCGAAACAACGAAAATTTAACTCATTTTTTACTTAAATTCTGGGGGGAGCAGTGTTGTGATCGGCTGCTCCTCCACAACTCATGTATTGTGCCAACATGAAGTACCTCAGAGTGGGGACCCCCCGACCCCCCTCTGATCATGTCAGGGGAATATAAAAGAGCCAGGGGCCACTAAATATACAATCAATCAATCTTCCGGCCTCGTCTGTTGCTTCCTACATCACTACTATATATATATATATATAATATTAACAATAGAGTTTGTCACTACGCGCGCTTGTTTTTGGCGAATTTTTGAAAAAAATAAGCTATTACAATCCCAGAATGTTTAGTAACAGATTTACGAAAAAAATTGTTTTCGATTCTTTCTCATTTTAAAATCATTCTGCTTCGTGTCTTAGATTTAGATATTTTTATGAGTATATAAAATTTCATGTCTTTAATAATTGGTGACCTTGTTGTGAACATTTATCTGCCAAGAAAACATTCTCGGCTGCAAAAAGGATTGGCATTTTGCCGGAAAAGTAGCATGCTCGGTGCTTCGATGGATGTACATTATAGAACCCTCCTTCCCCCCAAACCTTGAAATTTCTTTCAAAGCTGTTCGGAGGGGGCGTTCGCGTGGGGGGGGGGGGGGGGGGGGAAGCGCGAGGCGGTTCCTACATGCACATCCAACGCGGAGGTGCGAAAACAAATGGAGGACGGCCAAAATGGATGTCAATATATTTTTGCGGCTGAGAAGGTGTTCTTGGCGGGTAAATTTTTACAGCACGGTTGTTTCTGAGAGGGATACCTATCACTCTTTTTTCATTGATAAAGTAAAACAATTTTTTTCTCAGTACTCCCCTAAAAATATGTTTCCCAACAAGTAAAACTTGTTTTCTCCGTAAAAATGTTTTCCTAGGAAGTAAAAATTTTTCATTCTGTTTTTCTTTGACAATTTTTTCTTAAATTGTTTGTTAAATTTTAAAGAAAAAATAATAGGTAGGTAGGTATTTCTAAAAAACTGGTTTACATTGTACTTACAAAAAAGTGCTTCAAAAATGACAGTATACAATAATGGGTGGTTACTATGTTCTAGGTATCTTAGCCATGAGCTACAAACTCCCTGAATATGTGAAGGAGGGCTTGTGGAAGATTCGCGTGGGACTGTTCAGCCAAGTGGAACAGCAGAGCATCAAAGTGGAAAATTATTTTGATCCTTTTTTTGAGGTTAGGCACACCTATAATGTTATAATGACCCCGCTTGATTTTCATGTTCCATCATGACAATACAAATCATTTTAGGTTAGTTTCATTTGTTGCATTCAACACGTCTAGCGAGTAGTGGGATCCAGAATTTTAGTTGCTAACATCTACCTGATATTAACATTTTCCCGTCATAACATCATAATAAGGACCAACTCGAAATTGATTTCCTTGGTGAATCACACACCACTCTTTCTCTCCCCAACACAATCACCGCTAGTTTCCAAAATAAGTTAGGCATCCCAGTGACATGCATTGCGTTCCCTGAAAGGCAGAATATCGTAAGCACCATTTTCCAAATTTTACAGGAGAGGCAAACAACGTTGGAAGGATCTTTTTAGAGAAAACTTGATATTTTAGGGTCAACTGAACAGTTTTTGTCGATTGATGGGGGGGGGGGGGGGGGGGGATTGTTCAAAATAGCCATGGGAAGTAGTACTGTTTGGAGGAAAAGGCGCTTACGCTATTCTTGCTATTTCAAAGAAGTGTGAGAATAGTTGCAGATACGATACACATTTCGGCACTTAGATATTCTTTGTTTTGCTGGAGCGAATTATTTGGAAAACTAGCTATCTCAACCGATCGGAAACTTGGAGGCTTTTTTGAATGCCTTAGTAGCTTAATGCGGTAAGTAGCTAGATGATACGCTTTTCAATACGGACTATAACTCAAAATCGTAAAAAATGGCGCTTACGATATTCTGCCTTTCAGGAGGCGATTGTGACCTGGAGCCATCAGGACTCAACCATGGAAGGCAAATCCATGACTCGATCTTACTTATTTAAAATATATATATATCTAGGTACCTAATTTACATATTTTTCTTGGAATCACTCATTTTTCAAATTTTGGGATATACTGACAGTATGAGCAATTAACGGGGCCAAAAAGAAGTGAAAATCCGTTAAAGTTAGTTGGTAAATGTATTATTTTCAAGTTTAAACTTAGTCGCAGCTATTAGCAGTCTAGTGGGAAGAAACAGAAACTATGTTAAATAAAATATAATCCAGCCCCCAACCGAGTAATAACAGCGTAAAAATAAAATGTGTAACAAATTCTTGTGTAACAGTAGGTAGGTGGGTAATTCCGAGAGGTCGGGAGACATGGAACCTGAAATCCTGTCATAGCTTCTGACCAGTCATTTATGTCATTCGTGTGAGACTAATTAATGTATCGAAAAGTATTTTATCACTCTAAAAGTGCAGATTGTTTGTAGGTGTTTGTGGAGCTACCTGGGTACGCGCGCACAGGTGATGGTGAACTGACAGCGAAAGTTTGGGGAATGATGACAACCCAAGAGCTCGTACGGGGCAACTTGACGATGAGATTGCTATTCAAGAGGAAAAACCAGAATGATGAACATCTGCTTTGGGAGCGGAAAACGTTTTCTGTATGTTTTACAATAGTTTTACATAATCAAAACCGAAAAGAAAAAGAGGTGATAGTCCTGTGTGCAAATAACACATTACTTAGTATAGATTTCAATAACCATGGATATCTATGTGAGGTTTGAACGTAAAACACTATGCACCCTATACACATTATTAACGGTCATTAATTTATGGCACAGATGCCCCTCCTGCATAGATCAGTTTTCTGTGGTCAGTACCCTCGAGCTCCCTCCAGGAAAGCCCTAAATGGAGTACTGGAGACGGCCCTGGAATTAACGTTTCATACAAACGCGCGGGATTCAATAATTAAATCATTAATTATTTGTAGTTATTGATGAAGCATAAGGTAAATAATAAACCGTTGTGTAATAATTTACCTTTATAGATGCCCCTTCTGCGTAGATAACATAACAAACCGTTGTGTAATAATTTACCTTTATAGATGCCCCTTCTGCGTAGATAACATAACAAACCGTTGTGTAATAATTTACCGCTGTGTAATAATTTCCCCAATAATACTTCAACGTTTGTTCAAGTTGCAAAAGTACCTATCAACAAAATCCAAAACAGCAATCATTTTTCGAATGGAATGATGTCACAGAACAACCAACTCGACTTCATACAGCCATCCGTAATTATAATCAGGTGCTCCCTAGCAATGGTTATCTCGGGCCAGTTCCCAATTGTTGTTGGGTTCCTAGCGATGATATCTGGGCTGTGAATGTATACTGTTGATGAAGCCTGTCGGTGCAAACTTCGGGGCCTTACTGTGAACGAACGGCTGGACGTACAGTGCTCCGGGCGGGCTAAAAAAGAACGATTTTAAACCGTAAAAAAATTCGAGGTGACGGCATCCTGGAGATTTCAAACCCTATTTGTCACCCCTTAGAGATGTATGACATTAACGCCGAGCTTCGCGAACCAACTAGACCCTAAATGGGACCTAAAAACTAAATTTCATCAATTTTGGTTCATAGTAACTAAGGAAAGTGCAAAGTACGGTGTATGGCGGACGGGCAGAAATTCTTGGTTTATCATTTTAAATAATGAACCTTTGGAATCGAGCATGAAAAAAAATGTAACCCCCCCCCCCCCCCCCCCAAATTTGATGGCTTCCGTTTCAAGGTATGTAGAATCCGAAAATGCAATAAAAAAAAATTTGTGTCCGTCCGTATACGCCGTACTTTGCACTTCCTTAGTTACTATGAACCAAAATTGATGAAATTTAGTTTTTAGGTCCCATTTAGGCACTTTTCTTAGTTACCATGAAAACGGTTTATAGGTCCCATTTGCGGTCTAGTTGGTCCTCGAAGCTCGGCGTTAATGCCAGTCATCCCTAAGGGGTGGAAAATAGGGAGTCGAAGTCTCCAGGACGCAGTTTTCTCGAATTTTTTTACGGTTTTAAATAGTTCTTTAACTCAGGAGTTTTTTGAGACCACCCGGAGCATTCTACGTCCAGCCGTTCGTTCACAGTAAGGCCCGGAAGTTTGCACCGACAGGCTTCTTCGACAGTAGGGTGAATGAAATTGTATACATTCAACCCAGATATCATTGCTAGGGAGCACCTGATTATAATCACGGATGGCTGTATGAAGTCGAGTTGGTTTTCTGTGATATTATTTCATTTGAAAAATGATGGCTGTTTTGGATTTTGTTGATAGGTACTTTTGTAACTTGAACAAACGTTGAAGTATTACTGGAGAAATTATTACACAACGGTAAATTATTACACAATGGTATACTATACACGCAGAAGGGGCATCTATAAAGGTAAATAATAAACCGTTGTATAATAATTTGCAGCGTTTTTATTGCATTTTCGGACATATATTGAAAGAAAACCCTCAAATTTTGACTGTGGGGGGGGGGGTGATTTTTTTTTTTTTTTCATGCTCGATTCCAAAGGTTCATTATTGAAAATAATAAACCAAAATAATAACTGTGGTGGTTTGAGATGCGAAAGGTAGTGGTGAGGTTTGGATGAGAGCATGAGAGTAATGGATGAGACGGTGCTGGACCTAGCATTCAAAAGGTTAACACCTATGGCGGAGCCAGGGAGGACCACCACTAAAAACGCTAGAGGGTATTGCCCAGTGGCTGCCACTCGTGGTCGGTTAGCACCGGACCGCTTCCACCGTTCTGGGATCTTTTTGGTTAGAGCTAATAGGTAAGGAGGCGTGAGGAGAGAGAGAGAGAGAGTGACAGAGAAGTCTTTGACTTTAGGGAAGGAGTAGGGTTCGCCTGCAGTTGGTCACGTACTCCTCTTCATTCGTTTGGTTTATTTGTACAATCTTAATATGAGATTACAGAGTGATGTTCTGGGAGGATATCACGACAATAACAATAAATTGTTGTAAAATGGGCCGATAATTTGAGAATGGTCCTTTCCTTATCACCCCTACCAACTGCACCACACCACCGAATTTCAACAGGTACGAGTACTTGAAACGACTTGTCTGCCAAAAGGAAGTACCTAATAATAAGCGCCGCACAACGGTTTACTGTGTTCTGTGTAGATACTGTACGCAATACCCTTGAAATACCCATAGCTATAGACAGAAAGGTACTTACGAGATCGAGATGAAATGTTGATGGGGAGGTGCGGGTTTGTCCCAGTCCATCGTCTCACAGAAAATTCATCGACATCCGAATGTATACGAGTTTTCAGCGTTTGTGCTAACGTTCCAAAAACCCAGAAATTTGAGATCAGATGTGAGGGTAGGGGGGAACTCGTTCAATTTTTGGAATCAACTTACACCTACGTTATTTATTTAAACAGCAAAATATCCCGGCCTGGTTGACAAGTTTGATTCGAGTGCTTGCTGACCAGTCGGCAGATTTTGCCACCGGCGCAGTTGGCTTATTTGACTCCGTATAGAATTCATATGCGTGTTAACCTTTTGTTTGGTTGTTGTGAAATACATGTAAGTACCGGCGTAGAAAAGGGTTCACCTGATCTCCGACTAGAAAAACATCAGGATCTTGCTATGTAGGTACTATAACAATTCAATCAACTGCTCTTATTATAAGAGCCCATTTTGGTTTATTATTTTCAATAATGAACCTTTGGAATCGAGCATGAAAAAAAGGAAGCTAACACCCCCCCCCCCCCCCCCCCCAAATTTGATGGTTTACGCTGGTTTATGTTTCAAGGTATGTAGAATCCGAAAATGGAATACAAAAACGCTGCAAATTATTACACAACGATTTATTATTTCCCGTATAGATGATCCTTCTGCGTAGATCACTGTTTTCTGTGGTCAGTACCCTCTAGCTCCCCCAGGAAAGCCCTAAATCAAGTACTGGAGCCCGGTTATTAAATTTTCATACAAATGCGCGGGATTCAATAATTCACTCATTCATCATTCATAATTTTTTGTAGTTATTGATGAAGCATAAGGTAAATAATAAACCGTTGTGTAATAATTTACCTGTATAGATGCCCCTTCTGCGTTAGTTTAATAAACCATTGCGTAATAATTTACCGTTGTGTAATAATTTACCGTCGTGTAGTAATTTACACAATAATAAACCGTTGTGTAATAATTTACAAATAATAACCGTTGTGTAATATTTACCTGTATATATGCCCTAAATTGAGTATTGAGCGAGTCCGGAAATTACATTTCATAATTGTTGTTATTCATGAAACATAACGTTTATTCAAGCTACAAAAGTACCTACCAACCAAATCCAAAATAGCCTTCATTTTTAAAATAAAACAATATCACAGAACAACCAACTCGACTTCATACTCCGTGAATATAATCAGGTGCTCCCTAGCAATGATATTATCTTGGGCCAATTTCCAAATATAGATATAGCGATGATATCCTGGGCTGAATGTATACAATTTGAGTCACCGTCCTGTTGAAGAAGCCTGTCGGTGCAAACTTCGGGGCCTTACTGTGAATGAACGGTTGGACGTAAAATACTCCGGGTGGTCTTAAAAAACTCCCAAGGTCAAGAAATATTTGAAAACTTACAAAAATTTGTGGTAACGGCGTCCTGGAGATTTTAACCCCTATTTTCCACCCCTTAGAGAGGACTGACAGTAACGCAGAGCTTCGAGGACCAACTAGACCCCAAACGGGACTTACACACCGGATTTCGTTAATTTTGGTTCATGGTTTTTGTTTTTGTTGCTAGGGAACAGCTGATTATAATCGCGCATAGCTGTATGATGTACCTAATCGAGCTGTTGTTCATGTTCCGTGATATTAGAAGAATAATGGTTATTTTGGATTTTGTTGATACTTCCGTATCTTGAACAAACGTTATACTTCATGAATAACTACAAAAAACGCTGCAAATTATTAGCCAAAGGTTAATTATTTAACTGAACAGATGCCCCTTCCGCGTAGATCAGTGTTTTCTACGTCAATACCCTCGAGCTCCCCTCAGGAAAGCCCTAAATCGAGTACTGGAGCCGGCCCCGGAATTGAAGTTTCCTACAGATTCGCGGGATTCAATAATTCAATCATTAATTATTATTTGTAATTATTCATGAAGCATAAGGCAAATAATAAACCGTTGTGTAATAATTTACCTGCATAGATGCCCCTTCTGCGTAGATAGTTTAATAAACCATTGCGTAATAATTTACCATTGTGTAATAATTTACCGTTGTGTAATAATTTGCCCATCAATAATACTTCAACGATTGTTCAAGTTGCAAAACTACCTGTCAACAAAATCCAGCCCCTTCTACTTAGATGGTATAATGAACCGTTGTGAAATAATTTACCGTTGTGTAACAATTTATCGTTGCGTAATAATTTACCATTGTCTAATAATTTACCTATCAATAATACTTCACTGTTCAAGTTGCAAAAGTACCTATCAACATAATCCAAAACAGCCTTCACTTTTCAAATGAAGCGATATCCCGGAACAACCAACTCGACTTCACACACCCATCCGTGATTATAATTAAGTGCTCCCTAGTGATGATATTTGGGCTGAATGTATTCAATGCCCCGGGTGGTCTCAAAAAACTCGTAAGTTCAAGTATTATTTAAAAACGTAAAAAGATTCTCGTCAAAAGGTATAGGCGAAAATTTCAACCCCTATTTTTCCCCCCTTAGAGATGACTGACAGTAACGCCGAGCTTCGAGGACCAATTGGACCGCGAACGGGACCTATAAACCGAATTTCGTCAATTTGGGCTCATGTTGACTAAGAAAAGTGCTATGTACGGTGTACAGAGGACGGACAGACATTTTTTTGTTGCATGTTCGGATTCTACATACCTTGAAACGAAAACCATAACATTTTGAGGAGGGGGGGGGGGGGGGTTAAATTTGTTTCTTCATGTTCGATTCCAAAGGTTCATTATCGACAATAAAACCTAAACCAAAATTTCTGTCTGTCCGCCGTACGCCGTACTTAGCACTTTTCTTAGTTACCATGAAGAAAAAAAATTAATGAAATTCGGTTTATAGGTTCCGTTTAGGGTCTAGTTGGTCTTCGAAGCTCGGCGTTACTGTCAGTCATCTCTAAGGGGTGAAAAAAGGGGTTGAAATTTTCACAACGCCGTAGCTCAAAAACTTCCAATAGAAGGGTATGGTTTTTTTACCTTTTGGTTTATTATTTTCAATAATGAACCATTGGAATCGAGCATGAAAAAAAAAAATTCTTACCCCCCCTCAAAATTTGATGGTTTACGTTTCAAGGTATGTAGAATCCAAAACTGCAATAAAAATATTTCTGTATATCCGCCGTACGCCGTACGGGCCACTTTTCTTAGTTACCATGAAACAAAATTGATGAAATTCGGGTTATAGGTTCCGTTCGGGGTTATAGTTGGTCCTCGAAGCTCGACGTTACTGTCAGTCATCTCTAAGGGGTTCAAAATAAGGGTTGAAATTTTCAGAACGCCGTATCTCGAAAACTTTCGATGGAAGGGTATTGTTTTTTAACGTTATTAAATTTGTCTTGAGCTAAACAATTTTTTGAGGCCACCCGGAGCATTGTACGTCCAGCCGTTCGTGTGCACCAAAAAGCTTGGTCAACACGATCGTGAATCAAACGGTATAAATCCGGCCCGGATATCATAACTAGGGAGCACCTGATTATAATCAAGGATGGCTGTATGAAGTCGAGTTGTTTGTTCTGCGATATTATTTCATTTGACTAGTGATGGACTATTGGATTTTGTTGGTAGGTACTTCTGAAACTTGAACAAACGTTGAAATATTATTGATGGGTAAATTATTACACCCCGGCAAATTATTACACACCGGCAAATTATAACACAACGGTAAATTATTACACCACGGTAAATTATTACACAACGGCTCATCTACTCAGAAGGGGCTGGATTTTGTTGATAGGTACTTTTGCAACTTGAACAACCGTTGAAGTATTATTGATGGGTAAATTATTACACAATGGCAAATTATTACACAACGGCAAATTATTACACAAAGGTAAATTATTACACAACGGTAAATTATTACATCACGGTAAATTATTACACAACGGCTCATTACCAATATGGGGTTGGATTTTGTTGATAGGTACTTTTGCAACTTGAACAACCGTTGAAGTATTATTGATGGGCAAATTATTACACAACCTAGTAACGAGGTAGGTACCTAGTAACGAGTACGGGGTTAGGTACTCACCTACGGAGGGTCCGAGATCTACATAATATGTGTAGAATAGTACATATGTAATATAGAAGGGTTAACTATACGGAGATCTGTGATCTGTAACAGGAGGATATTCTGTACAAAATAATAAACCGTTGTGCAGGGATTTGCAGCGTTTTTAAATTTGTCTTGAACTAAAGAATTTTTGGAGACCGCCCGGAGCATTGTACGACCAGCCGTTCGTGTGCACCGAAAAGCTTGGTCAACACGATCGTGAATCAAACGGTATAAATCCGGCCCATATATCATCACTAGGGGGCACCTGATTATAATCACGTATGGCTGTATGAAGTCGAGTCGGTTGTTCTGGAATATTATTCCATTTGAAAAAGGAGGGATCTGCTGGATTTAGTTGGAAGGTACTTTTGAAACTTGAACAAACGTTGAAGTATTATTTGGGAAATTATTACACAAAGGCAAATTATTACACAACGGTAAACTATTACACAACAGTAAATTACTAAACAACGGTTTGCTATACTATCTACGCAGAAGGGGCATCTATACAGGTAAATTATTACACAACGGTTTATTATTGTGATGAATTTAAAATTCTCATCACGGTGGCGTGGAAGGAAGGTGAGTGAGTGAATTTACCTAGGCGGCTGTAGTCAACCGTTCATCTAGGTAAAGGAGAGGAAAGGAGAGGTCCCTTGTCTAGGCGGCTGTATTCAACCGATCATCTAGACAAGGAGGAGGAGAGAGGAGTGATGAATTTAGAATTTTCATCACGGCGGTGTGGAAATAAGGTGAGTGAGTGAAAGAAGGAAAAGTCGCAGGCGGCTGTAGTCAACCGAACATCTACGACTTTAGGAGGAGAGAGAGGTGGATGAGGGAATTTCACCTAGGCGGCTGTAGTCAACCGTTCATCTAGGTGAAGGAGAGGAAAGGAGAGGTCCCTTGTCTAGGCGGCTGTATTCAACCGATCATCTAGACAAGGAGGAGGAGAGAGGAGGTGAAATTCCCAGGCGGCTGTAGTCAACCGATCATCTGGGAGGTAAGGTAAGAGAGAGAAGAGAGAGCTGGTTAGAGGAAGTGTCGAATGAAGCTTGAGCTCCAGGATCCAGGGTTTTATAGGACTTGGGGGCCTCTCCCTCCAACTCCTTGCAAGGAGCTGGTAGTGGGGCCCCAGGTTGAGTAACCCTGGGTTCTGTCGCCTGTCCCCACTCATATCTTTATTTACGGAGCTTTAGTTTGGCGTTTGGATATTGGTGAGAACTTAATATTATAGGAGTGTTCCCGGGAGGGACTCACGACAGAGGTCCCCCCAGTTTGAACCAATATTTGTGGAGCTGAAGGCGCAAGGTGACAGGAGCTGAGGGCTACGGCAAACAAAAGGTGGTGCTGAAGGCGCAAGGTGACAGGAGCTGAGGGCTACGGCAAACAAGAGGTGAAGCTGAAGGCGCAAAGTGACAGGGGCTGAGGGCCGATGCAAACATTAAATGGGGGCGGAAGGCCCGGAGGAGGGGTGCGGGGTGGAGGTGGCGGTGGGGGTTTGTCCCCTGGGAAGGAGACGCGGGTGGTCATGTTGCCGTTCCGGGGTGAGGGAACTGTGGGGGGTTTGTCTGGAGGTGGGTCGCGAGGTGCGGCCGGGAGGTTGGAGGACTTGGTGGGGGTTGTGGGGGGTTTGTTCCGGGGTGGGGGAACAGTAGTTGGCGGGGAGAGGGTTTTGGCGGCGCCGTGAGGTGCGGCCGGCAGGTTGTCTGCCCTGGTGGCGGGCGTGGAGGGGCCGTTCCGGGGTGGGGGAACGGTAGCGGCGGCGTGAGTGGCGGCCGGAAGGTTGGTTGCCCTGGTGGCGGGCGTGGAGGGGCCGTTCCGAGGTGGGGGAACGGTAGCGGCGGCGTGAGTGGCGGCCGGAAGGTTGTCTGCCCTGGTGGCGGGCGTGGAGGGGCCGTTCCGGGGTGGGGGAACGGTAGCGGCGGCGTGAGTGGCGGCCGGAAGGTTGGTTGCCCTGGTGGCGGGCGGGGAGGGGCCGTTCCGAGGTGGGGGAACGGTTGAAGGTGGGGTGAGGGGCTTGGAGGCGCAGCTAGGCGCGGTTGGGGGGTTGGCGGCCGTGGCGGCGTCGTATGAGGGGTAGCATTGTTTGGGGGCGGCGCAGGGAGGCGCGGACGTGGGGGAGGTGGAGGGGCTGCCGTTCCTGGGTGGGGGAACGGTGTGTGTTCGGGGACGGGGGTTGGTGGCAGCGCAGGGAGGTGCGGCCGTGGGGGAGGTGGAGGGGTTGCCGTTCCCGGGTGGGGGAACGGTGTGTGTCCGGGGAAGGGGTATGGTGGTGCAGCGAGTTGCTGGTGGGAGGTTGGCGGCCGCGGCGGCGGTCCCCCCCGTTTTGGCGAGGGGGGCGGCCCGCCGCGGGACGTCGTGGTGTGTTGTCGTGTCGGCTAGGCGGAGGAGGTGCATATGACGTCGGCGGCGGCGTGTGCTGCGGCTGCAGCGGCGGTGGCGGCGGCTGATGTCGCAGAGCTTGGTGGCAAGAGGGTGGAGAAGGGGTTGTCGGTTGAGGCCGTTGCGTCAGTTGTCGCAGCGGCGGGCGGCTGCAGCGTGGCTGGTCGCAGGAGCGGGGGTGATGGTGAGTTCGGGTCCATAGCTGTAACTCAAAATTCAAATTTGTTGAATTTGAAATTCGCAATTAAGGGAAGCGGAAGTGCGTGTGGCTGGGCGGAGATGTGAGAGTTGTGTGGTCTCCGTGCGGTTGAGGTTGGGCCAAAATTGCGAAAATTGTTAGACTGTTTGAATTTTAAATTTTAAAATTTGACTTTTAAAATTGGGGACACCGAACTATTTGACTGGGGCGACACATTAGGTGGGAAGGTGGGAAGGAAGAAGGTTGAGTGAACGTCGGGTTCACCACTGTGATGAATTTAAAATTCTCATCACGGTGGCGTGGAAGGAAGGTGAGTGAGTGAATTTACCTAGGCGGCTGTAGTCAACCGTTCATCTAGGTGAAGGAGAGGAAAGGAGAGGTCCCTTGTCTAGGCGGCTGTATTCAACCGATCATCTAGACAAGGAGGAGGAGAGAGGAGGTGAAATTCCCAGGCGGCTGTAGTCAACCGATCATCTGGGAGGTAAGGTAAGAGAGAGAAGAGAGAGCTGGTTAGAGGAAGTGTCGAATGAAGCTTGAGCTCCAGGATCCAGGGTTTTATAGGACTTGGGGGCCTCTCCCTCCAACTCCTTGCAAGGAGCTGGTAGTGGGGCCCCAGGTTGAGTAACCCTGGGTTCTGTCGCCTGTCCCCACTCATATCTTTATTTACGGAGCTTTAGTTTGGCGTTTGGATATTGGTGAGAACTTAATATTATAGGAGTGTTCCCGGGAGGGACTCACGACAATTATGCTTCATGAATAACTACAAATAATTAATGATTTCCGTACGTTTGTATGAAACGTTAATTCCCGGGCCGTCTCCAGTACTCCATTTAGGGCATTCCTGGAGGAAGCTCGAGGGTACTGACCACAGAAAACAGCGATCTACGCAGAAGGGGCATCTATACAGGTAAATAATAATCCGTTGTACACAATTATTACACGTAAATTTGCAGCGTTTATTGAAAAATGGGCATATGGAATGCATTTCAACTATAGACAAACGGATCAACTGTACCGTTTGCTGATGACAGCACTAACGATAGACATAGTTAACAAAAACCCTCGTGGGCATAGTTAACAAAAAGATAGTTAACAAAAAGGCAAGCGGAGACCTAAAAACGGTAAAGCGATGGCTCTCCACAAATAGTCTTACGATGAAGACGTCTAAAACTACGAGTAACTGTGTGACCTTTTTTATCACCAAAGCAGGGCAACCTGAATTCTGTAATCTGAAAATATTTACACTCAAGATCTGTATATATGGAATATCTGAAAGTATTTGGCCTTAATTAACTTATATGTTTATTAATTTACAAGTAGTTCTGATAAGCCAGAAGTACCCACCATCCGCGGTTCATTACAGAAGTAACAGAGTAACAGAAGTAACAAAGATAAATATGAAACAATAGATTGTACAAACATACCATTAGTCGATGAATGCCAGCAGGTCCCTGGACGGATCTTTGACCTTACGGATAAGACACGTAATAGTTGATCTAATAAGTTATGTATACATTTCATATAATTATGTATTTGTCTGACTGTAATTTAATTGTTTGTGAATAAACTTTCTATTGATAAGGGGGAAAAAATTGACGAAGTCGCCCCAAACTGAATCGGAGGCCTTATTTCCAGGAAGGCCCAGCAGTGGAGGAGATAATAAACCTTGGCGATGTCGACGAGGAAGGCGGTGACTTGAAACTCGAGGCGGAGATGACAGATTTGCTCTACGGTTCATCTGCTACGGGATACGCCGTCACAAGAGTCGTTCCCGACAGAATGAGGATAAGATTTGTCAGCGACGGCGTCATACATTTCAGACTCGCCAAACCTCTTGTCTTGTCTGTAGGAATCTTTTTGATTTTTCCTTTCAATCGTTTCCACTTCAATCTGATCCCATAAATATCTTAATGTTTCGTCACATCCATACGTTGCACTATTTTGTTTTATCATGTACGGGAATTCATTCATATAGGAATTCCCATTGATCGATTCATTCATATATTATACAGGACCCTTATAAGAGTTCACACTGATGAAGCCGTTCTACGTGTTCTAGATAAAGTCGAACCCCGATTCACCCCGGCCTATTGGCCTTTCATTTAATTGCCTTCATAGGTATTATGCGTGTCAACGTAGGAATATTTTCTTCAAGTATGGAGAGGAGGTCGATTTCCCCCTCTCGGCCCCGCTAATGTTCTTTCAACGTCTATATTCTTTCAACCCCAAGGTTGCTGTGGAAAGTGAGTCGGGTCACGCGGTGGTCGAAGGTGTCCTGGAAAAATCGCAGCTTCTGTTCGAGATCGAGGAAACAACAAAGGACGGCACCCTCGAGACGAAGGACCCTATCGAGCTCTTCCCAGCAAACCTCCTCCACCAGGGCAGCGATCCCATCTTCATCGATCCTGACGCTTTGGACAACTTTCCCCAAACCGGTAGGTAATGGTCACGTTGTTCAGAATGATCAGATACTAGGTGTAGACGTATGTATTGAGTAATCCGTGGCTTATTAGAAGATTCTGAGATGGCGTATGCTTCTGTACAAGAAGGCGGGGTGGAGAGATATTTTAATTTTTTTAAAGATTTACTTGCTGTACGAATAAATTATGAAAATTTGTATGTGAATTCCCAGGCGTGATTACCTTCACACTGAAACCGTCGACGTCGACCACATTTCTCCGTGTAAGAGCCATTCTGAAGGTAGACGGATCTGAAATTGAAGCATCCGCTTTGGCGACGTTAGTCGACGAGCCGTATGGGAACATAGCGCTGTATGCTTCTTCGCTTTCTCCTCGGGTTGATGAGTTTGCAGTGCTACACCTAATCTCTGATGTACTTATTCGCAGTTTCCAGTACTTAGTGAGTGAGTCTGACTGTTCTCTAACTCAGTAGTTTCAGCATCTTTAGTCGTGCCAGGTTTTCTTATACCTGAGTTATCTTTCAATATGAACCAGATCGTCATAAGAATCGCACTTAGCTTGGCACTTTCCAATACAATTTTCTTGCGAAACTTCACATTCCTTTTCTTCATTTTCACTTTCGCCTTCAAACTACTTTTCCTGAAGCGAAGGTAACCTACCTATTACCTAATTATCAAACCTCTAGCGAATTTTGAAAGAATATTAAGCCATCATAACGCGTTCACTTCAAAAGATCCCTCAATAGGCCATAAATGAAAACTCTCTTTAAAATAATATAACATCCTTTTTTATTCTGGAGACATCCAAAGACAGGTATAAAAGTGTTTTAAATACCAATTTGATCAAGGTGTTCGGATTATATAGTTACAGCAAGCAAAAATACAGGCGCTGTTTAAACCACGTAGGTAGATGTCGTACTCCAATTATGGTTTGACCTTTGATTTGACCTTAGTGCAGCTCTCAAACTCCCAAGGCAACTGAAGTAAACGTCGCCTTTAAGGAATAGGGTTTTGCGAAAACATTACAAATTACCTGTACACTACTGTTAACCATTTCTGTATTTATGAGTAGATACGACACGACCACTTAGCAAAATAAGTGGATGTCATAAATTATATTACTTACCTACCTCATATATTACTTATTCATACATTACCTCGCAGTTTCGCAGATGAAGGCATCCTGAATTTATAACTACTACATGCTCACAAAATACCTGCCTACCTTACGTAACTGTAAAGAAATCATGCCTCTGGCTAACATGCCGATCACAATGAAATTCATTGAGGACCATCATGGGCCCAGCCTGCATGGAATAGAACGAGATTAGTTAACGGGTTTCAGGCCCAGTCTAACAGCCTGATAGTGATTGATTATAGTTACCTTGTAAAATGAAATCATGTTGTCAAAATGATTGAGAGGAAGAATTTCCTAACGAAACATAGCGAAGTTTCTATTTTTCGTGATAACTTCCCCAGAACTACAGGCGAACATCCGTAATAGGCACCTACCCTCACAGTGTGTTCGCGGAGAAAATGTATGTCTGTCTTGCCGCTTCACGAGAAGGGTGAAGAGGTAAATTACTAACCACAGCCTACTTAATTGTTTGCGATTTTTCGTATACAACGAGAACAAAAAATGCTGCAGCCAACGCTTGGACGGGTAATTATCACTCCGGAATAAGATGAGACGACTATAGTGCTCGTGAAACCTTGGGGGAATCAACAGCCCGAGCGAGGGTGATGGTTGAACATTTTTATTACCTGATACACGATTTGCGTGATTCCACACTGGATCTGAATTCTTGTGGGAGTTTCCGGCTGGAATTCGAATACTAATTTTTATTACTTCTGTCTAATAGTACATACATATACATTGAGTATGGAAAGGAAAGTGTTATGATAGCTACGTAAAGAAAATGAACTATGGTGCGTTTGGCCTCCGTCCAAAAAATACTACACGCTCGCATGCTTCAACAGCTATTCATAGTGCAATGAGGTACATTCATGCATTCTACACACACTATTTCCTAACCTAATATCTCATGATTTTTTTTTTAACCAATTCTAAACGTTAAAATACCTACAGGGAACAATGAGGACAGCAAGAGTACTTTCATTTATTTTACTCTGCTGCTGAGTGAACAATGCGGTATCCTCGAAAAATTAAGTTGCTCAATAGGATTTCAAGCCTGCTACGCAGATCTGTATGCCCGTTGGAATTGTCATTCAGATAGACTCGGGAATGTTACAACTACCAGGAGCGTTACAAGGTTTTCATTGTTTCCATATGCGCAGACGCTGCAATCATTCCGACAGATCTCTAAAAATCATTGAGATTGGTCGAATAAAACCGGAGTTACGGCTATGTTTGGAATCTAATTTTTTGCTCATGCTCAAACGGAAGTTACGGTCGGATTAGCTGGCAGGGCAGTCGGAGAAAAGCCCCAGCCTGTAATGGCTGTTACTTTACTTTTTTACGGTCGGATTATGATTAAATTCATACGGGACCATCTGCAGACCAACCTACATATCGGTACCCGCCAATATTTCAGCTCATTGGGTGGGATTTTATTATTTTTATTTTTAAAGGTATGGTGGTTACAAGGAATTTGGTACAGGCCGTTCGACAGACGGACAGAGAAACTACCGAGTTTGTCCTTCATAACAAAGCAAAATGCGAGACGAAATCGGGATTTTGGTGGGCATTAACTTTTCTTGACCCTTGGTAGTAAGGAAGTAAAATTTATTGTAAAACTTGAACTATCCCGTAGACGAAACACAAAAGTATCAATATTTCGATGGACCTGGCTGTCGTTGATACCAATGTTGTGGATGTGACATTTCAGGTGATTTCCAAAGACAACATCGTGAACGCCGGTGAGGTGACGATGACTGGCGGACTGAGGACGACAACTTCCTTCAGCATCGCGATGGGACCAGACATGGCGCCAGGCTGTTACGTCGTTGCTTACGTCGCACACAACGGGTCGCTTCTGGCGGACTCCATATTTCTCCCCGTGTCAGCCTTCAGCAGGTATGAGGTCAGTCGACATTCTTTTCTTTACGACACTCGAGTAACTATACACAAGTACCTATAACAATCTATATAAAAATAAATGTTTCTTTCTTTCTTTCTTTCTTTCTTTGTCTTTTATGCATTCTTACCATTCATCCCATTGCGATTAAACTTTGGTGAGTTGTTGCGCGCACGCCCACGAAGGTTTCTGCGTCCGCACTGATCAGCTGAGTGAGCTCTGAGTGCAATTTTTTTCCTGTTCAACCTACAATGCCCGAATTTGGAATGGAGCTTCTATGGGACTGGTGGGCAAGGATGACAAAGTGGGTCACTGCCCTGATCAACCGAGCGAGCTCTGAGGCCAATTTCATTCCTTTTCAACCTTCAGGGCTCGAATTTGGAACGAATCCTCTGTAGGACTGCTGGGTAACGATGGCAAAGTACGTTCCTGCTATGATCAGGTCAGTGAGCTCTGAGGCTGATTTTTCTCCTGTTCTCACGAGGATCAATTTTGGAAAGGAGCTTCTGTGGGATAGCTGGGTAAGAATGACAAGGGGGATTCCCGCCCTGACCAGCTGAGTGAACTCTGAGACCAATTTCTTTCCTATTCAACGAGCGAGGCTCAAATTTGGAATGAAGCTTCTGTGGGACTGCTGGGTAAGAACACATTCATTTTGGTTTATTATTTTCAATAATGAACCATTGGAATCGAGCATGAAAAACAAATTCTAACCCCCCCCCCCCCCCCCAAATTTTATGGTTTACGTTTCAAGGTATGTAGAATCCAAAACTGCAATAAATTTCGTACAAGTACGCAACCACGAGGGACATTTTATGTCTTTGCGCCCCCTCCCGCTTTCCAAAGAGTGGTGAACGATTTGTATTCGATGATAACCGGAGAAGTTCATACGCATTCATTTAAACAATCACGCTCATACCGCAGCTTGTCGGCCACGCACTCCGCAGTGGTTAACGTAATATGGTTAGGTAAATCGAGAGCTATCCAACGAGTGGTGAACGATTTTTGTACGATGATAACTGGCGAAGATAAAGTTCCGTAGCAACGAATCGGTTGTAAGCGAAAATCATCAGAAATATTTTCGTGACGCTTCTCCGTTACATGTCCCGCGTTAAATTTTCGAGTTTATGTAGCAAAGTAAAGACATAAAATGTCAAAACGCTCCAAATCCCTGCACAACGGTTTATTATTTTGTATAGAATACCCTTCTGTTACAGATCACAGCTCTCTGTATAGATAACCCGTCTGTATAATATACATGTTATGTGAATCGCAGACAGCGTTGGCCAATAGAATTGCAGAACCATTTTGGACCATGCCAATGCGCACCATGCCAATTAGACAATTCGAAATGAATTCCAATTCAAATTAATGAATTCCAATTCGAAATCGATTGAATAAATTGATTGATTGATGGAATCCAGCGCTTCCCTGGTGAAGAGCGCACAATGCCAATTAGGCAATTCGAAAAAAATTCCAATTCAAATTAAAGTCCAATTCAGTATACCAATTTTGGTTTATTATTTTCAATAATGAACCATTGGAATCGAGCATGAAAAAAAAAATTCTTACCCCCCCTCAAAATTTGATGGTTTACGTTTCAAGGTATGTAGAATCCAAAACTGCAATAAAAATATTTCTGTCTGTCCGCCGTACGCCGTACGCCGTACGGGCCACTTTTCTTAGTTACCATGAAAAAAAATTGATGAAATTCGGGTTATAGGTTCCGTTCGACGTCTAGTTGGTCCTCGAAGCACGACGTTACTGTGAGTCATCTCTAAGGGGTTCAAAATAGGGGTTGAAATTTTCAAAACGCCTATACCATTTTTTTACGTAAATATTTTTACGGTTTTAAATAGTTCTTGAACTTGCGAGTTTTTTAAGACCATCCGGAGCATCGTACGTCCAGCCGTTCGTTCACAGTAAGGCCCCGAAGTTTGCACCCACAGGCATTTTCGACTCCAGTGTGAATGAAATTGTATACAATTCAAACCAAATCTCGTAACCAGAGACGCGCCCACAATAGGAATTTGTGAATACGGCCAATCATTGGTAGGGATCACCTGATTATATTGGCGGAGTATGAAGTCGAGTTGGTTGTTCTGTGATATTATTTAATTTGAAAAATGATGGCTCTTTTGGAGTTTGTTGGTAGGTAGTGAAACTTGAACAAACGTTGAAGTATTATCGATGGGTAAATTATTACTACGGTAAATCATTACTCAACGGTAAATTATCACACAACGGTTCATTATACCATCTACGTAGAAGGGGCTGGAGTTTGTTGGTAGGTACTTTTGCAACTTTTTTCACTCCTCATCAACAATTTCTTTTCAGAACTTCATTATGTGTGTTTCTTTTTGTTAGGTACTGTTTGTCATCGGCAGAATTATTTTAGCAACATTTAACTCGTGATTTAGGTAGGTACCTAGTAACGAGTACGGGGTTAGGTACTAACCTACGGAGGGTCTGCGATCTACATAATATGTATAGAATAGTACATATTATATTATATAGACGGGTTATCTATACATAGAGCTGTGATCTGTAACAGAAGGGTATTCTATACAAAATAATAAACCGTTGTGCAGGGATTTGCAGCGTTTTTTGCATATTTTTTGGTTTATTATTTTCAATAATGAACCATTGGAATCAAGCATGAAAAAAAAAATTCTTACCCCCCCTCAAAATTTGATGGTTTACGTTTCAAGGTATGTAGAATCCAAATCTGCAATAAAAATATTTCTGTCTGTCCGCCGTACGCCGTACGCCGTACGCCGTACGGGCCACTTTTCTTAGTTACGATGAAAAAAAATTGATGAAATTCGGGTTATAGGTTCCGTTCGGCGTCTAGTTGGTCCTCGAAGCTCGACGTTACTGTGAGTCATCTCTAAGGGGTTCAAAATAGGGGTTGAAATTTTCAAAACGCCTATACCATTTTTTTACGTAAATATTTTTACGGTTTTAAATAGTTCTTGAACTTGCGAGTTTTTTAAGACCATCCGGAGCATCGTACGTCCAGCCGTTCGTTCACAGTAAGGCCCCGAAGTTTGCACCGACAGGCATTTTCGACTCCAGTGTGAATGAAATTGTATACAATTCAAACCAAATCTCGTAACCAGAGACGCGCCCACAATATGAATTTGTGAATACGGCCAATCATTGGTAGAGATCACCTGATTATATTGGCGGAGTATGAAGTCGAGTTGGTTGTTCTGTGATATTATTTCGCTTGAAAAATGATGGCTCTTTTGGAGTTTGTTGGTAGGTAATGAAACTTGAACAAACGTTGAAGTATTATTGATGGGTAAATTATTACTACGGTAAATCATTACTCAACGGTAAATTATTACACAACGGTTCATTATACCATCTACGTAGAAGGGGCTGGAGTTTGTTGGTAGGTACTTTTGCAACTTTTTTCACTCCTCATCAACAATTTCTTTTCAGAACTTCATTATGTGTGTTTCTTTTTGTTAGGTACTGTTTGTCATCGGCAGAATTATTTTAGCAACATTTAACTCGTGATTTAGGTAGGTACCTAGTAACGATTACGGGGTTAGGTACTAACCTACGGAGGGTCTGCGATCTACATAATATGTATAGAATAGTACATATCATATTATATAGACGCGTTATCTATACATAGAGCTGTGATCTGTAACGGAAGGGTATTCTATACAAAATAATAAACCGTTGTGCAGGGATTTGCAGCGTTTTTACAATTCTAAATGAATTCCAATTGCAATTGAAAAATTGATTGATTGATTGCTCGATTGATTGAATAAATTGATTGATTGATTGAATTGAGCGCGTCCCTGGTGACGAGAGTGTATACAATTTCATTCACCCTGGTGTCGAAGATGGAGTTTTCGACATTATTTTACTTAATTTCAACTTTAAAAAAAGCAACTAGTCATTTTGTAGGAAAACATTGAAGAATCCAAATCCGTTTTCAGATTGAAGATCGGATTATTAGATCGAACGGCATTTGGGAAAATTACTTTAACAATAGAGGCCTATTGCTAGTCCCTAATCCTCTATCTGGGCCCACCTTGCAACGTTGCCGTCCCTTTCCCGTTGATGTGAGCCAGTAGGTGGACTAATTTAACATCTAAGAGTGGGCACGTCTTTTTCCTTCTACATATTTCTCCAACTAATTTGCTTGGCAGAAATAGTTGGCTGCTGGATCAAATCGGATACAGCCAAATTTTGTCACAAAATATCTCACAACCACTCGGCCTGAATGAACCGAGGTGAGTAGTTCTCACGACCCCCGTCCACAAGGATCAATGCCGAGGGTGTTGGAGTGGAGGGGGGCTTCAGTCTGTCTCTAGCTCAAGTATCGCAATTGAGGCCAACTTATTTGCACCTCTACCTGCACTATTGAATTTTTGCAATTTTTCGTCCACAAAACACAAGTTTGACCACAATTTTTGTGAGAACTGTTCTGAATATTGAAATAGTCTTTCTCTGCCTCCATTTGCCACGTTAGTTAGGTAGCTTTTTTTTAGCGGTTTTTTGACCCCGAAAACAAGTTTGTCAAGTTGTTGACCAACTATTTATTTTTAAAATTTGCTCATCTTCGAACTCATTCTTTCATTTTCCATTACTAATATTATGGCGACATTTTAAATTTTAAATATAAAATATAATAATTAGGTAGGTGCCATATTGTTATTATTATTATTTATAACTTTATATATAGAAATTCTTTATTATAGAGATTCGATTCAAAATGCTCTGCAATGGAAAAGATTCGAAAAATATTTCAAACAATTCATGCTCTTAGTAGGTAAAAACTTCGGACCCACTGCAATTGCTAGTTCTTCAACAATAACTTGCTAAAAAGGACAACACTGTAAAAAATAATTCACAGCAATATTGTCAGGAAATATAACAAAAAATAATGCCATTAAAAAGATGAAGCAACAAACAAACAAACAGGAGATACTGAGTATTATGCTAGACCCATATAATTTCGTGTATAATTATTCCCTGTGTCATATTTTGTTTGGACCATCAAGATGGGGCTGACGATGAACAACGGGAAGGATCTTCGAGGGAACAACGTGGAGATCATCGTAAGTGGCGACGAAGGCGCGTACATTGTCGTCAGCTCGGCCAGAGATCGTTTCTCGTACAGGCTCCAAGCTGGCAACGAGATGTCACTCTCACGAGTCCTCAACAGTCTCATGTCCTTCGATCATCGGTACAGGTAAATACGTGAACAGGTAATGCTGGTTGAAATTATGTTGCGGTGGTAGCATACCTTGGCTTGGTTCAGTATAGATTCATTAATTAAAATAAGCACCAGTATGGAATAGTTATAGTTGGTTTATCAGCATATTGAATAATGGACGAAAGAAAGGTCGGCATTTCAGGAAAAATTGTGAAATGTAACAAAAAACTGTACCGCTAAATTGGCGGGAAAAATTTCTAATCGCTAAAAATAAATATCTACCATACATCATGAGCGAAATAGGTACTTATTTCGTATTTTCCTTTCTTTAAAATTTACTCGCCTTGTATATTAGACTACAAAGTCAATTTTAGTCGCAACAAAGGTACCTAATACTTATTTTTCCAACGTTTCTTCCGAAGCTGACAATATATATACCGGATGTTTCATTTTTTGACGCAACAGTAATGCGTTTTGCGCTGGAAAAAATGTAACAATAGTGTCAATTTCGATGATATTTCATTTTTCATTGCAACACGAAACACCCGGAATACCTACACAGGGTAACTCTCAACTTATGATAAGTAGGCTAAACTTAGAGGCTCCATTCGAGACTTGGTTGGGCGGTGACAGTAGTAGGTTGTCATGCAATTTGTATTGTCCTGGGGTTTGGGAATGTGCGATCAAGCGTAGGCAGTGGTTGCGAAATAGTTGTGTACCACAGGACGTTTGGGGATTCTCGCGAGTACTTAACTCGCGATTTTTAATATTCACTATTGAACACAGGGAATTTAATAATAAGGTTTTACTCAGTCTATACGAGGCTTTCAGTCATAATTCGCTTCAGCGTCGGAAGTTCAGGGTGAGAAAGTGTCGGCCAATAATCAACACTGTCCTGGGACCCACGTTTGAACTCTACGCTTTTTTAAAACATTCATATGGTATTTTGAATATGGTAAGCTGTTTTAGGAAAATGGTAGAATTTAAAGATATGATAGGTACGCGTTTTTTTGTTGAGGTTTTCCAGATCCAAAGAAATAATTAAAACTTCGAAATATCGATTCGTTCACTAAACTACGTGTATTGGCATTAGCCGTGGTTTGTGAATTGTGAAATTGTGCCTAATTGTTTCTTAGGGACTTGGTGGGGACCGTCATCTAAATGTAAAAGTTGGTCTTGTACGAATGTTGATTTGTAGGTGGTTGCCGAGGGTGAGTAGGAGATGGTCGAGCGGTGAAGCAGCTGACGAGACTCGGTATTTTGCTGCTCAGGGTCAAGGACGCAACCCTCGCCAGATCTTCGCCTTCGCGTCCCTCGCTCTCTTCACCGATATGACATCAACCCTGGGCCAGAGTAAGTCACCTGAGTGGGTATGATCCTACACCAGGCAATAAACTGAGGTCTGTAGAGTATAGGTGGTACACGTTGTAGCCCACTATCTATGTGGGTACCGCTTGTGTTTGCAATGCAGTGTTCTATGTTTTCGTGCCTGGCAGAAACCAAATTTGTAATTTTTCAGAAATTAGAGAGACCTTGGAAAATCGTCTTTTGAAACGTTGAAAATTACCGTAAATTATGGGAGTAGGTACCTTTCAAAGTTGGTGAAAATAGCTTGGCTTCTCATTTCACAAATATTGCTTATTTCTCATTCTTCCTGAGGGATTTTTCAAGAGTGAAAAGTAGGGAATATAATGTAAGATCTAAAGATCTGTCAAATCCAATACATAGTAGAAAATAAATTAACGTACGTTAATTAACGTAATTAACGTATTTTATGCATCTCAAAGTTGAGCTAAAAAATTAAGAAAGTTTAGTGCGTGAAGAGATCCCCCAGGAGAGATTTTATATTCCTATTCCTACGTTTTCGGTGGTGATATACTCGAATCTAATGGTTGTTTCGGAGAAAGAATTTTGAAAAAATTTGCCATCCCCTTTCAGGAAAATTGCATGTGGCGGAATGCTGACTTCTTCTATGTGAATAGCTATTAGCGTTATGGACTCAAAGAATCTAGCAGCCTCTTTTACAGTGTGTGTGGACAACCCACATAACTTGCCCATCACTTTTCAGAAGTGGCGACACCAATGTGATGTCAGACAAGGTGGCCAATCCTCACCGAGTGCGCAGTCCTAGACTGTTCCTCAGGATTTCGGGGAGAGAAGGTCCGGAAAGTGTCATCCGGAGCACTCGCCTTGCCATTACCCTGATTATCTTGGCGATTGGGGTATTACGTATTAGCCAGACCACTCAGTACACACAGACCCGACGAGGAAGCTAAACCGTCCACCCCCATGATAGAAGCTCATGAATTTGCAATGCTGTCGTTTTCCATTTATTTGCTGGTATCTATAGATGCGATATATTATGAGGTCACCTAGGGTACCTACTTGATATCAATTTATGTATTATGAATTCAACCTTCGCGATTGACCTCAGGTGCATGTGAAGAGGTGCAGCAGTACTCGTGCTACGCTGGTGGTTGCTACGAGGCATCCCAAAAATGCAACGGCGTTGCCGACTGTGTCGACTCGACGGACGAACAGAACTGTAATTGCCTTTCCTACGAAATTATTTATCACCAATCGAAGCACTATTGAGGTCGGTGTCTAATTGATACCTATGCTTTATGTCCGTGTATCAGGTGAAATTATGCAGAATGATGACTACGAATTTGCCATCTCGAGACTAAGCCGTTCTGTGGTGAGTTGTGCACCAACAAGTTGTTATGACTCAGTGGTGGGTCCAGAAAATGTTTGGTAGGAAGGCCACCGCTCTACAGGGTGTCCCAGTTCCTTCTGGAGAAACTCAGGGAATCGATTCTACTCTTATTTGGAACAAAAAATGCTCAGTAGAAATTTTTCGAGAAGTTTTACAGATATCCGACAATTTGTGTTTTTCCAACTTTTCATTACCTTACCATATAAAAACGCTAATAAATTCAAAAATATTGAGACTACAACAAATCCAATTACACCGTTTGAAAGAAGGTTACGTTTCCTTAAGATTCTTCTGTTTTCAATGGTCAGAGTTACTTAAAATGTTGGCCAGTAACAGTTCGAACATTTGGAAATTTCAAAATTTAAAATTGTGAAAAAGATCGTAAGTTCTACTGAGGTTACAAAAAAAAAATACCTAGTACAACTTGTCAGGTTTCACAAAATCTTCTTCATCTAATAGGCTTTACAAGTATTGCACTGCTGCAGTTTCAGTATGCATGTCTCGGTGCTCCAGAATTGAAAAATAAAGCGGCATAACTGTTCTGTTGCAGTTTGGTAAGATGGTTAACCGAGGTTCATAATTTATTATTAAGAAATACTTGTGCAAACAACATCACGTTCTAGTGACACCTCCCTGACAATTCTCGTTGAATGTTGGAACTAATCATTCGTTGTTGTTTGAACTTCGATATGTCCCCTTCATATTCCAGCATTATTTTTATTCAACCGTCAAAGAAGCGTTAGTTTTATTTTACGAGGTCTAATTAATTCCCCTCCCCCAAATTCACTGCTCATGTTTTCAAACGTTCAATTATAATTTTTGGTGTATTATTCTGTGAATAATACACCTATGTAATCGCTCAGCAAAACATTTTTATAACACACCCGCAAAATTTTTTCTTTTACGTTTCAAGGTGCGTAGATTCCAAAAATGTCAATCCGCCGTACCCCGTATCACGTGTACCGGCTTCATTTTCGGTCTAAAAAATTCGTTGTTTCGCACGCATGCTCCATTTGGGCCATAGTGTTGTCCCGAAACATTGCAGCCCGATCGGAATATACCCAGGGGTGTTATGAGTGAAAAATAGGTACTTTTTGTGTTTTAGTAACATGTTAGTAACATGAGCTTTTGAGGTATCATTTTCCATGTTTTGGGACGAGAAGACCGAATATGAAGTCAATTTTGACCAGAGTGGAACATTGAGGTTCTAACGAAGTTTCAGCCTTAAATTTACGTTAAATTTTGGTCTAAAATTGTCGTTCTTCCGCACGCAGTTTGGGTCCACATTGGGGTCCTAGTTGTGCTCTGAAACACGGCAGCCCGATCGGAATCCACCCAGGGGTGTTATGGGAGAAAAATGGGTGTAAAAATAGGTATTTTCGAGGGATTTTTGAGGTTTCAGTGAACATGAGCTTGTGTGGTATCGTTTTCCATGTTTTTTAGGGCGGGATACCGAATATTACGTTGATTTTGACCGAAGAGTGAAAAATTGAGGTTTTAACGAAGGTTAAGCTCCCGAAATTCATTTTTATTAGTCAAAAACATGGGAAATTGTGTGAAATCACCATACATTTGTATAATACCACTAGGAGTAAGTATCAACAGGTGAATCAAGACAAAGATTGAAATGGTACTATCAATTATCAAAAATAATCTGTTTAAAAAAAATCGAGCCTAATTCGTGTTTTGGGGGCCAAAATTGGTGGAAACCATCAAAAAGAGCCATTTCAATAATTGCACATGAAAGAAACAATTAATTAACAGCCATTTCTGTAGGTGTGTCCAGTAGAATAATAAACCCATGTGACAAGGACTTTGCAGCGTTTTTAACTCCACTAAGTACAACGTTATTTTTAAATCTAAGTATATCAATGTAAAGCCTATTAGATGAAGAAGTTTTTGTGAAACCTTTTTTGTGAAATGTGACAAGTTGTAGGTATTATTTTGTACCTAAGTAGAACGTACAATCTTTTTCACAATTTTAAGTTTTGAAATTTTCAAATGTTCCAACTGATACTGGCCAATATTTTAAGTAACTCTGACCATTGAAAACAGAAGAATCTTACAGGAAATGTAACCTTCTTTCAAACGGTGTAATTAGATTTGTTGTAGTCTCAACATTTTCGAATTTATTAGCGTCTTTGTGTGGTAAGGTAGTAATGAAAGTTGGAAAAACACAAATTGTCGGATGTCTTTAAAACGAAGAACTTTTCAAAAAATTTCTACTGAGCATTTTTTGTTCCAAATGAAGAGTAGAATAGATTCCGTGAGTTTCTCGAGAACGAACTGGGACACCCTGTATAAATGGCACGAACTTATGCAATAGGTAGCTGGGAGTTCTCTTTTCTCCATCAAGTTTAGTTCAACCACTCCTAAAAATCAACTTCAAGAATAGAACAGATTCAAAAATAACAAAATAAAAATAAAAATAAATGAATAAAATAAATTCCTCATGACCTAGACCCCAGGTCGAAATGTCGAGGGGAATGTAAGTAAACAATGTGTGTGTGTGTGTGTGTGTGTGCGCGTTGGAGGAAAAAGGGAAAATTGTCATCAATCACAATATTATATAAATATAAATCTACTGCGTGTGCGTGTGTGTGTGCGCGTTGGTGGGAAAAGAGTGGTACCAGTGTTTGCCTTTAAGTTCGCGTCGTTTCTGCTGTATCTTGTTTCTTCTTTATCATGTGCCCGATTCAATCGAAGGATAACTAGATGAAAAATAGTAGTAGCCCATCCCCCATAACTCCTATCGTATAACACCCCCACCCTAATCATATAAACTTCTTCATATAATATCGTACCTATACAAAAGAACTTGAATTCTTCCGTAGTTTCTTTTCGACGCTGCGGACGGTGACTGGGGTTGGAGAGAGATCAAGAAAAACGACCACCAGGGTGACGAGTACGACCCTGTCGAGGTACCCAAAGTCGCAGAGGACTGGGTCATCAATGCTTATAGCGTCAGCCCCAACGTCGGCTTCAGCATACTCGAGTCCCCCGTTCAGGTGAGGTCACAAAGAACAACTTCCAGATTGTTGGGTGAGACAGAACATTCGATGGGTACCTACATAAATTATATAGTTGGTTGAGACAAATGTTTTTGATTCGATGTAGGTAATTAATATCGGTGTTTACATATTACGAGTAGGTAGATACTGCACATCACGATGAAAGTGAGAATCACATGACGGAACTTTTTAGGAACACTCTTCAGCAACTAGGCTTCTACATGGGTCCTTCTTTCAGGACTGTGGCTCAAGCGGTGGTCTTTGCCAGAGGCTCAGCATCGGACTGAGAGCCTGCAAGCCCAGTCCAGTGAATGATCAATTAAGGGATAATGGTTGTGACGAAACCATGTGTAGAGCAGATCCTGGCTGCCAAAGTTTTCAGTCACAGCCCCTCCCCCCTCCCCACCTCCATTGGCACCGTTGCCCTTGGAAGCCACTACTTGGAAAATACATGGGGTTTACAAAGAGATGAAAAAGGAGGAGATCCTGGACAGTATCTGAAAGAACTCCACATCTATATCAATGTGCGAACAGGATTTATCTAATGAAAAGCACAGGGGCAAGTAATTTAGTAATGTGCATGGGGTCTTAGGAAAAAGAGTAGAGAAGGAATGCCAAATCTAGTTAGGGAAGTTGCGACTGAAGAAAAGAGTTAGATTAGTAAAGGGCGTTATGGAAAATTTCTGATACAATTGATACGTATAATTTTCACTTCTATGGGGTTCAAAGTAGGATATAAAACTAAAAATAATATCAACTCTTCATTAGGTAGGTTCAGTTAAAGATGGAAGTGTTCTTGGAGTGTTATTGGAGTATTCAGTTGGAGTATTCTTGTGGACTTGAGTGGTAACTGGAAGGAAATTTAGAGAAAGAAAGAGGAGCATGAAAATGATTAAGGACAATAAGGGGGACCTTTGCAAGTTATTTGAAACAAATCCAGACATGGCTTCAATTTTGATTCAGTATATAAACAACTGACTGAGTTTCTCATTTCCACCCAAAGGGAAGCGTGATGGATGTACTTGACAAATTTGAAATAATTAAGAATTTCTCAGTCTCTTTCCATTACTGCGTTCCGTCCGTCCTCCCTAGATGAATCCCATTCACTTGCCCACCGCCTCCTCTTCCCACTGATTCCTTTCACTTCAACAGCCAATCACATTCGAAGATAGCAAAATCTCGTTTACACTCGTAAAAATCACCCTCAAGCTCTCGGTCTGCTTCGGTCGGAAGCTGCAGTTAAGTAGGTGCCAATTGATTATTCCCTCGATGAAACTAATGAGTACAAATATTTGATGAATGAATGAATCCACATTCCAATCTAATGCTTTAGAGTTAACTCTGATTTTAGTATTCTTCGAAGAGAGGTCTCTCGGCCCAATTGTCTGGGCCGCCGAGCTGCCGTCGCGGTGAGCAGTTGGGTCTCCGCCTTGTCATTCACAATCACGACGACACTAGGACTCTCGTTCTCATTCAAGTCGTCGCGTCGCCTTTTCACAAAGTCGTTCAAGTCGGCCAGGCCGGTCTCGTCTCGAGCTACTCAGCTTCCCTCGTCGGCGGCCATCTCCACATACTCATTTACGCAAGTTGCATTTCATCCGCTTATCTGCTTGGTCGGTATACAGCAAATCTTTCTGATGACAGGAAAGGCGAAATCCCATTCTTGGGGCGACCGGGGATTCATACCCAAGTACTTAATTCACTCCGTTAAAACTCATTCCTAGTATTAGTAGGCGGCACTCAAAATTGCCCTACCCCTCTGAGCCCGTACTTCCAGCATCAAAAGTAATCATTCTGATCCTCTTAATTTATTTTTAATCCTTCTCTGATGCCACCAAATACATGGTACGATGAGGCTTCAGGATTTGAAAAATCATACCCATTGATGACCGCGTTACAGGTGACAGGAGGAGGTCAGGAAAGATTGGACCTGCCGGTGGTGCCGACAGTTGAGAAAGGTCAGGTCGAGATACACGTAACAGCATCTTCCCAAGCGGGCAGGGAGTCCATGACCCACGTCCTGCAAGTCTTGGTAAGTGGTAAGTCCAAACCACTGTGTAATATGTCTGCTGCATCACTGAATTAAATGTGTAGGGGTACCTACAAACGCTACTGACGCTAGCGCTAAAATATCGCCCTCGGAAGGCTGCTTGAAGCACGCGCAGTGTGTGTTTATGGAACGCGCAGTCGTGTTGCCGAAGATCGTCTGATCCATGTTTGACAGGGGTGATAAGTTTAAAATAGAGTTTCCAATTTGACGATTTTTCATATTCCATATTTTATATTTTTTCTTGTCCACGCTGTCATCTTAGTCATTTTTAAGTTGCGCCGCGTTGGATCTCAATTCGTCTTGAAGTTGTTAATTGTTAATAATTTAACCGAGATTGTTCTATTATTAAAAGTCGGGATTTTTAGCCTAGTGTTGCTGTGTTATTTCACTACCAACTAGCGCTATTATAAATTTATCAACTTCTGTTTCATTTGCCTTTTTTTGGATGAACGTCGGGGTGAAATATTGAAGACTTAGGTTGTTGTAGATTGGTCTACCCTCGATTGTTTTCTATGATACCTGTAGTAGACAATCATGTATTGCGTATCTACTTTATCTATTATGTACATCATGTATTTGGTAGGTAAGTCAGATTACATAATTTCTACTGGTACCTCTGCCGTAGATGTGTTGAGATTTTATTTTATTCTGTTAGCCCGAAGGCCCCGAAGTTCGACGTCACTTGTCGTCTGTACTGGACTTGAGGAGCAGAGCATTTGCCCTCTCGTACCTCGACCTCCCGGTTGAGGAGACGCCCATCGTACCCTATCAAGTTTGGCGTCGCTACATCTTTGGAAGCCCAACCTGCTCTATATCAGTTACTGGTGAGTCCATCGGCAACATACTATCCATATTACATGTCTGCAACAACTGAAATAAAGTGATGGCAAGTCTGAGGGGGTGGAGTGGAGGTGTGATGGAGTCTGGACCCTAAATACCTGCACAACTGACTATTTGCATACCTACCTACAAGTAGAGCAGAAAGGCATATAATTATTTGAGCAGCAATGTTAGCAGTTCCTACGTAAAACAAACATGAAAATACAGAAGTCGCTTAGTAGAAAGGCGGTTAAAGGAATAAGTCGGATATAAGGATAGGAACAGTCAGGTCCCGATCGGCTGTATGCAAACACACAGGGAATTGGCCTGTTATTGTGATCAAAAGGTCGGTTATAGCAACCAGTTTTTGAGGGTAAAAAGTCGACAAAATAGGTAAAACTGACTGAAATCTTCGAAAACTGGTACCTATATATTCAGCAAGCGGTATTGAATGATGACCCGAAACAAAAGATAACTTTATCGGTTTTGAAAAATTTCCTCAAAAAAAAAGGTCAATTCTGGGGGTCACAGTTCGTTAAATCACCACAAAGTATATACAGTAGATGTCGCTTATAGAGATTGGCCGCGTATAGGGATTGTTTCCGGTCAGTCCCAATGCGATCACTATAAGCGACTTCTACTGTACATCATTTTTGGTTAGTGGGTACATAATTATTTAATTAATATATAAGCTATATAAGAAGTAAATAAGCTAGCTTCATATAAACGCCTATATGGGATGTCTTAATAAACGCCTGGTGGACTTCCACAACTCTACTCAAGGATTTCATTTCCGTGTACCCTTCAGCGCCAACACCTACCTTTACGATAGGCCTCTATCCCGGATCCCAAGAGAGGTGAATTTATTGCTGCTAAAAAACCCAATATTGACCTATTCTCCGACTCCCTGCCAACCATTAAAGCCGTAATTCTGAACCCATAGCTCGTCATTCAGTCCTCCTGTTTTATTTAATCTCAGTTCAACATTCTACAGTGTCAACTTTAGTCTCGTAAAATTCACTTCATACATCTACCCTATTCAATTGAACTTATGTATTTTGCCTACTTATTCAACGTATTTCGCGCATTCTACGTATTCTCTTATACCTACTTCTGTCAGTATTGTTATTGGGCTTGCTCGTGATTTGAATAAATAAGTAAATAAATATACAGTCCTATTCGCTTCATATAAACTCTGGCCTTTCTGCAGTACTAATGAAGGTGTAAGGTCACCTTACACCTACCTACGATTTGCCTACTGACTAGGATTTGAGAAAGTACAATCGATCCATCCGTCAGTTTATGGTTTATGATTTTACTTTTTTTAAATCTTTTTTTATTACATACAAGGTATGCAGAATCCAAAAATGGAGTTTAAAAAATGTCTGCCCGCCCGCCGTACTTCCTTTTAGCGAATTTTCGAAGAAAAGGAAGCTATTGTTCTCGGTCCAAAATTTTTAAAACTCGAATTTCCGAAAGATTTTTGTACCAAAATCCGTTTCAGACCATCCTGAATTCACTGCCGAAAGACACCAAAAATTATATGTATATGTATATATATATATATATATATATATACATATATAATATATGTATGTGTCATTCCAGACGATAACTCTCGAAAGAATTGAGATAAAAAGTTCAAATTTGCACAAAAAATCTGTCTTGGCAATCGACAGGCTAAGTTCGTAGATGGGCAGAATCGGGTCACTCTAAGGGGGAGTTTTGGGGAGTTTTAGGGGGGGGAAATTACCCATAAATTCCCAAAATGAAACAGTCTGACAAGTGACACCTCATTTTAAAGGTTTTTGTACGCTGAACACGATGGTGAAATCAGAATTGCGATATCTCATTCCGTTCTCAAACTGGAGCACTTTGAAGATGAAGGAACGTGGTTATTTCTTCGAAAATTCGCTCTTATAGCCATGCTGCATGACTGTGGTTTTTTTCTCTTATTTACTATGAATCAAAATAATTAAATTTGGTTTGTAGGACCCATTTGAGGTCTAGTTGGTCCGCGAAGCTCGGGTTTACTGTCAGTCATCTCTAAGGGGTGAAAAATAGGGGTTGACATTTCCAGGGCGCCATTATCTCGATTTTTTTACGTTTTTAAATTGATCTCGAAGACCACCCGGAGCATTGTACATCCCGCGGTTCGTTCACAGTAAGGCCCTGAAGTTTGCACCGAGAAGCTTCGTTAATCACCATGATCGTGAATGAAACAGTGTAAATCCAGCCCAGATATCTGTGCTAGGGATAGCTGATTATAATCGCGCATAGCTGTATGTACCTAATCGAGCTGGTTGTTCCGTGATATTATTTCATTTGAAGAATAATCGTTATTTTCGATTTTGTTGATACTTCCGTAACTTAAACAAACGCGCGCGCGTGTGTGTGTGTGTGTGTGTGTGGGTGTGGGTGTACAAGTCCAGTCGTATTTCTCGGTTTTACTTTCTTAAGACTAGACTTACACTTAGTTTTACTGACGACTAGACTTGGTAATTCTACACCCATACCTTTATACAGTACCCACTAGTCAACCAACTACCCAATATTTATATATTTATTTATGTGTCACTGCAGACGATAGCTGACTTTGGGTACATGATACAAATTCCAAATTTGCCAAACAAAAGGATGAGTTCGAAGATGAGCAATTATCAAAATTCTAAGGTGGTCAAATCGAGTTTTTAGTGGTAAAAAATCGGTAAAAACGGCTAAAATCGCGAACAATCGATATAAACGCAGTGAAAGTGGTATGAAAGGGTGACTAAAGACAGAAAAATACAATTTCAGTTGTTTTTATTGCAGGGGTCAAATTTATTTAGAGCTAAAATCCATATTAATTCACCTGACGTTGTGTGGGATGGTTATTCCCGACGAAAATAGGGACTATTTTGATGAAAAAAATACTTTTCTCAAGAAAGAGTCAGATTTGACTTTATAAGGGTCAAAAATCGGGAAAAATTGCTAATATCACGAAATGATATAATTTTACGAAAATGGGTACCTATGGTTTCTCGAATAACAACAAATAATTAATTATTGAATTCTTAAATGATTCCACCGCATTTTTATGAAACTGTGAGCACGAGGGAAGGTGCTGACCACAGAAAACTTGATCTACGCAGAAGGGGCATCAATACAGGTAAATAATAAGCCGTTCTGTAATAATCTGCAGCGTTAGATGCCATAGATACCTATTTTTGTCACAGGAAACCTATTGGGTCCGCTGTTAGCACCAGATGACGTATCTTTGGTGACTACACTCGACCGCCACGGCAAAGGGACTTACGTTCGACTTTACGAATTTGGAATGAGCATCTGGACCCTTCATTACAGGTATCGCCCTACCCCGAAAATACCCTTGCTCGTTGGAACGCCTATTTAGTCGTGTTACCTTATAGGTGGATTGGATTACCTGGATAACGCCTGTCTATAAATCATAAAAATGTCTCCGATTCAGGTATAAACGATGCGATTGCATTTTTTAACTGCAAAATCGAATTCTGCCCCCCCCCCCCCCCCCCCCCCCAAATAACCCTCATATTCTAATTTTTAGCTCCGAATTCCGTCAAGTTTCACAGCCCAGGGGAGGGCCTAAACGCAGTATGTAGTGAACATTTATGTAATGACTATTATTCCTCAGGAGGCTCACAAGCACGCTGGAGGGTTCGGCCGAAATGAGGGAGAGGTTGGAGCACGCGAACCTTCTCTATGCCAACATCTTGAAAAGATACGCTGACACTGGTTATTTTGTCAACTGGGACACATCCCATCCGAGTGTTTGGTAATTTTCTCCAGATCTGACAGTCCAGTTTTTAAAATTCGTGTAACTAGTTGATAAATTGATCAGGCTTTCATCAGTGCCTTATCAAAAGGAAGTAGGTAGGAACTTTGTTGACTTGGGTTTCATTTTCAAGTTAATGTACCTACTTACAAAAGGACGGTCACCTTTACATTATACTTTCTACTCTTGTTGCAACCTGCAGTCTGCAATCACTGACGCCATCGTTTAGATAAGACTACATTACAAGTACTTACTTCACGAACTAAACTACGTTCAAGCTTGACATGCATTTGCGATATTAACAAATTTCAACTATAAGGAGTGTGTACTGAAATGTTTAGCTTGATAATCTTCAATAAGATACGTTTAATTAATAGTTTGTGCGGACGATAGGCGAATATTTTTGTGCCTAACTACATATTATGGTGTTGCTATTGAAGGTTGACAACCTGGGTACTTCGAGTTCTGAAAGAAGCTGCGTACGGGGACTGGGAGTACGTCCTGTATGTTGACAAGAAGGTCGTGGACGCTTCCATTAATTGGATACTCGGCTTTCAGACTCCAGAGGGAAAGTTCGTCGAAACAGAGCACTTTATTCACACACCCATGGACTCACGAATGAGTGACCAAGTAATGCAAAGGAGTAGTACAAACTATCAAATTTCAACTTCTATCCCTTGATTTTGCGGAAAGTACCTACTCATATTATTATAGTCTCTACTCAAGCGAATATTGTAGGTATCTTGAACATTCTTTGCAGTCATCGGACTCCAGAGTCGCCCTAACCGCCCACGTCCTCATCACACTCAACGAGTGTTCGTCTTTGGTGGAGGGGCCCACCAGGAGTAGAGTTGTAGAAGGCATTCTGAGCGGCATGAAGTGAGCTGGGTATCCCACCAATAATTTAGAATTTTGATCTGAATATCCATAACTATTGATACATCAGTAATTCTGTATACACCTAATATACACAAATCATTTGAACAATATTTCCTTTACATTTTCCGTTTTGTGATATTTGAATTGGAGTAGGTAGTGAAACGTGGGCTTTCACTTATCTACTTTACTTTTCTCTCACTATCAGTACGTCAGTACATCACCGCTGAGTACATGACACAGTAGACCCCAAAAATCTCAGGTCATATATAAGACCCAAATTAGGTAGTGTTTACTGCATTTTGCTTGGTGCCGTTGGAGAAATAATTGAACAATTACAACGTCTGATAGTCACGTCATAGGTCATAAAGACCCATCCAGAGGGTTTTTCTTCTTATGTTCATTGAACTGACAAATGCCACTGGATTCTAAGTAACAGCCTCCAAAACGTTCGCAATCATTCGTTTTTATGAAACCTCTCTCTCACCAGGTACTTGGAGGCCAAACTCAATACGATAGTGGACTCTTACGCTTTGGCGATAGTCGTGTGGGCCCTTCACCTCAGCAAGTCGCAGCACTTGCAAACAGCTATAAACCACCTCATGAGTCACACCAGAGTCAATTCAGGTTGGTCCCTACTTTTTTCAAGAGTTCAACCAAACTGATATCATGTAGGTAGTGGTGTACGAAAACACAGAATTTAGCGTGTTCTGTGGTAAAAACAATGTACAACCCGCAAGGCAACGGCGCTGTGGTTATAGCCCTACGTTAAGACCTGTAGGTCGTGCGTTTTTAGTATTCATGCGCCCCTTGGGTACCTTTCTGCCCACTTTTTATTGATTTAATACTGCCGCGGATTTAATATCTGAGCGGCAGATATTACAGCAACAGCCACCAGCAGCAGTAGTTAGTGGCTGGCAGTTATCACCACTACCGGTCGACACGACATTCATAATATTTATGTGGTAAAATTGGTTTTTTTGTTTATTATTCTGTGAACAAAACACCTATGTATTCGCTCAGCAAAATTTTTTATAACCCCCCCCCCCCCCCCCCCATTTGTTTTTCTTTTACTTTTCAAGGTGCCTAGATTCCAAAAACGCTGCAAAGTCCTTGTCACATGGGTTTAATATTCCATGGACATACCTACAGAAATTTTGGCTGTTTATTTAGTTTCATTCACGTGCAACAATTGGAATGACTATTTTTGGTTTCCATCAATTTTGGCCCCCAAACACACAAATTAGGCTCGGCTTTTTTCTTACAGATTATCTTTGATCATTGATAGTACCATTTAATTGTACTGATTCATTTGTTGACACTACTTCTAATGTTATTATACAAATGTATGATGATTTCAGACAATTTCCCAGGTTTTTGACTCATAAAAAATGAATTTTGGGAGCTTAACCTTCGTTACAACCTCAATTCTTCACTCTTCGGTCAAAACCAATTTAACATTCGGTCTTCTCGCCCTAAAAAAACATGGAAAAAGATACCTCACAAGTTCATGTTCACTGAAACCTCAAAAATCCTTCGAAAACCCCTATTTTTACACCCATTTTTCTCCCATAACACCATGGTTGTACGCCGATCGGGCTGCCGAGCTTCGGAGCACAACTAGGACACAAATGTGTTCCCAAACGGGGACCCGAACTGTGTGCGGAGCAACGGCGATTTTAGACCAAAATGTACCGTAAATTTAAGGCTGAAACTTCGTTAGAACCTCAATTTTCCACTTTTTGGTCAAAATCGACTTCATATTCGGTCTTCTCGTCCTAAAAAACATGGAAAACAATACCTACCTCAAAAGCTCATGTTACTAAAACACAAAAAAATACCTATTTTTATACCCATTTTCACTCATAGCACCCCTGGGTATATTCCGATAGGGCTGCAAAGTTTCGGGACACAACTTGGACCAACTGGAGCATGTGTGCGAAAGAGCGAGTTTTTTAGACCGAAAATAAAGTAGTTATGCATGATACGGCAGACGGACATTGCATTTTCTGAATCTACGCACCTTGAAACGTAAAAGAAAAACTTTTTAGGGGGTGTTATAAAAATTTTCTGCTGAGCGAATACATAGGATAGGTTTATTATCCACAGAATAGTAAACCAAAAACAATAAAAGAACAGCCAAAATTTCTGTAGGTATGTCCAGTAGAATAATAAACCCAGTGACAAGGACTTTGCAGCGTTCTTTATCTTCATCATCAATAGAGAGGACTTTGTAGAGGATACTAACACTTTAAACTGAGTTCGGAAAAAATGTAACGGAGAGTTTTTCGGCCGCGGTCTTCAGCTATTTCACATTAAGTATGGTTTTTCTGGAGTTGGCAGTTCTTGCCAAGAATGGGGGGAAATCTTGCTACTGTCAACTGTAGCCATTTGAGAACATTTGTTCATTCAGACTAAAACGCAGGTACAATGGAAAAATTTTAAACCCTCGTTAGGATTATATATATAAATTGTCAAATTGATTACCTACTCAAATAACCCTTCAAAAAGGAAAGCTTGAGAAAATATTTCTTTCTAATCAGCAACAGGATGGGTGATGAAAAGGTCTGCAGGTTGCACCTGCTTAGAAACAATTTTTAAAATCAATGAAATTATAATTAACAAACAAACAAAATAATGATAACGATTTTGATAACGTTTATTACATACCATTTGGTAAGTTCCCGAAGTTTTTGAAAATTATAACGTAGGTAGTGATTTTAGATTGAATTAAGATAGATTAAAGAATATTTTTATTGATCTTTGTATATTTTATAATTTCATTTTCCTTGGTAATAATATGATTATAATACTTCTCAATGTACTATTTTAACAGAGAATTGAAGTGAGATGAGAGTGTGAAGTAACTACGTAGGGGATCATGGTTTCTTACAACCTTAGCTTAACTTTTATACTTTTTTCCCTTCCATTTTTTATCAAAAGTGGAGGATTTATATCAACAATCATATTCAGTGGAATATTAAATGCATCAAAATTAAAAACTTTTATAGGAGTTAATCGTGGATACTACAGACTCCAGCCCCACACAATGCCGCACTACATCAAGTCTCGCTTGGGATCAACCCTATATTAGACAAGCCCTTTTCGTTTGCTAGTATATGGTAAATAAACAAGTGTGATGAAAGGGTATTGGGCGCGCGATAAGAGGGCACGTATGATGGAAACACGACTAACTTCCTCGGGCTCTGTTGGGCCTCCGGCAAACCCGTCTCTGGGGGCTTCTTCAATATTAAAAGCCTCCCTCCTCCTACCGCCGGTCGCAAATTATTTAACTGAATTTCAAAACGTTCCTGCCATGACTTCCTTAGCAATTTTCGAAATACACTTACGTTTCGATAAAATTAGGTAGCCTTTTGACTAGGGATGTTGCGATACCACCTAAATATCGATACCAGTATCAAAAGACTACCTACCAAGGCATGTGGTATCGGTACATTATCCGATACCAGTATCATATCCTACCTACTAATCACAGAAAACGGTACCTATTTCAATGATTTTCATAGTGGTGGCTATAATATCACTAACTGACCCAGAACAATAACCAATACGTGTGGGTCCCTACCTACATGGATCGAGAATTTCCTTGAATGTATCACCTGAGTACATTAGCTACCTACTAGGTATGTACCTATCATTTTTAAAGACAGAGAAGTGGAGGAAATTTGAAAACTATGCAGTCAAACTTTTAAAAATCTATGATTATTTACAACATGTATAAGCAGGTAAAAATATAAAATAAATGATGAATCACAAGTAGGTGAGCTCGAAAGAACCCCTTCCGCTATGAGCATACTCTCGGTATCGAATCACAATCGAATGGTACCGGATCGGATGCAAAGTATCGATTCCAAAATAACCGTTATGGAATGAAGTATCGATACCAGTAGTATCGCAACATCCTTACTTTTGACTGTTCTTGAATTTTACAAGACAGTTGAAAATCTTTTGCTCTCCACATTTTTTTGGTCATTTAAATAACCATTATAAAAAAGACCACCTGGAACAATTTTTTCGGGTAGTTATGGATGTTCCATTTGCCCATGCTTAGATGACAGTTTAAGTTGAAATTTTATTACATTTATACAGGGTGATCCACTCGTAGATGCAAAAAAATTGCGTACAATTACATCAAAAATGGAGTAAAATGCTGCCAACCGCATATTATTTTTATCTCAATCCGTTCTCGAGATATGATTTTTTAAAGTTTTTTTCAGGAAAACCGTGTTTTTTCCCTTTTAAACTCAAATTTCTCCGCTTTACCTCATTTAATTTTACTCTTTGACCTCATTTTCGGAATCAGCGTTAAATTTTCCATACGCATGGTGTACTTCAAGTCTTGAAAAGTACCATTTAGAGACAACAACAACAGCTCAAACATTAGACGAATTTGAAAAAATAAAATTTCTGAAATTTTAAACAGTTACTACTCCTCCGAAAAAAATCCTGGAAACTGGCAAATCTCTTGGAAACTTCTTCATTTAATAAACTTTCCAATGATATGGTCAACTCTGCGATTATCTTGTTTCTTTGATGAAAAATTCAAGTTTAAATGCAAGAAAACGTTAGGCACCTCAAAACGGGGAATTTGATCAGAGGGTAGAAAAAACGCTGCAAATCCCTGCACAACGGTTTATTATTTTGTACAGAATACCCTCCTGTTACAGATCACAGGTCTCCGTATAGATAACCCTTCTATATAACACTAGCATGACCGCTCGCTTCGCTCGCTATCCGAGATTCGCTGTACGCAGTATCGTACTTAATTCCGACGTTGCACAACTTGGGAGCCCACTGGATATTGGTGCCAAATTTGGTCGATATCCGTCGAGCCATTCAGGAGTTGACCATGGTCGACCATATTTCCGCTATGGTGTAGGGGACCGAAAAATTCCGACGTTGCCCAACTTGGGAGCCTACTGGATATTCGTGCCAAATTTGGTCGATATCCGTCGAGCCATTCAGGAGTTGACCATGGTCGACCATATTTCCGCTATGATCAGGGAATTAAAAATGCGCCTACGTTCAACTTAGGAGGCTACCGGATATTGGTGCCAAATTTGGTCGATATCCGTTGAGCAATTCGGGATTCGACCATGGAGGGGCCCATGGATGCGCTATGGTCGACCGCGGGGGTAGTCCGAAGGGTCGATCTTAGATAGAATTTCACGTAGATTACGAATACGCGATAAAAAATAGGGGTTACCATTTCAATTAACGAAGTTGACCATGGTCGACCATAGTTCCGCTATGGTGAGGGAATTAAAAATGCGACGTTGCACAACTTGGGAGCCTACTGGATATTCGTGCCAAATTTGGTCGATATCCGTCCAGCCATTCAGGAGTTGACCATGGTCGACCATAGTTCCGCTATGGTGAAGGGGACCGAAAAATTCCGACGTTGCCCAACTTGGGAGCCTACTGGATATTCGTGCCAAATTTGGTCGATATCCGTCGAGCCATTCAGGAGTTGACCATGGTCGACCATAGTTCCGCTATGGTGAGGGAATTAAAAATGCGACGTTGCACAACTTGGGAGCCTACTGGATATTCGTGCCAAATTTGGTCGATATCCGTCCAGCCATTCAGGAGTTGACCATGGTCGACCATAGTTCCGCTATGGTGAAGGGGACCGAAAAATTCCGACGTTGCCCAACTTGGGAGCCTACTGGATATTCGTGCCGAATTTGGTCGATATCCGTTGAGCAATTCGGGATTCGACCATGGAGGGGCCCATGGATGCGCTATGGTCGACCGCGGGGGTAGTCCGAAGGGTCGATCGTAGATAGAATTTCACGTAGATTACGAATACGCGATAAAAAATAGGGGTTACCATTTCAATTAACGAAGTTGACCATGGTCGACCATAGTTCCGCTATGGTCAGGGAATTAAAAATGCGACGTTGCACTACTTGGGAGCCTACTGGATATTCGTGCCAAATTTGGTCGATATCCGTCAAGCCATTCAGGAGTTGACCATGGTCGACCATAGTTCCGCTATGGTCAGGGAATTAAAAATGCGACGTTGCACAACTTGGGAGCCTACTGGATATTCGTGCCAAATTTGGTCGATATCCGTCAAGCCATTCAGGAGTTGACCATGGTCGACCATAGTTCCGCTATGGTCAGGGAATTAAAAATGCGCCTACGTTCAACTTGGGAGGCTACCGGATATTGGTGCCAAATTTGGTCGATATCCGTTGAGCCGTTTGGCCGTGAAAAGCAATTCGGGATTCGACCATGGAGGGGCCCATTGATGCGTTATGGTCGACCGCGGGGGTAGTCCGAAGGGTCGATCGTAGATAGAATTTCACGTACATTACGAATACGCGATAAAAAATAGGGGTTACCATTTCAATTAACGAAGTTGACCATGGTCGACCATAGTTCCGCTATGGTGAGGGAATTAAAAATGCGACGTTGCACAACTTGGGAGCCTACTGGATATTCGTGCCAAATTTGGTCGATATCCGTCGAGCCGTTTGGCCGTGCATAGAAGGACAGACAGACAGACAGACAGACACACAGACAGACAGAGATTCGTTTTTATAATATAGTAGAGATAGAGATATGTACTATTCTACACATATTATGTTGATCGCGGACCCTCCGAAGGTTAGTACCTAACCCCTTACTCGTTACTAGGTACCTACCTAAACCGCTGTGTAATAGTTTACCTGTATAGGTTCCCCTTCTACGGAGATAGAATAATAACTGTTGTGTAATAATTTGCCCATCAATAATACTTCAACGGTTGTTCAAGTTGCAAAAGTAGGTACCTATCAACAAAATCCAGCCCCTTCTTGGTAGATGAGCCTTTGTGTAATAATTTACCATTGTGTAATAATTTACCCATCAATAATACTTCAGCGGTTGTTCAAGTTGCAAAAGTACCTATCAAAAAAATCCAGCCCCTTCTGGGTAGATGAGCCGTTGTGTAATAATTTACCGTTGTGTAATAATTTACCGTTGTGTAATAATTTGCCGGTGTGTAATAATTTACCCATCAATAATACTTCAAGGTTTGTTCAAGTTTCAGAAGTACCTACCAACAAAATCCAATAGTCCATCACTTGTCAAATGAAATAATATCGCAGAACAAACAACTACTCGACTTCATTCAGCCATCCTTGATTATAATCAGATGCTCCGTAGTTATGATATCCGGGCCGGATTTATGTCCTAGAAACCAAGTTAGTTGTTTACGAATTACGAAACTCAATCGGAACTAAAGGCGATTACCAAAATATGGTAGTTACTAGAGTAAAAACGCTGCAAATCCCTGCACAACGGTTTATTATTTTGTACAGAATACCCTTCTGTTACAGATCACAGCTCTCTGTATAGATAACCCGTCTATATAATATCATATGTACTATTCTATACATATTATGTAGATCGCAGACCCTCCGTAGGTTAGTACCTAACCCCGTACTCGTTACTAGGTACCTACCTAAATCACGAGCTAGATATTGCTAAAATAATTCTGTCGATGACAAACAGTAACTAAAATGGCAAAAAGAAATTCAAATAATGAAGTTCTGAAAGAAAATTGTTGATGTGGAGTGAAATCGATGCCCCTTCTGCGTAGATCACTGTTTTCTGTGGTCAATACCTACCTTCGTGATCAAGTATAATGAACCGTTGTGTAATAACTTGCCCATCAATAATACTTCAACGGTTGTTCAAGTTGCAAAAGTACCGAACAACAAAATCCAGCCCCTTCTAGGTAGATGAACCGTTGTGTAATAATTTACCGTTGTTTAATAATTTACCATTGTGTAATAATTTACCCATCAATAATACTTCAACGTTTGTTCAAGTTTCTACCAACAAAATCCGATAGTCCATCACTTATCAAATGAAATAATATCGCAGAACAACCAACTCGACTTCATACAGCCATCCTTGGTTATAATCAGGTGCTCCTTAGTGATGATATCCGGGCTGGATTTATACCGTTTGATTCAAGATCGTGTTGACGAAGCTTTTTGGTGCACACGAACGGCTGGGCGTACAATGCTCGGGGTGGTCTCAAAAAATTGTTTAGCTCAAGACAAATTTAATAACGTAATAAAAACAATACCCTTCCATCGGAAGTTTTCGAGCTACGGCGTTCTGAAAATTTCAACCCCTATTTTGAACCCCTTAGAGATGACTGACAGTAACGTCGAGCTTCGAGGACCAACTAGACCCCGAACGGAACCTATAACCCGAATTTCATCAATTTTCTTTCATGGTAACTAAGAAAAGTGGCTCGTACGGCTTACGGCGGACAGACAGAAATATTTTTATTGCAGTTTTGGATTCTATATAGGTACCTTGAAACGTAAAACATCAAATTTTGAGGGAGGGTAAGAATTTTTTTTTTTTTTTTTTTCATGCTCGATTCCAATGGTTCATTATTGAAAATGATAAACCAAAATGTAAAAAAAATGTTTTTAATGTTTTTAATTGAAAAATTGAGTCAATAATGCCAATTTACAATTCGAAATCAGGTTTTTCGGTAATTAGGAAAGCTCGTTTTCAAAATGCCCACCGTTATTTCTTATGCATGCTCTAGCACGCTTACGGATTTGTCCCACTGTCACGTTGAATGTCAGACGTTCTTGCACCGTCACGCTTGCCTCTTGAATTCGTCTCTTTAAATCTTCAACATCTTGTTCATCAGTAGCATAAACAATGCTCTTGAACAATCCCAAAACGAAAAAGTCCATTGGTGTGAGGTCCGGCGACCTGGCGGGCCAGTTGATCACACCACTTCTACCAATCCAAGGGGTAAAATTTTGGGTTAGCCAATCCCGAACTCTTCTGCTGTAATGTGGAGGAGCACCATCTTGCTGGAAAATAATGTTTTCGCGGACGTCTGCGGGATGTTTTCGAGGAGTCGGGGTAGATCATTTTGCAGAAAATTTAAGTAATTGTCTCCGTTTAGTCGATCCGGTAGGATGTGTGGGCCAATCAGTGGGCGTAAGCGTGCTAGAGCATGCATAAGAAATAACGGTGGGCATTTTGAAAACGGGCTTTCCTAATTACCGAAAAACCTGATTTCGAATTGTTAATTGGCATTATTGACTCAATTCTTTTCAATTAAAAACATTAAAAACTTTTTTTACATTTTTTCTACCCTCTGATCAAATTCCCCGTTTTGAGGTGCCTAACGTTTTCTTGCATTTAAACTTGAATTTTTCATCAAAGAAACAAGATAATCGCAGAGTTGACCATATCATTGGAAAGTTTATTAAATGAAGAAGTTTCCAAGAGATTTGCCAGTTTCCAGGATTTTTTTCGGAGGAGTAGTAACTTTTTAAAATTTCAGAAATTATATTTTTTCAAATTCGTCTAACGTTTGAGCTGTTGTTGTTGTCTCTAGATGGTACTTTTAAAGACTTGAAGTACACCATGCGTATGGAACATTTAACGAGGATTCCGAAAATGAGGTCAAAAAGTAAAATTAAATGAGGTAAAGCGGAGAAATTTGAGTTTAAAAGGAAAAAAACGCGGTTTTCCTGAAAAAACCTTTAAAAAATCATATCTCGAGAACGGATTGAGATAAAAATATGCGGTTGGCAGCATTTTACTCGATTTTTGATGTAATTTTAAGCAAATGTTTTTCTGCATCTATGAGCGGATCACCCTGTATAAGTTCACCTGGACACCAACCCACAAGCACCATCAAAATTTCAGCTCACCAGTTCTTCAGCTGGACCAATTTTTTCGGGTAGTTATGGACGTTCCGTTTGCCCATATTTAGATGAAAGTTTCAGTTGGAATTTTATGACACTTATATAAGACCATCTGGACGCCAACCCACAAGCACCATCAAAATTTCAGCTCACTTCGATAATTTTTTCAAGGTAGTTATAGGCGTTTCAGGGGCTAGCCCACGCACACGAACGCGCACACACACACACAAACGTGGGAAAGCTTCATTGATGAAAATTTGTTTAATAGAAGTTTGTTTAAAAAGTGCCAAACCGAACACCTAAGGCTTCGTCCGCTCCTGAGGGGCTGAGCCTTAAAACTGTCTTTTGCAGAAGGACTCTCCTATTGGTCGTCAGAGGTGATTCCAGCACCACCCGTCAAAAAAGAGAACCAGCGATCTTTCACTGGGGCGCGTTTGTACAGTGAAGGAGACTCTGGAGCAGTGGAAGCCACGGCCTATACCCTTCTGACTCTCCTCGCTCACGAAGGCGTATCCCCGACCACAGAAAACATCGTGCTCTGGCTCCAAACCATGAGGATGTCCAACGGTGGCTTCATATCCATGTCGGTAAGGTTGTACTATTTTCAGGGAGTTCAAGGTGGAGGTAGATGATTTTTCCAAGGGGCCGAGAATAGCTGGGCACATTACATGGGCACACAAAAAGTCTCGATATTTAAACGAATTTGGACTTTGCTGCAAATGGATTTGCAGGACACTTTGGTGGCAGTGCAAGCGCTGACTGAATACGCCAACAGGGCGCGACTGGTTGATGTGACACGAATGGACCTTCGACTCACGAGCCCTTCCGACCCATCTGTGGATCACTTGCTGCACATCAAGAACAGATCTGACATCTCTCGTTCCGAAGTAATCGAGGTTGGTCCTCTGACAATTTAACATGCGAGTTTAGAAGATGCAGGTTTCTTAAGATCCAGTACGATGAGGCAGGTCTGTTATTAGGTTCTTTTCTCAGAAGTAACTAATAAAAATGCGAGAGACTATAATCTGGGTAATGGCTAAAACCAACTTTCAGTTCATCCTACGGCACTACTGGTACCAGCAAGGTACCCACACGTACCTAGTAAAGCTTCGACTGTTTTTTGCTAACTTTGAAACCCTGCAAACAGTAAACCCAGAAAAGCTCTAGATGAAAAAAATTTTAATTATAATTTTACAGAGGTAAGTACAATAAAAAAGCAAAAACTGATTTTTTGCCAGAAGAAATAAATTATAAAGAATCTGAGGTTAATAATAATAAAAGGCTCTCAATCGTTCTTCCGTCTAATTTCTTTGCCTAAATAACTATAAGTTTTTCTTTGAAATGCAGGGTGGTTATTAGTAAAAATAAAAACCTGTTTGATTTGACAGATGAAGAGGGTGTGGGGCCACGTGAATGTAATGGGACGAGGAGCGGGGCTGGCCCTTGTTCAGCTGCAAATCAGTTACGGAGTCGACGTGGGTTTCCTTCTAGACGCGCCTTCAACCAAATCCTTTGATCTGACCATCAGAGAGTTTTACTCGAAAGAAAGAAACAAATCTGCTATAACCATTGAAGCCTGCACCAAGTAAGTTCCTTTCACTTAACTCTCATTCCAGCTAGAATCTGACTCACAATTCACTGGCATATTTGTGCTTGTGATTAGCCTGTAGGAGCGCTGCAGTCCTCATTTCACCTACAGGTGGTGGTTACTGACTCAAATTTGTCTTATGATTAAAGAAGATATGGCTAGGTAGAAGTGTCGCCAAATACCTCTTAAGGCATCCACTCAATTCATGTATGGTTCTGATGGCTGCGATCAGTCACAAGTCTGCTCCAATGTATATCACATGTATATGGTCAGACAAACCGACCAATGACACAGTTCTAAGGAGGAAATTACAGGTCAGTTCAAGCTTCCCACCTGTATAAATGGAGAGTTCCACGTGTATCCCGTCCATGTGGATATCCTCTCTGCTCATGGACCGGACAAAACTATATTGAGCTTGGTTGAGACAAAACTCCCGAAAATTCTTCCTTAAAGTAGGAGTCAACTAATAAATTAAATCTCTCCTCATGGCAAATTTTGAATGAGTGGTGGGTGGGTCGACTTCTTTTCCCCACCAGCCTCATTATCAGATCTATGAAATCCTCTTCTTCTCCACTTGAATACAAAATCAAAATTCAAATCAGCACTCCCAATTGTGGTAAGCCCTGCTTATAAGTTGCAGTCGCCAGTCGCAGGACCCGAGCTGTGCCTTAAGATCAACACTTGTTCCACATCATCGCGATTTTTAATCATTTATAACTCATCATTTATAATTCGAGTCTTTGAGTAAGTAAAATCCAACTTTATTTCTAGTAATAATCTAACCATGGAACAAAGCAATATCCAGAGACATCCAACATCGAACGTGAATGCGGCATTGACATTATGTTATTGATTTCTATTCTTGAGTGAAGATTATTATTATTGCGTGGAAAAGATAACTCCGTGTGTACTCAAGCATATAGAGCCCCAAAATCAAAACAATGGGGAACTTGCATGGGCCAAATTTCGCACATCGGATTCAGCACTGTGGGACTACAAATACAACAATAGATTATTTTTAAAATAAATAAAAATGTTTATTCTGTGTAATATCCTGTTGAATAAAGTACATCTGATAGTGAATTTTATACTTGGACAAATCCTCACGTGCCTTGGTCATTATGTGGACAAGGGCTTGAGAACGAATGACGAAATGGCAGGTGAGATTAGATCTATCAATGCTGATTGATGAGAACTTGAGGATTATGATGCAGGTGGTTGAGGGATTGGCCGTCATCATCAGGAAGCGCAGTTTTGGAAGTGGACATCCCAACAGGTTATTTCCTGGTCGAATCTGATGCGGAGCGCGTCGTCAACGAGAATACCCACCCCTCGCTCAGGGACGCTAAGACTCTTCACCACAAAACCATATGGCTCTTCGATCATGTGAGTTCCGAGGGACCCTGAAAATAATAGGGAGCAAAACGAATATTACTTTCCATCAAAAAAGTAACATCAAGCATTTGGAGCTTGAAAGGAGGAAAGGCCCATCTCATTTTTCCCAACAATACTCAAACTTCAGACAGGTGTGGTTTATTACTTTATTGCCACTGCTTACAACCTTTTCTTTCTCCACTGGTTACACAAATCTGTTAGTTTCAAGAATTCGACATTTTTCCTAAACTTGGATCACTTCAAATTTCAACAGAAAACCGGAAGTGAGATGCAGATTGGCCTTTTTGTCTTGAAATTCTTGGGAATCTGGAGGCAAAAGGGGCAATCTAGTAATACCGACGCTTGATGGGTAGTGAACGAATCTGGATTGGTCCTTTGGACTTTTTCACGTGCGGGTGGTCAGGGAAGTCAAAACGGCCAACACGCCAGTGGGTAGCAGTTGGCCCTTGGGGAAGAAATAAGTAGGCCCTCTTCTCCCTCTCAAGCGTCATCGTAAGTTACCAACAAAGGTCAAAACTTTGGCTACTCAAGGTAAAATAACATTCGTGTTTACAGATACCAAATGAGTGGAACTGTTTCAACCACACAGTGAGACGATGGTACGCTGTGGCTAACATGAGCCTGTATCGGGGAGCTCTACTATACGAAGTCGCTGCAAGAGGTAAACATACATATATCTACAAATCCTTACAGTGCTGCACTGCTCCTGAATGAGTGAATAAATGGTCTAGGAATCAACTCAGGTTATGTTGATAGTTATCCAGTTCAAATATCTCTATTGAGGCCAATTTATTTTGCGCCACCTCAATGGACTCGAACTTATTAATATGGCAATTATTCATCCACAAAACTTCAAATTTGACCCCCTTTTTTCGTGAAAAGTTTTTTATTATTGAAATAGTCTTTTTCTGTCTCGATTCTCTCTTTTATATAACTTTTGGTGCATTTATTAAAGTTTTTAGCAATTTTTAATTTTGAAAATTGCTTATATTCGATTTGAACTTTTTTTACTTTGTAGCTTGATGTCTCCTTCAAGAAGGACACATTTATAAATGTAGGTATATATAAAGTCAAAATTTAGGATTCGATTCAGAATGCTCTGAAACGAAAAAGACTTTAAAAAATCCTAAGTCAAAAATTTGTAAGCGTACGTACCTACATAATATAAAGTTAGCATTTAGGATTCGATTCAGAATGCTCTGAAACGAAAAAAGCTTTTCAAAAATTCGTGTACTAAAAACTTTGAGCCCATTGTCACAGCTCATTCCGGTTTATTATTTTCAATAATACTCGTACCTTTGGTATCGAGCATGAAAAAAAATAAAAAAAATAAAAATAAATAGTACCCCCCCCCAAAAAGTTTCACGGTTTCCGTTTCAAGGTAGGTACGTAGAATCCGAAAATGGAATTAAAAAATTCCTGTCCATCCGCTGTATTTCGTACTTCGCTTAGTTGTCATGAACCAAAATTAACGCAATTTGGTTTGTAGGTCGCATTTGGGGTCTGGTTGGTCCAATAAGCTCGGCATTACTGTCGTTAAATTTCCCGAACGCCGTGGCTCGAAATTTTTCAGTAGAAGGGTATGGTTTTTTGTTTTTGTTTTAAAAAAATGTTTTTCAACTGATCTCGATCCAAAGAATTTTGTGAGACCACCCGGAGCATTGTGCGTCCAGCCGTTTGCATAGAAAAACTTCGTCTTAATGATCGTGAATGAAACTATAAATCCGACCCACATATCATTGCTAGGGAACACCTGATTACAATCACGGGAGGCTGTATGAAATCGAGTTGGTTGTTCCGAGATATTATTTCTTATAAAGAATGACGGCTTTTGGATTTTGTTAACAGGTACTTTCGTAACTTGAACAAACGTTATATTTCATGAATAACAACAAATAATATTAATGAATGAATTATTGAACCCCACGCATTTTTATGAAACTGTAATTCCCGGGCCGGCTTCAGTTCTCGATTTATAGTTTTCCTGGGTGGAGCGCGAGGGTAGGTATTGAGACAACAGTGATCTACGCAGAAGGGACATCTGTACAGGTAAATAATAAACCGTTGTGTAATCATTTGCAGCTTTTTTTTCCTCCAAAATTGTCTAGGTGGTTGGCAAAGTTGGTTCATGTCAAACTGAATACGTCTCATAATGAAGAACTATTCATTTCAAGCACTTGATATCAGTGACCCAACTTGTTGCTTATTTACCAGCCGTTCTAGACTGAGGCTTTACGTTTGACTACCTTGTAGGCGTCCAGGACCTAATTAGCTCCTGGTACTGATTTTATTATCATCTTCCTCTACGCATTTGAAAAAGCTGAAAAGTGGAGGGAAAAGTTGCTTTATGGATGAAGAAAAACACGTAAAATAAAAAGGCGATCGAAAAAGTCGCCTGTCAAGCTAGGTTCACATGGAGACGCAATTCCAGACGGCAATCTGGCACGGAAAGCCGTTTGCCGGAATTTTTGTCGCAGAGGCGTTCACATGGCAGCGGAATCATAACAAAACGCAAACGTAATAAACAAACAATTGCTCGAACTCGAAACCGCAAAATCAACCACAAATGTCGAATTCCAATATGGCTGAACAACCAAACAGGAGAGGTCTGCCCAGTAACCTCTCCGCAGATACGGCAATGGATCCGACACTGGAAAATATCTGGAGATTTTGATATAGTATCCAAGATATTGTGTTGCAATAATCCATTTTGCGTTGGCCAATAGCATTGCAGAATGCGTAGCTGTGCCGGAATGCCGTCCGGAATTGTGTCTCCATGTGAACCTAGCTCATCACGGATATACGCATCGACTGGCCATTTCCCATCTGCTCAATCAGAACAAATGTCCGTGAAACGTCATATTCCCGTCATTTCCTGATTCAGCCCCATTATTGTCTATCTCACATCATAAACTATTGAGAAAAAATGCAAACGGATTTCATGATAATTGTCCACTCTTTCCGAAGTTCCAATCATTTCGCTCAAGGCACATGGGTTGAGACGCACGGCGTTGGGACTTTGGGCTGGAACTGACAGCCTTAGTCACCGCCTATAGGTAACGAGCCATCAAATGAGAGATAACCCACTCTGCCACCACCTCACCCAAACTTGTTGCAAGGCGGGAGCAGTGGTGCTCATCGTTACAAGAAACTTCCAAGTTGGTTGGCAGAACTACCTCAGACAATGACAAATCCAAATCTATCAAATACTATGACAAAACGGTTATGACAGCTCCGTTATGTTTCAGAAAACTTCGTCCAAGTATTGTTTAATTCTACGCCTTTGTATACCCTCAGCATCTGTGAAGTGTGCGGCTCCTACCAATGCCCATATTGCCCCTACTACAACTCCGCTAGTCGACTAAGGGGATGGTTAATTAACGCTACCTATTCCTACATGTTGACAGTATTCCTAATGAAACACAATAAATTGATGATATGAACAGCCGCCATTAATTATTATCCCCTAGACTCAAAATATATTTGGTTTGCAAGATTATCAATATTTTTCCAATTGTAAGGTATTCTTATCAATATTTATAACACAACTAATGGTTTATTTTATAATTAATTTTTCGTATCTTCAAGTAGGCACTCACCTAAAACTAATACGATTTACACACATCAGGTCCTCTTGGCGAAGTGTTGGTCCATCGAGAACTTGGAACGCTGCAAATTGTTGATATTGGACTTGATCCTTTCAGCGACACTCTTAGACGTAGCCTTAGCAAGTTCTTTCCTGTAACATAACGCTGCATAGCTGAAGGACGAAAATATAGAGGCATCTGGCCTTTAGTAAATGATTCTCTTTTAATATAGTTTTCCTATAAAATATATACAGGGAGTCACAGAAAATTTGCAAACTGTGAATCTGACTGCTATGTCTGATTGCTATTACGAGGGTGGATCAAATAAACGGGACTTTTTTAAAATTTTATTCGTTAGAAAATAAAAACCAGGTATATGTCACTTTTCTACATAGTCTCCTGCTTTCGTGACGCATTTTTCCCAGCTAGTAGGAAGTTTTTTAATCCCAGCATCAAAAAACGATGAAGGTTGCGTGTCTGAAGCCAATTGCGCACGAACCCCTCATCATCCTCGAATCGTTGTCCGCCTAGCGCTTCTTCAAGTGGCCCAAACAAGTGAAAATCACAGGGCGATAGGTCAGGGCTGTAGGGAGGATGATCAAGTGGAGTTCAATGCATTTCTTCCAATTTTTGAACAGTTAGAGCTGCAGTATGGGGCCTTGCATTGTCGTGGAGGATGGCCATCTTTTGCTGCGATATGCAGCCCTCACCTGAGTCAGCAGCTCACAATTCGCTCATGCAGAAAATCAACGAGCAAAACGCCTCGATAGTCGAAAAAACAGTTGCAAGGACCTTGCCAGCACAGTCCAGTTTTCACTTTCACTGGGGCTGTCTCCCCCTTCCACCGCCACTCCATACTGGCTTGCTTCGATTCGGGTGTGTAATGATGGACCCATGTTTCGTCGCAGGTGACGATGCTAGCCAAAAATGCTTCCCCTTCTTCCTCAAACCTTGCAAAAAGCCTCTGACAGACCTCCAAACGTCTCAACTTCTGATCTGCAGTCAAAAGGCGAGGGACCCATCTGGTACACACTTTACGGAATCCTAGGTGCTCTGTAATGATCGTTTGGCAGCTCCCATAACTTATCCCTACCTGCTCAGCATTTTCGGAGACAGTCACACGTCGATCACCTTCAAGAATGTCACGAACTGCTTGAATGTTCTCATCCGTAATGCTGCTCCGGGGACGACGATCGTGTTCCTCGTTCTCTTCCCTCCTGAAACTCTGTGCCAGGCAAACACTAGAGAGGGTTTGGTCCCCGAACTGGGCGGTCAACCTTTGAAAAATTGCCGAAGGTTTGACTCTTTCAAGGGCAAGAAATTTTATGATAATTCGTTGCTCAATGGAAACGGGCACCTTTTGTTCAGACATCGCGATCACTACTCATGAAAGGACGTAAAGGGGGAGACGCCCCCCTCATCCACCTTCTAATGGACCTGTCAAAACTATCTCGAAGTGATGGCTTCTGTCAACGGTCGGCGCTCAGAGGTCAAAGTCCCGTTTATATCTGATCCACCCTCGTACATACATTCATGGTGTCTGAGGACAAACTGCATTCACTGTCTACCACAAAAAATCAAGTTTACGTTTCTTAAAAAAATGAAATAAAATTAGTAGATGACATTTAATTCAATAATAATTGATTAATTCACTAATTAGATTGTCAGTGAAACTGGCCATCACGCCAAAAAATAAAAGAAAAAGATTCATTCTGCAGCTGTGAACAATATATAATTAGTATGAAGTCATTTAAAACTGTATGAAGAGATGTAGAATAAAACCTCATGAACTCTCCATCAAACTTCTTCTCCTTAGCATCTTCCTTCTTCTGTTCCTCTCGATATTTGTTGACCTTTGCCTTACGAGACTGCTCCCACTTCTGAGCGTCCTCCATCATCTCCTTCAACTTGGCTTGTTTCTCTTCCTCTGTCAGCCTTGCAGGTTTGGGGCGAACGTATTTGTTTGGTTTGACACTGGAAGCCTTGACATCACCTCCACTTTCCGAAAGCCTTTGCAAAGGTTTAGCCTCAACTCCTTTCGGCAACTGGAAATGAAGCAGAACCCGAACCAATTAGTTGCAATAACTAAATTGTGGTATAATACAACAAACAAAAGAGATAAACAGTACAAATATCTTCCCTTCAAAGGTAAAGTATCGCAAGCTTCATTCTTGTGTTTCTAAGTTATTCAAACTTGTACCAGTTGTCTCATGGAGGCTTATCTGTTTATGGAAGTAGGTATGATAAGCTACAGACTGTTCAATTGACAGCAACGGTTCATTGCAGTTTGAAATGCGAATTCCCACCCCCTCCCCATATTCTAGGAGTTAACACCACTATGCCCCCTTAAGCATAATTGTCATGACGTTTTGGTGAGAACCTGTTATAAGAGATGGCAGCACCATCAGGGCCAAATTTCGTCTACCTCTCATCTGAGAACGAAGCGTGTTATTTCAATTCGGAAAACGGATTTCTCGTCAATATTCCTGTAGAATTCCGGGTAAATGGTTCAAAAAAATTTTTTGCTCACTGTTCCAAAAACATTTTGTTCAAATTTTGAACATTTTCAAAAAGTGGCTTATTAGGCACTTGCGTTGGACTCTAGAGAACACAAATCCGTTTTCAGAATTTTTCTAAATTGACTGTAGCCGTGGGATTCTCGTTTCCAGATTTTGGGTACAAGGGTCAAGAACGGGAGCTTCTGGCTGCTTGTGGGGGTAGAGAGATCTTGGCCACCTCAAACCTTCCCATTTTTCAACTTCCCTGTCCTTACAATTATGAACTGGATGCAGTAATAAATTGGCACAGGAAGTGTGCAAATTTCTGTCCACTGTTCAAAAAATGTTACTTATGCACGTATTTGTTCACATAGTAATCATATTTGGAAAGTGTTCCCACACCTACTTGCTCTAGATAACACTAATTAGTTGGTTCAGAAAGTGTGCAAATGTTTGCCCACTGTTCATAAACTCTTAGGTAGAACCTAGGTTCAATAATAGTTCAAATTCCAATAATTTTTTGAAACGGGTATTTCTCTTAGTTCGTAGTTGCACTAGGAATAGCAGGTTCAGAAAGAATGCTTATTTTGGCCCACTGCTCAAAGAACTGATAAGTAATGTTCAAATTTTGAAAATTTCCGAAAGCTGCTTTATTTATGTTATTACTTTATAAGAACCTTCTTCCAGGATTTGGTGGCAAAGGTCATGAACTGGTCCGTTGGTCTGTAGCTATCTCTATGAGGGCATTTAAAGTTCTTGGACACCTTAGACATTCCGATTTTCAACTTCTCTGCCCTGACGTCCAGTGAGTTTGAAAAACTGCTAATTTTTGCCCCCTTTGTTCCCTAGTCACTCGTTGCACTTAAGTTGTTTAGGAAAGCACCTATGGTGAACAGTCACGTCAGCATTTGAAACGAAATGCGTTTAGGTAGATAAGTACTAGTAATAATGCTCGGACTCATCATGCCTATGCCCTATAAATTTGACCAAAAAATAAAAACTAAACTCACTGTAGGTCGAGTGCCGAATGAAATTGTGCACGTTTGAAGTAAGTAATCACAAGGAGTCAAATATTATACATCTCAAGGATAACGTTCTTGTATGCATTTTTGGACCTTGAGTCCACGGCATAATACTTAAATGGTTTTTATTATTATTGTTATAATAACATTTTTTATGTGGGTGAATAAAATGATGTGTATTTTTAGTACAAGAATTATTAGAATTCACATTGATGTAAATTGCTCCACGGGTGGTTCCCTGATGGACATGCAACAGTTTTTTCGAAGGAAACACAAATTGGTTTATAATCATGTACCTAGGGAGCTGATTGTGGATGACCCCACGCCACAACAAAATATTATGCACTAATCACCCCACGCCTCAACAAAATATGCACCGCAACGCATATTTATTCTGAGGGTTCAATTTTACCCATATTTATCATGAGGGTTCAATTTGATCTACTGGTAGAGATGAATCATTGTATTATACTCGTAAAACGACCAAAATAATTGGGTAATCACTTTCTATGCTTCTTATTCTTTTTAGGTCCCTGGTTTTCTCCTTTTATCGGAAACATGCCTCACTAGCGAACTTATAATCGAAACAAATAAAGTTAAAATACAACAGAAAAACAAGATCGTGTCAACCGCAAACGAATTACTGGCGTAATCCGCGCTCGCCTCTAGTGAACTGAATCCTAAATGTGTAGCTATGCATTATGCTCATGACAGAGAGAGCGTGGGGGGGGGGGGGGGGTGTCGAAAAGAACTGTAGGACTTTTGAGCCCTTCTGAGAAAGCTTCGAAACAGCATGAAGAAAAAGTCGAAAACAATTTCCGTTGGGAAGAGGCACGGATTCCCTCTTCAACTAAGAAGGAATTATTCGTATTCTGGTTATCGTTATCTACAATTAACCACAACTAATAATAATTTTACTACTTTTCATAATTCGTATTATAGAAGCTGGTTACTTATTTACGGCCTCCTTTCCAGTATGTCAGTATGTTCAAAATTTGAACCGATAGGTACTTTCCTACTCAACGGTTTATTGGGGGCAAAAATGTCAACTTTCCAAACCAACTAGTTTACTTGAACTAAATAAAATTATAAAAACGCAATCACGACAGTTGCTATCCGATATCTTAAAATTTAGTGGTACCTACTCGGTTTTGTACTTTGTAAAGGCTAGCCTTAGAAGAAATTAGTGACTAGGAATTTATGAGACTAGCAACCATTCAAAAATGTTCAACTTTTGAACAAATGTCTTACGGATATAGGAAAAGACGGCAACAAATTTGTTGTTGTTTCCAAACCAACTAATGCAACCAACACAACGTGCAACGAATGACTAAGTAATGACTAGATATAATTTTACTATGTGACTAGGTAATTTTCCAACAACCAACACTACCTTCATCCCTTAGTTTTTAAACACCAGGTAAAAATGTGCACACCTTGAACCAACTCGTTCAAGTGCGACAACAAGGTGCAGGGTCATTTTTCAGTGATGTTCGAACTTCCAACATATTAGCTATACTTTTTGGAACGGTGGACAAAACTTTACCCATTTCCTGTGCCAATTTACTTATACATCCTATTCATTCAGTGTCAGGACAGGGAAGCAGAAAAATGGGAATGTCTGAGATGGCCAAGATCTCTCTACCACCACACACAGTCAGAAGCTTACGATCTTGGCCCTTGTACCCAAAATCCTGGAAACGAGAATCGGAGGGCTACAGTGAATTTAGAAAAATTCGGAAATCGGATTTGTATTCTCTAGAGTCCAACGCAAGTGCCTATTAAGCCAGTTTTTGAAAATGTTCAAAATTGGAACAAATGTTTTTGGAACAGTGGGCAAACAAATTTTGCACACTTTTTGAACCAATTACCCAGAATTCTAAGTGAACATTGATGAGAAATCAGTTTTCCGATTTGAAATATCTCGCTTCAACCTCAAATGAGAAGTAGAATAAAATTGATTCATTTTGGTGCTGCCACTGAGTGGCGGATTTTACAACTATACTCGTTGCATTTAGCCTTAACGTCTAATTGTGGTGTTATAATGGTTAATCATATCACTACTGACAACACCTGAACCGTATCTGACCTCTCCTTGTGTCAGAACAGAAGTGCATTTTCTCGGAACCTTTTCTCTAATGACACACAAAATCAATAAATCAGGAACAAGCGCATTTTTCAATGTGAACCTTCTTGAATGGGTGTTTTGGGACGTTTTTCTTCAAAATGACGTAATTAGGACTAATTCATTGTCGAAATATCAGCATCCCCCCCCCCCCACCACACTGCTTGGATGCTTCCCCCTCTCATGTCAGTTTGTGCGTTTCCAGAAAACACACGAAACTGTAACATCAGGTTCAACATTAAATTTTGACCTAAAAGTGCAGGTTATAGTTACCTACAGATTTTCTAGGAAAGCTCAAGGCATGTATTTTCGATTAGCTACATTTGTGGATGTACTAGTACAAGTGTCTATATTTTGTACAGGTATGTGCGATTACAGGTGATACCTGCGTTTGGATATTGGGTACTAGTAAGGATGAGATTGAAGGCCACACATTTTTACACACCTAAAACAATGCCATGTTTTAAAAACTGCTTTGAAAATAATGGCTAAGAATTAACTAGCAAATAATGGTGGGAAGTGGTGTTAACAATAAAAATTTATGAACTTCAAACGTAATTCAAATCATTACTACTGCGCATAAAACTGTTGAAATTCGTTCAAATAGACAGTTTATACACTTTCCAGAGGCAAGACGTGACACGAATGAAGTAGAAATTACAGACTGCACATCCATCAAAATCGCGATTGCTTACTTGTGATATGGATAGAATAACACAACAAGAAGCCGCCCATGGACGAAGTAGCTCTCTATGCATTGTGATTGGTTAACCGGGTCGGGTAAGGGCTTTTCTACTTGTTCACAAGGCCAAAACGGGTAGGATCTGCAGGCTGTTGAGTCGCTGTTACTCCTACTCATGGTAGGACAGGCTGCATGAACTCTCTAATGTTCCTTATCTGGTAACCAAAAGCTTATAAATCAGCCTTTCTCATCACTCTCCTGCCCCTTAGCTGTGGTGAACGTCCCACATTAGCCCAGTCCCTAGCCTATAACAGAAATCTCTACAGTGTAAATTTTATCTTATATTTTTTGTAACAAACATACCACAAGTCCAAAAGCTTTCTTGAATTTTGATTTTTCTTCATCTGAGGAGTAGTCATAGTCTCTAATCCCAGCAGCTCTCGGTTCTAGCAGTTCTGCTGCCTCGTTCTCATCACTCGTACTTCCTTCAGACGATGATGATTTCGAGGGTTTTTGTTGAGGCCCCAACTGACGTTTCTCCTCTTCGTTGTCCTGTTGTGGTAGTCTCCTCCTGCTTTCTTCTCTCAACGGTGAACGACTTTTATGGTTTTTATGACTCTGGAACTTCTTCCCACCACCGCGGTCATTTCCCCTACTTCTGCTCCTACTTATCCTCCTAGAACATCCCCTACTCCTACTTCTGCTTCTCCTCCTGGACTCTCCCCTACTCCTGCTTCTCTTTTTGGAGGCTCCCCTATCACCCCCTTTAGTACTCTTCAAATTCACTACTGGTCTCAAAGATTCCTTACTCTGAGGACTATTCTTTCTTCTCCTACTGCTTCTCTCTTCATCAGAAGAAAGTGATGAGGAAGGACTCGAGCTTGCTCTCTTCTTCTCTTTATGCTTTCTGACCTTGTAGTTATCTTCTTCAGAACCTTCATCGCATCTTGTAAGCTCGATCAAATTTTTAGCACCGTATTTATTGATGAGCGTCATATATTTCTCAGCTAGCAATTCATCTATGTCCTTATCCTTGCTTCTTTTGTGCTTTTTCTTTTTATCTTTCTGACTCTTCTTTTCTTCCCTGGCTTTCAACTGAAAACAAAGTCGTGCAACATGATTTAATGAGCGAATTTTCTAAGTTCCTATTTAACGTACCTACTCAACTACCCTTCAGTTTACAACATTATTCAACATTTTGAAAGTTGTTTAGTATCAATATATTTTCAATATTTTTTACCTCCACGCAAATTTTCAAAAATAAATTTTCAAAAGCTATATTGCATTTGAACCAAATTTGTTATTTTAAAGCGTTGATTCCAAACTTGAGCAACCTCCAAATTTAAAAAACAACTACTTTGACCTGTTTTTGCACAAACATATTTTTGGCTATGGAATAATCCAGTTTCGTATAATCACCAACCAACACCACTGAGCCCTAGATATCATCCAGAAATGGAGCAAAAACGAGGGCTTGCATGTAAACCCGGACAAAACAGTTCTGCTGGTTCATGTGGTTATATACCGCTGTCACCAGGTAATCTGGTGGCCTAAAACCAGACAGGCCTCTGCCCAAAGAATCCTGAACACAAGGTACAAATGCAAGCATGCCTGGGTATAACAGGTGCAACGCCTACTTGCCCAACCGCAGCAATGGAGGTACTTTTGGACCTCCCGCCGCTGCACATCCATGCGCAGAAAATGGCCTTTTTAGGGGCTGTAAGGCTGCTGAGGCTGGGATACATAAGGAGGGGATCAGCAGTCAGTTTCCATTCTCGACATAGAGGGCTGTGGGACGACTCAAACGGTCACTGACCATATGACCGAAATGCAAAATTTCGAACTACCTTTCAAAGTGGTCATCAATAAACGAGACTACTGGAAAAGGGGGATACCTAAATTTGAATCTGGCTCCTTGTTGTGGTACACAGATGGATCTGTCATGCAGGGAAGATCGGGAATAGGCACTGAAGGCCCCACAGCCAGCCTTGTGAAATCCCTTGGGATATACACAACTATCTTCCAAGCAGAGGTCCATGCTATCAAGCTATATGCGGAGATGCTAAATAGACATCTCAACAACACTAAAGTGTATATCTTATCTGACAGTCAGGAGGCTCTCAAAGCCATTGCTTCCTCTGAAATAAACTCGAAGCTGGTATGGGAATGCCTGACTACCCTCAGAAGGGTGGCCCACAACAATCAGGTCACACTCCTCTGGATCCCAGGTCACGAGGGTTTTGAGGGTAATGAGGAGGCCGATCGTCTTGCTAAAAGAGGAGCGGAGTCCTTGCCAACAGGACCAGAACCAATCTTTGGAACCACAAAGAGTCTCTTAAAGGATGTGGTTAACGAATGGGAAGCCAGTGAGCAAAGGAAACACTGGCAAAAACTCCCAGGTCATTCTAAAAAAAACGAGCAGCCGAATTAATCTCCCTCCCCAAAAGGAGGTTAGAATATTGGTGGGCCTGTTAACAGGCCACTGCCCACTTCGCTACCACCTAAAGAAGATGGGCAAGCTAACATCGGACGTCTGCCGGTTCTGTGAAATGGAAACTGAGGATGTAGAACACATAATATGCTACTGTGATGCACTTGGTCGCCATAGACTTAATATTCTTGGAACTGATGTAATCAACCCAAACGTCATTCTAGCTTCGTTAGAAAGTGGGGAGGGAGGGTTTTTGATAAACCCTTCTTGGAAGGCTAATGCAGCCTGGGGGGAGAAACCACAATAGATCTTGTAGGTCGCAGTGGATGGGGGCTGATACAGACTCCACAAAAATCCCCCGTACAAACCTTAATTTAAATAAAAAAATATATATTTTTAAGCAATTTTCGATCATGTTCAAGTGATTTTTGGCACGCAGATTCTCACATTTGATAGAATTTTGTATTCCGGAGCTGCTCACCTTCTAACTCATCCATCTGCATGTACCTTTGTAGTTACGAAACACTGGCGAAATTATGAATATTTTTCATCATGTAGTGAAGGTCAGATATCATCTGGAATGAGACATATGTACCTCCGAGTATTATTATACAATCCAAAAATGCATTAAAATGTCATGGACTTACCAAGCTTTGAAGTTTTTTCAGTTTCACTGGGTTTTTTAACAGCTGTTTTCTCATTTCGACTTCTTTCTGTTTGATCTGCTCCAATGGGTCTTCCTTTTTCTTCCTGAAAACATCCACTTGCACGCTGCTGTTGGCACCCGCAAATATCGACGTTGGCAGGATATCTGTAAAGAGAACTATAGGTTATATTCGTTCGACCCCTTTTTTCTTCTAATTCTGGTAATTCGAAACAAGCTCAAATCGGACCTACATAATTATAATTTATAGGGAACCTGTACGAAACGTACCTACATACATTCGATAGACAGGTAACCCCCTCATTGTAACCCAAAGCCTAGGCTACAGTTATTTAATTTACCCTTTACACCGCTGGCTATCACCCTGTGACACCTACATACGCCCTGTGGACGTGAGTATTCTACCAGCTGTCCACTCGTGACATTCACTGGTGACTAATGCTCTGATAACGTATTACTTGGGTGAAGGATCTTAAGGGGTAGCCAGTGACGAAAACGCTACACGGATATTGTTAATTGACTACGGACTAATGGTAAGTGTTAATATCCAGTTAATACATAACGATGTCAGTGTGTTTTACCTCAGAAGGAATCCTTGGTTTTTATAACATCAGGAAGTTTTGAAGATGAGGATGATGGCATGAAAATGAATTGGGGACACATTTGCAAGAAACTCTCATAATTAAAAATGTAGCTATTAGTAAGGTACCTAGCCATAACTGAAACCATAGTTCCTATGTACTTACAGCCTGATGAAGATTTATAAATAAATCAAAACGAAAGCGACGGCCTAGTGGAGCATTTTTATCACTGACCAACCTCAAGATCCTTCAACCAGTTTGTACAGTGATCGAAAACCCCACTTGACACCGTGTTACAACACCTAGTTGTAGGTGGTACCATAATGTAAGTAAGTGGTACCTCAGGTACCTAGCAGTCCCATACGTATATCACATCAAGGGGGCGTTTAAACTTCTTACAGTGTGTCGACGTGAAAAATTCCGAGTTCACGAAAAAATAAAATTGATAGGTACCTACATGCGAGAGATCTGAAGTTATTAACACAAAAAGGTTCACGCCACCTTAGAACACGCAACACTTAGAAGAAGGCATCAAGGAACAAATTTGTTTCTGCATCTGTTATAAGGTACGTATTAATTCCCTAGTAGTAACTACGTAACATGTCTCAGTGAATGAACAATCCAAACAAGCTGAAATTCGGTAGGTAGATATTGATCGGAGAGATCTACAGATGGTGGCTTGAGATGTGGTTAGGATCCATTTATCAACACAGTTATTCAATCAATCTTGGTAACCTACACCAATAGCATGAAGGTGAAGAAACTATACTGTCGACCAGGTAGGTTTCTGTTCCTGCGTCTTGAATACGAAGCCTTGTATTCAGGGCTTTGTTCGCCGTGTACTTTTCTAACAGTGAGCGGACTGGTTGAAGCCACTTTTCTGATCGTGGCAACACGCATGCGCCACCACTACCAACTTTCAAACTCTCAGCAGACTGGGTAAACCGCGAACGCTTTTATGACGGAAATCTGACTGCAACTGCTGCACCACCTGCAACGACGTCTAACCTACCAAGTGGGCTAGGAGGGTAGAATTACAAATCTGAAATATCGCGCTTCCCATCTGAAACCACTCATCAACACACACGAAATAATGCTTTTTGCGAATGTTTAAACCGCCAATTCGATTTCCTACTGACCAGCTCTACAATACTACATACATATTAGCGGTTTCTACAGCCTTATTCATATATAAACCACTTTATTTTGTAAGCCACCACTCGGTTTAAATTCCCAACTGCCACTTCAACTTACGAGTACTATTAACACCAGAAATAGAAATGTCCTCTCAGCCTATAAGTTATTGTAGGCATAACTATTTCCAACTTCCAGTAACGCCGTAAATGCGTTTCTTTAAAACAATACTGCCCACACACAGGCCACGTCTTATTGTGGACTTCAAATGTAGGTACATGCCCCAACACCTTCAAACAGCTGACAATTTAATGCATTTTTAAATAGGCACCTACCTATCATATAAGTCTCATGTAGGTACATGTATATGTACCAACCTAATCATGCAGGTACATGTTTCCGTACCAGTATAGTATGCGATCTCAGCCCGGCCAGTGCGACACTAGAGGATGCAATATGGTGCAATAACAGTGAGGGGTGAATAAGGGTGACGTACCGGTGCCCATGTTTCATGTAGGTACATTTTGAAGAATACAAATTAAACAACATTAAATAAGATCTATGGCTAAACGCTCTACAGCTATTTTAAAATAAATCTCCATGATAATGTACCTACACCTACAGCTGCACTACACAGCTACGTTTTTAATAATCTCAAAATCTGACAAGTTATGAAACCATTGAAGATACCTACATGGCACAAAATAGTACTCTGGGTAATGACACATGCTCTTAGTTTTTTACATATGATTTCTATCCGGCCGTCCTCAGACCAAATAAATTTGAACTTTGAAATAGTCAATTTGAGGCTTTGAGATTATGCTGGTGTTGTGTTAGGTATAAGTTCATTGGTTATCTACATTGTAGTTCATGAGTTCCTCATAGATACGAATGGAAAACGAAAGTTTCCATTATGAGGCTGTCTCAATCTAACCTTAGAATAAGAACTTTCGTTTTCCATTCGTATCTATGAGGAACTCACGAACTACACTGCTGATAACCACTGAACTGATACCTAACACCACACCAGCATAATCTTCTGGGTCAATCACTGATGAAGTACCTACCTACCATATCAGATAACCTCTTGGGAACCTCCAAATACGTGCCTACTTAGTGGAGACGTACCTTTATCAACTTCATTGTGGGACGAACTTTGGTTCTCATAATTTTTATCAATCGAGCGGCCCAAGAGGTACTCTTCTGGATCCAATGTGTTGGAATTCTTATACATCCAATCCAGCTTGCTCATTGTGATAATCAAGTCGAATGCCCTTGTAAAAACTGAAAAGGAAATTACAGATTAGGAGAAAACCTAATGAAGGATGCTGCTATTTCAACCGTAGACCTGGTACCTCCAAAATAAAGAATTTCTACATCGGGCATGCCCATGAAAGGACATCTCTGGATGAAACCACAAAGAATTGGTAGGAGTTCAAGGTAGGTAGCTTAGCCGTAGCAAGTCGTCTTGGAATTGGAATGTTGGTGGCGATTTACACCAACACGGTGACTCATATCATTGCAACCTTTACCTCGGTTTAGCCGTTGAAACGTAGGTATATAGTACAGTTTGAATAAAGTGCCTTGTTTGACTGTTAGTAGTGTTGTCTATTGTGCGATTTGTTTTGTGTAGGTACTAAATTAAAATGTCTGACCATCAAGCATCTCGTCAGTTCCTGACAGGACTGCACAAGAGCTTCCCCAGCTTCTGACAAGTTAAAAATAAACAATACGTGCCTTCCATTGCGTGAAATAAACAAGTAGCATTGTATACTCAACTGATACAAATAAAACACTATAAATCACTGATCACCTAAGCCTCAGAGGTTGGAAGCGAAATTCGAGGAAAATACGGAATAGGTATCCGACAAAACGTAGCGATGTGCCGATGCAGACAAGTCATGTTTTATTGTAGTGTTATGTTTTATACGTAGTGTAAATCAGCCCGCCTTAACCAGATCACCAGTTGGACCAAGATATCATTTGAATTCATTCAGTTTCCATAATAAATTATTTACTTAAATTAGGCTTTTACTGTAAGTAACTGTATTACAGCTGTATTACATTTGTATATAATATGCTATTTTAACCCGAGCAACAAAATAAAGAATTTCTACATCGGGCGTGCCCATGAAGGGACATTATTATTTGTGGATGACATGACGCGTGCCATACGCAATTCGGTAGTTTTATGCAAAGCATGTACTCACGTACTTCAAGCAGACACCTCAAAAGTCAAAATCAAAATCTCAGTTGAACGTCGGTTCCATTCGCAGTGAGATACTTCATTCATCCTTATCACAGAAAACCCTACTTCATTCATCCCAAAAACAAAAAGCTCTGCAGAGGTTGTTGGTGGTCGACAGTGATGGTTAGAGGTTGCGTTTTTTCTTCTTGTGCAAGGTTAGGGAATTGCCGCCATATCTGCTGTGGAATTTGGCCATCATGTCTGCGATTTCATTGCCAGATAATTATGTTCACATGACTATAAAAAATAAAATAAAAAATAATAAAATTAAAAAATATAGGTATCCACTGTACTGCAACATTCCTATTTTGAGTGCACGTGATAGGTAGAATGACAGTCAATATTTCCTGAGTAACAAAGTCCGGATTGTCTCCTATCTTCAGGTTTTTAAGGTACTGGATGGCTGCTTGAGAATCAGAGAGTATGAGGATGTTTGTGGTATCATTTGTGTGAGAGTATACAGGAGAGCTGTATATATGGCATCAAGTTCAGCTTGGAAGATGCTGGTGGTACCTTCATGGTCTTCTTGGTTTTCTCCTGGTTGCAAGTCAGGTTCGGCGTCTTGTTGCTCAGTGGGCTCAATTTCCTCTGGTTCTGGCTCACCCGTAGTCCCACCATGAGGTGCTACATAGGTGTTTCAATGACTCCGTCGTCTCTCGTCCGTCTTCAAGGCGAACCCTGGCATACTGTGGGTTGACATCAAGGGTGTCGACTTCCTCGACCAAAGGATCATACTTGCTTGTTTGTATGTGCTTCTTCATTAGCACTTTCTAAGAAGGGAAAATCCACGTCGGAAGCGAAATACCATTAGCAGATCTCCTGTTGTGGCGGAACATCCTCTCGTGAGGCTGTTCCATTGGTTGCGGTGCACAACAGGGATCGAATCGCATGGAGTGCATCCTCCGGAAGCACCAATTCCCAACCCGAAGGATCCAATTTCCTGTTTTTGAGAGCAAGTGACACAGTGCGCCAAATCGTGCCATTCTCTCGTTCGATTTGGCCATTTCCCATGAGGTTATAAGGCACTGACATGGATGTGGCTACTCCTCGGGCATGGAGAAATTCCTGTAGCTCCTTGGATGCGAATGAGGTTCAGTGTGAACATAAGAAGGTAGACCAAAAGTGGTGAAAAGGTCAACTAGGGAGTCAATGACTGTTGACGAGTTCATGTTGGGACAAGGGTAGGCAAAAGGGAACCTTGAATACTCATCGATGATCGTTAGGAGGTATTTTTTCCTCGATTTTGAAGGAAGTGGGCCCTTGAAATCCATGCTGATTCTTTCGAACGGATGCATGGCCTTCACGAGAGTGAACTTGGAATTCTTGTAAAATCGAGGTTTTACGATGTTGCAAGATAGGCACGATGCAGTCATCTTTTTGACGTCCTCGACCGAATAGGGCAAATTACGAGTTCTTACCCAGTGAATCATTCTAGTCACTCCGGATTGACATAAGTCGCAGTGTAGGGAGTATAATTTTTCTATTTGAGAGGCGTGACACACCCTAGAGAATGTATCCACTACCTGATTCTGTTTCCCCGGCCTGTATATTATCTCATAATAGTAACATGACATCTCCACCCGCCACCTCTGTATCTTCTCGTTCTTGATTTTATTCTGATGTGTCATATTGAACATGAACGACACAGAGCAATCTGGAGGGCTGGAGGCAGTAATATATTTTTCTGATTTGGTTGGTAGTGTTGTTCTGTTCTGTCATGACGATCATTCTGACAGAATGTGGGCCTAGCTGGAACAACAGGCCATTCCTGCAAGCCAGCAATGGTTGCCCAAGACTGGCGGTTTTGCTCCTTAAATAAGCCATTTATGTAAATGCTTATAGGGTTCACCCTTTGATAAATGTCATGGCTAAAAGCCTTCAAATGTTGAAGAAGAGGGCAAGAGCCAGCCCCTGCTAGATGGCCTGTCCGCCTACATGCCAAGCACTGAATAATGTCAGAAGCACAGTTGTGCTGGGAATTGCTGGAGCCACAGTGTCTGCATCGAGGTTGCGATTTGTAAGCATTGTGCAGATGCCCATATCTGACACATGAGGTACAAAATTTTATTTTGGGGATATATTATGTGTCAACTCTAAAAAGACGTCCTCCTATCTTGAATGCGTGCCAGAAAAGTGTATGTGTACTGCATTAGTTCTTCTGATTTGGCCGTTTTTAAAACTGCAGATCTAGAATTTACTGTAGTCAGTGGGATTTTCAATAAATTCCTCAATAATGTTGAAGCTCCGTGCCCTAATGACCCCCACAAATTCTGTGAGGGCAGAAGGTATGTTGATATAGAAGTTCATAGTTATGAAAGGGAATTCAGTAGGTAATCTTAAGAAGTAGTGCAGAGGTAGGTACTTTAAGACAGTAGGTATCTAGTTCTTCCTGTCTTAGTTATAGAGACGTTGCCACAATCAGAGCAATAGTGAGAGATAGATGTTAGGACATTTGTTTCTGACGGGAATGTTTTATTTTTTCGACCATCCAATAGGGCTATGTATTCCCCTTTGTGGCTATCAGGGTATGACTTATATTTCACAATAAGACCGTGATCTGTTTCATTAACGTAATTGTAGGTGCCTCAGGTAGTTTCAATAATGTTATGGTGGATAAAGTGAGTTGTTGATAAGCTTAAGGTGGTTCCCTTTTGTGCTGTTGGTGAGGCTACAACGGTTCCAACATTTTGGTCTGCATCTGTAGGAAAGTTACTAGGGGTGGATTCAACTGTTTCAGGAGCTAGTGAAGTACCCAGCTTATCTGAGGGAGATGGCGAATGCTGGGGATTGGCCTCCTTGTCTAGCAAGGTTCCTGAGATAGGCTCACTAGGAAGTTTATAACGTTCCATTTTTTGATGAGTGTCTATAAAGCTTGCAGCTATTAATAAATCATCAATAAGTACTGTTACTTCTCCTTCCTCTGCGCAGGTCAGAACCTACTTGATATCATTAGGGATGCAAGTAGAACTGTTAGCCTTGAGTCTGAATAAGTTGCGTCGGCTCAAGTCCGGTGATTTTGGAGTTAGAAATGGATCATCCTCACTCGATATGGTTGACTCATATTATAGTGCCAATGGAGAGTGACACATCACAAGTGATACTGTTGTTTTTCTTATTTTTCTTCCTTTTATTTTTATTAGGTTTTGGAGTAACATGTTGTTGAGAATTGTTGGACTGTGAGGGTGTAGTTTCTGTTTCATCAATGAAAGCCATTCGTGCTTCGACCCTATTCATGGAGCTTTCATCGGGCTGACACAATTTAGCTCCTTTGCGTGTTCTAAACATGGCTGATGAAATTTGAGGGAGAGAAAAAAAAAGTGCCGGAGCAGCGTTAGATTAATGTGACGAATATGCAGCTAGGTGAATGAATGATATCAAGTAAGGCGTAAAGAATCAAGTAAGGTGTAAAGAATCATGTAAGGTGAATGAATAGTAAGGTGTAAATTGTACACTAGGTTTGATAGGAAAGAATGTAGGAATCTGAAGGAAGGGAGTCAACGTGGTGGAAATAGGAGTATGCAGCAGTCACAAGTTTACTTTCATCCAGCACGCTATTGAGATATACAGCAGTGTTATAGTTCAAGCAGTGCAATCGCAATACAAGAATGCAAAAATTGTTAGGTTCCTCTGGTGACGCTGTACTCCGATTCCTGAATAGGTAGCCTTTTCTATACTCCCTCTTCCTCTTCTATAGTCCTCTGCCATCTTAACACTACATTATGTTATTACTATGTAAGTATTACTACGGGTTTTTTAACCCTACCACTGTGTAACAATAAAGAGTTAAAGTTCAATGAATTAACTGCTGTGGGTTGAAGGTTATACCAAGCCTTCTTGGAAAAAACCGCTGAGGTTAACCCTCCAAATTCCGAGGGAAGATTCCTGTTCTCGAACTGACGAAAGAAAAGGAAAAGCGTCTTTATCGCGAGTAGTTGATTGAAATTCGGATAAAATAAGAGAATTGCCCACGATTAACGCGGATAGCAGGAAACGTCTTGCGGGTGAAGGGGGGTTAAGGTACACACTATGCGGGAACAGGACAGGAAACGCCGTGGGTAGGACGCGGGATGCCGGCCGGCTGCCGCTATCCCGTCCTGCGCCTATACCCACACCAGGCAGGACGTTCCTCAACTCTCTTTCCCCCACTGCTTGCCATACTCCCCTCGTTTCAAGCTCTCCTGGTTCTCAACCAACATTTTTGTCCACGAGGTACTACCTATTTCCCATTTTTGCTTCTCAGAGTGAGAGTGGTTTCATTTTATTGTGTTCGTCTGCCATACAAGTTTAATTCATGAGTGATTCATCATAATCATAATACAAACCTGTCAGGCATTCTCTTTGATCTTCGTATCGTAATACAAACGGTGTGATAGGTAGATCATACAGCACTCTGTATTTTTCTGCCTCTACAATTCAGTAAATTCCATCCTCAACCAAATAACCTAATCTGAGAAAACAAAGATGTTGGGGGAGGGCATCAGATAGAAAAGCACTGGTGTGAGGGTGAACGTGGGGAAGGCGAGCGTGAACGTGGAGAAAAATTGGACGGTGGAGGGAAAACGTCTCGTGCTAGGAAACGCCGTTTTTCGCTTTGAGAGTGATCGAGGCGGAACCCGTCCCGTCTTAAGCAGGGTTCACATCCATCCGGAGCCGTCTGGAAATACGGATAGGGGAAGCTAGTGAAAAGCAGTGGAAATGATGGAGGGGAATCCCGGAAGTTGGGAAGGCGTTCATAACCATCCGGAATTTTTGCTGACAACTCGTTTCCCGCGCTTCCTCCCACAGCTGTTTCAGTTGCCGACGCCATTCTGTATGCGCAGTAGTGAACTGCGCAGATGCGGAGCGGAAAATATCTGAAAAGTCAGATGCGTACAGTTCGCTTCAAAAGTGCTTCTCCGGGAAGAATATTCCCCCCTCCCCAGCTGATGTCCAACCAATCAGCTGCTCGTACGCACTTTCCGGATAGCTTTCCGGATGGATGTGAACCCTGCTTTATAGTGTGCTTATCTCCATTCAAATACGCAGAAGCGAAAAAATACGACCCGTGTCCCACGGCTGTTTCCCGTCCTGTTCCCGCCTAGTGTGTGAGAAGGTGAAAACCTTAGCATGGAATAAAGGGAGATCTCCCTTTATTCCATGACCTTAGTGTTCCCGAATCCCATACGCACTCGCGAGCACAGAACAGGAGACTCGCGAGAACCTCGATTGCTTATCAACATACTACCGATACCGGAGTTTTCCACCTCCATCGATAACACTTGCTTACCGGAAGCAAAGGCATTTAAAAAATTCACCACCACCATTCTTCTTATCAGATAACTTTTTTGTTATCAGTTATCATTCTTTTGTACCTCGTTCGCACGTCGAGCCGGTTCTTATTCTTGAGAAACTCTTTATATCGCACGATTTTACCACTTCATTCTAAATCTCACCTGAAACTCAACGATGATTAAGTTGTTCTTCGACAGGCCCCATGCCCGCAGAATCTTTGAAACGAGCCATGCCTTCAACGTAAGTCAGCTTTCACATGTCCATTATTATTCTGCCAATCCCCGATAATCTCAGAAAACAGTGCACATCAATAAAATTATATTTATTATATTGATGAAAGTCTGGCGAGCGCTGAGGGCAGCTGTGTCTCATTTCAGCCTAAACAGCTTCTTGTTGTGTTTTGTCCCTAATTTTTCTTACCAAGTGGTTTCCTTTTTATTGTTCACTTACGACCTCACTTGGTTGAACATGGCCTCTTGTAGGTAGTATCTATAGTTTGAATAAACACTTTGCCGAGCCTGAGAAGTAGCTGCCCTGAGTGCTTGCTTATTCTGTAGGTACCTACTACCTAATCTGACGTCTCTTACATGAACCCAAAATGAACGTGAATATGGCATGAAATGTAATAATTATGCCCAACAGGAGCGTTTCCGCTGGCTCTCCACGTCGACCGTTGTGCGAAGTGAGCACGCCAACTTGAAACGCATCAGAAACATTGGTATCTCTGCACATATCGACTCTGGCAAAACCACTTTAACAGAGAGGATTCTCTTTTACACTGGCAAAATATCACAAATGCATGAAGTAAGGAAACTATTATGGGGTGTAGTTCCGTATGTGTCCCCACTTTGAAACCAATGGAAATCTCTCATTATCCTATGAAGAAATAAATTTGACGAGTGTTCCCCATGGTCCCCATGATGAATTAACTTTCTCCTGCGCGTACATGAGAAATATGGAATTGGAAAAAGTGGGGACGCATACGGAACTAATACCACAGACAAGAAGTTCCGTATGTGTCCCCACGCTGTTTGTGAGTCAGTAAGTGTGTTAAATATAGAACAAATTAGCTGGAAATTAAGGAAAAACACGTGCTTGCTAAAACCAAACGCTTCTATATATTATTTTCTTATTTTTTCTCCAAAAGCTCTCGCGCTTCTCTTTCCCACCCATAAAGAGTATATTTTTAAAAAACGCTGCAAGTCCCTGCACAACGGTTTATTATTTTGTACAGAATGTACACTTCTGTTACAGATCAGAGCTCTCTGTATAGATAACCCGTCTATATAATAGTACTAGTCTATACATATTGTGAAATAGGAACAGCAATAAAGAAATTGGACAACGTGTTAGTTCGACAGTCAAACAATAACTCAACTTATATTTTCACTGTGTAACAACTGGATAACAGATTCCACATGTAACCGAGTGGAGGTATCGTTGCATAACATCATCCCCCCTCTCCCCTTCTCAAGAGTGCAGTAAGGCCTAAGACGATCAGCATGGACCACCATTCTTTTTCGCGCCGGCGTTACAATGCGGTATATCAAGTCGGAAATCACTGACAATTTTACAGGGACTGACCCATGGCAGCTGCAACTTTGGACACCAGCCGACTCTCCGCTGTGGGTTGAAAAACCACACTTGATAATTCGTCTTGAATCTGGGGGCTTCAGTTTTTACGTCGTACCGATGCTTTGCTATTTCTGCTGCTTGAAGAAACTTATTCCTAGCCAAGTCATGGGTGTCTTCAGGTTCTTTTCGTAGGATGTCAGCATAAGTTGTTGGCGGCTGTGGTCCAGGGACAGGTCCGCATAGGAGATGCACCGGGAGAGTTAGCTCTCTGCCCATCAGGAGTCTGGCAGGGGAGAACCCAGTGGCGGCTTGCTCCGTGGCGCAGTAGGCAAGCAGCAAGCAGGGTAGTTTGATGTCCCAGTCTTTCTGATTATTTCCTACAGTGGCTAGGAGGTTCCACAGCGTTCGATTGAAACGTTCGACTAGTCCATCACTCTGGGGTCGCAGGGGTGTCGTCCGTGTCTTGTGTATGCCGAGCAAAGTGGTCACTTCTTTGAAAACATCCGATTCGAAGGTCCTTCCCTGATCTGAGTGCAACTCTCTTGGGACCCCAAAGCGCGATATCACATGGTCCACCACCCCCTTAGCCACTGTTGGGGCCGTTGCGTCAGGGACGGGAAACGCCTCCGGCCACTTTGTAAAATAGTCCATGACTGCAACAATGTACCGATTGCCTCGAACTGTCCGAGGTAGGGGTTCAATCAAATCAACTCCAACTCTTCCAACTCACTGTATACGTTTTCATTGGTGCTTTTCTGGTTCCCTTCTTTGTGCATTTTCCTCGCTGTCCACATAAGATGCAGCTGGCACAGTATTGGCGAACATCTAAATGCATCCCCACCCAATAGTAGGTCTGGCGCAGGGCTCCTATGGTCCTCCTACACACCAAAATGACCAACTTCGTGGGCATGAGCCACCACTGTTCGCTTGAGTGAGTCCGGGATTTGCAAGACATGCTTCGATTCATCAGCTGATTCCCATCTCCTTTTAATGATGTTGTCGTCCAATAATAACTGAGCAAACATGGCCCATAAGGCCTTCGTGCCTGCTCCCAGGTGCGCAACACTATTCCAATCTGGGCGTTTTCCATCTCTTAGCCATTGGTGAACTCTTTCCTTCCCATCTTGCAACTGGGACAGTACTGCTCCAGTGGCCTTGTCACTGGCGTCCATGACCAAAATGTATCGTCCCGCCGTCCCTGCATGCCCCAACACTGGTGATTCAGTCAGCACCCTTGCAGACCCTCCGTAGGTTAGTACCTAACCCCGTACTCGTTACAAGGTACCTACCAAATCACGAGTTGAATGTTGCTAAAATAATTCTGTCGATAACAAACAGTAACTAAAATGGCAAAAAGAAACGCAAATAATGATGTTCTGAAGGAAAATTTTTGATGTGGAGTGAAATAGATGCCTCTTCTGCGTAGATCACTGTTTTCTGTGGTCAGTACCTACCCTCTGGTCAAGTATAATGAACCGTTGTGTAATAACTTGCCCATCAATAATACTTCAACGGTTGGTCAAGTTGCAAAAGTACCGATCAACAAAATCCAGCCCCCTCTTGGTAGATGAGCCGTTTTGTAATAATTTACCGTTCTGTAATAATTTACCGGTGTGTAATAATTTGCCGTTGTGTAATAATTTACCATTGTGTAATAATTTAGCCATCAATAATACTTCAACGTTTGTTCAAGTTTCACAAGTACCTACCAACAAAATCCAATAGTCCATCACTTGTAAAATGAAATAATATCGCAGAACAACCAACTCTACTTCATACAGCCATCTTTGATTATAATCAGGTGCTCCCTAGTGATGATATCCCAGCCGGATTTATACAGTTTGATTCTCGATTGTGTTGATGAAGCTTTTTGGTGCACACGAACGGCTGGACGTACAATGCTCCGGGTGGCCTCAAAAAATTGTTTAGCTCAAGACAAATTGAATAACGTTAAAAAAACCATGCCCTTCAATCGAAAGTTTTCGAGCTACGGCTTTCTGAAAATTTCAACCCCTATTTTGAACTCTTTAGAGATGACTGACAGTAACGCCGAGCTTGGAGGACCAACTAAACCCCGAACAGAACCTATAACCCGAATTTCATCAATTTTTATTCATGTTAACTAAGAAAAGTGGCCAGTACGGCGTACGGCGAACAGACAGAAATATTTTTATTGCATTTTCGAATTCTACATACCTTGAAACGTAAACCATCAAATTTTGAGGGGGGGGGGGGGGGGGTTAGAATTTTTTTTGCTCATTCCAATGGTTCATTATTAAAAATAATAAACCAACAAAAGTATAAAAAACAAAAGATATTCACAAAACTAATCCGCTAGGAGCACTGTACCCTCTAAGACTCCCAACATTCTCCCACCTAATTTTCAATCTCTAGAAAATTACAAAATTCTAATTGGACAAGAAACTTAAAATTTAAATTCACATGATAGTTCAGCCTAATCACCGCTCAAAATTCAGCTTAAAGCACATAGGACTACACAAAGAAATTAATATTTACATACATAACAACTACAAAATTATTACACAACATCAGTTAAAAATGTTAAGCATAGGAATCAGAAAACTTGAACCACCGATAACCTTTACAAGTTCAGTCTTTTTGGAGGAGCGATTTTTCTTCCACTACGCGAAGTCTTTTCCTCAGTGGTCATAGGGATCACTCGAAGGGCATCTGATTCACTGTCCAGAACAGTGATTCCTTTGTTCTTGTTTGTTTCAAGACAAGGAGACATCTCAGTCGAGGATTCATGAATCACCCTTTGGACAACAGCAAGAGGCCATTCCAATCTCTTCGGGCTCTCTGATTCAACCAAGACGACTTCACCAACAGTCGGTTGTTGCATTGAATTTCGAGAGGTCCAGGACAATAGGCCAAGGTATTCTGATCTGAATCGTTGACGTAGAGCATCTCTCAACTTCTGACGGTATCGCAAACGCTGTTGTATGCTGGTTTCTTCATATATATCACATTCTGGGCAATCCTTCTGAGGCAGATCCTGAAGGAACATAGATGGCGTCAAAGGAATAGGATCACTCACATTTTCTGTGATTGGTGTCAGTGGACGAGAATTGATCTGAGCCTCACAATCACAGATGAGCGTATACAATTCTTGGTCTAAAACATCACGACCTAAAGTCTTTCTCAAAAGTTTCTTCAAGACACCAATCAATTGTTCCCAAAATCCACCCCACCAGGGTGCAGCAGGTGGACTAAACTTCCAATTGATCCTTTCACAGGAACAATATGTTGCAATGACTTCCCAATCCAGCTCGGCAAACATATTATTTGCACCAAGGAAATTTGTTCCATTGTCGCTATATATTATGGAAGGTCGACCCCGTCGAGCAGTAAAACGGCGCAATGCAAGTACAAAAGCTTCAGTAGATAAGGACGACGCTATCTCTAGGTGGACTGCCCTAAAATTTGCACAGGTGAACAAGCATACCGACACCTTACTGCCATCTCGAAGGTGTAAAGGTCCTGCATAATCGAGTCCGGTGACGTCAAATACTCTCGCATTTTTAATTCTTGTCTCTGGGAGAGGTGGTGACTTGACATGAAATGATTTGCTTGAGAACCTCTTGCAAATCACACATTTTCCCACTATTCTCCGTGTTGCCTCACGGCCCTTCAAGATCCGGAATCTGTCTCTTAGTAGACCAAGCAATGTCTGACCACCCACATGCTAACATTTGTAATGCAAATCACGAATAAGTCTTTCCACTACAGGATGGTTTGATGGTAGCACAATTGGAGTTGTGAATTCAAAATCGTCATCTTTCAGAAATCCGGGTTTTCACCCTAATCAGTCCATGAACATCTTCGAATCGACGCAGATCACTCAAGCATGAGTCAGTTATTGAAGAGAAGGATTCAGCTTGAACAAACTTCAGTAGCAGTAATTCTGCTTCTTCTAACTCCTGAACAGCATGGTCGAAGAATCTCCAGTTCTTCGACCGTGATGATGTTGGCAGTTATAAATAAAACGCCTCATCCATCCGATCATTCGCACAATTTGTTCATATCTCGAGAAATATGCATAAGTCCAACTACAGTTGTATGTGCGGCGCGGTAAGTACAAATTTATTAAGAAGGACCAGCTGCCCCGAACAGCGAAATACAGGGAAAATAAAATGTAGGTAATAATCAAAATAAATATTACTCACCTTTTCTGTGGTAGTGATAATATGCGACGTGTCTAAATACCTGTTTATGGTGGGGTAGTAGGTAGGAATGGAAAAGGAAATTAGAGGGTTTCCCTACCTATTTCCCAAGACACGCGGTATGAAATTGTACGAATTTTCCTTCGATAGGCGACGGTTTACAGCGGGGTGAGAATCGGAAATCACTCGCGGTGCGCACTGAATTTTTCTCTTAATGCGGGTTGAAATTGTGGTTTTGCGGGAATACCAAAGCGGAGAAATAGCGTTACTGTCCGAACTTGACGGTAAGAACGATAGATGCGGAGTGAGTCGACGAGGAGTGGGTGGGAAAGAGCGAAGAAGGCTAGCTCTTAAAGGCGAGAGGCGAAAGATCAGCGATAACTGTGGTAAACAGAATTATCTTTCACTAAGCAACGAGTAAAATCACAACTTCGTTCATCCATTACCCCCACCCTGAAACACTAGTTTCTGAACAAGATATATAAATTATGAGCATAGAATATAAATAGAAAGTGGTACGACAAACATTATTTTTAAACAGTAGAACTTAAAACAGTTTACAAGATCAAAGTTAGAAGAGTCAATTTTCAAGCCTGGTCAGAATCGGCGGAGATACAGGGTGGGCTACTGGGTTGGGAGTGGACAGACCTTACCCACTGGTCGACGGTAGGTGCCTGTACTTGTTCTGACTGCAACAACACGTACAGCGCCATCACTACCTGGGTAGACCCTTTCAATAAGGCCAAGAGGCCAGCGAAGTGGTGGGGTATTGTCCTTCATTACAATAACCACAGTTCCTTCTTGAATAGGCGTAGAGCCACTAGTCCATTTTGCACGAGACTGTAATGTGGTCAGATATTCACGCCTCCATCTTTCCCAGTAGTCCTGAACAATGCGGTCGATGAGTTGGTACCTTGACAAGCGGTTAGACTGAACATCTCGAACATCTTGTGCTGGAAGATGATCCAGGGATGCCCCAACGGTGAGGGAATGGGCTGGTGTAAGAGCAGCAATGGAATTGGGATCATTATTCAATGCACATAACGGCCGGCTATTCATCACAGCCTCCACTTGTATGAGGACAGTGTTGAACTCCTCATATGTTAGAATTTGATCACCAATGATGCGTTGTAAATGCCCTTTGATACTTTTAATATTGGATTCCCAAATTCCTCCAAACCAAGGTCCACATGCAGGATTGATTTTCCAATCAATACCTTGGAAGGCCATCTCATTTCCAATGCGAGTTTGAAAAGTGGAGGTGTTGATGAGCTCTCCAAGCTCACTGAGTTGGCGTCTAGCACCAACAAAGTTAGTGCCTCCATCTGAGAGCATGAATGAGCATGGTCCTCTACGTGAAAGAAACCTCTTGTATGCGGCCATAAAACAATCTGCTGTTAAATCTGATGCGAGTTCGATATGGACAGCCTTTACTGTGAGGCATATGAATAGGCAAATGTATGACTTGGTCAGAAGTGGTTGACCTCGTCTGCGATGAGGAGTGATGAGGAATGGTCCAGCATAATCCACTCCTGTGCGTTCGAATACTCGAGCTCCTTCTACTCGAAAACCAGGAAGTGGAGCCATTTTTGGAATAGAAGGTTTTGGTCGAGTACGGAAACATCTGTTGCAGCGGTAGATGCGTGAGCGAATGCGAGATATTGCAGCAGGTATCCAATACTTCTGGCGAAGTGCTGACAGTACAAGTTGCTGTCCTCCATGTAGCAGATCAACATGATATTGGTCGATGATCAATTCGACAAATCTTCCCTTTGTGGGTAGCAAAATAGGGTGTTTTTGGTCGAAGGAAAGCGAGGAGTTTTGGAGGCGACCCCCCACCCTGAGAATTCCCTCATGCAAGAAGGGATCTAAATGACGGATATTGCTATGAATCGGCTCACCTTTGCTGAGCTTGACTATTTCATTCTGGTATGCAGTAGCCTGGACGCAGCGAATCCAAAATTGAGTGGCTTTGCGAAGTTCATCGACTGTGATGAACGGCGTTTTTAAATTGGTGCGTGTACAAGCTCTTGATACATAGGAAGTTGCTCGTAATAATTTCCTAAGAGAGGAAATACGCTCCAACATAGGTTGGAGAACGTTCTGAGGGGGTTTTACAACAAGAAACGAAGTTTTGACTTCTACCTCAGGTACTACAGGCTCATAAGTGACCGGAGTTGGCCAATGAGACTCATCCTTTTTCAACCAAGGTGGTCCGTGAAACCAAAGCGGATGATTCATAAATTCTGAGGGTGATACACCTCGGGAGAGAACGTCAGCAGGATTATCATCTCCTGAAACATGACGCCAGTGTGCGGAGCTCAGATTTTCCTGAATTTGTGCGACACGGTTCCCAACAAAGACTTTCCACCTTGCTGCGTCAGAATTAATCCAATGCAGGACAACTCTTGAGTCAGTGAAAGCAATGACTGAATCAAATCTGTGCCGGTTTCCATAGCTCTCAATCACATGCCGCATGAGACGGGACAAAAGCAGAGCTGCGCATAACTCTAAACGAGGAATGGTAACAACAGTGGACGGTGCTACCCTTGATTTTGCACAAAGGAGATTCGATTCAGGCGTTACTACTCCAGGAACAATGCTACGGACATAGATACATGCTCCGTAAGCCTTGGATGAACTATCTGCGAAACCTACGAGGGTGGTGTGCGTTCCTTTAATAACACCTACATGCCTGTGGAAGGAGATGCGTTTTAAAAGCGGAAGTGCATCTTTAAATTCATTCCATCGATCAATAATTTCGATTGGTGGTGTATCATCCCAATCAGAACCATTTTGCCACAGTGCCTTGATAATTAGTTTGGCAACAAGTGTGACAGGTGCGGCTAAACCCAAAGGGTCGAAAATGCGGGCTGTAACTGAAAGGATATTGCGCTTTGTACATGGTAGGTTAATATCGTCGACTATACATGTAAAACAATCCATGGCAGAAGACCACTGAACTCCAAGTACCTTTGACGAAGAGTCATGATCGAAATCGATGAAAGGAATCAAGCGGGATTGTTCTGGAACCTGAGACAACAGTGAGGATGAATTTGATGCCCATTTTGAGAGTTGGAAGCCACCTGATGCGAACATAGCGATGAGTTGATTGTGAAGTTCAACCAGCTCAGATTCATTGTTCACAGAGCTTACCACATCATCAAGGTACACATCACGTAGTGCTACAGCAGCAGCAAGTGGATAGAGGGGTTGTTCTAGTTGAGCGAGAAGACGGACAACACGATTAGCTAGATATGGCGAGCTAGTATTGCCAAATACAACCTTGTTAATTTCATAGACGTCAAGTGGCTGACTGGGATGTGTTCTCCAGATGAATCGTTGAAATTTGCGGTCCTCTTCGGCAACGTGGATCTGCAGAAACATCCGCCTGATAGCGGCGGTGATTACAAATTTGTACAGTCGAAAATGGATCAAAACATTGAAAATATCTGCGTGTAATTTCGGCCCTACGAACAGCAAATTATTTAAGGAGTATGACGAACTCGTAGGTGCAGACGTGTTGAATACAATGCGAAGCGGAGTTGTCGGATGCCCAGGACGATGAACTCCATGATGAGGCATGAAATATGCACCCATATCTGAAATGTCCGAAGCATGACCAATGCGTGAAACAATATCATCTTTCACGTACTCCTCAATCAGTGATACATAAGAATTACGAAAATTGGGATTACGGCTAAGTCTACGCTCCAGTGAGATGAATTTGGCGATGCAAGCCTCTTTTGAGGAGCCCAACAATTCAGGAGGTCTACAAAACGGAAGGCGAACACTGTGCGTCTGCTTTGCTAAGAAGTTTGCGGTTTGGAACATCTTCCAAAGTCCAGAATTTTTGAATGATGGAGTCCAATGAGGGTTGCGTGAAAAAACAAAGTGAATCGAAGGTTTGCTGTTTGGATGCTAATACAGCACGACCCATTACTACATAGCCCAAAGTTGTCTCCACAGCGACTGGAGAGCCTTCTGCCCCAATGACCCTATTGGTACCTAAAATCATTGGCCATAGTTCTGCCCCAATGAGTAGATCAACTTCATGAGGTTTGAAAAATTGCGCATCAGCGAGAGGCAATCCTTTCAAATGCCTGAGATGAGCGAGCGATACTTCAGCGGTAGGTACATTATCACTGAGGCGATCAACAACTAGAGCGTGTGCGACATAATTATGCGTTTGATCGATGCGAGATTGAAAATTTAGGACAGTACAAGCGGAAATGTTCATTGGGGAAGAACAAATACCCTTGACCACAGAACGGATTGGCTGTAACAGTAGACCAAGTTTGCGACAGGTTTTTTGCGTAAGGAAATGCGATTGTGACCCGTTGTCCAGGAGGCCACGAAGTTCGTGAGTAATCCCATTACAATCCCTTGCAAGGACTGTAACTGTAGCCAAAAGTACTGTTGATGGTTCTGCGTTGTTTAATACATCCGTAGACCAGAATGAAAGCGTAGGATCAGCAGGAACAGTATTTTGCGCGTTGGAACTATAGGGTGAATTCGAAACCTGAAGTGTAGTAGAAATGGATGATTGTGGAGTAGAATTCTGCGGTGAATAGGTGCGGTGAAGCAAGGAATGATGTTTCCTACCACATCCCTCTATCTTACAACTTGTAGTGGATTTGCAAGCCTGACCTCTATGTAATGGTGATAAGCAGTTGAAACAAACATTGTGCGATTTAGCATAGCTCCACCTATTATCGACGTTCATTTCTCTGAATTTAGCGCATTGATACAGAGAGTGATTAGTTGCGGAGGAACATAACAAGCATCCCCTCTGAGGAATTCCAGTCTTAACAGAAGCGGGATCCGAAATAGTGGACGCGTTAGGTTCCTGAGCCAATAAAACATGGGAATTTTGTGAGTGTTTTCCAACATTTGACTTCTGCGGTTTTCCAGTGGACACCTTATTACTGGAAGCATTAGCACCTCTACTCAATATTTTTGCCTGTTCAGTGACAAAAGTTACTAGATCGGAAAATGTGGGAATATTCTCATTTGAGCGGTTATTATTCTCAAATAACCTGGAGGTTGCGGGGTCAAGTTTTTTCAAAGCGATATGTAAAAATAAATAATCGGCAAGATCAGTGAACTTCATTTGTTTCAAAGCATTGACGGGTTCGACAAAATGACAAAGAAATTCATCTAATGATTGCCCAGACTCAGCTGAAAGCGCCTTGAAACTCAACACTTTTTCGAGATAAGTAGAAGCGAGTGTCCTCCTATCCTCAAACCTATTCTTAAGTGTCTGTAGAATAAGATTATAATTTTCGGCAGTGGGCGGAATCGAGGTGCAAACTGACCTTTCAAATGAGCAACCAAATGCGTGACTTTTTCTACGTCACTGTACGCGGGATTTTCATGAACAATTTTGATAAATACTTGGTAAAATATAGGCCACTCCTCTGGGGCACCACTGAACGATGGTATGTGAATAGGCGGTAGTTTACTTCCATGACAATGACTATTGCCAGAACTAGGTTGAGATTTAGTAGAACTAGCGGATTGTTTGCGTGATTCGATCATATGGAAAACATCGTTAATTTCACAATATAAAAGTTCAAATGCTTCGACTTCACTATAACTAGGTGTAAACTTATCCTTTACACTGAGCGAAATTTCGTTGATTTTATCAACGCAAGTAATAAAATCTGATCGGAGCGTGCCTACTGTTCTGGCACCAGATATAAAGCCAATGGAATACTTATTGTCAGCTCTAACTTTTATAGCTTGATCATATAGTTCTTGAATGCGTTTGAAAATCATTTCTTTCTTTTTCTGCAAAACAGAAAGCGTAATTTCCTCAGCGGAGGTAGACATTGTAATTTATTGACGAAAGAAATGAGCGGAAATAAGATGTATCTATATAGCAAAGTAGGTAGGTACAAAATGAAGCGAAAATTGTCGAAGTCGAAAATGCAAACAACGCAATTAAAGGGAAGTGTGATGATCTGTAATGCGTGATACTTGTTATTTGCTGAAGTCAATCAATGCTGAGAGGCCTCTGTACTTAGGTACCTACTCAGATTACAAAGTGAATATGATGCAGAATGTCTGAACAAGAGCTCCACTGGGCACTATTAGCAAAAGGTCACGTTTTGCAGAATGCGAGACTACTTGTATGAACGTGAATATTTGCCAAAGTAACTACTTATTTCAAATAGGTATAAATATGCGGAAAATACGTAATGAAAATTTAGGCACCACGAGTGAATTCCGATTTTTCAAATAATGTGGCTCGAAGCTGACCAAAATGATGTGTGTGCGGCGCGGTAAGTACAAATTGATTAAGAAGGACCAGCTGCCCCGAACAGCAAAATACAGGGAAAATAAAATGTAGGTAATAATCAAAATAAATATTACTCACCTTTCCTGTGGTAGTGATAATATGCGACGTGTCTAAATACCTGTTTATGGTGGGGTAGTAGGTAGGAATGGAAAAGGAAATTAGAGGGTTTCCCTACCTATTTCCCGAGACACGCGGTATGAAATTGTACGAATTTTCCTTCGATAGGCGACGGTTTACAGCGGGGTGAGAATCGGAATTCACTCGCGGTGCGCACTGAATTTTTCTCTTAATGCGGGTTGAAATTGTGGTTTTGCGGGAATACCAAAGCGGAGAAATAGCGTTACTGTCCGAACTTGACGGTAAGAACGATAGATGCGGAGTGAGTCGACGAGGAGTGGGTGGGAAAGAGCGAAGAAGGCTAGCTCTTAAAGGCGAGAGGCGAAAGATCAGCGATAACTGTGGTAAACAGAATTATCTTTCACTAAGCAACGAGTAAAATCACAACTTCGTTCATCCAACAGTATTTTATCCCATCAACTAGAACAGAGGTTTTCTTGAGTCGCTCACAGTTTATTTCCTCCTCAACAAAAGTACAGTGCGAAACTGGCCAATTATCTTCACAATCTGCCAACCACACAGGTCCATTCCACCACTGGGACTTCCTGAGTTGATTTATAGAGCAGCCCCTGGAAGGAAGATCAGGCTCAAGTTGGCCAGGTCAGCAGCTGTAGCTACAGAAGGATCTCTGGGACTGGAACAATTACCAGACGTCTTCTTCACATAGTCTTTCTGATCTGAAACAGGCTCATGCATAACAATATTAATCCTCTCATTAGTCTCGACCTCATCTTTTAAAAATTGTAAAAGACTATCCATTTGAACCTTAAGGGACTGACCCCGCTCTGAGTTACTTCTCTGCCACACTCGCAATGTCAGCATAACTATCTGATATTATATTCAAGGACTCTAGAGCCCTTAGCTGAGCCGCAAGCTTATCATACAACTGAGATAGTTTCACGTTTTGGTGACTATAAACAAGTTTCAACAGGTCTCTGGCATAATACTCAATGAGGAGGTCCGTGCGACCTAAACGTTCCTTTAGTGCCAAGACCACTTTATCATAATTTCGACAAGAAGGATAACCATCTATCAACATACATGCACGAGACCCTTGGACTGTAGACTGTATTAAATATTGGAATTTTTGTTCACTAGGCAGATCCGAATCCTCATGAATAGACGAAAACTGGGCCCAAAAACCAATCCAACCAGAAATTTCGCCGTCATGTTTCACTAATTCCAACTTAGGATAACGATTGTTGGCAGATCCCCTGTATGACGAACCTGTCCTATTAGATGCATGACTGTCACTGAGCGCTACATGAGCATTATCATCTTCCTTCACTTGAGACTTGAGAAGGTTGTCCACCTTGATCCTAGTATACTGGTACTTAACATGATAATCCTCAGCGCATTCTAACTCATGGGTAAGTCTTTCTTCGTATTTACCGTCTTGTTCTCCCTCAAGTTCAGCAAGTATCTCTCTATTGAGGCCAACCAAATCGACAAAGCGAGATTCGAATACTGCAAACCTGGCAGTAGTATTGTCCACATCCAAGTCTTCCTTGTCCAGGGATTCTTCCAACGAATAATCCTTGTAATACTTGGTAAAAACCGTACGTTGTGATCCTCTCTTCTTGATTAAATCACTCATTGTCAAAACTTAGGTAGGCAAATTATGTAGGTAACCTCCAAGCGCGCGATCCCAGAAAAGTATTGAAAAAAAAAACAGGCACTTTCCGAACCACAAAACACTTAATTTCCACGGCTATAGCCAATAGTAAATTTGTCCTGTCACAGTCGCCAAATGTTAAACATAAAACAAATTAGCTGGAAATTAAGGAAAAACACACGTGCTTGCTAAAACCGAACGCTTCTATATTTTCTTATTTTTTCTCCAAAAACCCTTCTTTCCCCTGCACAAAGAGTATATAAAAAACAAAAGATATTCACAAAACTAATCCGCTAGGAGCACTGTACCCTCTAAGACTTCCAACAAAGTGGAACAATGAACCCTAAAACCCTTTTGTAGTTGAACTTTGATCAAACATCGTTGATGTTTATATTGTGTAGGATGATACAGACTCTTGAATAAACATGCGTGTTATAGCAACCGACGAGGGACCCCCGACGAGTCCACTTCAGTTCGTTTCCTACTACTCGATCGATAATGTTCAACCTCGCGAATTTCTACAAAGTGTTTTGAGACTGACGAGATGGCCTTGGAGTGGATGAAAGAGAAAGGATTAATTATGGACGTGCTGTTGTGTTGTGTGTGTGGTGAATTGATGACGCTGCGTAAAAAATCAAACAGAAACTGGAAAAAAAGTGCAACCCTGAACATGTAAATCTAAATGATGAATAAATACTTATTCACTTTACTTTCTCAATTTCATGTTATGATCCATTAGTCCAAAGTTGAATATAGCGTGGGAACACATACGGAACTTTTTGACCAAGCAAATAGTTCCGTATGTGTCCCCACGTTTTTCAATACCGACATTCTCCTTTTTATCGTAGAAAACAAACATGCATCATGAAACTATGGGAAAGAGGAGATTCTGAGGTTACCGAAACACTCGTCAAATTCATTTTTTGATAGGATAGTGACAGATTTATATTGGTTTGTAAGTGGGGACACATATGGAACTACACCCCTATTATGTTAAAGGATTAATGAGATTATTGTGTTTTAGGTTGCGTATGAAGCCCTTACACGATTAAGCAAGTTTGACGAGAAGCTCAGCTTGACAATCAAGCGTTGGAACCAAGGCTAGCCTTCAACAGAGATGTGTGAAGCAGAATTGGTGTTCTAAATGATTGTGGGCAAGTTTGTCAAATTTGCTTGGCCGTATATGAGCACCTTTAGACTCACTTATTGATTGTATGAATTCCAATGCCAATTGTTGTCCATTTTATTTTTTTTACTCCACAGGATACCTGTAAGTTCTTTGTTAATATTTTCAGGTGAAAGGTAAAGATTTGGTGGGTGCGACTATGGACTCGATGGAACTGGAGAGACAGAGGGGCATCACCATCCAATCCGCAGCTACCTATACCATTTGGAAAGACCACAACATCAACATTATCGATACTCCTGGTAAACCAGCATTCACAATGCACTTTGCTTAGTCGGCATTTTTCAATATTCAATTTTAAACATAATTTACTGCATTTTGTCGTGCCCTCCACATATGTACATATTTTTCCAAGTGAGAATAAAACCAGAGGGGGCGAACAACCGGGAGGCGCCAGGCCCTTCCTACCATAGGTGGTGTGATGTCAAAGTCTTTAGTGTAGCTTGACTATAAAAGCCTGTGCCTCCCGAGTCTTGAACCACAACTTCACTAGCACTAGCAGCCTTTCAGTCTATACCTCAAACCTACCCAACAACAAGTTCTCTCTCCATCAACCCTCTCTTTTCATTACATTTTCCATTTCACCTTCTCCTCTTCCCATTTTGCTAACCTGAATGGGCTGTGGCCAACGGTTAGCAAAATTCCATCAACTTCACCAGATTCATTCCATCCATCCTCCCTAGACTGGATGGACTGTGGCCGAAGTCCAGGGCATCGCAACCCAGCTTTCAACCAAATGGACAGTGGCCGACAGCGAAGGCATCCTAGCTTTTCACTCCAGTCAAAATCCTACACCTAAAATTTTCCATGAAATTTTACTTTCACTCAAACAATCTTGTATATTATTCTATTCAAATTAAAATTCAGTAAATTCGGCCAGTAGTTAATTTAGTCAACATTAATAGTTCATTTTGCAAAGTTCACTTATTTAGTTTCCGTGCTACAAACACGTAGGCCTTAAATTATATTCTAGTCCGAATATAACACAGTTATTACAATATGAAACATCACATATCTGATCGACGTTGTGACCAGGCCTGTAAATTTTACAGGGTCCTGTATTACAGCACAGCATGAATTACCGCCAGAGATTATTTCACAGACCAGGGGCCTATTCACTAAGCCAATGAGACATCTTTTTTCGGTCCGACTCTCTTTTGGCAGAAGAGATTTTATAGCATCCATGACAGGGTTATCCAGTAACTTCATAAAGAGAGAGTTGGCGGCCATCTTGGCATTTTTGATCTCTTTCAGAGAGACACCTAATTACGTGTCTTTTCTCGAAGAGAGAGTGCCTTTCTCATTCTCGTTGGTTTGATGGTGATTGTGTATCATCATTCGTTCATCGGCTACAATATCGGTCATTTTGATGTATGTTTTTTCATCTCTTGAAGGTAAGTCGATTGTTCATTCAAAATATATAAATATTATCGATTCATGAGTAAAAACGTCTAAGTAAGTACGGGTTGAGAGCTATTCAGTAAAATAGACGAACCTGGGAGACACTGGAAGAGTCTTTCCCCTAGGGAGACTATCTCTCCCAGGAGATTTTCAAAATAGATAATCTATTTTCACTATCTCTTTTAGTGAATAGGCCCCCTCCCCCCCGGGTCTCTCTTTGTTTTCGAACTTTACATCCCATGGAAAATGCGCTTTCTTGTTTTTATATTAACACATTTCATTAACTTTAAAGGAATGATGAAGCATTAAGGAATGTTGAATGATTGGCCCGATTAGACTCCGCAATTTTAATATATAATACGTTCGTTGCTATTGAAGCATTACCTAATTTGCTGATATTTTACAAATAATATATAATCACTATTACATTTCCATCGTAAGGCGTCTCAGTGAAATTCAAAATTATGTATTGGGCACGTATAAGGCGTCCCATTCTTTTTGAAGTGCGAATAAATAGATGCCTACCAATGAACATGTTCATTCCTCAGGTCATGTGGACTTCACAGTTGAAGTGGAGAGGGCTCTGAGAGTTCTGGATGGAGCAGTCCTCGTGCTCTGTTCTGTTGGCGGAGTTCAGAGTCAAACGCTGACTGTCAACCGCCAGATGAAGAGGTACAACGTCCCCTGCCTCGCTTTCATCAACAAATTGGATAGAATGGGAGCAAACCCTGATAGAGTTATCAATCAACTTAGGTGAGGCTTTTCTTCCTGCACTTATTTTCATTCAAGTATGATCATCTACTTTCCTACTTGAAGTTTACCTCCATCCTCTGGAGGATTGTTAACCGACTTCAAAAAAAGGTTTTTTTGTTGTTGTTCAGCGATTATTCCGAAACTGCTGGACCGATTTCGATGTCTTTTTTCAAATGAAAGAGGACATCCCCCGGTGGTCCCATTATATTTTTGTAAAGATTGGCCCAGTAGGCAGCCAACAGGAATAGGGCATCACTGATATGATAAGCGATTATTCCGGAACTACTGGACCGATTTCTATTTACCTTTTCAGATGAAAGCGGATCGTCCCCCGGTGGTCCCATGCTAATGTTCTGAGTTCAAAAAATTTTAAAAAAAGTAGTAGGTATAAGGCCACCTACACTATTCGATTTCAAGTGCTTTGACAGGCATTGCACGATTTGACGACAGAAAATAGTCTGCAAAAGAATGTGGATGCCCCAGTAATGATGGTATCAGTACTTGACAGTATGCGGTATATTATTAAAAATATCGCACTAAAAAGCAAAAAATAAAAAAAATTAACAAAAAAAACAAAAGCAACTTGAAAAAAGCTGTATAAAACTAAGAATAAAGAACAATTTTTACGCTGGACAAACATTCATAATTTATTCGAAGTCAATACAACAATATTTTTGAATTTGGCGCCACATTTCACCTAAAATTTATAAAAACTATATGAATGCTGTGTGTGGGGTTTTTGGTGTAACGCCAATGATGAACTATATAGGGAAGAACTGTAAATCATCAGTTTAACAATTTAATTCCACTTCTGCATGTTTAGGAATCACCCACTGAACATTTGAGTACAGTCCAGCTAAATTTGGTAGGGGCAGGTTCTTGATTTCTGTTTGTTTTTCAATTGCAGAGCCAAGTTGGGGCACAACGCTGCTGCACTCCATCTTCCCATTGGGCTCGAAAGTCACACAAAAGGCGTTGTTGACGTTATTGAAAGGAAAGCAGTGTATTTTGAAGGAGATTGTGGGTAAGATTTCTTCTGAGTGATTGAGTCCAGTTCCTATCCTATGGGTTGTATTCGCAATTTTGGTTTGGATGGACAACACATTATTTTATTTACTTATTTGAAAGTCGAGATTGAGATGAGATCGCAACTAATTAGTTTTTGCGCGAGACATGCCGTGTTAGATTCTCTGTTTAACCTCATTTATATCCTACTACCTGTACCCGGCATGTGTTGCAGTGCCACCCGGAGTAGGAAAGTGTTTGTGTTTCAATTATATTTATTGACGTGCTTCTGGGTTCGATTTTTTCCCCGTCTAATGCGTACACGAAATCAGTTTTTCCTACGCGTGAGTCACATACCATGTGTAAATGACTCGCGTGTCCAGATAGTAAAATGAATAACATCAAATAATTAATGGTAGAATTCTTTATTCCACCGCATATTTGTGAAATGTGATTGCCTGGCTGGCTAAACGGTACTCAATTTAGTACCATTTAGGTCTCTATTGTGTGAAGCACGAGGGTAGGTATTGCCACCGAAAGTGATTTGCGCATAAGGGGTATCTATACAGGTAAATAATAAACCGTTGTGTATAATTATTACAGCATTTATATATATATATATATATATATATATATATATATATATATATATATATATATATATATGTGTGTGTGTGTGTGTGTGTGTGTGTGTGTGTGTGTGTGTGTGTGTGTGTGTGTGTGTGTGTGTGTGTGTGTGTGTGTGTGTGTGTGTGTGTGTGTGTGTGTGTGTGTGTGTGTGTGTGTGTGTGTGTGTGTGCGTGCGTGAAAGACAGAAATCACGTTGAGTGGGAATTTTATTGAACATGCTATTAATTAGGAAATTAACCCATAATATTGTTTGCAGTGAACAAGTAAGAGAAGACGAAATTCCTCAAGACATGAGATCACTTGCTGAAGATCGCCGACAAGAGCTGATTGAGCACGTGTCCAATGCTGACGAAATCCTTGGAGAAATGTTTTTAGGTTGGTCGTTATTGCTGATTTGGGAAGTTCAGCGTACTAACCAATGAAGGTCTTATAACTATCGGTGTCATTTGTAGAAGAGAAAACGCCGACTATTGCTGACATCAAAGCAGCAATCAGAAGAACTTGTCTGAGCAGGTCGTTCACGCCGATCCTCCTCGGCACGGCTCTCAAGAACAAAGGAGTTCAGCCTCTTCTTGATGCAGTAATCGACTACTTACCTTGCCCTAGCGATGTCGAAAATTTCGCCCTGAATAACAACCAACTTGATGAGTAAGGCCTCTCAGTACTTTCAACAACTTCTCGTTTGACTAAAGACAAAAATCTTCACTATGGTACTTTTACAATATTAGTAAGGCTGAGTTATCTTCTGTTGGCAGGAATGGCGAACCAAAGAAATTGCTCTTGAACCCTGCTCGTGACGGTAGTAATCCATTTGTGTCTCTTGCATTCAAATTAGAGGCGGGTAGATTTGGCCAGTTAACCTACTTGAGATGTTATCAAGGAATGCTCAAAAAGGGAGAGACAATTTTCAATGCCAGAACTAACAAAAAAGTGAGTCTGAATAATTTTCTTCCAAAAATGTAATGACTCAAGGGCGAGTCAGTGGCTGAGTTTTATAGGTTCGAATCCCTGTACTCCTTTTCCCAACTCACGGTAGGGAGGCAGTGGATTGCCTTGAACTAAATTATAGTAATATATATTCTGGGGCCTATTCAATAAGCAAAGAAGATATCTCTTTTCAATCGAACTGTCTCATTTGGCAAAAGAGAATTTTATAGTATCGATGACAGGGTTATTCAGTAACTTCTAAACGAGATACTAGGCGGCCATCTTAGCATTTTCTATGTCTTTCAAAATAGACACCTCGTTAGGCGTCTTTTCTTGAAGGAGGTAGTATTTCTTTCTCATTTCTCGTTTGTTTGCTAGTGATATCGTGTAGCAAATTTCGTCCATCTGCTACCACTTCAGTATTTTGATCATTCATCATTCATTTTGATCTTGTGTCTTTTTTCATCTTATAAAGGTGTCGAATGTTCATTAAAAATATTAAATACATGGGAGCTATTCAGTAAAATAGACGAACTCGGGAGACATCTGGAAGAGGTCGGGTGATTTTTAAAGAGATAATCTCTTCACTATCTCATCTGTAACGCCTGCAAAGCCGTGAAGCCCAGCCTGGAATGATTGTTTACTAACCTTTGTGCGGGCGCGCCATTTGGGCTCTCACCGACAGGTGGACAGTGGCATTTTGGCCATCTTCAAATATTATCACTTTTCCAGCACATAAGTGCATTAGCGCCACTGATGATTGATTTTTCAACAAGTACATTATGAAAACACACATTAGGTACACAGTCATAAATATTCAAACTAATACATTTCATTAAAAACGTTTTGAACAATATTAAACATAATTTCGACAACACACACCTATGAATAAAATCAGCTTTCCAATTTTTTTCCTTTTCCTCCTTCAACATTATCGGTTTTGAAATATTTTGGTAAAGAAGAAGGATAATCATTGTAAGATGAATACAAAAAAATTTGTACTACGATACTGCGACGTGTCTTATTCTCTCCAACTATCTATTTTGGCAAAATAGATTTTTATAGTATCCATGACAGGGTTATTCAGTAACTTCTAAAAGAGATAGTTGGCGGTGGACATTTTCTATCTCTTTCAAACAATACACATAAGTAATTAGGTGTCTTCTTGAAAGTGATAGTCTTTCTTTCTCATTTCTCGTTTGTTTGATAGTGATATCATGTATCATCCTTCGTTCATCTGCTGCCACATCGGTCGTTTTGATCATTCATCGTTCATTTTGTGTGTAGGTATCTTTTTTATCTAGTAAAGGTAAGTCGAGTGTTCGTTAAAAATATTATATACACGGGAAATATTCAGTAAAATAGACGAATCGGAGTTCAGAGACCGTGAGAGAGGAGTTCAGAGACATCTGGAAGTGACTGTCTAGACCGTGAGCTATCTCTCCCGGGAGATTTTCAAAATAGATAATCTCTTTTCACTATCTCTTGTGGTGAATCGGCCCCCACGTTCTGCACATAATGAGGAGTACTCATGACTTCTGTTTATTTTACTTTCCCATTTTTTAAATGAAAGTAGGTTCCATTCTATGAATTGTGAGACCAACATCACTCCTACGATGAATAGGTATTTCTTTTTCTATGAGCTTTCAAAGTTTCGGTAACAAGTGACATCATTGCACCCTTCCCGCCAGGGCGGTACCTACGGTCTTGGCCAGTGTGACGACACTTGTTGCTGAAACTTTGAAAGCTCATAGAAAAATAACTATTCACCGTAAGAGAGTGCGGTTGGTCTCAAAATTCTTAGAATGGAATCTAATTCCATTCAAAAATATAAACAGAAGCCATGGGTACTCCTTGGTTAAATTGTTCTTGCGTACCTCCCTATTTCCCACATTCGTGACAGGACATCGAAAATTGAGGGGTAAAACTTATTGTTAACGTAATCATAAAAAGTTCTAGTTATACATCATGGCTATAAGGGCAGACTTTCAAAGAAATATTCGAGCTATTGCGTAGAAAGGTGATATTGCGAGAAACCTTACCAGTTTACGTAAAATTATAAAAAACTTCGGTGATTTTAGCCATACTTACCGATTTTTGACCCTTATAAAGTCAAAATTGACCCACTCTTTTTTAATAAAAATAGTTCATCATCGAAATAGTTCCTCCATCGTGAATCCCACACAACGTCAGGTTAACTAATATTGATCCTAACCCTTAATACCAACTTTTGACCCCAAAAATCCAAATTTGACCCCAAAAATCCAAATTTGACCCCTATTATAAGAAACAACTGCAATGGTATTTTTCCGTTTTTACAGATTTTTGACCCCCTAAAAACTCAAGTTTGGACCACCTTAGAACTTTTTAAATTGCTCATCTTTGAAATCATCCTTTTGTTTTGCAATACGAACGTTTTGGCGAAATGTGGAGTTTTTATCATGTACACAAGGACAGATATCCTCTGAGATATACACAGAGGGGATACACAGAGGATATCTGTCCTTGGTTGCATGATACAAATTTTCAAATATATGTGCATATATATATATATATATATATATATATATATATATGTGTGTGTTTGTTAAACTCGGGATGAATTCAGGATGCTCTGAAACGGATTTATTTGCCTTTTAAAAAATTTCAAAAATTTATGTTCTGAAAAATTTGGATCTATTGCAGTAGCATCATTTTCTTTGAAAATTCGCTAAAAACAGAGAGATAATAGAAAAAAGTAGGTACATACTTGCCTACAGACGAAAAGGAATTACTTTTTGTGAATTAAAAACATCGAAAATGTTGGGAACTGATGCGTTGGAAATCACGAATGAAAATTGTCTCGAAAATGCAGTAAATGCTTAAATTTTACTTTGAGAGCCGAAAAATCCGATTCACAGTAATAAGGCGGTAGGGCGGCAATTTGGCCGGAGTTTGCGACTCTCGAGGCAGATGTCACCCGTCATCTGCTGCTTTGGGTTGTAATTAGAGAACACCTGTGGGTCCCGTTTCGCTATTATCGCTTATGATTATGCATAATGATAGTTAATAGAAAGGCGGCCAAAATGCCGCCCACAAGCCCGCTCGAAGGTTAAATTGATGTTGTTAAAGACCAATTGCTAATGATCTTCAGCACTTTTATTCTACGAGGAGAAAGTGGGCAATTGCTGGTTGAATGACTGTATTTTTTAAACTTGCGGTGATAAAGTGGTCTTGAGAAAAGTTTTAAATTATTTAAGGAGATAATCCATTTTTAAACGTTATTTTTACTGAATGTCATAAATATCATAGATATCTGTGATCGTCATAGAATGATCATAGAAAGAAATATAATAAACATGTTCATGTTATTATTCAGTTTAGCTGGTGATGTGTTTGTACCATACAATAGGTAGTACAAGGCCAATAAAAGAAAAACATGAAAATTGAGATGTCTAGTGATTGTGTTCCAGGTTAGAGTTCCTAGGCTCGTCAGACTTCATGCTGATCAAATGGAAGATGTTGAGGAAGTTCTAGCGGGGGATATTTTCGCTCTTTTCGGCGTTGATTGTGCCAGCGGTGACTCTTTCGTCACTGATCCAAAACTCAATCTGGCTATGGTTTGTATCATTTCATTATTTAGACTTTAGACACATTATGAACCATGTGTCTGTGTAGTAATCGTGGCATGTAAAGCGTAGAAGTTCGTGTTATGATTAATTCGTATGATGAATAATAGTTCCTCGTCAGATATGAAGATATAAACATGAAGATATAAATGGATTCAAACTGTGAGAGAGTAGTTAAGTGGCTTTGTCATTTTTGCTTCCTAGTAGTGTTACTCATGGCCAGATTTTGTCGTTGATTCGTACCTTGTTTTAGGAATCGATTCACGTCCCAGACACTGTTGTGTCAATGGCAATCACACCAAAGAACTCCAAAGATCGTGATAATTTCAGCAAAGGCATTGCAAGGTTTACAAAAGAAGACCCCACGTTTCAGTTCACATTTGACGCAGACAACAAAGAGACTATTGTTTCTGGAATGGGTGAACTTCACTTGGAAATTTATGCTCAGGTATACCAGTCTTGTCGGTTCATTGTGACTCTCTTCATTGGTTCTCACATTAAGGGCTCAGTATTCCGAAATATTTCCCGTTTTCAGCGCATGGAGAGAGAATACAACTGTCCTGTTGTCCTTGGAAAGCCGAAGGTTTCGTTCCGTGAAACGCTTGTTGCTCCTTGCACTTTCGATTATCTCCACAAGAAACAATCTGGAGGTGCTGGTCAGTTCGCTCGGGTTATTGGAGTCATAGAGGTAAGTCAGTTCCACATCGATTACAGATGAGTGATTATTACAAATGGAATGTGTTCTGTGCATACACCTTTGATTTTATCAGAGATTATGAACACCCCTGGTAAGCAGTTCAGCGAATCTCTTTATTATGGGAGGAAATGTGGGAAGTGGTCTGAAAAACTTCGGGGGAATTAGGTTCAGATGTAGCCGTTGCAGGAGCACAAGCAATCACATTACACGTAGTAGCTACAGATTCGATGACCCAGAATTTTGGCTATGGAGAATGCTTCTGGATGATCCAGTCATTCTTTGGATCATCCATACCTGAGAGGATCATCCAATACCTGAGAGGTACATTACGAGTACCTGAGATGTACATGATATCATCATGTCCTTTCTATCACCATGTCCTTTGAACAATTTGTTACAGCCGCTACCTCCCCACATGAATACCCAGCTTATATTCAAAGATGAAACATCTGGACCAAATGTGCCTAAGCAGTTTGTTCCTGGTGTCAAGAGAGGGTTTATGGAGATGTCACAAAAAGGTTGGTTCATTTTACGTTCACTTGGTACCGACCTCAAAAGTTTTTAAGGTAAATCAATAATATTTTCTGGTTGAAATTAACTTCGATGAATACCTTTTTTTCTAGGACTGTTGTCTGGTCACAAACTGTCAGGGTTATGCCTGCGGTTGCAAGATGGTGCTCACCATATTGTGGATTCTAGTGAACTCGCCTTCTTCCTCGCTACCCAGGGAGCTATCCGCCAAGGTCGATGTCTTTTTATTTCTCTTTTTAACTACGTTTGTTCTCACGAAAACTTGGACTTACTTGAATGATCCATCAAGGTTACGTGACTTCTGCTGGAGAGAATTTAACCCCCTCCTCCCCATCTTGTTCCTTTGCTGGATTTTTTTATTTTGGTCCCCTTCATGTTTGATCTTACAACAACTCTCTGTAAGCTACCTGCGTATTCTGTTTCAGTATTTGAGACTGGTGTATGGCAAGTCCTAGAGCCAATCATGAGTGTGGAGGTGGCAGTTCCTGAAGAGTTTCAGGGTGCAGTCATTGGACAGCTCAACAGGCGGCATGGCATCATTACTGGAATGGAGGGCAATGCTGAGTGGGTCACTGTATCTGCAGAGGTAGGTACCTTCCTAACTTCGCAACCTTCTTTGATTACTCCTCTCTATATTGCTTACCAGTCTACCAGGGCTAGCATTTGATAACTCAAAAGGTGAAAAATGACTCACTCTAAAACTTCCACTCCCACTCTGGAGAGAGTGGCGGCTGGTGGAAAAAGAACTGGGCACTTGACATATTGACCAAACCATCCATTCTCTTTAGGACAACCGTTTGTGGTCTAACTCAGACCAGGCAGTCAGGCACCGGCAAAATCATTTTTTCCACCAGGTCGTGCATATTTCTAAGATGACTACACAGTCCACTGCCGTGCGGGGACAGCAAAACTGCTCCATTGCTCTAGGACCAACACAGGTCTCTCACCGGCGATTATTTATTTTTCTGTACTATCAGCCCTTTCCTAAAGGAGTGATATTAATTAAAACTAGATAAGTAATATGTGATTAGTGATTACTCTCCCCTCCCCACTCCCTTTCTGCTTGATTAAATTATCTAGCGTTAGCTCCCAAGTTTTTTGTTTGAATAGTAGACCATTCCAAAGACTTTGAAGCTAATGCTAGATAATTTAATAAAGCAGGAAGGAGTGGGGAGGTAAATTATGGGTATCATCAAGTGTGTGTAAGTAGTTATGGTTGGGGTGATCAGTGGTGATTTAACAAAGCACTACATGTTACAGGTAACGTTAGGTAAGATAAACTGATAAAATAAATCATATTGTTTGGCAACAATGTTGGAAAGTTTGGCACCAATGTTAGCAAACTTTCAAAAAAAAAAAAAGAAGAAGCTATTGCAATGGGTCCAAAATGTTCACAACATACATTATCGAAGTTGTTTTATAGGCAAATCGTTTTCAGAGCATCCTGATTTCATCCCGATTTCAACAAAAATTTATATGTATATTATATTCATTCATTTATTCGTATGTCACTCCAGACGATATCTGACCTTGGGAGATATGATAAAACGCTGCAAATTATTACACAACGCTTTATTATTTACCTGTATAGATGCCCTTCTGCGTAGATCACTGTTTTCTGTGGTCAGTACCCTCGAACTCCCTCCAGGAAAGCCCTAAATGGAGTACTAGAGACGGTCCGGGAATTAAAGTTTCATGCAAACGCGCGGGATTCAATAATTAAGTCATTAATTACTTGTAGTTATTCATGAAGCATAAGGTAAATAATAAACCGTTGTGTAATAATTTACCTGTATAGATGCCCCTTCTACATAGATAGTATAACAAACCGTTGTGTTCATAATTTGCCGTTGTGTAATAATTTACCCAATAATACTTCAACTTTGTTCAAGTTGCAAAAGTACCTATCAACAAAATCCAAAACAGCCATCATTTTTCAAATGGAATAACATCACAGAACAACCAATTCGAATCACTCTCGAAGAAATCGTGGCAACCCATTTCAAAGAAAAACGGAGTTATTGAAAAAATAGTCTATTTCCACTAATACACGAAAAACGCAAAAAGCGCAGTTATACCGGTTTCGGTGATCAAACCATCGTCAGTAACACGCAATAATAGTGTATTACTGACGATGGTTATTGTGTGTTACTGACGATGGTTTGATCACCGAAACCGGTATAACAGTGTTTTTTGCGTTTTTCGTGTATTAGTGGAAATGGACTATTTTTTCAATAACTCCGTTTTTCTTTGGAACCAACTCGACTTCATACAGCCACATCCGTGATTATAATCAGGTGCTCCCTAGCGATGTATACAATTCGATCTGGGCTGAATGTATACAATTTGATTCACCCTCCTGTTGATGAAGCCTGTCGGTGCAAACTTCGGGGCCTTACTGTGAAGGAACGGCTGGACGTACAGTGCTCCGGGCGGGCTCAATAACTATTTAAAACCGTAAAAAAATTCGAGGTGACGGCATCCTGGAGATTTCAACCCCCATTTTTCACCCCTCAGAGATGACTGCCATTAACGCCGAGCTTCGCGGACCAACTAGACCCCAAGTGGGACCTACAAACAAAATTTCATCAATTTTGGTTCATGGCAACGAAGGAAAGTGCGAAGTACGGCGTACGGACAGAAATTTTGTTATTGTGTTTTCGGATTCTACATACCTACTTGGAAACGGAAACCATCAATTTTTTTTATTTTTTTATTTTTATTTTTTTATTATTATTATTTTTTTTCATGCTTGATTCCAAAGGTTCATTATTGAAAATAATAAACCAAAACTCCAAATTTCGCCAAAATGTCATCATTGCCAAACAAAAAGATGAGTTCGAAGATGAGCAATTTTTAAAAATTCTAAGGGGGTCTAATTCAAGTTTTTAAGGGGTCAAAAATTGGTAAAAACTGCTAAAATCGCGAAAAGTTTATATAAAATCACTGAACGTGGTATGGAAGGGTGAGTTTCACTTGTTTTTCATAGAGAATAGGAGTCAGATTTGGATTTTTGGGGTTCAAAATTAGGTATTATGGCTAAAATTAATATTATTTCTCCTGACATAGTGTGGGATGGTGATTTACGACGGAAAGAGGGACTGTTTCGATAAATGTATTTACAAAAAAGTTGGTCAAATTTTACTTAATAAGGGCCAAAAATCGGTAAAAATTCAGAAAAATTAAGGCGCCACAGTTCGCTCCCCATCACCGGGCCGTCATCTCGAAGTTGCTTGGCGACAACATCCTGCTGGTTTTGGCGGCCTTCATTTTTCATTTCCGTGACGATTTGAGGTTTGTTCTCAGTTTTAAGACTGTTGTTACTCTTCAACATGGGTAACGAAAAACTGGTTGAGGAAGTACGGGCATATCCCCCGCTCCAATCCAGAATAGATGGACACTGATTTCAAGAAACATCTGGAGTGTAAAACAACTGATAAGAATTAGGTGTATATTTTTATATTAGACATCAATTATTATTTGCCCAGTTCTCACTTCCCAAACGACTAGTGCTTTGCACTATTCTGCGACGGATTCATGACAGATGAAACTCTGTCCGATGTGAACAGGGGGCCTATTCACTAAGCGAAAGAGACATCTCTTTTCGGTCCGACTCTCTCTTTTGGCAGAAGAGGTTTTTATAATATCCATGACAGGGTTATTCAGTACCTAACTTCTAAAAGGGAGAGTTGGCGGCCATCTTGGCATTTTCTATCTCTTTCAGAGAGACAGCTAATTAGGTGTCTTTCCTCGAAAGAGAGAGTCTATTTCTCGTTTGTTTGACAGTGATAAATCGTGTAATATCCTCGTTCATCCGTAACCACATTGGTAATTTTGATCGTGTGTTTTTTTCATTTCATAAAGGTAAGCCGATTTTTATTAAAAATATATACATATTCATGAGTAAAAACGTCCAAGTACGGGTTGAGGTAGGTAGGTAACCACTGAATAGGTATTACTAAGAAATGCGTTCATTATTAAGGAATTGAACTCCCCGGGGCACAGACATCTCGCATTTCAAGGATACTGTGGGATTTTCATGCATTAGCATCCATATCTCTTTCACAAGGTCACTGGAACTATTCTTTAAAATAGACGAACCCCGGAGACATTGGAAGAGACTGTCTCCCGGGGGAGACTATCTCTTCTGGGAGATTTTCAAAATAGATAATCTCTTTCCACTATCTATTTTAGTGAATAGGCCCCCTGGAATCACAGACCGTCGTCACCGACCGGTCTCGGCCGCTGGAATATCGTGACGGTGAGGCCCGGTATATTGTGAAGCGACAGGGAAGTCGGGGAATCTACTAAACAACCCATCCCACCCCAAACCCATAGGTATCACATCCTTGCTCGGAAAATATTCACAAAGGCCATGGACATTGTTTTGTAAAAAACGCTGCAAAGTCGTTGTCACATAGGTTTATTATTCTGTTGGACACCTACAGAAATGTGGGCTGTTCATTTATTGTTTTTTCATGTGCAATAATTGAAATAGCTATTTCTGATAGTTTCCACCAATTTTGGCCCCTAAAACACGGATTAGGTACGATCGTTTTTTTTTTCAAATTATCTTTGACCATTGATAGTGCAACTTAATTGTCTGATTCACCTGTTCACACAACTTCTAGTGTTATTATACAAATGTATGGTGCTTTCAGACGATTTCCCAGGTTTTTGACTTTAAAAAAAAATTAATTTTGGGAGCTGAAGCATCGTTACAACCTCAATTCTTCAATCGTTGGTCAAAATCGACTTCATATTCGGTCTTCTCGTCCTAAAAAAATACCTTCAAAAGCTCATTTTACTAAAACACAAAAAAAGTTTTTTACACCCATAACACTCCAGGATATATTCCGATCGCTGCAAAGTTTCGGGACCCAGCAAGGGCCCAAATGGAGCATGTGTGCGAAAGAACGAATTTTTAGACCGAAAATGAAGTATTTATGCATGATACGGCGGACGGACATTGCATTTTGGTTTATTATTTTGTGAGTAATACACCTATGTAATCGCTTAGCAAAAATTTTTATAAAACACCCTCGCAATTTTTCTTTTACGTTTCAAGGTGCGTAGATTCCAAAAATGCAATGTCCGCCCGCCATATCAGGCTGGGGACACAGCTTTTTTTTCCTGCACAGACGGACTTCAAAGAACAACACGCGCAGAGAAAAACGCTGCAAAGTCCTTGTCACATGGGTTTATTATTCCATTGGACATACCTACCTACAGAGATGTTGGCTGTTTATTTATTGTTTCTTTCATATAAAATAATTGAAATAGCTATCTCTGGTGGTTTCCACCAATTTTGGCCCCCACTACTCGAATAAAGTACGCTCCTTTTTTTTTAAATAAATTATCTCTGATCATTGATAGTACCATTTAATCGTCTTGATCCACCTGTTGACACTTTTTCCAGTGTTATTATACAAATTGATGGTGATTTCAAACGATTTCCCAGGTTTTTGACTCATAAAAATATAAAAAATCAATTTCGGGAGCTGAACATCTGGTAGAACCTCAATTTTCTATTCTTTGGTCAAAATCGACTTCATATTCGGTCTTCTCGTCCCCAAAAACATGAAAAACGATACCTTAAAAGCTCATGTTACCAACATGTTGCTAAAACGCAAAAAGTACCTATTTTTATACACATTTTCACTCATAACACCCCTGGGTATATTCCGATCGGGCTGAAAAGTTTCGGGACACAACTAGGGCCCAAATGGAGCATGTGTGCGAAAGAACGATTTTTTTAGACCGAAAATGAAGCCTGTACACGTGATACGGCGCACGGCGTACGGCGGACGGCCATTGCATTTTTGGAATCTACGTACTTACGTACTTTTACGTATCTACGTAATTTTGAGGGGGTGTTATAAAAATTTTTTGCTGAGCGATTACATAGGTGTATTATTCACAGAATAATAAACCAAAATCCGTCGCACGCACGCGACTAGGTGACATACAACAGCGTTTTGGTTTATTATTCTGTGAGTAATACACCTATGTATTCGGTCAGCAAACATTTTGTATAATACCCCCTCAAAATATTTTTTCTTTTACGTTTCAAGGAGCGTAGATTCAGAAAATGCAATGTCAGCCAGCTGTACGCCATCCGCTGTATCATGCATACCGGCTTTATTTTCGGTCTAAAAAAGTCATTCTTTCGCACACATGCTCTATTTGGGCCCTAGTTGTGTCCCGAAACTTTTCAGCCCGATCGGAATATACCCAGGGGTGTTGTGAGTGAAAAATTGGTATAAAGTAGGTATTTTTTGTGTTTTAGTAACACGAGCTTTTGAGGTATCGGTTCCCATGTGTTTGGGGGGGGGGGGGTGGGGGGGCGGGGGGGAAGACCAAATAAGAAGTCGATTTTGACCAGAGTGGAAAATTGAGGTTCTAACGAAGACGTTCAGCTTCCAAAATTCTTTTTTTTTGTAAGTCAAAAATCTCGGAAAACTGTCTGAAATGACCATCAAGAAAAATAAATGAACAGCCAACATTTCTGTAGTTAAGTCCAGTAGAATAATAAACCCATGTGACAAGGACTTTACGGCGTTTTTGGAATTTATGCTCCTAGAAACGTGAAAGAAAAAATTTTGAGAAGTCCCCTAAAACATGGATAAAGACACCTCAAAAGCTCATGTTACTAACATGTACTTAACTAAAACACAAAAGTACCTATTTTTATACACATTTTCACTCCTAACACCCCTGGGTATCAGGCTGCAAAGTTTCGGTATGCGTGATACGGCGTACGGCGGACGGACATTGCATTTTTGGAATCTACGCACCTTGAAACGGAATAGAAAAAATTTTGAGGGGGTGTTATACAATTTTTTTGCCGAGCGAATACATAGATGTATTAATTCACAGAATAATAAACCAAAAATAAACGTAGGTAATATTATTTATCTGTTTATTCATGTTTTATTTACCGTTCAATCTCGTATTGTTGTATTTATTCCTTTTACTTTAGTGATTATTATCATTCTTGAAAATTTAGTTTTGTGTTAGTTTTCGAACCAATGGGGGGTTCGAAAACCCCCCCTCCCTTCCTGGCTACGCTACTGAAGTGGATCCACTTTGGAACTTGTTTATGCCTGTCACAGGTCAGCATGGGAACAGGTGGACACTGTTTATTATTTGGTTTTGACATGCGTAAATAAACCGGTTCCCTTCACATCACCGAAGTTAAGATACATCAGCATTGGCAATCCTCAGGCACCAAATATCTGTAGGTGGACGGTAAAAATGTGGTAGATTCCGTTCTAATATCTGTACGTTACAAATTAAAAATCCGCAGAGTTCCGTTGAAAAAAAAGGGGTTAACTGATTCCAGTGCTGATAAATCCCAACAGTCAAACTCTTTGGGGTACTAAATATGTGCACTACCATGTTTGAATGTTAAATTCATTACAGTAAAAAAATATGAAAATAATGTTTGCATGGAACATGAAAACATAATTTAAAAAAACTTTAAATAAGATATTATCTCTTAATTTTGGTTTATCATTTTCAATAATGAACCATTGGAATCGAGCATGAAACCCCCCCCCCCCCCCCCGCAAATTTTGATTGTTTACGTTTCAAGGTATTTTGAATCCGAAAATGCACTAAAAAAATTTCTGTCTGTCCGCCGTACGGGCCACTTTTCTTCGTTACCATTAAAAAAATTTATGAAATTCGGGTTATAGGTTCCGTTCAGGGTCTAGTTGGTCCTCGAAGGTCGGCGTTTTTTTAGTTAACATACACAGCATCATTTTAGAAAATGCACAGCTTTTATTATCACAGCTTCATAAAACCAAATTTTGGTTTTTTAGAACAAAATCAGTGGAATGGAAAGTGCAAGTTTGGATGAAAAACTAACTGGCAGGGGCAGCTGTTGTTGTTTTCCCTACTTCCATGATTGAACCTTAACCACACTGTGTGACACCATTCAACTTGCTAGTGTGATCTCGTTCTCTCATTGATTGCTTAAATGAACATAAATTATCTATTATCGTCATTAATATTTACTTATTCCACGCATTTTCGAAGAAATCAGTAGATTTCTGGCCAAAATCCGAGATTCGTCTGAAAATCCATAGATCTAAGGATAAATCCTTAGGATTGGCAATGCTGAGATACCTCGAGCGTGGTTACTACTTGGATGGGTGATGGCTGTGACACTTACAAGTATGACCCACGTGGCTGTTGACCAAACTCCACTCAAGGGGGCAATAAGTAGCCTTGAACGAAATGGTCAGAACGACCTGTGATCCTCTCATTAGGGGACAGCTGATCACTCCTTGACGCTGGCAGCGGCAGGGCATTTGGACGTTAAGCCCCAGCCTGAAATGGCTGTTTACATTCTACAGATTTTGACACTTCCTATCCCAGCCCCTGTCAGCGAGCATTGTTGTCTAGGTAGTATTTCTGGTTCATTCTGATATCCACTAAGCAGTATATTCTTGTTGCTTGTCAGCAGGCAGATTATTTGGTAGGTTCATAAACACGTTACTTATGTTACCACCTCATTGTCCTCCAAATTAATGTGCATTAAATGCTGTTACGGCCGAAATAACCTGAATCAGCCATTTGCATTGGACGGTTAACAGGAGCAGGGCCATTGTTATTGAATTATAATTGATAAAAGCCACCCCTTGGAAACAACAATTGATTGTGCCACACCTAAATTCAGTGAAACCGTTTGTTTTGTAGGTTCCTTTGAACGACATGTTTGGGTTCGTTTCTGAGCTGCGTTCAGCAACTCAAGGCAAAGGCGAGTATAGTATGGAGTACTCCCGCTACTCACCTGCCCTCCCTGACATTCAAGATAAACTCATCCGAGAGTACCAGGAGGCACAAGGAACTTCTCCGGCTCAAAAGAAGAAGAAGAATTGAGTCAGTTGTAATTTTCCACCTGCCCCACTATGTAAATATGTACATAATACAGTAACTAACCGATTGATAAGTATTAGGCATATTGTAAAATTCTTGCTGTTATGACGCTAACCCTTATTGCGTTAAGCATTGACCTTCGCTAGCTCAACAATGTTGTGTAAATATATAAATACGAAATTAAAATTTGTTACACCCAAAATAAACCTTAAAAATTACACCCACTTGCTCATCTGATGATTGTGAGGTTCACCTATGAATTAAAGAAGATTAAGGATGTAAGCAACAAGTGATCATTAAAAAAAGTTTATTGAACATAAATTCAACAGAATAACTGGGAATAATACACAATTAGATTGTGAAATGTGATAAACTGACGAAAAAACTGAATAGTAAAAAATACGGGATTTCCCCACATAACCATGCAACCTGTGCCTGAGCATCAACCAACCAGGACACCAGGACATCCGTTGGTGCCAAGCGGATGAAGGTACATTTTATTGAAAAGGTACAAGAGTATGACATTACGTCACTTGTGGTTGAACCAGTTTCCAAGTGACTGAGTCTCCATTATTATTAGGAGAAAGTTTGTGGAATGGGGTATTCCATAGAGTCTTAAGATGATTTTTTAGAATATTTTAGTTCAAGTAACTGTGAAAAGGACTAGTGTGGGAGGAGGTGATAATTTTGTAATATAATGAAGGAAATGCGAAATGAAGATATCTTCATTATAGTATCCATAGGGATCTAAGCGGTCAAGGTCTCCACTCATCCAGTCTAACACGATTGTTCAAAAGTGATCAAGTTACGTTAGAGGAAACTTAAGCCATTATATTATTTCCATCCCTATCTTGTTTATTCCGTTTTAATTTGTCCCCGATACTCAGTGCATTTTTGTGAAGCTTGAGGAGGCGGTGAATTATCTCTACGTCATGTCCACATTTTTTTCAAACATCCCCGCATTTTTTTCAAACTCCCGATTTCTATTTGCGTCTCTAATTTTATGTAGACATTTTCTCAACTAACAGACTCGATTTTTCATTAAAATCAAGCAATATACTTCGGAATTTTTTGTTAATGACTGGAATACCCCATTAGAGCACCTCCCTTCCAGATCATACTCTGATGGCCGAGCAAGAAACGGAAGAATTTCATAGTTCTGTACAATATTATTTTAAAACGACTCAACATTCAAATAAATAGAACTTCATCCCATTTGCCTCATATTTCAAGAACAAACATTTCAACCTGAATGTGATTTTAAATAACAATAATAATACTTCAGTAATGATATTCAAATCAAGAATTCTTCAGGCAGTAAATTAATACTTACCTACCGAAGTATTAGTTCCTTTGTTCGAAATAAAAACTTTGATTTGAACAAGGTGTCGACAGCAAACAGCGAAATCCGGATTGAGTCGACTTTTCGTGCTTTTACCTTATTTTCTGATTGCAAACAGTTGCAAACGGATATCTACAGGGCAGCATGAGCACGTCTGATGGAACCAGGCAGCTGTACTTCACAAAAAGGTTGGAAAAGAGAGATAGAGCAGAACTCCGTTTAAAATAGGAAAATTAAACAAAACCGAACACTTTGTGGTGAGGCGAATGGGATATGTTACAAGTACTCCATCATAAAGAACGTGATCACCTAACTCAGTTAACACGACAAAATCACCAGTACGCTCAAACAACAGCGAAACACCGTAAGCAGTTCCAGCTGGAATATATTATTTGCTAACATCAAATATTTCAAGAGTCACCGCCATTTCCTGACAAAATTTAAGCATTTACATGAATAGTTTTGTCTGTAATAAATACGTTCAGTGAGCACATGTGTACAAGTCACAATTTGGAAATTCTGGGAGTAAACAACAATGGATTCTGTTTTCATAATGAGAATAATATATATATATGCTTTATAAAATGAAGATGTGCAGTCTTCACTCTGAGAGATTCTGATAATTCAACATCAACTTAGGACGATATGTACATAATATACACAGGGAGAGAGACGACAACGAGCGAGTAACATACAACGAAGAGGGGCAGTTGACTTAAAATTTAGAGACAGATCGCTACCAGAAATAATTTTCCGTTTGCGGAGCGCGCATAACTCCAACCCCTCCTCCAAGACGTCGGTAGTTCATGGCACCACAGAGCCGCCACTGGTTTTGCTCTGGATCGTAGACCTCAATGGTTTTGAGGTATGCCGTACCGTCGAAACCTCCCACAGCGTACAGCTGTCCATTGACAACTGCCAGCCCCACCTGTGGACACACACATATATTCACCGACTGCTGAATGCCTTAGGGCTAGTTTCACCACTGTGAGATAACTCTAAGGTCCAGTGATCCAGGATCACAATTCCACGTCCGAGAGTCTCTGCAATATGACGTTCTACAGCCACACACCCTCCATCCCCCTTTCTGCATCCATCAATTTATGGATCGTCACAGTGGCGGCACTGTGACGATCCATAAATTGATGGATGCAGAAAGGGGGATGGAGGGTGTGTGGCTGTAGAACGTCATATTGCACTAGAATTTCCAATTTTTCACTACTTTCCTGATGACCCATTTCCACTGAAAACCTGCTGTAATAGTTTAGGTGATCAAACCATCGACAGTAACTTGACGAAAAAATGCTGCAAAGTCCTTGTCACATGGGTTTATTATTCTATTGGACACACCTACAGAAATGTTGGCTGTTCATTTATTCTTTCATGTGAAATATTTGAAATAGCTACTGCTGATGGTTTCCACCAATTTAGGCCCCCAAAAGCACGAATTAGGTACGCTCCTTTTTTCCAAATTATCTTTGATCATTGGTAGTGCCATTTAATCGTCTTGATCCACGTGTTGACACTTTCTAGTGTAATTATAAAGATTTATGTTGATTTCAGTGGATTTTCCAGGTTTTTGACTCATAAAAAAATCAATTTTGAGAGCTGAACATTTGGTAGAACCTCAATTTTCCACTCTGGTCAAAATCGACTTCATATTCGGTCTTATCGTCCCCAAAAACATGGATAGACACCTCAAAAGCTCATGTTACTAACATGTAACTAAAACACAAAAGTACCTATTTTTATACACATTTTCACTCATAACACCCCTGGGTATATTCCGATCAGGCTGCGAAGTTTCGGTATGCGTGATACGGCGGACGGACATTGCATTTTTGGAATCTACGCACCTTGAAACGGAATAGAAAAAATTTTGAGGGGGTGTTATACAATTTTTTTTTGCTGAGCGAATACATAGGCGTATTATTCACAGAATAATGAACCAAAAGAAAACGCTTGTGCTGCTTCAGTCAACCTACTAGCCCTGGCTGAGTGGATAACATGCTGCACTTCTACGCTGAAAGACCCACGTTTCTTTAGCGACCAAACAAGTGCTCCTTGAAGGTACGATAAAAATCAAAAATGATCTCCTCAGACACCGTTAAATATATTCATGATTTATATGTTCTTACTGGATGAGGACATTTTATTTTTTACTCTACACCTAACCACCTACAGATCAAATATGGACAAAAATTTTGTTGTAATAACTAAAATCGAATGTGAAAATTGGGAGAAGGGGAACCTGCACGAAACACTGTGATTGGTTGACGAGCGTGCGATGTCACAGTACTCTAATCCCCAGGGGACAAGGCGATTTCCATGCTTCTCATAAACTAACAACTACATTCATGTAACAAGTTTCCTCTTCGTTATTTTCCACCATGCTTCAACATCTTCTACACAACAGAAGTGACAACAAAACATTAACATACTGTATAACAAAAAGAAAATACCTCCAAGAAGAAGAATGGAACCAACAATCAAACAACAACTAAGTGGACGGATTGCAGATGCAGAAATCAGAAGGTTCCTGGTGTTATTCCTTCATATTTGGTTGCTATTCCGAAAAATGACATCCAAACATCGTTTGTGCTTAACTGTGCCAGCTCATCTGCTAAACCGCCCGAAAAATGGTTCGACCTGATAAGGAGGGTCGTGATCCTCCCAGAACATCACTTATTGTACGGACGTAGAGAAGCCCATCCTGGGGGCCGACTTCCTCTCCTACTTCGGCCTCCAGGTGGACGTCAATAACGCGCGCCTGATTGTCCCCACCACCAGTAAACCCCTTCCAGGGTTTATCAATACCCTCACCCCCACACCTACCCCCGACTGATTCGCTTTGCTCCTCCACAACTGCACTCCGCAGCCCCGCCCCATCTCCAATTGAAATTGATAGTTTGAAAAATGGTAGTTTGAAGCCTGTTCTCAGCAAAAAACACGTGTTGGCAAGAGCACTGCAACCACCGAACTGAAAAGTTTCTAGTAAGTAGGGAGAAGGGACGGAAGATGTTACCAGGTGTGCCCATGTGTGCGTCCGTGTTTGTCAATGGTAGAGAAAGGACAGGAGATAGGCCTTCCAAGGGAATATTATGAGGGGGACGAAAGAGGTTAAAAAAAAAAGTCCTTCAAGGAAGAACATATAAATCATGAATATGCTTAATGGGATCTGAGGAGATCATTTTTTATTTTCATCGAACCTTCAAGGAGCACGTGTTTGGTCGCTAAAGAAACGCGGGTCTTTTAGTATAGAAGTGCAGCATGTTATCCACTCAGCTAGCAGCTAGTAGGTACGTTATAAATTGTCACCAAGGGGATTCGGGTAGCTTGGTGAGTGAAGCTCGAAAGAACAATTGACAATGTCTTGTTGAGGTGGAATTACTGTGAGAGGTGTATTTCAGATGACCGAAAACCTTCAAGAGGTCAAAGGACCAACACCACAGAAACGAGAGAAACGTTCCAAGGTGTAGGATCCCCACAAGACCACAAGACCGAAGGCAACACAGGGGAAACAGAACCCCGTGTCAATCCCCTCACCTGCCGAACGTTACAGTAGTAGGATAGAGGCAAGGCGGGGGAAAGCGTGACAGCTTCGCAGTCAGAGGTCCAGCCATTAAACATATTCATGTTAAAATGACGTATCAGGTCTATTAACATATGATTGGCTGTTGGCCCCAGGAGGTGGAGCAAAGCTTCAGAGGAAGTTCTCAAGGCTGCCAACAACTCAACATTTGAAATGACAAACCTTTGTGGCAATCTTCAAGAGCCTTTGAAGTCCTCCACTCAGTTTGATTTTTGAGGAAGTGTTTTTAATTTATGTATAAGTTTGCAGTTCCAACCACCCACTGAGGTTTGTAGTTTAAATTGATACACTAGCACTCTAAGCACGATATGAGTTGAACTACCCAGGAATTTACCTGGTACGTCATTTCTAGCGGGAACTCCGAAATTGAAATTTCACACTCGTTTTCTGCCTAGACTTTCCGACATAAACACTCCTTATTGGTCAATAAGCGTTAATTTCCGTTACTGAACAGAATTTGGCTAGAAAAAGGAAAATTTGTAACCCATGAAAACTGCCTGACCATAAAATTAATCAAGATATTCGACAGAAGCAAACACTACTACAACAATACCGAACAATTCAAAACTGTTGTAAGCGATAGTCTGATCACCAAGCCCCGTATAAAAGGGTACTTTTCTTTTTTGAGATGAAATAGACGACGTTTCAATAACGTTTTTATTTGGAATGGGTTTCCACCATTTCATTACGAGTGATCATAGTTTGTAGAAAGTACTCACCCCACTTCTACGAGAAGTCATTGCAACAATCGGCGACCAGGTGTTTGAGTGTGGACTGTATCTTTCAGCACTCGAGAGCTCAGTGCAGTCATCCCTCCCGCCCACAGCATAGATGAGGTTATTGAAAACTGCGCACCCCAAGTGCTTCCTCCTCGTCGACATGGGGGCCATGGCTGTCCATTTGTTCTGTCTCGGGTCATAACGTTCAACTGAAAAATTAGTATCATAATTATTATAATATATTTTTTCATCACTTATTTTTTTTTGCAGTGAGACATAATATAAAGCAGAAATTAAAAGCGTGGAAGGGAAACGGAAAACAAACATCACATCATGGCCCAAGCACACCTCGTGCCCATGAAGTCTGAACCAACAGTGAAACGAAGCCCCAACTAATATAATAGTTTTACTGATACAGACTAGCAACATAAAAGGGCCGGGTTGCTCTCCAGAAATGTGGACTGCGCATGGTACCCACTGTTTACAATTTTCCAAGTGAAATACCTCAGGGTCTGCGATGAGTGGGGGTTGAAATTAAGAAGCTGTGATGCCACCAACTCCCCTTTCATCTGAGGGGACCCCCCCCCCTCCCAACTGCCCTGAAAGTTGTGCAACATTCACCAATGTGCATCTTCCATTGATAGCTCACCTGAATTTAGAGGACATTGACCATCAGAGCCTCCAATGGCATACAGGTAGCCACCAAGGACAGCCACTGCCACGCCCAGCCTTCTTGTTGTCATGGGCGCCACTTTACTCCACTTGTTTTCTTTAGGGTCATACCTTAACACGAAATACAGTATTAATAGTACAGTAGTTATTAAAACTTCAATTTCTTTTTTTAAAGTAGGTACCGACAACTTGTAATACTAGTCAGCCAGTAGCAAGATCGCAACCAATCTGTGATTATTTGGGTGGTCCAAACTCAACCCTATCACAACCAATCCGTGATTATATGGGTGGTCCAAACTCAACCATAATGTACGACTCAGGCTATAGCATCCCAAGTGATTCCCTCCGTTACACCTCCATTCATACTGAGTCATATACAGAGTGGCCCATTTCATACAAACCACCCCACCCGCTTTTTCCCAAACCAAGACATATTTCCAAAAAAAATACGTGTCTTTGATTTTTACACTCACAAACTCGGTTTTTCACGTCTTGCGCACATTTAAATATTTGCATCTCAGAAATTCAAGTGACGGGTCATTTCTTCATGGGATTTAACTTAGAATCCGAATCTGAAATAACAAATTGGGGTTCTCTTTTGAAATAAGGAAGTTGATTGGTTGATTGGTTGGTTGGTTGAGAAGGGATTGTGCACACTGGGCGGTGTCAAATGAATGTTTGAGTGGGCAAATCTCTAAATGTATGCGAGACGCGAAAAACCAAGTTTTGAGAGTGTAATAAAATACGAAGTGTGATAATGATTTTTATACGTCACCCTGAATAGCGTGGTGATGTTCATTTTTGGATTTACGCATTTTTGAGAGCGCGAATACATGCACAAAAGCGCAAAGTGAAAAATGAACCTAACGTTTTTCATAGCCGAAAAGGACATAAAATCATGTACCACACTTCGTATTTCATTACACTAACAAAACACGGTTTTCTGTGTTTCGCGCACATTAAGAGCGAATTTTCGCACTCAAAAATTCAAGTGCTGGGTCACACAGGAAGTTCTGGATTGCGCACGTGTGTAAAAGTGCGCGAGCATGACTTCTAGAATCCTTATAAAAAATCACTGGACACGTATTGTTTGGATTTTTAAAAAGGTATGTATACTGATTTGGGAAAGAACGGGTGGTCGTGTGAAAAGGGATACCCAGTACACAATTGATGACCACTACGATCAGATACTATGATCGGATAACTGACTATTGGCACAAATTCACTTAGAAGATTTGAGATTTTGTGTAATCATTCTGAATATAACTAATAATAAAAAAAAATCAGAGCACAGGAAAGAACCATATACAGTGAACTTCTCGCTTACTCCTCTCTAAAGCGGGCCATTCACGACCACTCCAACACACCAAAATGGGGTGACCGGCTTGGCGCGGCACAATCGGCCCGGTTGAATATTCAACCCTCCAGAAATCCATCATGCAGCTCCATTTGGTGATTTCCTAGTTGCTTCCTCTACTGAGTCACCAACCGCAAGTATGGCAATATCATCAGCAAAAGTTGCGATTATCGTGTTTTCATTGCTAGGTACATCACGTGTATACAGGAGGAGGTATAGTAAGGGCCCAAGCACGCTTCCTTGAGGGACACCTGCCCTTATTTTCTTGAGACTGGAGTGCTCTCCTTCGTGTTTCACTCTGAAATGTCTTTCAGTAAGATATGATTTCAAAATTTGAAAAAATGGCTTTGGTAAGCCTCTCTCAAGTTTATACTCTAATCTTGATGCCAGAAGCTGTCAAAAGCTTGGGAAACATCCAGGAAGACACTTGCACAAACTTGTTTCTTTTCCAGACAATTCTCTATTACATCAGTTACACGATGCACTTGTTCTATGGTAGAGGGTTTTTCCCTGAATCCAAACTGGTGGTCGGGGATTAGCTCTTTCTCTTGAACGACTGGTTTCAATCTTTGTATCAGTAATCTCTCAAAGAGCTTAGATATTACTGGTAGTAATGATATACTTACGTAATGATATGGTTGGTGGGACTCTTTATTCTTGGATTCTTTCCCAGGTTTCAGTATCATGATAACCTCTGCCACTTTCCAGCAGCGGGGTACATATTTCAGTCTCAATGCCACGTTTATCAGATACAACAGCATTCGCATGCCTTCCTCTGGAAGTTACTTAATTGCCTTTCCTGTAATGAGATCATATCCAGGAGCTTTGTTCGTTTTGAGATTGCGAACTTCATTTTTCAGTTCACTGAGCGTTACTGGTTGTATGAAGAGTATATCCGTGGAGGAGTATACCATCGGTAAGCCTCCTTCATCACTGTTCCTGGGGAGTGGCACGAATGTGTTCTCGAGGTGTTCAGCAAAGATCTCTGCCTTTTCAGTAGTACTTTTTGCCCATTCCCCATCATCTTTTTTAATGGGAGGTAAATGTTCCTTCGGCTGCTTGAGTGCTTTGGTAATCTTCCAAAGGGAATATTCCGCATCTTTTTCCGGATTTAAACTATGAATTAGTCTTAAGTGCGTTTCTTGCTTCATTTCTGCTGATCAATTATCCAGGTGGTTCTTCAATCTATTCAATTTTGTTTTATCGCGTGGGGGGTATGTTGCCATATTCGTCTAGCTTTCCTCTTTTCCCCTGATCACTTCACGGATTTCACGGGAATAAGATAAGATAAGATGTAATTGTACTAAGCTTGAGCAAGTCAATAGCATTAAATATCTAGGACTCCAACTAGACCAGCACCTAAAATGGAGGATGCACATAGAGACCCTAGCAATGAGAATAAGGAAATCATTTTTCTTTTTCTGTATACTATGAAAATGGCTCTCCAAAAGTAACTTAAAGATGGTGTATTACGCATATGTATACAGTATCCTAATATATGGTATAGAATTCTGGGGCGGAGCATATGCCCAAACCTTCTGCTCGCTCAATGTTGTGTGCAACTCCCTCCTTCGGATCATCACTCGGTCGCGTTCCCTAACGCGAATCAATGATCTTTTTAAAAAATTGTCTATTCTTCCACCAAGACTGATATTTGTTTATCGCTCCCTGCTTCGTGTACACAGGATTAAAAAATGTCTACCCCACCGCATTGTCCTGCGAGTCACCCGAGCAACATGCGAGGGTAGGCAAATTTGAGTTCCCCTCCCTACCACTGATTTTTTCACAAGACAATTTCCATGGCTGCCTCCCACAATATACGCCTCACTTCCGACTACCTTACTATCAGATCAGTCGACTAAATCCTTCAAAAAAAGAATTAGCGCATACCTGCTGCAAATGCACAAATCTGACCTGCACACTGACTTCTTGAATAGGTTTGATGTGTAATAATTGTAACTGTGTTATGTATTTAGGTAATTACTATCTTGGAATATGGATGGCATAGGTGCTACATATACCCATACATATATACATTAATTTTTTTCACTCAAGTTAAATATTGTCTGTAAATCCATTGTTTCTAGCTAAAAGTACACGCTCAATCCAAACTAACAAACTAATAATCTAGTTCAGTGACCAGCCCCTGGACGGGTCGTCAAGGCCTTAGGGTCATGAACTTGGTTTTCTCATATTTCTGTACTTATATTCTTCATTATGTACTAAATATGTGTTTTATTAGAGAATTGAATTGAATTGAGATACATTATTAGCTGCATATGTAGTCTCTGGTGGAGTACTATCCCAAGCTGCTCGTTGAATACATTTAAAGAAGTTCTCAGCTTCATCTTCTAACTGATCTGTAGATTTGAGGGGCACAGACAAATTAATATTAGCAGACATGTGCTCCCTGAATATATCCCAGTTGGTATGTTGTGTAACTAGTCTTAGGAGATTTTCTTTCATTATTATCGTGTCACTCACTGTGAGAACTATTGCCGAGTGATCTGACATGAGGCTTCCACAGTCTTCGACGTGAATGAAGTTGCGTGATATTCCTTTTATTACAAAGAAATCAATCAGATCTGGAATTTTGGCTCTATCTGAGGGCCAGTAGGTAGGTTTTCCAGTGGAGTAGAAATCTCTGTTTTTTTGTTTTTCTTTTTGTGGCAGTGAATAGCTCTCTGCCCTTGGTTGTTGTTAAACGGGAGCCCCAGTACGTATTTTTTGCACTGAAGTCACCATCAGTGACAAAATTTGATCCCAAGCTTTTAAACCGAGGAACGAAGTCCTCTTCTTTAAGACTGTAGTGCGGTGGGCAATAGATCGCTGCATTTTTTGCTATTTACTAAAAATGTTACAGTGGAGACTTGCATACATTCTTCTTGAATACTTTGCTGCACATAGTGACTAATGGCATTCTTGATAAGGACTGCTGACCCTCCTTGTGGTCTTCTAGATGGGTGGTCAGCACCACAGCACTCATATCCTTTGACTTTAATTGAGATGACTGTGTAAAGTGTGTTTCCGATAAGACATATACTACTTTCTCTAGGTTCAGGAAAAAATCTAGTTCTGAGACATGCCGCTCAAGTCCATTCGCATTCCATGCTGCTATTCTAAATGTATTTTGTATCTTCATGATTTTTTCAAGGACGGTTCGGGCTTTCGAATGTGGCTACTCTTTCAATTAAGATCTGTTGCTATGCTTTTGTTCATTTAGCATTTCGAACATCAAGATAAGCATTTTGTCGACAGAGGAATTCGTATTATTGCCACTCACAACACTGGCATACGACATAGTATTACTATTTGCATGAACTTTGTGTACGATGCTAGTCTGGTTTTTTTTAGTGTTATTAGACGTACTTTTTTTTTTGTCCGATTTTCCAGGATGGAGATGTTTTGCTCGATCTTTGATTTTTTGTAACTCCTTAGCAACTTAACACCCGCGATTGTTGGCTGGATGGGCATCGCCGCAGTTTATGCATTTTGGGTTCTCCTGCTGAGGGCATGACGTGGTATCGTGCTTACCTGCACATTTGACACACCTAGTTTCTTTTTGACTTTTTTTTTTTTTTTTTTTTTTTTTTTGTGCAAGAGAATGTTCATATTTATATTCGTACTAGCGGATTACCCGGGCGTTGCCCCGGTCGGGGTGCATAAATAATTACGCACGACTATGTACGCATGGTGGGTTGTGTTGATGCGAGGTTAAAATCCAGCTGTAATATTATATAAATGTAGTGTCTGAGATTTTCCTTCGAGTGTTTTGATATAATGAAAAACAGTTTTTATTGATTTTATTGTAATGGTAGGTGATATATAAACATCTTTTCTGCTTTTTCCATTACAATAAAATCAATAAAAACTGTTTCCCAAAAATCTGTTCTCAAAAAACTCGAATGAAAATCTCAGACACTACATTTATATAATATAGCGGACCCGACAGACTTCGTCCTGTCATAAAGATTTCTAATGTGTCAGTTTTTTGTTCCTACGTATTTTATAGTCGTGGCTGAAAATTCTCCTGAACAGAACCGTCACCCTGGTGTTAGGGCGTTGTCAATAAAAAATAATTAAATGAAACATATATAGGGATTTAAAAGATAGTAATCGCTTTATTGTCAATCATGTGAATCATAGTTATTAACAGAAATCAGTTTTATTATCATTGTAGTGCTTTGTGATATACGATGTTTTTTGTTTGATTACTTGGCGCATAGACAAACAAATCTGATGGTTTTCCAACACGGGAACAGGCAACATACAATTGACCATGTGAGAAACATGGGTTTTCTAGATTAATTCCACAAACACTTAATGATTGCCCCTGGGACTATAAAATAAAATAAATAAGCAATGGGGGTATAAATTTATGGCTTGTCAGTGATCAAACTTAAATAATATTTGATCTTAAAAATTATATATTTAGTTGTAACTAATATCTATCAAATAATCTATTATATAAAAATGAATCGCAAAATGTGTTGGTAAGCGCATAACTCAACAACGCCTGGACCAATTTGCCCAATTCTTTTTTTAAAATGGCTCTGGTGGTGGATCCAATTTTATCAATTTCACTTTACCATTCGCACAACACAATCCATCGGCTTCGTTTTTGTATTTCAATGCTTTACAGTGTGAGCAAACCGAGTTCATAGAACCAATAACAACACATTGGTAGTTACTGTAGTCAATTGACACATCGTAACTGAAAGCAGCTCGATTCAAACTTGCGCGATTATTAGTTGAATGCCGCGCTCGCGCTTCACGCGTTTGTGATATCCGAATTCTTTCACGTTCAATTCTGTCGTCACGTTCTTGCGCAGTACGATTAGATCGGTAATTAGCTTGGTATGTAGCATTTCGGGTTCTTCTACCTAAATTCCTTCGTCTTATAGGAGGCATATCAAATATAAATTATTTTGTCACTAAACACTAACTAAACAAACACTAACTAAACACTCAGCACAAAACACGATATACGAATTACTCGCGTGCCGAAAGTAGGTAATTAAGAAACGCGAGTTTCGGAACTCGACGTTAAACTCCTCCAACGATGTATTCTGAGTTCCAACGCACACACGCACACTGTTTCCAAAACAGTTTTTTGATAGAATCTATCTCATATCTGACAAAAAACGGTATCCAAGATATGAGGTTATCATGTGATGCCATCCATATATGATCTTTGACGTTAGGAACACACCTACATTGCTTAGACAACAGTGAGTGCTTGACTACGTTTTAGTTAGTAAACATTTGTATGTGAAAAAGAAAAGGGCTTTTATTATGGTTTTCCGGCAATTATTCGAACATTTCTCGCCGTAAAAACCATCCTTGAAGTTCAACGAACATTTTAAAAAAAGAATTGGGCAAATTGGTCCAGGCGTTGTTGAGTTATGCGCTTACCAACACATTTTGCGATTCATTTTTATATAATAGATTAATTTAGTACCTATATAAATAGAAGTGTTTAAGGGAGGAAGTGAGGGGGATTGATCGAGTTTCTTGAGTTTTCATTATAGTTGTTCTCATCTCCAGTTAGCGGGCCTCGGACTTGACTCAGAACCGGTCATTATGTTGAAAAGTCAAAGTGTCTAAAACATTTGAACCCTCCAACGTATATTTAACGTGGAGTCGGCTTCCAAACATCCGGCAAACCAGTTTGTAACAGCTCTCGAAACTTTATTTTGTAATTGGCTGGGGAATGTTTCTAAGAGTTGAACCCCTGTGTAATTCGCTCCTTTCAACAGCTTTCACCGCCCTCTATAATCTGGAAAACTGGAGGCGCGAAGTAGTGAAACCGAGAGTAAAACGCGGGAGTCTCGTTTCAAGCCCTCAACTTCGAGGAGAAAGATAACTTCTCATATCTTAACTGTGGAACGGTGTTTGGGAGGATGTTGATAGAGCTTAACTATAATATTGAATTAGTCGTAGCTCAAGAAGGTACGTGTAGGTACCGAGATGTGAACTCCACTTGAATTTCCCCAGTTTACAGCCTGTGAATTTCTTCGAGTCCATCAATGCCAAAGGCTTGAGGAGAGGTGCCCCGCACACTTGCAGCATTCCCTCGCTGGATAGCAAGGGAAATACGCTGCACGAGGAAGGCCTTGGCCCGGGCGTCCCCTGATTTTGCTTTCAGCATGGTCCCCACCTCTGCGACGAATTCCTTAGCCTCCGCACACCATGGGCCAAGGGTCTCGAAGGCGAGACCCCTAAAGGTGAAGTTGGAAGCTATTAGCCGAGAATACTTGTCGCGTTTTTTCCTACAAGCCAATTCAGCCGCCGTCCCTGCTGTCGTTGAAGTTCTAGGCAAGTTGGTAGGCGCCAAGGTATCCACACAGGTGACGTCCCACAAAAGGCGTTGGCCCCTAGACCAAGGTGCAAGGGTAACACCATCCGGGCGCTTTCCGTCATCACGGCTCAGATTACTGGGCTCCAGAGCTGAGAGGATGTCTGCTGAAGCGAGTGCCCTATAGATGATCCTGTTTAGTTCATTATGCCGGGACAAACGGCCCTTGCTCCTGGCGCAGCTCAAGCCATGTACCCCTGCATCATCGACTGCGGACCCACAGATGCAGACGTGCTCCTGATACAGACGACAGCCCAAACGGAGAGCGATGCATGCCTGGAAATCCTGAGAATCCATGACTGTCCCAATGTTTGGTGAGGGAAACGCCTGCAACCATGCCCCAGACTCCGCCTCCTGCAGAGCAACAAAGCGGGCTCTATCCCTATCAGAATCAAACGACATATCCCTCACCAGGCGGGTAAGATTAATGGTGTCCCAGCACCTCTGCGAATCCCTTATGGTTGGAGTTTCCGTATTGACCTCATCCCAAGCTTCCATAGCTTCAGTCAAAAGGCAAAAGGGAGCATCGTTGTCCAAATTAGGAAACAGGGTAGACACGAGTCCCTTAGCCCCCCAGCAGGAGCCTATGAAAGCAGGCAGTGCAATATCCGCAATACGTCGTATTCCCAAACCCCCCAAAGAAACAGGAAGTGTAGCTTGGACCCACTGCTGTTCCTCCATGGAGATATTGAGCAACCCCCCCAAGCAGTCCCGAAGGTGCGAGTCTATGTTGTTGAGCAGAGAGGGGAACTTCCAAAGAGCAAAAGTCCGAACGAAGTAGGTCAATTTTGGGATAAAGAGACAGTGTCTCAGGAGAAAATACGCTACATGAGGGTTCACCTTCCTTAGTCGGTAGGGAAGCCTTGGATTCGTGATTGAGTAATTTTTTTTAGGACATAATTGAGTGATTGAGGACATAATTTTTTTTATGTCCTCCAAAATGAAAATTTCCACTAACATTTTCCGTTTCAGACATTGAGGCACATATTTGGTTCCGTATCTGTCTGTCTGTGGTAATTCCTTCCAGCACCCATAACTACCCGAAATAAGGTCGAAGTGGGCTGAAATTTCGGAGGGTCGGTGAGGAATAATACTTTGATAGTTCCAAATTAATTTCATTGGAATCGTAACGTAACTTTGATCTACGCATGCGCGAACATGAAATGTTGACCATTTCCTTGTAACGCTTCTAACTACGCGATAAATAGTCGTAGAGAGCTAAAATTCTGAGGGTCTACGCGAGTTGGATCGCAGACGGTCCCGTTTCAAAATCATGAAAATCGTTTAGTCTGCGCATGCGCAAACGTGAAATACTTGGAGTGCCCATAACTACCTCAATTATCGTTGAAATGAGTTCACATTTGGAGGGTCGATCAGTATAATACTTTGATTTCCACATGAAATTCATTGGAGTCGTACTGTAATTTCCCTCTGCGCATGCGCAAACATGAAATGTTGACAGTTTCCTTATAACGCTTCTAACTAAGCGAAAAATAGTCATAGAGAGATGAAATTTTGAGGGTGCACGCGGGTTGGATCGCAGATGGTCCCGTATCATAACGAACCTACCCAACTAGTTGTGATTCAAGTGAGGAAGCTATAGTGCCTACTCGACTTGGCAGACGTTTTTCTACATATCTCCATATCCTCTGTTATCATGTACCTATTCGAAAAACATGTTCCATGTTTCCTTGCTTTGATCCTTGATCTAAACTGCTATAATCCGGGGGTCGGGGGTGTCCCCCAGATTTCATTCGAAAATAAACGTACCGTCATGAACACAAACCACTGGCGGCTAGACGCCCCCTACAGCAACGCTTTTTTTTAAATTACGTTTGACAACGTTTCTCTCTCAGATCCATCGTTCGAAGACATGACGTTTGTCTGAAGGACAAATTCTCGTTCCCCATGCCTGTCAGTTAAAGGGAAATTTTACGTTAATTCACTTTCAAACACTGTAATCATTCAACTGCCCAAAAAGCCTGTCGATCAATAGTCAATATCAACAGTGTGTACATACGTCAAGGATATCATTCGATACTGACCTTTCTACATGGTTTAGGCATTGCACACCATCTTGACCACCGACTGCATACAGGAAGCCATCAAGAACAGCAACGCCCACACTTGTCCTACAGGATGTAGTAGGCGCCACATCACATGACCACTGATTAGTTTGAGGATCATACCTGTAGTAGTAATAGAAAAAAAAATCACAGTACTCTCCTCATCAGTCACATAAGTGTAAAACTTACCAACAAGAATGAGAGCAGTATGTGTCTATTATGAAAGTACAAATTGGCTACTAAAAAACTAACCGCTCGATGCTATTGAGATAGGACTGGCCGTCATGGCCACCAACAGCATATAGGAGATCATTCAAGACTGCCACCCCAACGCCACATCTTCTTTTGGACATGGGCGCTACCATTTTCCAGTCGATTGTCTGGGGGTCAAACCTCTCTACAGACGCAATGGCATCTCCACTGCACCAACCTCCAACTGTAACACACCAGTTGTTACAAATCAAATGAGCTCCAGACCATCAATATTTAGCATGATAGGTTACATGCTACAGCTTCGACCTACAAGCCAAAAAAGTTACAAAAGGCCTAGGATTCAACCTACAGTTTAGTTCCAATGTAACATGACACCTCAGGGGGCGAGACCTCTTTTCGGACTGACTCTCTTTTGGCAAAAGAGGTTTTTTATAGTATCCATGACAGGGTTATTCAGTAACTTCTACTTTCGACCTCTTTCAGAGAGACCTAATTAGGTGTCTTTTCTCGAAAGAGAGTCTCTCTCTCTCTCTCTCTCATTTCTCATTTATTTGGTAGTGATCTCGTGTATTATCCTTTGTTCATCCATTACCACATCGGTAATTTTGATGTTTTCTCATCTCTTAAAGGTAAGTATATTTTCAATACATATTATCGATTCAAGAGTAAAAACGTCCAAGTATGGGTTGAGGTAGGCCACGGGAGCTATTCAGTAAAATAGACGAACCCAAGAGACACTGGAAGAAACGGTCTCCCGAGGGAGACTATCTTTCCCCGGAGATTTTCAAAATAGATAACCTCTTTTCACAATCTCTCTTAGTGAATAGGCCCCCTGGTTGAAAATCACAGCAATGAGCTAATTTCTCTCCTACAATCTGTTGAAGACATGATCACTTGAACCCTCCACAATTTATGGTAAGTTAGCACTCAAATTAGAAAAAGACTGTGGGTGTGCTTACCAGCAAACAAGACCTCTCCTCTCCGTGTGGGCTTCCTGGGTCGCGTGCGAGGCCCTTGCATTAGAGGACGTTCCTGAGGGAGAAGAAGGTAGTTCTTTGCTTCATCCACAAGGTCCCTGCAAGCTTCGTCGCTCCTCACCAACAAATCCGAGCCAACTGTGCCCACCAGGAATTTTGGGCTGAGCAGAGGGAGTCTTACATGCTGGAGAACCTGTACAGAAATCAGCTTCCCTGAATGAATGTGACTTAGTCCAGATTAGGGATCTCTATAGCCTATTCAACTAGTTAGTGAAGATAATGAGAAAACAAACAGCTTTGAAGTTCAAATCGATCTACCAGATTTCATTCCTCAATATTTATCCGTTAACACCAGTTGCTGTTTTCCCTTAATTCCTTGGACAACAATGAATTCCAACTTTATGGGGATGGGAGTTGATCAGGATATACTTTTTGGGGCATTCCACATGATTACTGGCAACATAAAAAACTACGATGATGGGACGAATTACCTGAGGAAGATGTTGTCTACGATCAGACACATTATATTTGACCCATGACATAACTGCACTGAAAACTTGTTCTTCGGATCTAACGTTCAGCTCATCACTCGATATTATGTCAACCAACTGACTAATAGGGAGGAGTAGGAATTCTTCGCTTTCCATAACCTGCAATCACACCACATACTTAGAGTAATTCCAAGACATTAACACAGTATAGGTAATCCCTAGTACTGATATGCCGAAATTGAGTTACAACCAGTGTGAAAACTGTTAGGTACATAACGAACGACTTGATGACAAACGACAAAAATGACAAACCATCAAATTACGTCACTCTAACTAAGCAGTCGGAGTGGCCATTGCACAGTTTAGATATTCAAAACAACAACTTGTAATTGACGTTGGAGGATTGACGTTCGTCTCACCTCCTGGAAGTTGTGTTGAGTGAATTTATCCGCTATCCTCAGCAACTCCCGGCAGGAATGAGTATCTGCAAAGGCTCGAATACCTAAGCAGTTGGAGGGGTCTAGTTGGCGCTTCAGAAACTCGCAGCAAATGTCTTGAATTTCGGCTAATTGGAGGAGGCAAGCTGAAAAGCCAAAATGCTCATATTTCATGTTTTAACGACACTACAAACATTTCTAAAGAATTGCAACCCCACCACTGGGAGCCTTGGGATTCCATTCCATAACCTCATTAAGAACTCAAACTGGCTTAAGAAAATGCTCTCTACCTGAGGCCAGCCTAAAAGAACCTTGGGACTCCGTACAGTCTGCCTATATGGTCATGTACCAAGAAAACTACCTACATACAAAAAGTAAAGTAAACAGCCATTCCATGCTAGGGCTTTTTCATCAGCCCGCCCTGCCGGTCAATGGGAGGATCGGAATTCGATATGATCATTTCGCTCTTCACTTGGCTACTCACTGCTTCGTCCACTCGAGTGGAGAAGGGTTCGGCCAACAGCTACACGGGCTTGGACGTGTCACGGCGGTCAACCATCCAAGTACTAACCACGCTTGAGGTATCTTGCGAGTTTCTCACTACCTACATACATACTTTATCATTATATTATATTACAGTAAGTAAATGTAGGAACAAAACAAAAAACAATCTAACTATAAAAATAGTGATAGCACAACTAGATGAAGATTATATTGGCAGTACCAAATACTCTGCATCACCTTGGTAGCTGTTTCAACAAGTCACATCCTGACATTCCTGACATGAATACATTCAACGACCAGCTTTCACAATTTGAAAATGAAATATATTATTTATCAAACTGAACAACAGGAATGCGACCCACAGATTTCATGGCCCGTAAAAATGGACTGGAAAACCAAATTAATCGCATAAATGTACCAAAATAAATAGAGCTGAATTACCTGAATTCTATGCTGATTCTGTCAGAATACTTCATTAGGTTTCATTGGTTACCACTCTTGTTACTATTACAGACATGTACTGTAATATAATAAAAATGTGATGTCTTCTTGATAAATGACCCAAATTTCTGTATGACTGGCCTCAGGATGATGTGACGGAGTTCCAAGGTTGACACAACCGTCCACGCTCCCCTCGGGATGGATCCCACACAAAATTTATAAGCTGCCTGGATTAGGCAGGGATTACTGTAGCAGTTTTAATGAGGGAACGGGACAGAATCCAAAGCCATCAACCACCATCAACTGGGAACAAGAAGAACATGAGTAGATGTAACAATATACCTGCAGGGAGAAGTGTCTGAACATTGGATTCTTCAACAACTATATGCGATGTGTAGCAGAAGTCTATGAGAAGTTCCATAGCGTGCTCATCTATGTCTCGGATGGTGACCTCAGTTTGCCGCGACTCTGCTAGCTCTCCAGTGAACATGGCTCTGAAGTAAGGACTGCATGCAGACAATATAACTCTGAAAAAAAGAAAGCTACCTTGGAGTAAAACTGAGAATATTGAGTGGTGAGCTAGATCAACTACATTAGCTGTAATGTGGGCATTAGCTGTGTTTATTGTTATAAGATTCGTTGGAGACATGATAGTAATACATACGGATAAACAACCAGCTGTTTGCTGAGTTAAAAAAAAAAATTGTACGGGTGAATCCCTCTAAATGACATGGAATCAAGTGAGTTGAAAGCATTAAAAGGATTCCTGGAAGGACTGACAGACCAACAGATACACAAATAAGTTCGTTCGGGAAGGTCAGAAGTTTTCCACCTCCAGAAAGTAGCCACTCATATACTTATACTAGTATACTCATGTAAGAAGCGAAAAGTGGACATCAATGCAAAAATAGAAGCGATCGGATATAATGAGGCGCAGCAGTCGAGAGTTTAAGCCAGGTTTACACTGGTCGAGTTGAAGGTAGAGCAGAGTGCGTTCTACTCTACCGACCAATCTACTAATCCGATTCTACCTGGATCATTCACATGCCAGTCGAGTGCCGCTTCCAAAAAGATATTAGATAGAAGAGAATTCTCTCTGTTGAGTTTCTGTTTTGCTTTCTATTCTAATCTAGTCGGTTTAGTTATTCTGTGCCATGTCTATTATAAAGCAAAAAATGAGAAAGTCTTTAACTCGTTTGTCCAGTGTTTTGTTGAAGGAAATGGAGGAGGTAGCAAGAAGGGATTACTCCAAGGGTAATGTTGGAGGTCACTCCTTATCAAGATTGTGTCTCTTCCCTTCTTCCAACTACCGTCTACATGGGTAGAGTGGGTGGAGTTCAAATTTTACCACCGTGCTAGTCGCTCCAACTCTACGACTTAGGGCAGGTTTCACCACTAAACCATAAACTCGGTTTATCGGAAACCTAGTTCAACGTAACCGATCGATTGATCTCAGTTTAAAAAGTTTTGAGTTTCACGAAGTTAAACGAGTTTCTAGGATCGGAGTTCATGTTGAACTAAGATCGACGAAAACCAAGTTCGAGCTGCTGTTGATCCACAGTTTGAACTCTGATTTGGAAGGCAGTGGTTCGATTATTCGATAAGGTGATAACGAGGTAAAATTGGGGGTGTCAGCTGTTTTTATAAACGCGGGAAGGAGAAGCCCAGCTAACCATTTCTGTTTTTGCTACGCTCCTACGCTGTTTTTCCCCTTTTTTTCTTGCTAAACATAATGTTTTTCTGTGCTACAATGTCGGTTATTTCTATGTTCCAATTGCATATCACTTGCACGTTCAGTGAAAAGAATCCATTCCTATTTCGGAAAGTTTCTGGGATTTCACCACCTAAAATAAACATAGACATGAAAATTAGAGCAAATTCAGACTTTATTCGCCAAATTTGGGTGGAAAGGCATTTAATTCGAAGGAGTTTGGAACTATTACGTTACACGTTATGTTATGCATTATCAAGTTGTAATTACTTGGATAATTTGAGCACATACCTGGAGATTGCCAGAATTTAATCTATGGCAGTGTCTATGGGGCACCGATCTTTCGGGAATCTACATTTCTGGGAAAAAACCCCAGTTGCGTTATAATATTGTTGAGTTCATCACTTTCATCAGCGTCGAAAATCATGTTAACAACTCGCACTATTGATCGAGACATTGTTGATGTGAATGGATAAGCGGGAGGGAAAAGTAAACTTGAACCGAGTTTATCACTGCTGGCCGGCCAAAATCCAGCGTTCAACGCTGAACTCCCGTTGAACTGAGTTCAGGGTTAAACGCCCATGGTGAAACCCAACCTAACGTACAATCTCCGTTTACGATTTTAACCGCGATTTGAACTGAGATCAACACCTTCGTTTATGTTGGTGTTGATCTCAGCTCAAATCGCGGTTCAAGTTTACTTTTCCCTCCCGCTTATCCATTCACATCAACAATGTCTCGATCACTAGTGCGAGTTGTTAACATGATTTTCGACGAAGATGAAAGTGATGAACTCAACGATGTTAGAATTCGCCGTCCGAGGCAATTCCGGTAGAGGACAGAGCATTTTGATGAGTGATTTTGTGTCGAGATACCGACTCTTGAAAGAATCTACTAAAAATAGGTAACTACATTGTAAAGTGAATGTATTTTCAGCAGACAAACCCAAACCGAACCATCCAAAACCACTTTTTCGGTGTGCATCAATTATTATTCAAAGAGCTGATGATAAGAATTCAACGAGACTACGCAAGCTGTGTGGGCTACTCCACTGCACAAACCAGGAAACGTATTTTGCAGAGAGAAAAAGCCGACGTAATGGGAAAATGGGTCTTAGGATAAAAATTCAATTATGCCATAAGTAGTCGTGGCATTGAATTATAGCGTTTATATTAATTTATTTTCTGTCTGCAGTTAGAGGTCGAAATAATCACATGCTCGCCATTTAAGCAAGTGATATAAGGAACGTTGTCACTTTCTGAAGGTTCAAGTAATCACCAAATGTAATATTTGTCATAAATGCAAATTTGGTGACGAAAATGAATGCGTAGGAAATGGTGGAAGAGATGCAAAATAGTATCGATTATCTCCCAGTGGCTTTCTACTAGGTCGCAGAGAACCTCGCGCTCACTGGCTGTGAAAATCGGCTCTCTCTTGACTCGTTTTGGTTCCATTAGGAATCAGGGACACAGAACACGAAAAAACAACTATGTTTAGCGGGAAAAAAAACGGGAAAAAACAGCGTAGCAGCGTAGGTAGGGAAAGCAAAAACAGAAATGGTTAGCTGGGCTTCTCGTTCCCACGTTTATCAAAACAGCTGACACTGGTAAAACGAGGTAAAATTGGGGATTTTACCTCGTTATCACCTTATCGAATCATCGAATAATCGAACCACTGCCTTCCAAATCAGAGTTCAAACTGTGGATCAACAGCAGCTCGAACTTGGTTTTCGTTGATCTTAGTTCAACATGAACTCCGATCCTAGGAACTTGTTTAACTTCGTGAAACCCAAAACTTTTTAAACTGAGATCAATCGATCGGTTACATTGAACTAGGTTTCCGATAAACCGAGTTCATGGTTTAGTGGTGAAACCGGCACTTAGTAGTCAGTACAGTCAACTCTACTCTACTGAACGTGTTTACTGAATAATTCTACCCTAATAATTCTAGAGTGCATTCTACTCTAAGGACCACTCCACTAATCCAACTCTACTCTACCTGGATCATTCATATGTCAGTCGAGTGCTGTTTCCAGAAAAGCATAGTAGAGAATTCTCTCTGCTGCGTTTCTGTTTTGCTTTCTATTCTAATCTAATCGGTTTAGTTTTTCTGAGCCACGCTATTATAAAGAAAAAAATTAAGAAAGCCTTTACTTCGTTTGTCCAGTGTTTTGTTGAAGGAAATTGAAGAGGTGTTGAATGAGGAAGCAAGAAGTGAAAGAAGGTAATGGGTCAGAGGTTTGAAGATCCGGATGAGTTTAAACTTGTTATGTGTCCTGAGGCATTCGAAAAATGACTTCGCATGATGTCGCCATTGCTCAAACACAACGATACTGAAATGAGGGATGCCATCAATGTTGGAGGTCACTCCTTATCAAGACTTGTGTCTCTTCCCTTCTTCCAACTCTACTCTACCGTTTACACGTGTAGAGTAAAGCCGGGTTTATACTGGTCGAGTTGAAGGTAGAGTAGAGTAGAATTATTTATTCTACCCTACTCGTGTAAACATTTTCAGTAGAGTAGACTCTACTGACTAATAAGTGGTACAGCTGGAGAAACTAGCACGGTGACAGTGACCCTACTCTAATGACTCCCCCACTACCAAAATTTGAACTCTACTGTTCACTCTACCCACGTAAACTGTAGAGTAGAGTGTGAAGAAGAGGAAGAGACACAAGTCTTGATAAGAAGTGACGAACATTACCCTAGTTATGGCATCCCTCATAACAGTATCACTGCTTTTGAGCAATGGTGACACCATGCCAAGTATTTGGTCTATGCCTCAGAAACATTCTCATCACAAGTTTAAACTCATCCGGATCTTCAAACCCGACGTCTTGCCTCCTATTCTATTCAACACCTCTACCATTTCCTTAAAAAAAAAAAACTGACAAACGAAGTAAAGGCTTTCTCAGTTTTTTCTTTATAATAAACATGGCACAGAAGAACTAGACAGATTAGATTAGAATAGAAAGAAAAAATGAAACTCGGAGATTTCTCAACTATACCTTTCTGGAAACAGCACTCGACTGACGTGCGGATGATTCAGGTAGAGTAGAGTCGAATTAGTAGATTGGTCGGTAGAGTAGAACGCACTCTACTCCACCTTGAACTCGACCAATGTAAACCCGGCTCAAGTGGTAGAGTGAACAGTAGAGTTCAAATTTTTGTAGAGGGGGAGTCAGTATAGTCACTCTACCACTGTGCTAGTCGCTCAAACTCTACCACTTACTAGTCAGTAGAGTGAACACTACTTTACTGAAAATGTTTATACGAGTAGGGAAGAATAATTCTACTCTTCTCTACCTTCAATTCGACCAATGTAAACCCGGCTTTAGGGTAAAAAGGGATTAGGCATGATGACATATGGCAGACTAACTGGCCAGAAGGGGGTGTACACAGGCTATTCATAGAAAATCATGGAAAAATTACCTATGAGCAAAAATTTTTCTCGATCCAACATTGAGTACGACATCACAAAGCTCGCGATGACGTCTCAAGACGTGAAGTTCGTTGAGGGTGCTGCGTGGGTGCTTCTCGGACGTGTGTGAAAGACGCGCAGGGGATGGAGCCCTTTCACCACCGCTACCCCCACTCCCTCCACTCACTCCGGCTACCTCCGCCATCCTGCGGCCTGCCTGCAGCCGCAGAGGCGGAGAAGCCCAACCCCACACGGAGTCAATCTGAAACATCAAGGCACACAAATGAAGTTACTGAACAATCTGCATGAAACATTGCCAGCTTCTCTTCAAAAAACCAGAAGCTGTAAGCCTACATTTTCAGGGGACATTGCTGTCAAGGACCAGCTCTGCAACGTGATACAACGCTTAACTGAAATATGGAGGTGAGAAAGGGACAGCAAGGATGAAGTAGTTGAATCGACGGGCAGGCGCTGCGTGCCTCACAAGACCTTTAGAAAATGACGCATACCTATATACATGCTCGACTGCTCTACTAAGGTTGGTTGAGGATGTAAGGAATGGGTTCGGCAAGTCGTTGGTTACAATTAATATCCTCCTGGATTTTGCCAATGCCTTCGGATCAGTGGACCATGGCCGCCTGATAATGAAGTGGAGAGACTATTATAAGTTCAATACTACTGCCTGTACTCTCATCGAGTCATTTCTGACAGGTCGTTCTCAGGTTGTGAAGTGTGGTTCTGCTAGGTCAAGTGCCCTTGTTCTCAAGTATGGTGTGCCTCAGGGATCAGTAGTTCTTGGGCCCATCATGTTTTCCCTGTTTATCAACGATTTGCCACGTTCCATCCTGCACTCCAAATACCTACTTTTTGCTGACGATCTTCAGCTTTATGTGCAGTGTAAGGTCGAAGACATTCCTCATACGGTTGTAAAATTGAATCATGACTTGTCAGAGATACTTTCATGGGCTTTCGAAAACGGGATAATCCTCAACCATGCCAAGACCAAGGCTATGATTTTTTCTAATAATGATTTGGATATCTCCACCATCCCTACTCCTGTCCTGAACAATTTCAATGTCCATTACTCAACATCCACTCGTAACCTTGGTCTAATCTTGGATTCTCAGCTCAAATGGCATGAACATATTAATCTAGTTTGTAAGCGTGTGTACTATGCGCTGTTTCTTCTAAGACCTTTCAAACATTTCATTAGCCAAAACTTGATAAGTCATCTTGTTAAAAGCCTGACTGTGCCTTATTTTACTTATTCTGATTTTGTTTTTTGTACAGATTTGGGGGGCGATGTGTGCCGGAGGCTTACTGTAGCATTTAATGCTTGCATTAGGTTTATTGCTGCGTTGGGTATAAGAGAGCATGTATCTACCTCTTATAGTGTCCTTTTCAATAATAGCATAATTAATTATATGAAACTAAATGCACTCTGCTTCATTTATAAATACACCAAAGGCACTTTCCCAGTGTATCTGAGTGGTCTATTCACCCCTGCTCAATGTACTCGAGGTAAATACCTCTCCATGCCACGCCATGGCTCCCTGCAGAATGGTTCCTTAGCTGTTGTTGGTGGAACAAACTTCCTCTTAAGATACGAGGCTCCGCCTCTTACTCGGCCTTCCGGAGGCTCTGCGCTGTGTACCTTGAGGAGTGATGACAATCATTTTCTCCCCCCCCCCCTCACTCACTCAGTCTCTCTCTCTCTCTCATTCCCCCCATCCCTCCCCACCATCCAGCCCCCTATATTTTTCTGTACACCTGGTTTTTCCCATTCATTACTCTAACTCTCTTGCCTTTTGTTTTTCTACCTATATCTTTCGTTTTTTTTCTCCTTATTTGTCTCTTTTTGTATATTTTTTTTTCTCATATTAAAAACAGTGCGGTCTCGATTTTTCAATTTTATGCCTTATGTTGTAAGTTAATTGTACTATAGATGTACACTTGGTGGGACGTAGGTCCTTTTGTACATAAAATGAATAAATAAATAAAATAAAAAATACCACATAATGTCATGCCATCAATAACGCAGGCTGCAAAAGCCCGGTAAGCAGGAGGTAACACTAACTGCATCTGGCCCAAAACAAGAAAGGCCAAAACGTGGAACTCTGCAATATAACCGCTGTGACAAAACCAACTCCAATTGCTTCAATGCAGACCACGATGGGAATAGAGCCAATAAATTATCGGATATATCGTGTGTCTAATCCAGTAATGTCATTCGTCTCTCAGAAGACATTCACCTAGCTCTATGAGTACTAATAATGAATGAATAATGCTAATATTATGAATGCTAGCCCGGCAATTGTTAGTGTTACTAGCTTTTGGTATCAGATGGGTAGCAGACAGAAAAGTTCTTGAAGTTTCCTCAGATCGATCTGCCTTAGCTCAGCTAACTAACCATCAGTGAAGGCTCAATACCTCGAAGTACCTAGGTATCAACTTTTACTTCATTCGAAGCACTTCTTTCATTTTTTGGTATCATTCTCTTATCGATAGACTGTTACACCATCCAAGGTCTTATAACTATACTTACGTACTCCCGAATGAATTTCAACGACAGCTGCGTGTGTTCAATAAGATAATTATTTTCAACTAAATAGGTAAATCCAAGAATAATGGGTTCGTGCCTATTCACAAAATGTTAGAACAATAACAATATCGGTATCATGAGATGGAGATTTCGTTCGATAGGCACGTAACAACAGTTACTTACGTAATAAGTGATCCCAACAATGGCGAAACGCTTACCTTTACAATAGGAGTAGCTCAAATGAACCCTGTCACATACTCAACATAAAATTTATTATCACTTGGAACGATTTTCAGACGACCCACACTAAAGAAAGCGAAGGGTTGGGGATGGCGAAGTTTTCAGCAGCGAGCGCCGACCGACTGGCTCACGATCAACATGAAGTTCATTTACTATAGGTTGAACGTTGAACAATAAATGCTGTTTCGGAAAACGAGCAAAAAAATGGGAAACCTCAATTTCTGTAGGTAGGAAACGATTTGTTGAGCACTAACATTCCTTCCTAGTTTCTATCATAGCCAAAATGTCTGCCATCGTCGCCTCGTGACGTCACGGATGTTCAGAGCTGTCAGCTGGTCTAGTGATTGCTCTCTGAGTATTTGGTCCAGTACAACTATTAGCTCAAATCCTAACATTTCATTAAAACGCCTCAGATCCGAACTCATCCATTATTAATAATTACCCAATAAATTTTAGAGATTAGCATGTAAGAACCGACCTCACAGTTTTGATAAGATCAAAGGACAGGAGTAAAGAACTTCTTCCATGGAGTGTATTCACAAAAGTTAATTCTCTTTCATGGATACGTCCATGGAGCAGCGATCACGGATACTCCAAAAAAATAGCGTCGAGTTGGTAGGTATGTCTGCGGAAGGAATTGAATGAGGAAGAAGAAGAAGAAGAAGAGTTGGTATGACGAGTGGGTATGACGTTTTCTGTTTTCTGCCGTGTTAGTGTTGATTGTTGATAAGGATTTTGTTTGACGTGACAGGCACTCATTTTTTGGTCGTTTCATGATTAAAAAATGTTGATTTATGTAATATGTTTGAAATAAGCTCTTGAAGTCTCGGTATACTCGGTAGGTAGGTATCTGTTGAAGGTTTAATGTTTGTTGAAAGTAGAAACTCGAACTTGGTAGGTAGGAATCATGGCAGACGGTTTTTAGTTTGTACCTACTTACTTCCATTTCCATAATGCAGCTACTTCACGAAGTTGTTCTACCTACCTTATTTTATTCAAGAAACTATTCAGGAACTAGAACCTTGGATCAACTCTAGTTTTTACTTTGTTCGAAAGCAAGTTAACCCTTATAGCCACAGGTGTGGTGTTCTTTTTGAGATTTGTTGTGTTCTGTGCTAGTCATTCACGAGGGAGCGATGTAAACAATAAACATGTTAATCTCAAGGGCTTGAAAACCAGCGCCTAGGAGACGCATGCGTCCTGCAGACGCTCCTGCCGTATTTGATCATACGCTGTGGCTGTCTATTACGTACTTGCCTGAAAGTGGTGAAAGTTATTCAGTGTAATTTTTCTTGTCCTTCAATGAAATTCAATGATCGTTAAAAAATCTGATCATCATGAGCCAATAATAGCCGCAAGGCAGTGCGCGGCACTTGGGCAGTAAAGCCCAGGCCTGGAACGGCTAGCTCAATTTTTATTTTTCCTAGGTGACACGTAGGTAGTTGTAACTGCTGCTACACCTATGTACTCTTTCTTCATCTAGGAGCCAACAGTCTGAAGAGCACCAAGAAATAATGCGAACCCAAAAACATTTTTGGAGAAATTCCTCTCCAACAGTGGGTTATGCGCACATACCTTTTTATTTGTTAAATGAAAGTAGATTCCAAGAATTTTGAGGCCAACCGCACTCCTACGATGAATAGTTCTTTTTCTACGATTTTTCGAAGGGTCCAGCACTTCCTACGTCATTGCAACCCTATCGCGGGCAGGACTTCTAGGAGGAGTGCTAGAATATTTGAAAAACCATAGAAAAAGAACTACCACTTTAGGACAAAGTCACGGTTAGTGTCAAATTTCTCAGAATGGAATCTACTTTCATTCAAAAATAATATAAACCTCTCGTCACCCATGGGCATACTCCATTGTAGGTAGGTATAGAACGTAACCTGTAATGCAATGAAAGCAACGCATTGTGCTGCAATGATGTAATGGTAGCTTTGTTCCAGCCAACGGGAGTTTTGTAATGAGTTCTTCACACAACCCACTGCGCATAAAAACTTGTTCCAACCACATCGAGCATTGAAACTGTTCACTGATATAAGTTTTATCGATAGTGTTCCAACCGTGTCAGATCCAGGAATTGAGTTCTCCGCTCCTTAACATTCAGCACTCAATTGGGGATGGGTTTTTCTACAGAACAGACGATAACCCTACTTGCCCCAAAATGTAATTTCCCACCAGCCTTCATGTTAAACTGATCTTAAAGCCTCCATGGACAGCTGATGAGTTCTCCAACTGAAACATTTCTAAAACTCATCCCCACCCTTCAGAAAAACTTGCATTCTTGTTTTGAAACGTTTTAAAACCATTTGTGGTGGCTGGAACATGCCTAATAATAATCTTGGTTGAAGTGGAATTGCAGGTAGCATTACAATTGTATGTTACAGGTAGCTAACCGGATTCATAAGACAGTGTGAGACAGTTGGTGAGCTCTTTGACTATGGTGGATCGAATCATATGTGCAGAGTTGGAGATCCGTAAAGCTCCACCCAAGTACATTTTTGACTTGGCCCAAATTCTTGATGTCGGTCAGGGATGGAAAGAGTTGATGGCAGTAATCCCTGATGGTGATCGCCCTCCTCTGCTCAAGTACACAGTTGAACACATGAGGTGAAGAGTGCCTTCTTATATAGCAATTATATTCTTGGTATTGATTTAATCCTCCACTGGAGGTCAGGGTGGATTTGCTGGTATTTTATAATATGGAACTTTGACCCTTTCCAGAATGATTGAAGAAGGGAGTCCCAAACTGAAGCGGACCTGTTCAGAAATTCTTCTAGACGAATGGGGCACAAGTGGCAGGTGTAGACCTCGAATGCAAGATCTCTTGGACCTTTTAACCAAAGCCCAACTTTTCAGAGCAGCGGAATTCGTATCCATCAATTTATTAAACAGTATGTTTCAACTCAGTAGTAGTAAAATAAGTAAAGTAAATAAAGTAACAGCCATTTCAGGCTGGGGCTTTTCGTTCGACTGCCCGAAACAACAGATCAGTGGTTCTTGAACTTTATCAGCAAGGACCTTTTTCAAAGAAATCTCAAGTCCTCATCTATGCACATAATATATAAATGTTTCTTTGTCCCGTACCTATGTGTTCTTATACCATTCATATGATTACGATGAAACTAGTGGGTTGTGCGCACGCCCACAAAAATTTCTGCATCCACCCTGATCAGCTGAGTGAGCTCTGAGACCAGTTTCTTTCCTTTTCAACGTTTAAGGCTCAAATTTGGAATGAAACTTCTGTGGGACTGGTGAGTAAAAATGGCAAAGTTGGTCCTGTCCTGAACAGCTGAGTGAGCTCTGAGACCAATTTCAACATAATTATGAGGCTCAAATTTGAAATGAAGCCTCTGTGGGACTGAACACATTCTTTCTTTGGTTGGCATTGCATGCAGGTTACAGCTAGTGAGCGATAAAATTCACTGGAACTGCCCATTACTTCCTCTCTGTGAGAAAGCTACACTTTTTGTCTATTTGGCATACGTTTCCTGAATTTCCACACCTACTGGTGGGATGTATCACAACAATTTAAACAGTGAACCTAACGAATAAACTGAAACTGTGTTAAAAAATTACATATTTTTACAGAACCGACACTAGAGCGTCCATTGGATGGCCCAGCAGCAAAGGTTACAATTCCTGATCCTGACAGTCTTCCTGTGAAACCCACAGCACCACAGCTTTCTTCAACCAACACTGTCCTGAAAGCCGGCACTCCCTCAGGACCTTGCCAGTCCCCTCAACTTTATGATCCTCCTAGTGCAACTTCGACAGCAGAGTACACTGGCCAGTGTGAAGTGACCCGACGTATGTGTCAAGAGCTGAGTTTGAGGTGAACAACTACCTTGTACATACTTATTTTGTATTGATCTTGAGTCAAATAGATGGGTGCTTAGCATTAATGCTCGTCTTAGTATTAAGTCGTTTATTGTTCCGGTGAAGATGGGGTCGTTTTGGTGGAAGACTAATCGAATCCCTTCTTAGCTGGTGGTAATATCGCTAGTCCAGAGGGGGGCTCTCGAGGGTCCACCGTCACTCTCCTCACACTCTGTCACATGGTAGCAGAGCATGGTTTGATAGTATGTGCTGAGTAATTCACCATAACTCCATCCACTTTTTTAGGGCTTTCCAGAAGGATAAATAAGCCCCCAGCAGGATTCCTTTACGAACATCCTGCCCCTTTGATAATACATTCATCTATTGGTTTCCCCACCCCCTTAAGATTGTCAGTATATTTAAAATATATTGAGCTCATTTGAAGGCTATTAATGCCGTGTCCCAATTTACAATTCCCAATAGTTGTGAACCACCTGGAGGTTGCCCAGTTGAGCACAATTCACTGGACAACAACCTCTGACAACATTTTTCTCCACCAATACTTGTATGTAGGAGCTTTGTTCTCCACCAGTAAATATTATTGAGGTAGTACCATTACGATGGAGGTTAGTCATCTTGAAGTGGTTCAGTTGCCCTTTCCCAGATCTTCATACTACTTTTCAACCCCCCTTTTCCCTCTCATGCTTCTGCTACCCAGAAGTATGTCATGTGCGGAGGAGTGTGACAGTGGCTGTTCTCGAGTCGTTTATTGTTCCGGTGAAGATGGGGCGTTTTGGTGGAAGCCTAATCGATATCCCTTCTTAACCGGTGATAATCTCGCTGGTCTAGGAGGGGGACTCTCGTGGGTCCACTCCTCACACTCTGTCACATGTTTGGTACTGATTATTGCTATTTGGATGTTCAAGGAAAGAAGAAATGCATGGAGTCCATTCTTTCTCGTATCATGAACTTCTGGAAGCCACAGATCATTTTGATGACTCACTGCTGCTTGGGAAAGGTGGATTCGGGTGTGTGTACTTGGCTGATTTTCGTGGTATGGGGCATTTGGCGGTCAAAAAGCTGCTGAGTGATGGGGCTGTGGTACCAAATTTGGCTGGTGATCAATTCAGCAATGAGTTACTGATTATGTCTGGTCTCTTGCATCCAAACGTCCTCAATCTCATTGGCTACTGCTGCGATGGACCAGAATTATTCCTATTGTACCCTTACATGGTTCGTGGTTCTCTCCAGGACAGATTAGAATGCAAGGTAAGGTTTCACATGTGTTGTCAGTTACTTTTCTGGAACTGTTTGTTCTCAAGTTAACCTAGGATATCATGGCTAAACTTTGTATTTTTATAGGGAGGTACAGAACCACTGAGTTGGTCTATAAGACTGCAAATCGCTATCGATACTGCAAAAGGTCTTTGCTACCTCCACTCTCAACTTCCTAAACCTCTGGTACACCGGGATGTAAAAAGTGCTAATGTTCTATTGGGACAAGAATTCAATGTCAAGGTCAGTTAGTACTAATGACTTAAATGCTTTCAAATACTACATGAATCTCCTATTTTATGTAGGTAATGTAATATTGAATTCCATTTTACATTACTGGGTTATATATTTTCTGGCCCAGATTGCTGATTTTGGACTTGTGCGGCATGGATCAGCAGGCACACTCAGTAAATCAATTGCGATGACATCTACAGTTCTTGGCACTTCTGCTTACATGGCCCCAGAGGCTTTCCGGGGGGATGTATCAGTTAAAATGGATGTGTTCAGCTTCGGAGTGGTAAATACCTAGCACACAATGTGATGTTGTAAAACATTTTCATTTAATAGCAGATTGATATGAGGAGCTACCCTATTTTGGGTTTGCACCAGAATGTGAAGTACTGAATGAAACAACCAAGTTACCAAGTTATCTATTTGTATTATACATGATTGATTGTTGTTTCCCTTGTAGCCAGCAGGTGTGCATGCCTTGATGCCCCCACCGGGTCCGTGAAAGTCACGTTCCGATTGTTGTCTAATGCTCCCATATCTAAATATCTCAGCACTCCGATATCGATCATGAAGCCAGTGGTAATCATGAATTCAACAGTGACGGAGTGGGTTAGAGATGGCGGGCGTAATATATAGAGACTTATCTCAAGTTTATGTCCTAGTATGGGATACACCAGCCTAGGTGAGCAGTAAGAAACCTTGGATCAGCAAGTGGATTGGACGGCAAGAAGCTGGGATTTTTAAATTTGTAAAAATTGTTTCCTATGATGTCTGTCCTCACTTCACACTTCAACACCTACGCAACACCACCTACATTTTCGATAATGAACCTTAGGAATCGAGCATGAAAAAAAATTTAAACCCCTCTCTCAAAATCTGATTGTTTACGTTTCAAGGGACGTAGAATCCGGAAATGCAATAAAAAATGTCTGTCTGTCCGCCGTACTTCTTACTTTTCTTAGTTACCATGAACCGAAATTCATGAAATTTGGTTTGTAGGTCCCGTTTGGGCTCTAGTTGGTCCGCGAAGCTCAGCGTTAATGTCAGTCATCTCTAAGGGGTGAAAAATAGGCGTCGCGGTTCTCAAAACGCCGTAGCTCGAAAACTTTCAATAGAAGGGTATGGTTTTTTTAATTGATCTTGAACAATAATATAATTATTTGAGACCACCAGGAGCATTTTACGACCAGCCGTTTGTTTGCACCGAAAAGATTCGTCAACATGATCATGAATCAAACTGTGTAAATCCGGCCCAGATATCATCGCTAGGGATTACCTGATTATAATCACGGATGGCCGTATGAAGTCGAGTTGGTTGTTCTGTGATATTGTTCCATTTGAAAAATGATGGCTCTTTTGGATTTTGTTGAAAGGTACCTACTTTTGCAACTTCAACAAGCGTTGAAGTATTATTGGGTAAATTATTACACTAAGGTAGATTATTACACAACGGTTTATTATACGATCTACGCAGAAGGGGCATCTATACAGGTAAATTATTACACAGCGGTGTTATTTACCTTATGCTTCATGACTAACTACAGATAATTAATGATTGAGTCATTGCAGTGGCGTAGCTGGGGGGGGGGGGGGGGGGGGTTAGTGGTGGTCATACCCCCCCCCCCCCCCCCGTTGGCTCAAAAACTTTATCACAAATTAAAATAAAATCTTAAAAATGATAATCACAAAAGTACCAAACAAAAACAACAATAACAGATTAAACGGTAAATCAAACTGATTAAACTGTTGAATAATTATTACATTTATTTGATTACTAACGATCTGTCCCAAAAATTTGATCCACTCTTTTTGACAAAAATGCTTACATATCGAAATAGTCCCTCACCGTCACCTTCCCACACTTCAGGTGAATAATATTGATTTTAGCCCTTAATACCAATTGTTGACCCCCCAAAAATCCAAATTAGACCCCAACTCTTTGTGAAAAACAACTGAAATGGTGTTTTCCGGTCTTCACTCATCCTTCCATACCACTTTCAGTGATTTTATATATCAATTTTAGCCGTTTTTAACAAGTTTTGACCCCTAAAAACTCAAATTTGACTCCCTTCGAATTTTTGAAAGTTGCTCATCCTTCTGTTTGGCAAGAAGAACATTTTGGCGAAATTTGGAATTTTTATCACGTAATCAAGGTCAGATATCGTCTGGAGTGACACATAAATAAATATATATAATATACGTATAAAGTTTTGTTAAAATCTAGAGATGAAATCAGGATGCTCTGAAACGGATTTGCCTATAACATAATTTCAAAAACTTATTTTCTGAAAATTTTGGACCCATTGCAATAGCTTCATTCCTTGAAAATTCGCGAACATTGTTGCCAAATAATCTATACTCTGTGGGGAAAAACCGGGATATGCCTACTCCTTATTGATTACTACTTGTATTTACCCATGTTTTTGTTAGCTTCGGACGTTGTAATTTAATGTTCTCTTGTATTTAGGTACTACTCGAGTTGGTTACTGGACTTTCCCCATTCGACGAAGATCGATCTGGCTGCGATTTGGTAGGTACCTTGATTTCTAATGTTTGTTCTCCACCAAATTGTTGATGATTATTGTACACTAGCGATGTCCGCTCGCTCATCCAAGTCATGTATAGATCACTGGCGTTTCTCATCAAATTTGTTTAGAAAGACCGCAATTATTTTTACTGCGTAATAGCGTTTTTATTGTCACCAGCCGGGCCAGTTCCAAGTTTTTCAGGTAGTCGTCTGATTAAGTTCAGCTTAACTAAAATTGAATATTTGCTTTTCAGGTAGTCGTTTGATTAAGCTCAGCTTAACTAAAATATTTATCATATTGACCAACTCTTCGTTCGAACTTAATTTGCAGGCTAGTCATGTTGATGATATTGACGATTTCCACCTTCTCCTCGACAAGCGTCTTGATCTGGAAGACACCAGGTCTGTTGAAACTCTGTTTGATATCGCGCAAACGTGTCTCCTTGAGAAGAAAGCTAGACCTGTTATGTCGACAGTTCTCAAATCTTTGGAAGACTTGGCAGTTGTTTGACGAATTCCTGCTGAGTTCTGCCGTCCGTCAGCCAAGTTGAAAGCTACTTTTTAGATCGTCTGCAGATTTTGATGGGTACCATTTAGCTAACAGCGCTCTAAGTATTTACTCATCAAGGAATGTTGGAAGGGATCATACGATTATGAAAGTCCCCTCCCCAGTATTTCAAGGTTGGCTTATCAAAGAAAAAATTGAGTTATAATGATCACAGGAAACATAAATTCTGTTAGCAAGGCTCAATAGCAAAATCCCTTCCACCTCTTCTAAAGACAGTCAGCTATTAAAACCAACTGACTGAACTGTAATGCTGGTGTAGATTAATCTGCTGGCTGGCACCACACACAAGGCTTTGTGGACCAGAGTAATATTTTAATGTGCCTGAATGCCATTTCCACCTCTCATCAGCCCAGGAGGGACAGGTGAGAAAGGAGTTGCACGCCAGGAAGAAAGGAGCTGTAGACTCCCGGACACTATTTTGATCCATAACAGGGACGACAGGTTGAAAAGGCTCAACACTATAAGAACTGTCTCGAAAAATTGATGTCACAGGAAAGAAGCTGACATGCAGAATCTAAATAAATATCCTTGCTGTACACGTTTTTATTTTGTAGATGACCTCCATAGATCACTAGCAGAAATAATATTTTTGAATCTTATCAGCCTCAATGTTCAACTCTAGTCAGACGCTAATAGTGAATTGACATGATCGCTAAACTCCTAGGTAGGTAGCTTAAATATCTCCTCACAATAGTCTCACTAAGGACCCTACGTAAACCAGAGGACGCTCGGGAGTAGTAATTTTACGCTGTCCCACGTAAACAGCAAACACGAACTACCGACGCAACTTGAAGTCTTCATTCAAATTTATTTTATAAATAATAATTTATATGGAGCATAGGTTTTAGTAAACAGAAGAATCCGATAGCGATATCTTCACCATCGCCTCCATCTGTATCTATCCGTTCAAATCGGGCCATCTATAAATTCAAGAAGCTCAAACGCAAAATGTGAGCGGGAATTTTGATTTTGGACAACCAACAAGGAGTTGTTTCAACAGTGATCACAAGGGTTTTGCAACCTTGGTTGACTGGTAAGCGATAAATAAAGTAGGTAGCTACTAAGCAGCAGTTTTCAACTGTACAAAAAAGTTCCCTATTGAATAACTCTGATAAGTAGAACATTGAGCATAGTTGACAGAATTCAATAAAATAATTACCTACCAAAAGGTCTCCTGTTCCAAATAAATTTTATTTAAGGGATTTATTTGTTGCTTTCCGTCCTCCGCTAAACACTAACATCATGGATGATTTTTCCAAAAAGAAATAAGCGGCAATAATCTCGGCTTGACTAGGTATCGAGAAAAAGACACTCGTCACTTGGAGAAAAATCATGACAAGGGCAGCAAACATTTGTTCGTTGCTGTCACATGGGACATTGGCGCGGACACCGTGCACAATTCGCGTGTTCCTCTACACCGCCCGGTAGCTTCGTTCGTATACGCCACAGCACTTGGGACATAGCCTTTAACAGGAAAATCAAGAACGTGTAATTGAGGAAACGGTTTTATTAAATTAAAAAAATTACGCTTTAAGCGCGTACTTCCGCATAGGGAAAATAGAGCGCTTTCTGATTTCTTTAGCGGTCTTGAGTTTCTTTTCGTGTTTGGTGAGTGCGCGGCGCATAGCTCTCGTCTTCTTGGGCCTCAGGTCGAGGGGCTTGTATTTCTTTCCCTGGGGATCACAAGAAAATGATAAATTTAAGTAATTATAATAATATGAGTTGACATTAAAGCTCATTGCCCACGATAGTGCAATACGTGGGCTATCAACCTGTCCTCCCACAACCTGATCAGTAGCAAGGGGATCCTGAAGACATAGAGAAAGCAGACTGTAAAAGTGATTTACACAATTGCATATGCTTTTCGCGCTCCCAACTGGTTAACTGTAACTGAGGGAACAGCCTTGCAGAACCAACTGAAAGGCTACGAATGGGGGGGGGGGGGTTCCCCCAGTTAGAGAAAGCAACTTGCAAACATGACTAAACAAGAAGTTCATTGAATTTCCTTTAGAAATGACAGTCATGAACGATTACTGTATCATCGGCTGTAAACGTAGCACTATGGTTCTGGTGCACAAATGCACCACACCACACAATGCCTGTCTAAACCTCTAATCTGAAGATCCTTCCAAAAATTGTTTCACTGGATAACAACACGGTTACTTTATATAAACCTCCCGTTGATATGGTATTTATCAATTCGTCAAGGGAAGCATTGGTTGATTGGTAACGATAAATAATACTTATTGAAGATTGTTGTAGTGAGTAATATAGGTGGCATCAACTCAAGGGGGCTATGCTGGTACAGCGCAACATTGAGGCAGCGTAGGTAACTAAGCTATACAGGAAGAGTCACCGGTGCATTTTGTCCCCACTGTCCGATTTATTCCAGCCTACAATCTCTGTGAAATCAACATTATTTAGATTTCATCTAGTCCTAGATTAATATTAATATATATAGTGTTTCTGTTCGGTGTGCGTCGTGACTTGAACAGCACTAATAACTTTGTTCAGCTTGTGATCCTGGCAGCACTGATGACTGTGTTCACCACAGGCCTAATTTACTTGTCTTGATATTCATTTGTGCGAGATGTAAAACTGTTTCGCGCTTTCCTTTGGAAAAAATTATATTACAGTCACTTTACTCATCGTGAACACAGGATAAAACAGTTTCCTGAACATATTAAAACGCTATTGGGCGCCAACCTGCTGCGAAAATTCGTATTTGTGACGGGGTCGACCCTCAAGTACTCAAGCTGGAGACCGATGCAATGAGTATCTCAAATGTGACGATAGATTTACTTAGTGAACTAGTTATTGCTCAGTCGCGAATTTTCACGATGAACTTAAACAGTCGCGAATTTTTTGACATCAGCACTTAAAAAAAGGTCATCACAAAGAGATATCGCCACATCAATTTTTGGCCTTTGGATAGGTTAGTAGAAACTCAAATTGCCTACTTGTAAGTTTGTAGAAAATCTTAGATCGCATTTTTTTCTGAGTTAGAACTCGTAGGAAAATAGCAGAATCTAGAATGCCTAGGAACTTATAAATCTACAGTATTATTTGGAGAATCCTTAGTTGAAAAACATCGAGACACACAGGGAGACTCCCTGCTAACAGATCTCTCATCTATCAGCCCATCTCCTTTTCTCGTGTACTTATTTTTCGACTATGGGCATCGCCCTCCAGCTGGGCGATATGGGGTGGGTATGCCAGCTTAGATGTTTATAGTTCAAAATCCTGGGGGAGGGGAGGGGGTGATAAGGATGTAAAGGGCAGAGTCCTCTGCTTTGCTAGACTTTTGGTTTATTATTTCAAATAATCAACCTTTGGAATCGAGCACGAAAATTTTTTTGTTCTCCAAAATCAACATATTATGATGGTTTCCGTTTCACATAGAATCCGAAAATTGAATAAAAAATTCATATATGGCGTTTTTTTCTTAGTTGCCACGAACGATTGGTTTGTGGGTCATTTGGTTTGTGGGGAAGTTAGTCGACTGAAAAATAAGGGTTGATTTTTTTACAGTTATAAATTGATCTCGAACTTGAGAATTTTTTGAGACCACCCGGAGCATTGGAGCCGTTCACTCACAATAAGGTCCTGAAGTTGCAAAAAAGCTTCGTCAACATGATTGTGACTGGAACGGTAGGTATACATCCAGCCCAGATGTCATTGCTAGAGAACAGCTGATTATAATCATGCATGTCTGTATGAAATCGAGTTGGTTCTTCCGTGATATTATTTCATTTGAAGAATGATGGTTATTTTGGATTATGTTGATAGAGGTACTTTTGTAACTTGAACAAACGTTATGCTTCATTAAAATAACAAAAATTATAGAATTCTTGGATTTGTTCAAACAATTGACCTTGCACATATTTGCATGTGTTTACACTTCACAAAGCAACAAAGCTGACCGACAACAAGAGAGAGGATGTCCCTGTTTCAGAAGTTACCTACCTCTTACTGGCCTTTCCACTACGATACCTTGCCGATACCACCTATTGAGATCGTTCCCATTTATCCGTTGATGTGTAGTTGAACTTGAAACCAACATTGCCCATGCAATGAGTAAATTTAACTCAACTCGCGCCGTTTTCCACCAGGCCAAATTTAAATTCATCAAGTTGTTGCAGAATGAAAATGAAGCAAACGCCATCTAACCCCAGCGGCAACTATATATACTTCAGTAACCTTCTCATTAACATTACGAACCAATAAATTACCTGAGTTTTTAAAAACCTGGGATCCAGTTTCAGAATTAATGAGGAATAAAGGAACAGGTACTGTATAAGTATTATTAATGGAACTACACGCGGCTAAAATCGTTGCTTCAAAGTTTAGTTTCTAATGTAAACTGAAAAAAAGGAATTTTCGCCAAAAATTTTGGTTTATTATGTTCAATAACGAACCTTAGGAATCGAGCATGAAAAATTTTTACACCCCCCCCCCCCCCCAAAATTTGATGGTTTCCGTTTCAAGATTTGTAAAATCCGAAAATGCAATTTGAAAAAAAATCTGTCCGTACACCGTACTGAGCACTTTTCTTAGTTACCATGAACCAAAATTAACGAAATTTGGTGCATAGGTCCCGTTTGGGGTCTAGTTGGTCCTCGAAGCTCGGCGTTACTGTCAGTCAACCCTAAGGGGTGAAAAATCGGGGTTGAAATCTCCAGGACGCCGTTATCTCGAGTTTTTTTACGGTTTTAAATAGTTCTCGAATTTGGAGTTTCTTAAGACCACCCGGAGCATTGTACATCCAGCCGTTAGTTCACAGTAAGGTCCAGAAGTTTGCATCAACAGGCATTTTCCACAGCAGGGTAAATGAAACTGCATACATTCAGCCCAAATATCATCACTAGGGACGCGCTAACAATCGGGAATTGGCCCGAGACCATCATTGTTAGTGAGCACCTGATTATGTTCACGGAGTATAAAGTCGAGTTGGTTGTTCTGTGACATTATTCCATTTGAAAAATGGTGGTCTTTTGGAGTTTGTTGATAGGTAGTGAAACTTGAACAAACGTTGAAGTATGATTGATGGATAAATTATTACACAATGGTAAATTATTACACAACGGTGAATTATTACACGACGGGGTTCATTATACCATCTACGTAGAAGGGGCTGGAGTTTGTTGGTAGGTACTTTTGCAACAACCGTTGAAGTATCACAGCGGTAAATTATTACTCAAAGGTAAATTATTGCAAAACGATTCATTACACTATCTACATAGAAGGGGCACCTACGCAGGTAAATTATTACACAACGGTTTATTATTTACCTTATGCTTCCGACCAAATAATTAATGATTAGAGTTATTGAATCCAGCGCATTTGTAGGAAACTTCAATTCCGGGGCCAGCTCCAGTATTCGATTTATGGCTTTCCGGGAGGGGGGGGGGGGGGGCTCGAGCGTATTGACCACAGAAAACAGTGATCTACGCAGAAGAGGCATCTATACAGGTAAATAATAAACTTTTGAGTAATTTAAAAAAATTGTAGTTTGAAGCCAGTTTACAAAAATAAGCAGTATATTTTTTTTAAATTAGGGTAAAAAAAGCCACAAAAATTATGTATTAGGACTGGTTCTCAATGGTGGTTGGCAAACTGACGCCTGGCTGGTTGCTGGCAAAGGTTCTCAATGCTGCCAACAACCCAACATTACGGCAAACCTTCCTGGCAACCTTCAAGAACCTCCCCTTGGTTTGATTGTGAGGACTTCTCAAAATCAAACCAAGGGGAGGTTATTAATTTATACATTTACGGATAGATCTATTAACAATCCATCCATCCACCTATAGGTTCCACCTATCCATCCTATGTAGTTCTTTACATAGTTTAGAGTGAGACACTAGCACTCTAAGCAGGATTTGAGTTGAACTACTCTGCAACTTACCTGATTCGTCATTTCCAGAGGAAACTCAGGAATTCAGATTTCACACTAGTTTTCTGCCTGGACTTTTCGAAACGAACACCTCATTATGTGGTGTTAATTTCCATTAGTGAACAGAATTTGGTTAAACCCACTGACTTCTTTGAGGAGCTACTTCTGTCCTCTCAGAAGTGTTCTTTAAAAAAATGGGTGGATTAACCAGGCATTTTCCAAGTGCGGTAACTCTGGCCCACCTGACTGCGGGCCGGAATAATTCTGAAGTAAATTTAATGCTCTGTCTATGAGTTTCTCTTAGAAGACTTTCCAGTAAAACCAAGATCTGGGTAAGTAGAAACAAAAATAATACGGAAAACGTTCAAATGGTTATTTATAAATTGACTATGTTCGCGGCCGATACCTCGAACACTGGGGAACAAGCTTTCTTATAGTTAGGAGTAACTATTTCCTGCTACCCACCGTCAACGAGATACAAATGAGGAACGGGACCCCCCTTCCCCCCACTAATACATTACCGAAGAGAGAAATTTTTCCATGTCCTCTACACACCCTTTCCCAGTTGACTGGAACTCTTCGACAGTTCTGGGGGTACAGCGTCTTGGTGATACAGCTTATAAGGCAAGTATGGTGGATTTCAACTGTGCAAGATGTTAAGGTTTTGAGTGATGAGTTGAAATCGTATTCCTTTAGAGCTCATCAGAGTGCACTTGTTGGATACGGCCCAACACTTCGCCCTCTAGCGCAGTTGAATCTTGTGAGACAAAGCAGTTCAAGTATCAGACTAATCACATGAACAAGGAACATGATATTGTTGATGTTGACCACATTATCTCGAAAGTTGCAATTGCATAATACCATTGACCTTAGTCTCCTAAACTACCACGGGTACGACTGATTTCAGTTTCAAGCTTATTACTCCCCGATATGCATAAAGCACCCAATTTTCAAATCCCAGTTTTTATTTGTTTCCCCGATTTTATGTCAATATTCTACCCACGAACAAATCCATTTTTCGTCAACAACAAGCGAAGTATTTTCGAAGAAATGTATAAAAGGAAATGACGGCAATAAATATCTCAAAGCAAAGTATTTACCTTGAAGAATTTCCTGAGGTTCTCCTTCTGCTTCTGGTGCATAACAATGAAAACTCTCGCAATAGCTTTCCTCACAACACGGCTGAAAGTGCAAAACAACAGCATCAGTACAGACAATAGACAGTGCGAGCAGATAAGATGGGTTTTTCACATTACGGCCGCGCACTATCTTTCCTCATTTCAAAATACAGGTAGGAACAGTACAGCATCGGCAAAACAATGAACAAAACATCCCATAGGGTAATACATGTATTACAGCGGCCGTCCCTTATGGTGGATCACTTTCACTCATTTGCAGATCGTCTGGAAGTGCATACGAGTAACTAACTGACTTATGATGATGATGAAGAATTCATTGTGTAACTTAACCACCTAATTTTGTTAGTAGTGACGCGATATGAACAGCTTACGAACATGTTTATTACAGTATGTGATGTTACAATCATAACAATGCCCCAAGAATATTGTGAATGAATTGATTGATCTTGGATTTCAACATACCTATTATTTCTCATATACTTACCTATGCCGTATGGCTCTATCAATCAACTTCAAGTGAATTGCTAAAAACCGATAGCCGAACTTATCAAAGCAGTACCTACTTACTGAATCTCATACGACGCAGAACAATGAAGTAGATACCGGCTGAAATTGGTTCAGACTGAAATCAATGTGAAAGAACAAAATCAAACTCACATTTTCGAAAGCTTGGAGGCGGCGCCACCCGTCACTTTGGCGACCCTCAAGTTCGTGAGTTCTGTTTTGAGCTCATCCAACTGTTTGACCAAATCTTTCTTGTCCTTGGTCCGGAGCTCAGAGCATTTGACCTTCCCCTGAAAAGCAACGCAAATTAAGAAAGGTATGAAACAAAAATAATTAACATGCCTCAAATCAATTGATCCGCGTATGGAAATCAATCCACACGCCACAAGCACACAACCATCGCATAGCTGCACTGATAACCAGACGATATCAAAACATGTCAAGTTTGGCCATAAAGCGGGTGGAGTTGGGGTCCGTGATACCGAAGTGTTCAGTTGCAAGCATTTCAACAGTCCTGCTTTAGAATCATTGCTACTGGCAAATCTCAGCATAATCTCTCACATGCGATTTAGCATCGCAAGTTTCCGCAATAAGAAATATAATTGTGTAGACGGTATTAAATAAGGCTGCAAGAATGTTACGATTCAATAAGTGGGTAAGTTATTGTAGGCACGACGCGTCATACAAAATTATATTTCTTATTGCGGAAACTTGCGATGCTAAATCGCATGTGAGGGATTAGGTATGCTTAGATTTGCCAGGAGCAATGATTCTAAAACAGGACTCTTGAAATGTTGGCAACAACACTTCTTCAGTATCACGGACCCGATACTGAATCACGTTTCCCGATTGTTAGTAAAAAACGCAGAAAGGTGGTTATTTCTAGATCTCAAGGCATTTAGTATGGCTTCAGGATCAACTCCGTTTGAAATTAATCCTGACGCGTCCACACCAACCTATACAAAGCCCCGTAACTCCTGTCAGTTCTAGTGGGCTGAAAGGCACGTGAGGCTCAGTCACGTGAACAATGTGACTAACATCTACAACCGTTTCAAAATGATTACAACTTAGTCTTGGCATTTCACGACCATTCAATATAAATCTAACGGATCGATGGTGTTGACACATTTCGGCAAGGGCCCGCAAGTATGATCTCCAAACGTTGAACTCCTAAAAATAACTTGAAAAAACCACAATATTCGTTAATGCACTCTTGCTCCCATCAGTTCCCGAGCAAGGCGCTGAACAATAGCCGCGCTTTGGACCGACAATTTATCAGCTATCGAAATTGTATCATAATTTTTCACCTACGATAAAAATAACGTGTAGTAACCAATAAAATAATTCTAAAATATGGGATCTCCCTTGATAAGGAGTATTTTCACTAGAAATTTCGTTTTATTTTCAACAGGATCCCCAAACACAGGAGAGGTTACTGATCCACCTCAGACTTTCGTTTCGCCTTGAAAACATGAAAAATGTGTTGTACAGATACGAAATTTGGTATAACAATCTTTCAAACAAGCGTAAGCGATGAAATACTTCGGATGATAATAGATGAAATTGACGAATTACGTACCATTCTGAGCGTGGATAACTTCGCGACAACAAGGAAGATTATGTCGAAACGTAAGGATCATGGATGCCAACAAACCAACGAATGCATAACGACCTGAAAAGTGAAAACACTTTTTGGTTGGTTTGTGTTGGTATGAGGTTTGCTTACCATTGAACTACCATGGACACAGCCAAAAGCAAGTTCCTGGTATAATTGTTTTGTTGAATATTTTTTTCCTAGGTACATTCCATTAATGTTTAGGCTCAGAACCTCAGAAGTGGCCAAGGCCTTATGTTTTCGTTTGTAAACCGCGAACACTTGTGACGGAAATCCGACTGCAACTGCTGCGCAACCTGTAACGACGTCAAACCTTCCCTAATAGGTACCTACCTCCTTTCTTCCATAAGGTACCTAGGTTAGAACTAAAAACACCTATCGCGCTTTCCATGTTGTATTCTGAAACCACTTTTTTTATGTCTATTTAAACAGCCAATTCGATTTCCCCTCTGACCACATCTACAAAAAACAGATATAAGTTAGCGATTTTTACAGCTTTATTCATATATAAAACAGTTTATTTTGTAAGTCACCACCCATTTAAATTCCCATCGGCCTCAATTACCATCAATACCATAAATAGAAGTGTCCTCTCAGCCTAGGCACATTATTAATGTAGGCATAACTATTTTCTAGCTTCCAGTGAAGCTGTATAAATGCGTTTCTTTAAATAAAAACAATATTGCCCACAAATACCACGTCCTACTGTGGGCTTCAAAAATGTAGATGTAGGTACCTACCTTCCCCTACACCTTTAACAGCTGACGGTTTAACGCATTTTTAAATAGACTTCTATAATAAAAAACGCTTCAAAGTCCTTGTCACTTATTATTCTATCGGACATACCTACCGAATGTTGCTGTTCATTTGTTTCTTACATGGGCAGTAATTGAAATAGTTATCGTTGATAGTTTCTACCTATTTTGTCCCCCCAAAAACACGATCTCGGCTCCTTTTTTCCCCTTTTTTTCTTTTCTTGTTTTACAGATTGTCTTTGAACGTTGATAGTGCCATATAATTGCCTTGATTCACCTGCTAATACTACTTCTAGCGGTATTATACAAATTTAGATGATTTCAGACAATTTCCCAGGTTTTTGACTCAAGATGAATTTCGGGAGCTTAACCTTCGTTACAACCTCAATTCTCACATCACAAGACAAGCTCGTTTTCACTAAAACCTGAAAAGAAACTCGAAAACCCCTATTGTTACACCCATTTTTCTACCCCTGGGTGTGGAGATTTGGAGCACATATAGGACCCAAATGGGGACCCAAACTGTGTGCGGAAGAACGACGATTTCAGACCAAAATGTAACGTAATTAAGGCTGAAACTTCGTTAGAACCTCAATTTTCCACTCTTTGGTCAAAATCGACTTCGTATTCGGTCTTCCCGTCCTAAAAAAATGGAACACGATTCCTCAAAAGCTCATGTTACTCAAATCTCAAACATGAGCCCTGTACCAGCTGACTCTTTGCCTCCTACAACTTCCCCTTTCATTTCTCCGTTTTTTGCCTTTGGCCTTTGTCAGAAGGGTTTTGTATGTTGAAAACGAATTGTCCGCATACCTCCAAGATGCCAAGTTGTGCGTGCAGTGGCAGTGTGTAACAACAATTTCCTTGGGGCGAGAACAGCAGGAACAGGAACAAAGCCGTCATTCTTCACAGTAGGTACCGGACTCAGTAACAAGTTAACTTTCCAACCTGAAAGCTTGTTTTCCTATTGTTCATATTGTTGTAGTAGAGTGCTTAATGAGTTCCCACATATAATATGTTGGCATGTTTCAGTGAAATACAGCAATGCTTTGTAATACCGTAAGTTTTTGTTTGTTTAGGGTAGATTCTGGTAGATGTACGTCTATGTTAGTGTTGACCTAACGAACTGTATATTTCTCTTTACTTAGGTTCTACTGTTGCTTGTCTCCTACTCGCTTTACTACTATTTGTTTTCTTTACTGTTATTTCAAAAAGCTTTCAATCAATGCATCCAACTGGAATGATTTTCCTTTCCACCAGAATACTCTAAATTCTGCTAATACATTCACTTCCATGTAGAATAGGTAAAACCTATTACCTATTACCTATGTAGGCACCTAATAGTTATTGTTTAATATTCAAGGAGTTCAACATAAATTTAAATAAATAAGCAGTTATATTATTATTTCATTTGTCAGTTATTCCTTCCATGAGTATTATCCTGGGCAGCATGTAGGTGATTTGATGTGACGTGATCGGCCTGCAAGAGGTAGGTAACCGTTTAAACTGGGAAATCCACCATATTTTTCAGGTCAGCATCGGTTCAGCCTTGGTTGAATGTTTCTCTATTAGGGAACGAAATAATGTCCTTCAAATCATTTTGTTTTGTGAAGAGCAAAGATGATGCCCATATGCACAGTGTACAATTGTCCGAGCAAATGGAACAGGAATGGAGTATGAGACTGTTTGGCCTGTCATGGATCGTAAATCATTTGAGTGATCTAACTAAAACGCTCAGAAAAAAACGAGCAAAGCAGAGGGCACTATCCCCTTAGAACCTCCAAACCTTGAAAAAATAGTCATCTAAATCGGCAGAGTAGATAGTACCCATAGTCAAAAAATACCTACATGAAAAAAGGAAGGGGGCTGATTGACAAGAGATTGGTTAGCAGGGATTCCTCCCTGTGGAGAATATTTTCCAACTGAGGATTATAATACTGTAGATCAGTAATTTCCTAGGCATTCTAGATTCTACTATTGTCCTAGGAGTTCTAACTTCAAAAATACAATAACAAATGGACCAGTATAGGAGTAGGCATTCCAGTTTCTACTAACCATTCCAAAGGCCTACAATTGATGTGGAGATATTCTGTTTGTAGTGAGTTACCTTCTTTATAAGCCTTGAGGTCAAAAAATTATGCGCTTCGAAGGCTTTTTAGTCACTTCATTGTGAAGAAATTGCACCCGAGACCTACATGGGTAATTTACTATGCAAATTTTTTGTCACATTTGAGATGTTCATTACGTCAGTCCCTGGCTCCCCACATCGCATGTGTCGGCACTTGAGGGTCTACACATTCAAAAATACGAATTTTTCCTTCATAGCACAGCAGGTGGGTGCGGGAGCTCATTGTGTTTCAATATAATTGGGAAACTGTATTACTGTGTGTTCACGATAAATAAAGTGACTATCGAGATATATCTCCCATCCATCACCACTATCATGACGTCACATTACAAGGGCAACCCTGCATGATTAGTATGCAAAACATCCCCATCCACTCCATCCAGAGAACAGGATGTGCTGGCTACCTTCACCTCGATCAGCTCCTTCAATCGGTCGATACATGTTCTTGTATTTCATTAATTTGACTACATCATCATCTTGGAGGTAGATAGAAAAATGTCATATTAATATTAGTGTTCATTTATCTATATAGCCCAACAAATTTTAATCCAAAGAAAAGAGCTAAACTGTTATAAAGTTCGCACAAACAAAAATACACATTTGGACAAGTAAATTAGCTGAACAAAGTTATTAGTTCTTGTTTAAAACACTTGACGCGCCCCAAACAGCACCATTATGATAACATTAATCTAGGACTATGTAGATAAAATCTACATAATGTTGATTTCAGGATGATAGTAGGCTAGAATTATGTCGAGCACTGAAACAACATGGGTGACTCTAGGGATGTATGGAATTATGGATGCTATACTTAGGTACTCCATAAGAATGTTGCACCATGTCGATACCACCTAATACCTAATGTATGTGTAGCTATGGGTCGCCCAACCTGAGTCGATACCTATATGTTCCAAATTTTCATTGTTTTGGTATCTACATGAATTTTGGGGTTGCCCGTCGAAAATAATAATTAATATATTGTAAAGAAAATACCTTGAGAACAAAACCGGCCAGTCTCATCACTGAACTGTTCATCTATACGCCCAAGGTTCCATCCCAATGTCATCAGAACTTGCCCATTAGTAATACAAAATGTTTGAGCAGATAAGGGCGTCCATAAAAAAGCAGTGGTGACTTGTGGAGGACCCTCGTGACGTCACGCCCCTTCCCATCCAACCTAGCTTGAGCACACCTTCTCTCTCTACACACCTTGTGGAACACCCATGAATGTGTTGCTTTGGTTTGACATGAATTGAGGTGTTAACAAATTTATTTTTCTTCTGTTAGGTAACACTAACAATTAGAGTGACAGGAAATTCAGCTGAGTATAGCTAAATGAATGTAAGATGGCATAACAGTCCAACAGTGCTGAAACGCTGTTGGTAGATGGTGAATATCAATTCCATATTTCTTTCCGTGGACAGCCGTTGACCGTTGACCACAGTGACCTGACTGCGAGACCTTCTGTTGGAACATACCTATTAAGGTGCCCACTCACTGTATGAACACCTATGAGGGGGGGGGATTGCCTACCCCCCACCCCCATCCTTGCAGTGGGGGACCTCCTAGCGCTCAGGTCCTGCAAGACTTGTCTGATGGTCCAGACCATCCCTGCCACCAGCTTCCCCCTCCATACCTCCAGGCAATGTTGTACATTGTGTGGCGTTGTTGGACAAACTTCCAAACGAGGAAGGGGGGGAACACAGATACCTTGCAGTACATGTATTCGGGGACATGTGTGGGCGATTGAGGCTTATGGTTGGGGCATGGAGTGGGGCGCATTTTCGGAGCCTCCCCACCACCTATGGTCAGAGTGTGAATGAACAAACACCCTTATTGTTTGGATTACACCAAGTTCATCATGGTTCCAGCTACTTCTGGTTACACTAACCACAATCAAATTTACTAAACACGATTAACACCAGCATAGTATATGTGGTATCGAATCAGGTGGGCGGTGCTAGCACGGCGACACATTTTTGTGGGGTAACTAAGTACATATATAGCACCAGCACCCATTCATCCATAAAGACAGTCACCCATGTTGTTCCAAGTGCCCAACTTAATCACTGTGAAATCAACATTATGTAGACAGCCACCCATTTTGTTCCAGGTGCCCAACTTAATTCTAGCCTACAATCACTGTGAAATAGACATTATGTAGATTTTATCTCCCTTGTCCTTGATTAATATTATTTACAATGTTTCTGTTCGGGGAAAGTCAAGGGACTTAAACCAGAACTAATAACTTCGTTCAGCTTGTGATCCTGGCAGCACTGATGACTGCTGATGTGTTCACCAGGACCTAACTTACTTGTCTGAATGTGCATTTGTGTTTGTGGGAGCTGTGTTATTTATTGTGAACACAAGATAAACACAAACGGTGGGTACAGCTTTCGTACAAGTACGCAACCACGAGGGACATTTTATGTGACAGGCTGGTGTCAACGGGAATGTTGATCGCTTGCAAGAAATGATATTACTAAGGAGAGTCATAGTACTCATTGCTAAGGAGAGTCATACTGATTGGAGTCCAATGCTTAGATATACTCGGATGTGCAACGTAGTGTCCGGTAGCCTTGGATCGCAAGAGTTTTCCAACTTTGATGTCGTCGAATTTCAACCAAAGCCGAATTATTTTGCGCAGTGGTTAACGTAATATGGTTAGGTAAATCGAGAGCTATCCAACGAGTGGTGAACGATTTTTGTACGATGATAACTGGCAAAGATAAAGTTCCGTAGCAACGAATCGGTTGTAAGCGAAAATCATCAGAAACGGATGTGCAACGTAGTGTCCGGTAGCCTTGGATCGCAAGAGTTTTCCAACTTTGATGTCGTCGAATTTCAACCAAAGCCGAATTATTTTGCGCAGTGGTTAACGTAATATGGTTAGGTAAATCAAGAGCTATCCAACAAGTGGTGAACGATTTTTGTACGATGATAACTGGCGAAGATAAAGTTAGTGGAAACTCTAAGGCCTGCTTGTGAGAATGGAGAAATTCTTAGGTAAATTTGTTTATTTTTGAGTTAGAAATCCTAGGAAAATAGTAGAATCTAGAATGCCTAGCAAATTACTGAATCTACAGAGTTATCTACAGAATCCTCAGTTGGAAAATAGACATCTCAAGGAGGCATAGGTACCTGCTAACCGTTCTCTCATCACTCAGCCCACATCCTTTTTTTTGTGTAGGTATTTATTTTTTGACTGTGGGTATTTACTCTGCCGACTAAATGTTGATTGTTTTCAAGGTTCGGAGGTTCTAAGGGGATGAGAGTCCTCTGCTTCCATTGATTTTTTGTCTGAAAATGTTTGATCACTCAAATGGTTTACATTAGACTGCAGGTCAAACAATCTCACACTCCCTTCCTATTGCCATTCACTGAACCAGCTGTACAATGCACATTATGGGCATCGTGTATGCACTTCCCGAAACAGAAAGATTTGAGCGGAATTCGTTCATTTCCTAATAGTAACTCATTCTACCAAGGCTGAACAACATAGCTGACGTGGAACCTGATTGCGGATATCTCTGTTTCAGAAGCTATAACCTCTTGATGGCCAATCATGACGTCAAGTCCATACGAACTATTATAGTAAGTCTAAAAAATATTAGTTGTTGTTGAAATCCTGAAGATGAATTCATCAAATCCAAATGTGGAAAGAAATACTCTATTATATGGAGAATGAAGTTTCGTCAAGAACAAAACTGTTTTCCAAGCTAAATTGAAGGTAGGTAGGAGTAGGAACATATTTGAAAATAAATTAATGATTTTTCAAAGGTTTCTCATTTCAAATTAAAGGTTTTTCTGTAATGACTATCGTTGATGTCTTTGAATTGAAATGTGATTTGGAAATCCTTGAAAATTGTCTAGTCAGTACCGTCGTGCCTCGTCAGTATGCTCCTCCGTAAATTATATACAAAGATCATTAAAAATCGGAGCGTTGAAAACGAATCTGCGTCAACTTCGTACCTGCGTCACAGCTATCGATACATATCGTAACCTGAAGAGATTGAATCCCGTTGCGATATGAACTGTAAATTTATTTACGTGAGCCATAAGTGATGAAACCCTAAACCGTTGTGTAACACAAACGGTGGGTACAGCTTTCGTACAAGTAGACGCAACCACGAGGGACATTTTATGTCTTTGCGCCCCCTCCCGCACCCACACCATGTACTTCGTACTTAATTGTTTTGGTCAAGATTTCCAACGAATGGAGGACGAGTGCCCTCTTATAAGACCAATGATAACTACGTTTGATTGTGCTCGTTGATGGTTGCGATGTAATGGTAAATCGAGAGCTTTCCAACGAGTGGTGAACGATTTGTATACGATGATAACCGGAGAAGTTCATACGCATTCATTTAAACAATCACGCTCATACCGCAGCTTGTCGGCCACGCACTCCGCAGTGGTTAACGTAATATGGTTAGGTAAATCGAGAGCTATCCAACGAGTGGTGAACGATTTTTGTACGATGATAACTGGCGAAGATAAAGTTCCATAGCAACGAATCGGTTGTAAGCGAAAATCATCAGAAATATTTTCGTGACGCTTCTCCGTTACATGTCCCGCGTTACATTTTCGAGTTTATGTAGCAAAGTAAAGACATAAAATGTCAAAAGATGGTTTTCGGAATAATTTAGTTCAAGTTACTGGGTGAACGACTTTGTGATGAATTTAAAATTCTCATCACGGTGGCGTGGAAGGAAGGTGAGTGAGTGAATTTAGGTAAAGGATAGAAAAGGAGGAAAAGTCGCAGGCGGCTGTAGTCAACCGAGCATCTACGACTTTTGGAGGAGAGAGAGGTGGTGTGGAAGGAAGGTGAGGAAAAGTCGCAGGCGGCTGTAATCAACCGAACATCTACGACTTTGGAGGAGAGAGAGGTGGATGAGGGAATTTCACCTAGGCGGCTGTAGTCAACCGTTCATCTAGGTGAAGGAGAGGAAAGGAGAGGTCCCTTGTCTAGGCGGCTGTATTCAACCGATCATCTAGACAAGGGGGGGAAGGAGGAGAGAGGAGAGAGGAGGTGAAATTCCCAGGCGGCTGTATTCAACCGATCATCTGGGAGGTAAGGTAAGAGAGAGAAGAGAGAGCTGGTTAGAGGAAGTGTCGAATGAAGCTTGAGCGCCAGGATCCGGGGTTATATAGTACTTGGGGGCCTCTCCCTCCAGCTCCTTGCTGGGAGCTGGTAGTGGGGCCCCAGGTTGAGTAACCCTGGGTTCTGTCGCCTGTCCCCACTCATGTCTTTATTTACGGAGCTTTTAGTTTGGCGTTTGAATATTGGTGAGAACTTAATATGATAGGAGTGTTCCCGGGAGGGACTCACGACAGAGGTCCCCCCAGTTTGAACCAATATTGGTGCTGAAGGCGCAAGATGACAGGAGCTGAGGGCTACGGCAAACAAGAGGTGGTCGCTGAAGGCGCAAAATGACAGGAGCTGAGGGCTACGGCAAACAGAGGTTGAGCTGAAGGCGGTGCTTAAAAACTAGTAGTAACATGGTAGATGGTAAGTAACATAGTAGGTAAGTAGTAACGTAAGGCAGGTAACATGGTAGTAGACGATAAGTAAGTAGATGATGATAAGTAAGTAACATAGTAGATGATAAGTAGTAACATAAGGTAGAATAAGTAGGATGAGAAGGCGAGAGTATGTACAGTGCAGTGGTCATGATCCCTAAACATTGGCGTTTAGGGAAGTGATCGGCGAGGGCGAGATGAGGGAGATGAACAATATTTACAATGAGATGAACAATATTTACAATGAGATGGAGTATGTACAGAGGATGAAGGAGTAGTTACAGATGACGGGTGAGTATTTACAGTATTTACAGACGAATTATTATATACAGATAGTACAGAGGTATGTACACACATTTGGTCACTTTGTGGGAGGCGGTTGCGAGGGTCCGCCGGTTCCTGGGTGTGGTGTGGCGAGTGGTTGTGTGTGTGTGTGTGTGAGTATAGTGTGTTGGGGGCAGTCGCCGGCGGCCGACGCGTTGAGGTGGCCACGGAGGGGCCTCGAGTTCCGGTACAGTGCGAGTGGGTTGATAAGACACCAGCGCTGTCCCGGAATCTCAAGGCCCCGCCGTGATTTCTCATAGCGGGGCGGGGGACTTGGCCGCCGGGACGAGGGGGGCGTGGGGACGCTCCCTCCGTCCGTTCCGTCGCCCGGGCCGTTTCGTCCCGGCGGGAACTATTGGGGATATCCCCGACGATGGAGGGGAGGGAGGGGGATCGAAGATGGAAAATTGGGGGGGAATTAAAACGGGGGGCTCTGAAATTGGCGGTTGGGCGGGGGGTGTTGGGTTTTTGGATGGTATGGGGGGGTTGTGAAGCTGAATGGTTGAAATTTGAACAGGGGGGGCTGAAATTTGGACAGGGGGGGCTGAAATTTGAACGGGAGGCGGGGGAGGCATGAGTTCCGCAAGGCGGAACTCGTGACGGATGGAATCCATCAGGGGTCGGTTGGGGTGTAGGGGGGGTGTACCCCCGTGGCTTGTGCTACGCGAAATTCGCGTAGAATTCGCCACTGGGGGTACTTCCATCGTCGGGGCCGGGGAGGTAACCCGGAGATCCGTGGCGGAACAAAATAAAGCGGTGTGGTAGGCCCGGGCGAGGGGGGTGGGGGGAAAGCGGGTCCGGGACAAAAACGTCCCGGAGAATCGCCGCCATTTCCGGATCCGAGTCGAAATCCGGAAACGACGGAGGTGACGGGTGTTGCGGGAAGAGCTGATGGTGCATCGTGAACGGACGGCGGGAGACTGATAGTGTTAGGTGTTGGGGTTAGCACAGGTGCGGGTTTACACCTGGCTAACGGGACTGTATGTGGTTTGCCGTCAATTAACAGGGTTGCGGTTGTATGTGTTGTGCGAATGACTTGAAAGGGCCCGGCGTAAAGTGGTTGGAAAGTTTTATGGATGCCGGGCTCTTTCAGGTACATGTGTGTTGTGGTGAAAAATCGTTTGGGATAAGTGGTGTCGTTTGTCGGTGTTGTTGAGTGTAGTGGTTCCCTGTTAATTGACGGTGTGTGGTGTGGAGTGAAAATATCGGCCGGTAAACGTAGTGGGTCTTTAAAGGCGTTTTGTGCGGGGCTAGTTTGGTCTGAAGGACGGGCGGATGTTCGAAGGCTGAGCAAAATGTAGGGGAGGGATTTTGTCCAGGAAGGGGAATTTGTCGATGTAGAAATGGCTTGTTTCAGGACCGAGTGCCACCGCTCTATTTTCCCGTTGGATTGGGGATGGTATGGGGTAGTGTGAATTTTGTGTATGCCGAGGGAACGCAGTAAATCGGAAAAGTGGGCGGACTCGAACTGCCTCCCTTGATCGACCGTGACTGTCCGCGGACAACCGTAACGGCTAACCCATTGAGAAAGGAAAGCCGTTGCGACGGTGTCCGCGGTGATGTTTGAGAGTGGAATGCATTCCACCCAGTTGGTGGCACGGTCGATCATCGTGAGGCAGTATTTTTTCCCCTCGGACGGGGGAAGGGGGCCCACTAAATCCAGATGAACGTGTTCCCACGGCAGGGAGTCGGGAATGGGTTGAGGAGGGACATGCGGGTGGGCCGAGACTTTGAAACGCTGGCACTTCTGGCACCCCAGAACCCAGTTACGAATATCTGTATTCATATGGGGCCAGAAGTACCGCGTCTTGATGAGGTCCCGGCTCGCCCGAATGCCAGGATGGTGAAGGGAATGGTAGTGGAGGAACAACTGCCTCCTCAACCCCGGTGGGACGTAAGGGCGCGGTGAATCGGCCGTTACGTCGCACCAGAGGTCGAGGGGGGGCAGCTGTTCCAACTTGGATGCGGAAATGAGGTTGGAGAGGGCGGGGTCAGAGGTGGGATCTTGGTGTGATTTGATGGATTGAGGGGAAGGGAATGGCAGCAACTCCGCCACCGGCGCCGGGACAGGGGTGGGTCTGGAGAGTGCGTCCGCCACGCAGTTGTCGGCCCCCGGCAGATATCGAATATCGGACGTAAACTGTCCGATAAACTCGAGCTGCCGGAGGCGACGCGGGGAGGCGGACTTGCGATTTTGAAGGAGGGCGTGGGTCAGGGGCTTATGGTCTGTAATGACAGAGAACTGCCTGCCCTCCACGAAGTCACGAAAGTGTTTTATGGCTTCGTGGATGGCGAGGAGTTCCCTGTCGAAGGTAGAGTAGTTTTTCTGGGTGGGGGATAAGGTTTTAGAAAAGAAGCCAATGGGTTGGGGGGTGGCGCCGGTGTGCTGTTGGAGCACTGCCCCGATGGCCCAATCGGACGCATCGGTAGTGATGGAAAGGGGAGCGTGAGGGTCGGGGTGGGCTAATAGAGCGGCGTCTACTAGGTCCTGTTTGCAAATTTTGAAGGCGGAGGAGAGTTGGGGGGTCCAGGTGATGGGGCGGTTATCATTTTTTTTGGAGGGTTGGGGAATGGCGTGTATGAGTGGTTGTTGATGTTGAGCGGCGTGTTTTATGTGTCTACGGTAAAAATTGAGCATACCCAGGAAGCGGCGGAGCTCGGTGACCGTGCGGGGTTGCGGGAAGTCAATAATCGCGTGGACCTTGTCCGGGAGGGGTGTGATGCCGTCCGAGGATACTTGGTGGCCGAGGCAGCGGACGGAGGGTTGGCCGAGGACACATTTGTCGGTGTTGACTAGGAGGCCTTCGGAGGAAAAGATGTTGAGGACTTGCTGTAGGTGGGCGAGGTGTTCTTCCTGGGTCTTGGAGGCGATCAGTATATCGTCGAGAAAACAAAATACGAAAGGCAGGCCTCGCAAGATACTGTCCATATACCGCTGCCAAGTTTGCGCCGCGTTCCTTAATCCGAAGCCCATCTTCACATACTCAAATAACCCGAACGGGGTAATTATAGCGGTTTTCGGGACGTCGGGGGGGTGGATATTGATGTGATGGAACGCTCGCGAAATATCAAGGGTGGAAAAGATCGTGGCGCCATGGAGATGTGACGAAAAGTCACGCAGGTGGGGGACATTATAGAGGTCCGGCGTGGTTTTTGCGTTGAGCCGCCGGTAGTCCCCGCAGGGGCGGATATCCCCGTTGGGCTTCTGGACGATGTGGAGTGGAGAAGCCCAAGGGGATTTTGAGGGGCGTATGATACCGTCGGCGATGAGTTTGTCGAAATGTTGGCGGGTCTTTGACAACTGAAGGGGATGTAGGCGGCGGGCTTTGGCGGTGATGGGTGGTCCTGTGGTCTCAATATGGTGCTGGACAGTGGAGATGTGTGCAGAGGGGCGGCGCTGGGGACGGTAGTTGAGGAGGAGGCGTTCGAACTGTGTTGGGGGGTGGTTGATAGCGTGAATGAATCCGGGTATGGGTGTTTTGGTGGCGGGGTCGATCAGGCGCGCGTTCCGGACGTCGACCTGGAGACCGAAATAGGCAAGAAAATCGGCCCCCAGGATCGCCTTCTCCACGTCCGCCACGGTAAACTCCCACTCGTACGCGAGCCCGCTCATATGAACAGAGGAGCGGTACGTCCCGTACGAGGGGATGGTGGTACCGTTGGCGGCGTAGAGAAGCTGCCGGTAGCAGCGCGCCTGACGACGGAGGATGTTGTTGGGGAATATCGACAGCGCCGCCCCCGTGTCCACCAGGAAAGGAACATTTGTTTTCCTGCAGCGCAGGAAAAGTCGCTGGTGGGTCGGAAGGGCGTTGTGTTTGATGGCGGAGGCAGGGACGTGTGGTGGAGGGGGCAGGTCCTCCGCGAAGGAGACGCGGGGCGGTCTGTTGCTGGTCCGGAGGGTGGGATTTGTAGCGGCCGGTGGAGTGGTGGCCGGAGGGGGTTGTGCCCTGGAGGCGGGCTTGGCGGGTCCATTCCGAGGTGGGGGAATGGAAGCGGCGGCGTGAGTGGCGGCCGGAGGGTTGGTAGCCCTTGTGGCGGGCGGGGAGGGTCCGTTCCGAGGTGGGGGAACGGCAGCGGCGGCGTGAGTGGCGGCCGGAAGGTTGGTTGCCCTTGTGGCGGGCAGGGAGGTTCCGTTCCGTGGTGGGGGAACGGCAGCGGCGGCGTGAGTGGCGGCCGGGAGGTTGGTAACCCTGGTGGCGGGCTGGGAGGTTCCTTTGCGGTGGTGGTGGGGTGAGGGTTTCGGCGGCGCTGCAGGCGCGGCCGGGAGGTTGGCCGCCGTGGCGGCGGCGTAGGAGGGGTAGCGCGGCCCGGTGGTGGTGGCTGTGTGAATGCGGGCGGGGGGGGGTAGGTGCATGGTCCCCCCCGTGTTGGCGAGGAGGGGGGCCCGCCGGATTTACCGGCGGGCGGCTGCGTTTCCCTGCTTAGGGGCGAAGGAGCAGGGGGGTTGGCACTTGCGGGCCTCCCCACCGAAGTTTACGTGATAGAAACAACGGTGGGGGGGGTCCGCAGGGAGGTAGTCGGTTGTAGTGGGGCGGGCTGAGGTGGGTGCGCGCGCAGCTGCCGGGGAGCGTCCTCTGCGTTGGTGGGGAGGGGATGCGTTGCGGCGCTCGGGTGAGCGCTGGCGGCGGCGGTCGGCGGACGAGTCGCGCCGGCGGTCCGCCGAAAGGGGTCGACGTCCGTCGAGGGAGGGTGCCCGGCCGCGGTCCCGGGATTTTGTGCGGTCCCGGAACGGCGGGGGGTGGCGCGGAGTACGCACCTCACCGACGGCGGCCGCAGCGGCCAAATCGTGCACGGTGTCCGCGAGCCGTAGGAGGGGCTCGTCGGGACCGTCGAGATGGCTGGCAAGGGCCATCTGGATGGGGTGGGGAAGGGCGCGTAACCAGAACGTGCGTGCGATGTCGGCGGTCATAATTCCTTGCAGCTGGTGTCGCAGCCGTCGGTAGAGGTGGGAGGGCTTCTGGTCGCCGAGGTGTTGAGGTTGGGAGAGGGCGGCTACTCGGGCGATCTTCGACGGCTGGTAGGTGTTGATGAGGCGGCTGCGGAGGTCGTCGTACGCAGCGGCGGCGTCGGGGGAGATATCAGAGGTCTGCAGCAGGATCTCGTAGGGCAGTAGCGAAATGATCCGGGAGTACCGGGTTTTCTGGCTGCGGATGTTGGCGGCCGAAAATGCTGCGTCTACTTGGAAAAACCACAGCGCCGGGTCGTGCGTGTAGAAGGGGGGCAGCGACAGAGGGAACGCAGCGGACGCCGTCATGACGTTGGCGGCGGCTGCGGCCGTAGCGGCGGCGGCGGCGGCGGTGTCCGACGTCGCAGAGGTCGGCGGGGAGAGCGTGGAGAAAGGGTTGTCGGCCAATGCGTCGGATGTCGCAGCGGCGGGCGGCTGCAGTGTAGCTGGTCGCAGGAGCGGCGGCGTCGGTGAGTTCGGGTCCATTTCTGTAACTAAAATTCAAAAATTTGACGTGGTTTTGGATTTCGAAATTCGCAATCGGCGGGAGCGGTGGTGCGTTGAGTTGAGAGGTGAGTGTTGAGGGTTGGGCCAAGAATTGCGAATTTAAACTGACTGGTTAAAATTTTGAATTTAAAATTGGGGACACCGAACTACTTGACTGGGGCGACACATGAGGTGGGAAGGTGGGAAGGAAGAAGGTTGAGTGAACGTCGGGTTCACCACTGTGATGAATTTAAAATTCTCATCACGGTGGCGTGGAAGGAAGGTGAGTGAGTGAATTTAGGTAAAGGATAGAAAAGGAGGAAAAGTCGCAGGCGGCTGTAGTCAACCGAGCATCTACGACTTTTGGAGGAGAGAGAGGTGGTGTGGAAGGAAGGTGAGGAAAAGTCGCAGGCGGCTGTAATCAACCGAACATCTACGACTTTGGAGGAGAGAGAGGTGGATGAGGGAATTTCACCTAGGCGGCTGTAGTCAACCGTTCATCTAGGTGAAGGAGAGGAAAGGAGAGGTCCCTTGTCTAGGCGGCTGTATTCAACCGATCATCTAGACAAGGGGGGGAAGGAGGAGAGAGGAGAGAGGAGGTGAAATTCCCAGGCGGCTGTATTCAACCGATCATCTGGGAGGTAAGGTAAGAGAGAGAAGAGAGAGCTGGTTAGAGGAAGTGTCGAATGAAGCTTGAGCGCCAGGATCCGGGGTTATATAGTACTTGGGGGCCTCTCCCTCCAGCTCCTTGCTGGGAGCTGGTAGTGGGGCCCCAGGTTGAGTAACCCTGGGTTCTGTCGCCTGTCCCCACTCATGTCTTTATTTACGGAGCTTTTAGTTTGGCGTTTGAATATTGGTGAGAACTTAATATGATAGGAGTGTTCCCGGGAGGGACTCACGACAGACTTGTTTAATTTAAGGTAGGAAATACGAAATATATTGGATGTTGAAAAAGCATGGGTTCTACCTCAAGGCCAGGCTGTGTATGCGTGTGTGCGTGCGTGCGTGCGTGCGTGGGTAAAAGCAAAAGGTATTATAGAATCCATAGGGATCTTGGAGATCAAGGTCTCCGCTCATCCAGTCTAACTTTAGGCATCAAGGTAGGGGACAATTATACAATTCTTTATCCTTCAAAAGTGGTCATGTCATGTTAAGGTAAGTGCACACCAGTGCTGTGGCAGAAAGGGTCGCTCAGTGGCAGAAAAATGCAGGCGATTCGATTTTTCTTATGGAAAAGCACACACCACAACCAGTGCGGAGCGATCGGAAACATTGCCTGCTGGGGGTATTTTCGCGTCAGCGAGCTGTGACCCGATCCACCCTAGTACCTACCGATATAGAAATGTTGGCTGTTCATTTTTTGCTTTTTTCAACAATTTATATAGCTATTTTTGATGGTTTCCACCAATTTTGGACCCCCAAAAGCACGAATTAGGCTCCTTTTTTGTCACGAATTATCTTTGATCATTGATAGTGCCATTTAATTGTCTTGATTCACCTTCTGATACTAATTCTAGTGTTATCATACATATTTATGGTGATTTCAGACCATTTCCCAGGTTTTTCACCCAAAAAAATATTTTGGGAGATGAACCTTCATTACAGCCTCAATTCTTCACTCTTTGGTCAAAACCAACTTCATATATTCGGCTTCTCGCTCTAAAAACATGGAAAATGATACCTCACAAGCTCATGTTCACTAAAACCTCGAAAAACTCTTTTTTACACCCATCTTTTCTTTCATATCACCCCTGGATGTATTCAGATCGGGCTGCCGAGCTTCTGAGCACAACTAGGACCCAAATTTATTCCAAAATGGGGACCCAAACTGTTTGCGGAAGAACGACGATTTTATACTAAACTTTAACTAAGTTCAAGGCTGAAACTCGTTAGAACCTCAATTTTCCACTCTTTGGTCAAATCGACTCCATATTCGGTCTCCTCGTCCTAAAAATCATGGATAGCTATACCTCACAAGCTTATGTTACTCGAACACCAAAAAACGTTGGTTTTTACACCCATTTTTCACCCATAACACCCTTGGGTATATTCCGATCTGGCTGCAAAGTTTTGGGCCACAGCTAGGTCCCAAATGGAAGAACGATTTTTGTAGAGCGAAAATAAAGTATAATATTCATAAAGTATCATATTATAGATATATATGATACGGTGGATAGCATATGGCAGACGGACATTGCATTTTGGTTTATTATTCCCTCAACATCTCTTCTTTTACGTTTCAAGGTGCGTAGATTCCAAAGGTGCAATGTCCGTCCGCCGTACGCTGTCCGCCGTATCATCCATATCTACCTACTCTAATTTCCGTCTAAAAACGTTCTTTCGCAAACATGATCCATTTCGGCCCTAGTTGTGACCCGAAACTTTGCAGCCCGATCGGAATATACCCAAGGGTGTTATGGATGAAAGATGGGGGTAAAAATGGGTTTTTTTGGTGTTTTAGTGACACGAACTGTACTCCTCATCTATGTTGTTGGGATCTTTTCAATACTCATTGGGTCCCTCAAACTCCCACTGAACTGAGTACTAGGGATTTAGAGTATTAGGAATTAAGAATACACTGAGTACTCCTAATTCCTAGTCTGAGTTGTCTGATACGCCGCTCACTGGTTCCCCGCTGGGATCGTTGTTCCGATAAGCACTACATGCTACAGCGTTAGATAACTAAGGTCAACAGCATTTCGAGTTTAGATCTGTTACTACCTAGTTTAAACTCTTTGCTCTCATCACTCCATGTCCATGTGTAGTTTCTAGTTTCCATGGGAAAAAAATCCATGGAGCTAAGCCGTTTTGAGCTTTCTTGCACCACTAGTATTCCATGGTATTCTATTTTATTTGTTCCGTTGGAGTGTGTACATGCTGTAAAGTAGTGTATTATATTCTACAATGCTGCTGATCAGCTTTTGATTAGGGTCAGCGGTCAGTGTACCACTATAAGCTGTTGTTTAATGTTTGGCAAAATTAATACCGGTCCCTGTTTGCTATGTTTCCATGTCCAACACTTGCCTAGAGTTGCTGTGCCATGAATTTCCTGCAGAATTTATTTACCGCGGTCGGCTCGTTTTTTAGCAACTCCAGTCCTCCGGCGAATGGGGCTGCATTGATCAGCAATAAGAGGCGAAGGTGATTATCACGAACTTTGTTACTTATGTAGATACACATGGAAGAAATACTTCTTTCTTCCATGGTAGATACACATGCCTAAGTAGTTCTCCCCGAACTCTAGCTCTGGTCTGATGGTCCCGATATTTCATCTGATGGTCTGATAAGCGGATTAGCTGTGGTCCCGGAATTCTGATGTTTCTTAGTGAATACATTTAAGATGTGCCCTGACCCTAGATGATTTTTTTTGGTGTATATTGGCTTGTTTCTGTAATGTAGCTGTACCCTCATTATTTTATACCGTCATCAGTACTTTCTGCGACTTATAATAATGAGGACCTAGATAAAGATAAGTACCTAGTGAATTAGAATAGTAAAATGTTCAACTGGAAGGGCGAGATTGACCGCTATTGGAGGAGGAAGAAGCCGTTGAAGAAAACAAAAACGTAGGTTCGGTTTTTTTTAATCCTCTCAGGCCATAAAACGGTGGAGGCACTAGGAGAGTATTTCTTTCCAATTCTGATTAACATGTTGGTGAAGCACTTTTTAGTGAAATTTCAAAGAAATTGAAGCTATTGCAATGGGTCCAAAATTTTCAGAACATGAATTTTTTGTGGGCAAATCCGTTTCAGAGCATCCTGAATTCATCCCTAGATTTTAACAAAAAGAATATACATATACAGGTTGTCAACGTTAAGGTCGTACCAACGGCCAGGAATCGATTCTACAACTAATTTGCAACTAAAAGTTCCGTCTAGAAATTCTTCGAGAAACGCTTAGTTTCGAGTTATTTTAATTTTAGGATTTTTTCGTGTTTTCGACCTAACGTCACTTCAATGTCCTTAACTCTCTCAATGGGCAATTTTCATGGCCATTCTCCTTTTTCTGGCCAAATTCTGTTCAATAACGGAAATTGAACTTGTTGACCCCATAAGGCGTTCATGTCCGAATGCCTAGGCAAAAACGTTTTTGGGTTTATTATTCTATTGGACATACCTACAGAAATGTTTGCTGTTCATTTATTGTTTCTTTTGTGTGCAATAATTGAAATAGCTTTTTTTGGGGGTTTCCACCAATTTTGGCCCCCAAAAACACTAATTAGGCTGATATATATTTATGTATATTCTCTTAAAAAATTATCTTTGACCATTGATAGAGCCATTAGTTGTCCTTATTCACCTGTTGATTCTACTTCTATGTTATTACACAAATTTATGGTGATTTCAGATAATTTCCCAGGTTTTTGACTCGTATAAAATGAATTTTGGGAGCTGAACCTTCGTTACAACCTCAGTTCTTCACTCTTCGGTCAAAATCAATTTCGTATTCGGTCTTCTTGCCCTAAAAAACAGAAAACGATACCTCACAAGCTCATGTTCACTAAAACTTGAAAAAATCCTATTTTTACGCCCATTTTCCCCCCTTCACACCCCTGGGTGTATTCTGATCGGGCTGCCGAGTTTCGGAGCACAACACTGGGATCCAAATGTTTTCCCAAATAGGGACCCAAACTGTGAGCGGAAGAACGATTTTAAACCAAAATTTAACGTAAATTTGAGGCTGAAACTTCGTTAAAACATTTCCTTTTTGGTCAAAATCGACTTGATATTCGGTCTCCTCGTCCTAAAAAAACATGGAAAACGATCAAGCTCATGTTACTAAAACACACATAAAAAAACCTTGATTTTACACCCATAACACCCTTGTGTATATTCCGATCGGGCTGCATAGTTTCGGGACACAACTAGGGCCCAAATGGAGTCTGTTCGGGAAAGAACGAATTTTTATGAAGTAGATATGGATAATATGGCGTATGGAATTGCATTTTGGTTTATTATTTTCAATACCTCTGGAATTTCAACCTTTGGAATCGAGCATGAAAAAAAAAATGTAATCCCCCTCAAAATTTGATGGTTTCCGTTTCAAGGTATGTAGAATCTGAAAATGCAATAAAAATGTTTCTGTCCGTACGCCGTACTGAGCAATTTTCTTAGTTACCGTGAAGAAAAATTGACGAAATTCGGTTTATAGAGTCCCATTTGGGGTCTAGTTAGTCCTCGAAGCTCGGCGTTAATGTCAGTCATCCCTAAGGGGTAAAAAGTAGGGGTTGAAGTCCAGGACGTAGTTTTCTCGAATTTTTTATGGTTTTAAATAGTTCTCGAACTTGGGAACTTTTCAACCACCCGGAGCATTGTACGTCCAGCCGTTCGTTCACAGCAATGCCCAGAAGTTTGTACCAACAGGCATTTTCAACAGCAGGGTAAATGAAATTGTATACATTCAGCCCAAATATCATCACTAGAGACGCGCTAACAATCGGGAACTGGCCCGAGATAAAATCATTGCTAGGGATCACCTGATTATAATCACGGAGTATGAAGTCGAGTTGGTTGTTCTGTGATATTATTTCATTTGAAAAATGATGGCTCTTTTGGAGTTTGTTGGTAGGTAGTGAAACTTGAACAAATGTTGAAGTATTATTGATGGGTAAATTATTACACAGTGGTAAATTATTACACAACGGTAAATTATCACACAACGGTTCATTATACCATCTACGTAGAAGGGGCTGGAGTTCGTTGGTAGATACTTTTGCAACTTTTTTCACTCCACATCAACAGTTTTCCTTTAGAACTTCATTATTTGCCGTTTTAGTTACGTCGACTGTATTATTTTAGCAACATTTAATTCGTGATTTAGGTAGGTACCTAGTAACGAGTAGGGGGTTACGTATGTACTAACCTACGGAGGATCAGCGATCCACATAATATGCATAGAGTAGTACATATTATGTTATATAGACGGGTTACCTATACAGAGAGCTGCGATCTGTAACAGAAGGGTATTTTGTACAAAATAATAAACCGTTGTGCAGGGATTTGCAGCGTTTTTGGTATCTGCGCATCTTGAAACGTAAAAGAAAGAATTTGAGGAGGTGATGTAAAAAGTTTTTGCTGAGCAAATACATAGGTACCTATATTATTTACAGAATGATAAACCAAAATTTTGAGTGGGTGTTCAAAAAGTTTTTGCTGAGCGAATACATAGGTGTATTATTCACACAATAATAAATGAAAAATGAGTGTGACATTTGAATTGACATGCCATATGAAGCCATTACTCTCAGCCTTCACGTTGAACGGATCTTTCCTCTCTAGTACCTCATACCTACTCAGCTATTTTCTTGGCCCTCAGGCCACCGTGTTTGTTTGGCTCGTTTCTGAGGTGTTCAAGCTGATGAGTTCTCGAACTGAAACAGTTCTAAAACACTCATTCCCTCTCTTCAGAAAAACTTGGGATTGTCTTAAATCACTTGGTGTAATCCAGTGACGAATGATCACCCTCTGCTTTATATCTTTAAATGAGTTGTCTCGATGAGTTGTCTGCATCTCTCATTCAATCCTTTTGGTAAAATGTAGATTATTTGCACATAAATATAAAGGTTCGTTTGCACTGGCTTTTTCTGACAGTTACCGTCAGAAAGGTGTTGGGCCCTTTGGAGTGATTCTCAAACTCTTTTCTGACTATACTATCCAAGACCCGCAGTATTTTCTGACTGTCCAATGCCAGTTTTCTGATCATCATTCCAGTCCACAAAAAATAGGGCGTCGATAACTGGCCATGCACAGTCTTCTCGATTCCCACCCATTATCGAACTCTCTCAAACGCTTATCAAGATGGTATTTGTTCATCGACGCTTTCTTGTTTAGCTAACAGTCAGAAAGAACCAGTGTAAGCGATCCTCTAGAAAATGTAAGAAACCATCCTTTCACGAAACCATCCTTGATCCAGTAAGTGTTTGGCAAGGGTTTAATAGTTGTTGGAAATCCAGAAGGCAGTGCATGGCTAGTTCTCATTCACAACTGCCCCTTTTTCTGTGGAGTGAAGTGATTATCAGAAAATTTACTTTGGATAGTCAGAAAGCACTGCAAACAGCCGGTCATGGATACTATAGAGTCAGGAAAGAGATCATGAATCACTATGAACTGCCCAACACCTTTCTCCCTGCGACCAAACCTATGTGAACAAGACAAGTGAGTACCAACAACTAGGCGGTATCCGTCACTGCTGCCGACTTCATCTGACCGTCACTTGAGGTTCGTTCGCAGTAAAAATCGCGACTCTGTTCCGAACTCGAGGAGTTGTGGAATATGGCCGCCCCAAGTTCTGAACGGGGTTCCGAATTCCGCAACACTGCGAACGCTCAGTGGAACTGTTAACGTTACTAGAGGAAGAGGAAAACCTGCGTCTTTCGTGGATGAAAGACAAAAAACGCTGCAAAGTCCTTGTCACATGGGTTTATTATTCTACTGGACTTACCTGCAGAAATGTTGGCTGTTCATTTAATGTTTCTTTCATGTGATATAATTGAAATAGCTATTTCTGGTAGTTTCCACTAATTTTGGCCCCCAAAAACACGAATTAGGTTCCCCCCTATTTTTTTTTTCAAATTATCTCTGACCAATGATAGTGCCATTTAATCGTCTTGATTCACGTGTTGACACTTTTTCTAGTGTTATTATACAAATTGATGGTGATTTCAGACGATTTCCCAGGTTTTTGACTCATATAAAATCAATTTTGGGGGCTAAACCTTTGGTAGAACCTCAGTTTTCCACTCTTTGGTCAAAATCGACTTCATATTCGGTCTTCTCGTCCCAAAAAACATGGAAAACGATACCTCAAAATATCATGTTACTAAAACTCAAAAAATACCTATTTTTATAGCCATTTTCACTCATAACATCCCTGGATATATTCAGATCGGGCTGCAAAGTTTCGAGACACAACTAACACCCAAGTGGAGCCTGAGTGAGAAAGAACGAATTTTTTAGTCCGAAAATGAAGTAGTTATGCACGATACGGCGGACGGGCATTGCATTTTTGGAATCTACGCGCCTTGAAATGTAAAAGAATACATTTTGAGGGGGGTGTTATAAAACTTTTTTGCTGAGCGAATACATAGGTGTATTATTCACAGAATAATAAACCAAAAATCTGGCGGGGTTAGCTATGATAACCATTTCCCTCCTTCTCACCAGAGCGCTCTTGCGTAGCTGTCCCCACAGTTCGAGAAAAAAAACGGAACTCCAGAACTGCGTTCAGAACGTGTTCGGGACTTGGAGAAAAAATTACTGCGAACAGCGAACTCAAAACTATAACTCCAAACGCCTGTTCTGCGAACGCTATAAACACTAGGGCGCCTGCGCGGAACTTGATAGAACTGTCTGGAACTCTACGGAACTCCACTGCGAATGAAGCTTTGGAGCACTGACCTCAAGCATTCGTTTAATTGAAACGAGCGCCTTTTTTAAAATACCTAACACCTTTTTTTTAAATACCTAACAACTGTTCTAATTTTGTCTACTTCAAATACCTACCTACCTAAGTAATTAGCTCCATCATGGAGTATTCGTCCCTGTGCATTGCATTTTTTCTTTTATATAATGCAGACCATACAGTAAATAGAACCAGAAAACAGAAAGGTAACATGCGAGGGACGAATATAGCGCTCCAAGTGAAAATCAGGTGAAGGCGGCAGCCGTGACAGATACCGTCTAGTGTACCAACACTGCTCGCCAGTGAGTGTTGCACCACCATAGAAGTTGTGCGTTTGTTCGTGTTGACGATTTAATTGAAATTATCCTATTTGACCGTACGTTTTAATTTGCATACGTGGTTTGTAAAAACGCTGCAAAGTCCTTGTCAAATGGGTTCATTATTCTATTGTTCATACCTACAGAAATGTTGGCTGTGCATTTGTTGTTTCTTTCATGTATAATAATTGAAATAGCCATTTTTGATGGTTTCCACCAATTTTGGCCCCCAAAAAACGCGAATTGGGCTCCTATTTTTATTTTTTATTTTTATTTTTTTAAATGATGGAACACGCTTTTCCCGGTACCTACTTGCCAAAAAACGACAGCATTTTATGTCACGAAAATACGACACTATTTTATGTCGCGAAAATAGCAGGAGTCACGTACAATCAAATGGTTGATTGGCCTCTAAGGGACTGCCTGCATCTTAGTAATCAATTTTCTCAAAACAATATTTGAGTTAGTGACTTTCATTAATTTGCAAGCCAGACGATATAAATAAGATGATATCACCACGTTTGAATGAAGTTGCAAAAAGATTGCTTAATAATTCCTCCGTGAGGGCCGATACAAAGTGAGACTCACCTCCTGGTTCTACGTACCTATCAATCTTAAAATCGGTATCTGATGTAAGATCCCAATTTGGCTTGCGAGAGGTACCGGGATCGTTACCCAGCGCCTCCACCAATTGTAAGCATTGGGTATAATGCTTGAGGTTTCTACTCGGGTGTCTCTAGGAATCAATTAAAAGGATAGATCTCACTGAGGCTTTTTATTTATAAAGTTTTGTTCTTATCCTATAGTAGGTACTCTCCAGCCTTATCACTTCTAGGTATTAATTTACTTCGGTGCCCGAAATTCGCGGTCGCGACCGATTGCATTTGGCGGGTTTAATTCTGAAAGGGTGGATCTGACCTGTTCCCTAGAGGCTCCCTCGTAGTTGTCCTCTCGGGGTACGTCTCGGCTGGCTATCTCCAAGACGGGACAGCGCAGCGTGAGGAAAGGCGGCAACGGGGGGCCTTTCACTTCCAACAGCACAGCTCCGCGGATTTTCTACGACTGACCTCGATCGTATTGTTCTATCGGGTTTTATACGAGTTTTTCGCAGCTTCTTCCTCTTGATTTTTACACGTTTCATTTGGTAATCAGTGTAAGAATCCTAGTGCCAAATTGGGATCTTACACTGAACGGTCCTTTAACGATACTTGACCGCTTCTTTAGCGTTTCTTCAACGTTATAGAACGTTTCTCGCACGATGATTGGCCGATCAGCAAACGATAAAAAGGATTCAAATATCCACCGTCCAGAGAACCAGCTGACACAGAATTGAGGATCAGAACTTCAGGTGCCAGAAAGAAGAGCGTATTCCACTTTTCTTCAATTTTGGCCGTTAGGCTCTAGGTGGTAGCAAAGGGGGGTCCGGGGTTCCAAGTTTTTACGAATTATCTTTGGTAGTTGATAGTGCCATTTAATTGTCTTGATTAACCTTTTTGATACTAGATCTAGTGTTATTATACAAATTTATGGTGGTTTCAGACAATTTCCCAGGTTTTTGGCTCATAAAAAATGAATTTTGGGAGCTGAACCTTCGTTACAACCTCAATTCTTTACTCTTTGATCAAAACTAACTGTTCGGTCTTCTCGCCCTAAAAAACATAGAAAACGATACCTAACAAACTCATGTTACTAAAACTTCAAAAAAAAGAATGAAACCTTATTCTGACTTCCATTTTCCCCCTATAACACCCCTGGGTGTATTCCGATCGGGCTGCCGAGCTTGGGAGCACAACTAGGACCTAAATGGGGACCCACCCAAACTGTGAGCGGAAGGACGATGCTTTTAGACCAATATTTAACGTAAATTTAAGGCTGAAACTTTGTTAGAACTTCAGTTTTTCGCTCGTTGGTCAAGATCGACTTGATATTCGAACTTCTCGTCCTATGGAAAACGATACACTCATGTTACAACAAGCTCATGTTACTGAAACACCAAAAAACCACCCATAAAACCCTTGGGTATGTTCTGATCGGGCTGAAAGTTTTGGGACACAACTAGGGCCCAAATGGAGCCTGTGTGGGAGAGAACGAATTTTTTAGACCGAATACGAAGTAGAGATGGATGATACGGCGGACGGACATTGCATTTTTGGAATCTGCGCACCTTGAAACGCAGAAAACATTTTGAGAGGATGTTCTAACAATTTTTTGCTGAGCGATAGGTGTATTATTCTCAGACTAATAAACAAACCAACATGTATTTGGTTTGTACCTGTCAAATTTGATTGAACCAAACATTAAAGTTCATATTTATTGTCATATTTACAGGAAAGATGATGAGGATGAAGTAATTGTTGTCGACAATGATTCACCTCCAAAAAGACAGAGGTTTAATAAGGAAGATTGCCTTCCAAGTGGTAAGTACTTCCCTTTCATTCATCCCCTAAATAAAAATCTACTACGAATGTTGAATTCCAATATGGTGAAGTACACCCAATGGGAAAAGGGTAACCTGTACCTGGCAATTTGGATTACATTGTCCATATCAATCAATCAGTCAATAGAATGTTTATTCACAAAATAATTCAATTACAATGAGACAAATGCCCGATAAATATACATCCCTTACATCTTATTCCTGAGGTCAAAGACCCATCCAGGGATTTGTTGACGTTCATCGTCTACTCGTATAACATGTTTGTACAATCTATGGTTTCATATCTCTTTTATTAAGTAACGAGCGTTGGACACAGTAGGGACTTATGTCTTATCAGGACTACTTGTAAACTAATAAACTTAAGTTAATTAAGGCCAAATGCTTTCGGATATTACGTATATAGAGATCTTGAGTATAAAGATAGTTCAACTAAGACTGTAGTTTCTTTTTATATAGTCTCGCGCTAGTAGGACTATTTTTAATTACCTCAGGTAGAGCTTAGTAGGTATAGCTTTGGGATTAGCCATGAAGGTTGCAGAGTAAAAAACGCTGCAAAGTCCTTGTCACGTGGGTTTATTATTCTATTGGACATACCTACAGAAATGCTGGAAATACATTTATTGTTTCTTTCATGTGCAATAATTGAAATAGCTATTGTTTGATGGTTTCCACCTATTTTGGCCCCCAAAAACACGATTTAGGCTCCTATTTTTGACAAATTATCTTTGGTCATTGACAGTGCCATTTAATTGTCTTGATTCATATGTTGATACTATTTCTGGTGTCATCATACAAGTTTATGGTGATTTTAGGCAATTTCCCAGGTTTTTGACTAATAAAAAATGAATTTTGGTTGCTGAACCTTCGTTACAACGTCAATTCTTCACTGTTTGGTCAAAATCAACTTCATTTTTGGTTTAAAAAAACCTCGAAAACCTCTATTTTTAAACCCATTTTTCACCCGTAACACCCCTGGGTGTGAACTAAATCACTCGCGAAGAAATCGTGGAACCCCATTTCAAAGAAAAACGGACTTATTGAAAAAATAGTCTATTTCCACTAATACACGAAAAACGCAAAAAACACTGTTATACCGGTTTCTGTTATACAACAACTTGGAGTTATTGTTTGTTACTGACGATGGTTTGATCATGTTAACAGTGTTTTTTTGCGTTTTTTGTTTATTAGTGGAGATAGACTATTTTTTCAATAACTCCGTTTTTCTTTCACCTGGGTGTATTCCGATCAAGCTTCGGAGCACAACTGGGATCCAAATGTGTTCCCAAATGGGGACGACCCAAACTGTGTGCGGAAGAACGACGAGTTTATGCCATATTTTAACGTAAATTTAAGGCTGAAACTTCGTTAGAACTTCAATTTTCCACTCCTTGGTCAAAATTGACTTCACATTAGGTCTCCTCGTCCTGAAAAACATGGAAGACGATACCTCACAAGCTCATGTTACTAAAACACCAAAAAAACAACATTTTTTCACCCATAACACCCTTGGGTACATTCCGATAGGGCTGCAAAGTTTCGGGACAGCTGGGTCTTTAATTCTAGTTCGACTGCGGGCTCGAAGGCGTGGGATTGAGTTGCAAACCACGTTTAGACGGTGGAAGCGTAAGCACCACCCCAGTATTGTATGGCGTATATCAAGAGTGCTGTATACATAGGCGTAACGACGTAGGATTCTATGTTTGTGTTGGCTAATAGATTTGTTGAACATGCCCGGCATTTCCGCACCACGTCGCCCTGATTTGAGTACGATTTCCTCACGTCCTGTTTGTTACTTGTGGGCCAGAAAAACATACTTTCGTCAGAAGCAGGAAAGTCGTATCTGAATAAACCTGACTTGGACTTGGTTTCGAGTTGAAATTTGCTAATATGAGGTTAGTTTTCGGAATTTTCTCGAACTTATTAAACGCTCATTTTCAAGGAAATTTACCGCCGAATCGATTGGTGAAGTCAAAAAACGGGTTTTCTAATCGGAAGATACCGAAAAACGGCATACGAATTTTGCACTCTATTTTGGATGCAAACTGGAGCTATTTAGAATTAGTTATTCGAATGAGCACTTATGGACGAACTTGTCTGCAGTCAGTAAATAAATGGACATTATTATTATTATTGTTATTATTGTTTAGCGAGGTTTTAAACCCTGCATTTTACTCGCCCATATGTGCATTATAGGCGTAGACAAGTATGCATTATTTGACAAATTTACGATACCCACATGTTAGACTACGATAGTAGACTACAGTATCATGTTCTGTTTGGATGTAGTTCCTATTAAAAACCAAGGAAAGTATTAAGTGTGTATTAATTTGTTGAATTTTTTCTAGGTATTACTAGAAGGAATTTGCTGCTTACGTCATCAGCGACCCAGGTTGGTGCTTGAAAAAAAATTATTTGAAGACATTTGAGGTCTTTATGTACGGAAGATTTCAACTGAATGATTAGAAACTAGACGTGATCTGTGTAATATTGTATTCCAGACGTATCCTGATTTTGTTGTGCAGAAGAAAACCGACTGCTTTCAAGGGAGCTTTTCTTCAAAATCAGAAGAAAATTGGTTTGATGTGAGTCACACTTTGCATTACTTTTTTAGGTCTGCTGTACATGGAGGGTATTCTACTGCTCTCTCGTTGGTGGAGGGTGGACAGTCTATTCTGGTTCTAGTTGTCTAAGAACTTCGGATGTCGACTTCCTTGTCTAAAGGGGGGAAGGAAAATCGTTGGATATTAAGAGTTCGCCTTTTCTTTGGTTTTACCATAGAACAAAATCCTTTGTTCGGGTAATATATTCTTTGTCATTTGACTTTTTTAGAGTGAGCGAAAGCGAAAGCAGCTCGCTATTTTTCTAAGTTTGGATTGTCCTTGTAGTCGGTTCAGTTTTGGTCTAGTACCCATATTTTATATTATCTTGCTCTCCTGGAGTAAACTTCTAATATTTTGGTGCATCATACTTGTTCGTTCCATCCAAATTAATGTTGGTGTATGATTTCGAAATATTCGTAGATTTTATGAATATTTGCATTCGATTTTATGAATGCAGTAGGTGGTCTGAGATGAACTTGTTTACATTCCTTCTGCCATTTCTGTTTAACAGTGCTTATGTGGAGACGAGCGTTGCGGAACTTTGTAAGAATATTGGGTGGTTGGTGTCGTGATATCCTCCCAGAACATCACTCCGTTTGTAATATTATAGATCTCGCAAATAAACCAACGAATGAGGTGGCTTACGTGAACTGGCTCAGGTAGTCCTGGGACTCTCCCACCATCCCTCAACTGACGTTGTGGACTGGGGGAGAGAGACCCACCGTTCTCGCCTGTTACCTCATTCTACGCTCAAGTCTATGACTTCTCTCTCTCTCTCTCTCTCTCTCTCTCTCTCTCTCTCTCTCCTCTCACGCCTCCTTACCTTATACCTAAAAGAACCCATAATGGCGGAACCGGATAGGTTAATACCTTTCCACGAGTGGCAACCACTGGGCATATCCTCCTAGCGCCTTAAGTGGTGGAAACCTCCCTGACTTCTGTCAAAGGTGTTAACCAGGGACGTTAGGTCCAATACCTTCTTCTCCATCTCATTCTTACCATACCTCACCATCAAACCTCCACAGTTGGGTAATGAGTAATGGAAGCCTTGATCCCTGCCATGCATATTTATATTTAATAAAAACTTCCAGTGAAACGTATTCTACTATACGAATTTTCTGTTCATTTGTAGGTAGATGACGATGGTTCAAGCCTCAGTCCATCGAAATTCAAAAACTTGTACAAAGCTCCGAAACACGTGCGCTCACCTCATAAAAGACCCCGAACTACTATGTCTTTTCCTTCTCTCTCTCAATCAAGCAACATGAGTATGCAATTCTATAAATCCATTATATTATTTCGTTCAATTGTGTCTGTTTTTGGGGGCTTGTTCTATACCGTAAAACCGGCATAATAGGAACGCGTTAGGTAAATAGGAACGCTTGCTAGGGAAAAAGTCAAAAAGGGTCGCTAAGGCCACTCAGGTTGCCCAATTTTGTTGATCTTGGGCTCATTCGACAGCCATGGATGTGTCCGGCATGCATCCGACGCAAAAGAGGTGAAATGACAAAATGGAGATGAAGGCGAAGAAGAATAAGCGGGTTGACTTTTTTGATAAGATCTGATAAGGCGTTCAAACTTCTCCCAGCCAAAAGCAACAAGTGTTCAGAGGTAAGTGAAACATTTTTTTATTAATTAGCATACTTCTTGTGATTATTTTAAGCTCAACGGGATGTCATAATGTTGCTTAGTTCCGTCACAATGATTTTTTGAGTGAAAATTGTCACTTTTTGATATGAGAATCGGCTAAATAGGAACACTACTAGAATCGTCTTTTAGCGCCTTTCTTTTTATAATAGTTCATGTCTCCAATGTTTTTTTTTCGGTGGGTTTTCGTTGTTATCGTTTAGTATATCGTGTTTGGAATTGTTCCAGATGCCACCAAAAAAAAAAAATATGCCAAATACCAGGACGACGAAGGTCGAATGAAAGCAGCTCTGGACCTGCTGCGTTCGGGAAGAAGTTTTCGTAAGGTGTCCAAGCTCAGCGGAATTCCGATTGGTGTGCTCCATCGACACCGCTCCAATATTAAGAAAGGGGAGCTAACGAGCCAACAAGGACGACCGCCTGTCTTCCACCCCGACGTCGAAGAAATGTTCGCATCTCTGTTGGCAGTGATGGCCAGATGGGGCTACCCGATCGACAAGTACGAACTCAGACTTATAGCCAAGGCTTACGCCGATCGTCGTGGTTTGAACTTGGTTCAATTTAAAGACAATATGCCAGGTAAGGACTGGGTCGAGACATTAAACAAGTGTTGTCTGTCCGACATGCTCAGAACATAAGGCGGTCACGAGCTGCTGTCTCGAGGGAGACTGTTGCTGTATATTTTAATGAACTCGAGCAAACTTTGAATGGTGTTCCCCCAACTAATGTTCTTAATTATGACGAGACGAACATGACAGACGAGCCTGGAAGAGGCACCGTAATCGCGCCGAGGGAGAGCAAATATCCCTACAGAGTTATGAATTCGAGCAAAACTTCCACTTCCGTGATGTTCGCGTGCTGTGCTGACGGTGAACTGTTGCCTCCATACACCGTGTACAAAGCGATCCATATGTACGATTCATGGATTGAGGGAGGCCCACCATCCGCACGTTACAACCGAACCAAGTCGGGCTGGTTCGACACCAGGTGTTTCGAAGACTGGCTGATTAAAATTGTTGTTCCCTGGGCAAAAACGCGGGATGGGTGGAAGGTTATAATTGGAGACAACCTTTCGTCACATTTAAGTGCTGAATCGGTCGCAATCTGCGAGAAAAGTAACATTGATTTTACTTTCCTCCCAGCCAACTCGACCCACATGGCTCAGCCACTCGACGTCGCTGTCTTCGCGCCCTTGAAAAAGGCTTGGAGGTATATCCTCAGGGAGTGGAAGAAAAAGGAAGGCCGAAAGTTTTCCACGGTTCCAAAGGAATGGTTCCCACGTCTCCTAAAGAGGGTTTTGGAAAGGATGGCTCCAAACATGGAACAAAATGTGCTTTCAGGATTTAGGAAAACTGGAATTTATCCCGTAAATCGTATGGAGGTGTTGAATTCAGAGCATTTGCCGGGCATGGATGACGACCGACTGGAGGACGCACACGCAGTCAATCAGGCACTCCTAAGAATGTTGGAGGAAATGCGTCAACCGGCGCCTGACGTGAGGAACCGCCGCAAAAAACGATTGAAGGTTGTGCCAGGGAGAAGCGTCAGATCCCGGGATTTCGAGGATTCTGAATCGGAACAAGAACAAAGCTGCGATGAGTGCCAGATCAAGCCATGGACGAAGCAGACACCGATGAAGATGAACCAGGAAGATCAGCTCAAGCCAGGGATGACGAAGACAGCAGCAGTGATGAGGAAGCGCAAGGAAACCGATCTGGCGGAGTAGAATTAGACAACCCCCCTGCTGGAAGTTCTTTTTCTCAATGTAGGAGAGGAATATCCGCTGCGACCAATATTTCAGTTGGTGACTGGCTCTTGGTGTCCTTTCAAGTCGTCAACCTAAAATCTAATGCCAAGTCCAAGTTCTTGGGCAAAGTCACCGAAGTTGACGGCGACCCTTGGGCGCAAAATTCTTGCGAGAAAAAAAACAGACAGGTGCGTTGAATGGGAAGGTTTTTGTGTGGCCCCAGCAGGAGGAGATAGCATATTTTGACCGGAAGGACGTGATCGGGAAAGTTGATGCCCCCGAAGATGGACGCCGAAGCATGCTCATTTTCAAAGAAATTGACTCTCGTGAATGGTGAACTTAGCAATTTGATCTCACGTAATTTTAATTTTCACTTAGTTTGTTCGTGCAATTCCTTCTCATTTTTGTGAGGTATTCTTCACTATTTTTATAATTTTGTAACGTAATTTTTGAACCGAGTGTCCAATTTTTTCCTAAACTTTTGGAGTTTAATTTTTGAAGTCGAGCGTCTATTCCTATTTGGTATTACCTACCTATGTACAATTTTCTAAGTCATTTAAGGCCCTATATGGCTGTGAGTTATGTACAAAATAATATTGCATTAATATTTTCAATTAAACAAACGAAGGATGCATTTCATTTGCTCAAGAGAGAGGAAGTCTGTTTTTTATTAAAAAAATTACTCATCCGTGATGATTTAAGATACTAAAAACGGGTATTTTTGCAATCTTTTTTTTTCCAAGTGATACTACGTTGTAATTAAGTTTAAAAAAAGTCAAATTGCGTTCCTATTTACCTTCCATCCCATTGAATTATGAACCTAAATCCGATTAATATGGACCGTTCCGATTTACCCGACTTGTGTGTATATGGGAACGCTTTTTTGGAAAAAAATATTAAATCAGGCATATAAGTTTAAAAAAATCTGAAGACGGGTCGTTAAGGGTAATCCAATGAGGAACTAGATTTCAAAAGAACCATTTTGGTAAGTCAACCCGTTCTCGAGTTATTCATGAAAAACCTCGAAAAACCGTTCCTATTATGCCGGTTTTACGGTAACTTTCAAATCGACCCGATCCTGCAGAAAATATTTCATATCAGTGCTTGGATTAAACGACTCCTTCCTAAGGTGTTTCGTTATCTCTTCTTCATGTCTGTAATTTGTTTTTGTTACAGTTTTTAATATCCCGTGTTTTCCGTATTTTTTCCGTCAATATGTGTGGTTTTTCATTACTCATGGATCCACACCTATTAGGATTCCATCTCGAAACCCATCGCCGGCTATAGGCTTCGAACCAAGATTTCTAGAGCCTTGCTGATTACTTTATGTTGTACAAAACGCATTCTTGAAAAATTCTATCAACTTACGTCATCTCTGCTCTACCCTGTTGTTTCGCACATGAGTGAATTGGCAATAAAAAAAAAAGTTCCTTACCATTAACTGAAACAAGTATATTGAAAATATCTACCCCTCAGTTGGTGCAACCCAACTTCAGCAGCGACAAAATTACAGTAAGTCATGAGCTGTTCGGTTATAATAACTTCTAACGAATGGAGTTTCAATAAGTGACTTACGATCAAGTAAAATGAAACATTTGTGACTGAACTTGTCGCGAACGAACTGGTGGTTGTTTTGACTGTAGGATGGATAAATCTTGGTTGGACTGTACAATCTGCAATACCCATGCCTGCTGGATGTAACGGCTCCTCCAAGCAATCCAACTTCAATCCAAGGCCAAAATAAGTATAGAACATGCTCCCTGGATGCTCTGGGGATAGTACTCAGTTTCAGGTTTCTTCAGTGGCTCGTATTATTATTATTTTTCATAATTATTAATATTCATGTTGTTGTTTTGGTTTATTATTTTCAATAATGAACCATTGGAATCGAGCATGAAAAAAAAAATTCTTACCCCCCCTCAAAATTTGATGGTTTACGTTTCAAGGTATGTAGAATCCAAAACTGCAATAAAAATATTTCTGTCTGTCCGCCGTACGCCGTACGGGCCACTTTTCTTAGTTACCATGAAAAAAAATTGATGAAATTCGGGTTATAGGTTCCGTTCGGCGTCTAGTTGGTCCTCGAAGCTCGACGTTAGTGTCAGTCATCTCTAAGGGGTTCAAAATAGGGGTTGAAATTTTCAAAACGCCTATACCATTTTTTTACGTGAATATTTTTACGGTTTTAAATAGTTCTTGAACTTGCGAGTTTTTTTAAGACCATCCGGAGCATCGTACGTCCAGCCGTTCGTTCACAGTAAGGCCCCGAAGTTTGCACCGACAGGCATTTTTTTTGACTCCAGTGTGAATGAAATTGTATACAATTCAAACCAAATCTCGTGACCAGAGACGCGCCCACAATAGGAAATTTGGCGGAGATAAAATCATTGGTAGGGATCACCTGATTATATTGGCGGAGTATGAAGTCGAGTTGGTTGTTCTGTGATATTATTTCATTTGAAAAATGACGGCTCTTTTGGAGTTTGTTGGTAGGTAGTGAAACTTGAACAAACGTTGAAGTATTTTTGATGGGTAAATTATTACTCAACGGTAAATTATTACACAACGGTTCATTATACCATCTACGTAGAAGGGGCTGGAGTTTGTTGGTAGGTACTTTTGCAACTTTTTTCACTCCTCATCAACAATTTCTTTTCAGAACTTCATTGTGTGTGTTTCTTTTGTTAGGTACTGTTTGTCATCGGCAGAATTATTTTAGCAACATTTAACTCGTGATTTAGGTAGGTACCTAGTAACGAGTACGGGGTTAGGTACTAACCTACGGAGGGTCTGCGATCTACATAATATGTATAGAATAGTACATATCATATTATATAGACGGGTTATCTATACACATAGAGATGTGATCTGTAACAGAAGGGTATTCTATACAAAATAATAAACCGTTGTGCAGGGATTTGCAGCGTTTTCATAGTAACCTCATTACATAAATAAACACTTAAACGCTCATGAAAATGTACTCGGTATTAATGAAGTGCTACGTCCACTGAACTTACAACCTTAACTTCAGCTTGTGTTTTTTTTGTTATCGTATCATCTTCTGGAACATTTTTAGCGTTTTTTGTAAAATTATGGTTCAAATACTCAAAAAGACCACAGGCTTTTGACCAAGGACAACGATAATAGTGGTTCACGTGTTTGTGTTTATCGTTGTTCAACCTTGTCCTCACTTTGGTCATGCTCAATTTTCCAGTGTCAGTTGACCTAACATCACAGCCAACAGAAAATGAACAACCTCAAGTCTCAACGAAAAGAAACTCGAGAACGAGAGGGTCCTTGCTCTACCCTTCAGGTTGCTCGGTAATTATCATCAGTTCACGACTTAATATAGCGTCATAAGAACTCACTTCGGAACTTGAATGGTGATAACAGGGCTACTACAGATTATTAATATTTTACAGTTCATCTAGTTTATAAGCTGTCTTGTTTTCAGTGGATGTCAGTGCCAAATGGAGAAATGTCACATGGTGCCTATGAACGTCTTCTGGGGTCGGTAATTTCCATGTCCGCCAAGGAATCAATGAGGGTTCCTCAAACTACCAAACCCAAGAAAAACATCACCGTCGTTGATCTCACTGAGTACGTATGTGATCAAGGCTGAATCTTCTCCCCCCCCCCCCCCCTCCTTTTTTTCATGCCCATTACAGTAAGTAATATATCTCAATGAATGACAGATGGTAGTTCAATTGTCTGGATGTGGGTGGTTGGAGGCTTTCGGTAATGAGGGGGTTGGAGTGAATTTCATGCCGGAGATGGGCATTTGTGGGGGGAGGGGGGGGGGGGGGGTCTGACGACGTACTCCTGTGGGGTCTGGGTGTCCAGGTCCCCATTGTCTCCTTCCTATGTGTTTGTGTAACATGTTGTTTTGCTGTTGTTCCAGTCTTTTAAATTCTAATTTTGAGCAGGTTCCCCAGATTTTGGATAGCACTGGTAACATACTGGTGGGCCTATATGCCGTGGGGTCGTGCTCTGCTTTGTTAGGCTTTGGGATCATGCAAATCGGAGCTTGTTTCCATTTCTGGGGAGAGTAACCCAGTGGCGCACCAGCTGTGTATATTTGGACGAGTTGTGCAAGCAGTATTCTAGGAGCTTTCTCTGTAGGATTGAAACCGTCTCTTCCAGCATCGGGTGACTATACCAACCTCGACCCATTTTTTGTTGGCGGTGGGGGGGGGGGGGGCTGGGATTTCTGTGATCTGGTTAAGATGTTGGTGGCATGAAATAGCGAATGGTCCTTATTACTTAATGAAATGAGTTCTTCACGGCGTTCCTCTTTTCTAATTTAGGTACTTCGGTTTTTATTGCATTCCCTAAGCAGTTCACAAGTTTTTTTTTAGATCAATTTTGGGTCCTCTCCCATATCCGCCTTGCTCTTTTGCAGGTCTCCCAGATTTCAAGTAAATATGGAGGAAATTCAAGAATATGTTTGGGAGGTTATGGTCTCTGTGGAGCTGCTAGGGAGAGGCTACTGTTATAAACGTAGTGACATCAACCACTAAGTCTGTATCTCCCTCTGACTGGATTGAGGGTAGTGAGGAGAGCTTTGTGGCAGTATGTGTTCAGTAGATATCCCAGTTCATAAGGTGTCAAATGAGATACGGTTTCCTGGTGTTGAGGATTTGTGTGCAGGTTGTGTGGGCTGGGACATGATCAGAGTTTAAATCATGGTAGACAGTCTACCGTAGACTAAGCAAAGGTATCAGTAAGTCTTGAATTCAAGCCTTTGATCATTAAAAAAAATTCGATGTGACTTGGCATTATTCCTGGCCTTGGGTCGTAACGTGTTGGGAGTGGTCAGTGGTGCAGGGGCAATGTGGAGATTGAATGTCTGTCGTTCCAGGCTGAATTTTAGTTCCTCTCTCAATTTTAGTTAGTTTTATTCATTTGTTTCAATATAAAATCTTTTAATGTATTGTAACTTGCTTCGAAACTTTTGAAATAATTATTCTTCAAGTGTTATGATACCACCAACATTCAAAACATTTATATGAATCCTATTACGCCTTATCCTGGCCTATAATAATCCTATTACGCTTATCATTAATCCTATTATTACAACTCTTATTCCGTCCTACTATTTTGTCGCTTTTGAACCTCTCAGTTTCAAATCCATACACATAAATTATTTCTCCATCCATCCACCGAATGGACCCACCAACTAATTATATGCGTTCATGTTACATAGGTGAGGAAGCTATATTGCCTACACGACTTGGCACACGTTTTTCAAATAGGCTTTTCATATCTCGCCGTTTTATACCACTTTCTGAGGATTTATGTCAGTTAATGGTGATTATAGCCAATATTACATATTTGAAATTTGACCCTGGACTTACTGGGTCGGTATATCCCAGGGGAACTTTTTATTTGAAAGCTAGACACTACTTATTATTTCAACCTTTTAGTTCCTGTTGGCTTCACGTGATTCTGTCAGAGGTGAAGAGCTAATCGCTGGTCTGGTATGACATGCAAGCTTTTCAACGCTTGTATTGGTGTCCACCCGAGACGAGAACCATAGATGCCATGAACTTTTATCCCAAACAGGGATATAGAGATATCGGATGCTCTAGCCCGCTCCGACAGCCAGCCTTAGTATTACTTATTTTGACCCCCACAAACTTGAATTTTACCAACTTTTTTTAAGAAAAACAATTCCTCCGACCATATAAATAGTTTGGTTCTGTCTCGAGTTTGATTAAATTTGCTGATAATCGAAAGGATGTGAGCAGGAACCCAGATTTGACAAATTTTCTTGTTACAATTTTTAAATGAGAGCAGCGGGATCCTTTGTATGGTTTGTTCCCCCTCTCTAACCCTCTGAGAGTAGCGCCAGCCAGGCATGCGTAAACTTGAAATCCCTTTTAAACTTTTTGTGCATGCACAGGTTTCCCATCACATCTTGAAATGCCACCAGTGATGATTCTGCTGGAGTATTTTTTCTATGATTTTGAACAAGTTTTCCTTGTGAATTTGGTGTTTAGCAGTGACGACAGCGAACTTGGACTCCCCACGGTTGATTTGACTGGTAGGGAACTCCACAATTTTATCGACCTTTCCAGAAGAAGTCTAGCGCCTGTCGTCACTCCAAACGTCATCTATGGTAAGTAGTTAATTTTCACGTTCTTTTTTCACCTGCCACTGTATAACAGTTCTGAACTGTTCTGTCAGTTGCTAGTAGATAGAAAAAATGGTTCCAACTCGAGTAAATCTGAAGGCATTTTCAGTTGATGATGACGAAAGCACCCCGTCCAGGGTAAAAGTGGACAGGGTCAATTCTTTCCAGAAGAATTTGGAAGAAAATAGATTCACAAAACCAGACTTGATACGGTAAGTTTGTTTTCCATAAATACTAAAAGTCTTGTTTACACACTGGAAGTTTAATATCACTACCGTGACATAAGCCATGGCAGTATGGTGGTGGTCCCAGCCATTCTCGTGGTAATTGTGTGGCAATTGCCTTCATGCCAGATTCTACTGTCGTGAAAGTACCTACTGTCGCACATTCATCACGTTATAGTTAACCGCAGCTACGAGGTTTACTTCCTAATGCATTGTACATGCCTTGACAGTGAATTGTCGCACTTCATCAACTTGCTGTTAGCACTGGCAGTTTTACTGGTGCGGTTCCACATCAGTGATTTTCCAAGGTAGGTATATATTATTATTGACAAAAAAATAATGCTTTCCCTGAGGGTGCATCACAATGCAAAACTGAGATCCCGACAAAAAAAGTGCAATTGATGCAACAAATTTGTGTGAATTGGCAGCTAAATAATTTTCCAATAAGGACTATTAAAAACTTGAGACCGGCTGAATATTCAGTTGCTCAGCTAATAATAATAATTAAAGAAAAACTCGGCGCTGCGCGCCTCGCCAGGGGGCAAGCCCCCTGGACCCCCGGTTGGTTTTCGCTTAGAGCCTACGGCTAAAATTCAAGAAACATGGAACATGCTTTAGCCGCGCTTTCTTATTCTGTGTGCAAGTCATAACCCAACGAATGGAAAACGATTTTTGTTCGATGAAAATGAAACCATTTATAACTCAATTTATATAGTTATATTACAAATACGAAATAAATTCGTGATAAATCAAGAGCTTTCCAACGAACGGAAAACGATTTGCTAAAATAATTACAAACCAAAATCAATGAAATTAGATTTGTAGGTCTAATTTGGGGTCGTCTAGATGGTCCTCGAAGCTTGACGTGTCTGTCAGTAATCTATAAGGGGTGAAAAATAGGAGGTGAAATAGTTGAAAGAGTTGAAATAGTAAAAACTTTCATTAGAAGGGTTTTTGTGACGTTTTATAATTTATTCCGAACTCTATGATTTTTGATCTCCTCCCGGAGCATTTCAGTCACAGAGGCAGCTGAAGATTGAACAGAAAAGCTTCGCCAGCATGATTGTGCGTGTATCATAAGGTAGGTAGGCGTAAATAATCCCAGCCGAGATACCATGGCAAGGGAACCCTCAATGGAACCCTCAAGGGAACTCACAAGACAACCCTCAAGGGGACCCTCAAGGTTAAAATTTCGTGACACTTTTTTGTGACATTTTTCGGCTAGTTAGTCCAAGGCTAAAGCATGTTCCATGCTAAAATCGATTTTAAGGACATCTGCATGACAAATTTGTGTTTTGACATGCATCAGAGTTTTCTGTCGTGATAGTACTGTCACGATAGTGAGACAGTGGTGTCCTTGTGTTCATGCCGACAGTTAACTTGGTCAGTGGAAACAATGGCAGATAATGGAATGGGGATTTTTTTTTTAAAGAAAGTATTTATTGTTGGTGGAAAACTTGTAGTTTGAAGCCTGTTTTCAAAAATAAACTTTTTTTTTTACATTAGGATGATTAAAAGTAAAAATGCGGCAAAAAATGATGTACGAGGTCTGTTGATATATTGGCTGTTGGTCCAAGGAAGCGGAGCGAAGCCTCGGAGGTGAAGATTCTCACTGCTGCCAACAACCCAACATTAGAAATGGCAAACCTGCCTGGCAGCCTTCATGGACCTTTGCCCTGACGTTTTGAGGACGTGTTTTTTAAATTTATTAATTTGCATTTCCATCCATCCATCCATTGCGGTTCTGTACATAATTTCAAGTGGTGCACTAGTGCTATATATGGGATTTGAGTTGAACTACTCTGCAATTTACCTGATACTCCATTTCTAGCGGGAACGCATTCAAATTTCACACTCATTTTCTGCCTAAATTTCCCTGTTATTGAACAGAATTTGGCCAAAAAAGAAGAATTTGTTACCCACGAAAATTGCCCATTGGTTGCTGTAGTAGTTTCAAATTATCATCGTTAACAGTTGATAAGGTGAGGTAAGGTGCTACAGTTCACTGCCAAGGCGCATACATGTGGCAGATGCCGTGACACATCACTGTTGCAACAGCTACTATCAACTATCACGTCAAACCTGATAGTGCGACAGTATACAGTTTGCACCATGGCAGTGGCTGCAACAGTTGCTGCCATGGCTGGAACTGCTGTGGTAGTGTTAGTAAACTGTCACCATAAATGAGGCTTTACCAACGGCTTTATTTTTGGGGGTTACAACTATTATTGTTGTTGACATACAACTCATATATGTAACAGTTTTAACTATTCAATTGGCTGTCTTTTGTTCCCTGTGGATTACGCAAAAGTGATTAAGTTCTTTAATATTTCCAGACCAACTTCAGGTCCTGTCTGTTGTAGGAAGCTGATTTGATTGCGTTCATATTATTTACCTATTTAGGTTATTTCAGACATCAGCTACATCATGTATATATTCGTATTACGCATACGAATATATACGAGCCATACCTCTTTGTATTACCCTCATCGAGTTCACATTCGTGATAACAGCAAACTTTTGCCACTCTTCAAATGCCGAATGAAGAATGGATTGAATTTTTTGAAACTTGTTTCTAAAATTTGTACTTACTGCGTATTTACGCGATGGAAACCGGTTTCAAATTAAAAACGGAGTTATTGAAACGTCATTTTTCATTAAAAACCAAAATACACTGTTATGCCGGTTTCAGTGATCAAACAACCGTCAGAAACATACAATAACAGTTAATCAACGACGCCGTTTTTTCTATAATCTAGTTGGCTAAATGGTATTTGGCCTCCTACCTCCCCCTTCATGTCATCACCATTATTTGATCGTACAAGGCTCTTGGTCCCAGTTGCGAATCCCATGTAATACAAGATGGGGGTGACTGGACATAACATGACTACAGTTCAGACATCCCACTAGGATTCATTCAGAATATAAGTGACAGGCACTAGGGTGAGCGCACAGTAGACTCTATCCCTAGTGACCTTGAATACAAGCAAGCTCAGCGTTGGGAGAGTAGCTCAGTTATAATTATTCATTCGTGACAAATGAGCTGTACTCCAAATCAAGTATCACTAATAACCATTTGGAAGTCTACAAGATATCTCTAACGCCGTAAGGTAAAACAGGCACAATCAGTCCTTCGAGGCTAGTCAGGAGATAGTTTCATTGTGTCTTCCTTCATATTCGACAGTGGGCATAATTCGTAGACTTGCATTAATGTATTCTACCTGGAGATGTCGTTGTAATACATGCACTACCTACTGTTTTAGGTCGTTTAACTATGACAAGCAAGCTCAACGGTTCCTTCAACTCAAATCTCAATATGAACAGAAAGCGAGATGTGAGGCAGAGTCTGTCACGGCGACACTTCATGAGATTATTGAGAAGAGGATACAAACTCACCTCAAAATCACTGAATCGATCCTTATCGAAGAGGAAGAAGAGGAAATTGTAACGGAAAAACCTGTTCTCACTCCTCAGATGATGGTGACTTTTTTTTTTCTTTCTTCAATTTTCATATCCAATCTGTTGCCTCATTTTGGTTTGCAATGTCAAATTCTACTGTTTTGCAGGCTAAGGTACAAAATGCACAGAACCCTTCACTGAACACCAACCAAGTTCTCATTTCGAAGTTTAAGTTAGATATAAGGCGTGAAGATTTCCTAACCCTGAAGAACCTGAATTGGCTGAATGATGCTGTAAGTATGCATTAATTATTTTCAACACTTATTAGTGAATGAAACAGGCAAATTTATAGCATCGTACATTAATATTAAAAGTAAGTCCACAGGTTTTATTAACCATCTCAAATATGATGAATATTTGACATTTGAGGTTGATTTCTGATGACATCCATTTGAGCTGTTCCTTTCTCTACCCTGTTTATGGCCTCATCTAGATGGAGTTATAAGTGAACGCCATCTCGGAGGTCCTGGGGTGTCCGGGCAGGCTAGAGTGTCCAGATAACTGGACTGTTACACCCAACTCTTCAACGGAGGATGAATATTTAACATTAGAAGGGATATTATTTATTAGTGTCGACAGGTTTAGATATATCATAGCTTGGGATTCGAAGGGATTAAATGTGAGCAGGTTTCACTCTGGCCAGTGTTCTTCATTCATTTTGGCAGTACTTTAGAGCCTCACACCATGGATTTTAACTAAAAATTATAATAATATTCTACAAGCAGAGGAGCGCAATCTAAAATCATTTCAATAAAAACGTCGGTTGCTACAAGGTGGTTTTCCTTGAAACCAAAAACCTCCATGATAAAATCATTTCGGCATTTACGAATGAACACCTCATAGAATCCAACCTGGTACTAAACTAGTACTAGTATCCCAATGCTCGAATCCATCTCTGATACACTCCGAAACATAAACCAGAGTGGAGATGTTACTATGTCCGTTCCTAAATCTGACTGATAGGAATTCGACGTATTATTAACATTCACATAGTCTAAAAGTTGATCAATAACCAGCAGTTCAAGAGGTTTGGAGAACGAGGTTAATATCAATATCGGACGATATCGCTGTTGTGTGTAATGGCAGTTACATTACCATACATGCGCGAAGTTGAGAAATAGTCCGAAAAATGAGATTGGCCTTCTCAAGCGTCGGTTTAATTGAAACTAGTACAAATATGAAGTTGTTCGAGTTATTCGGATTAAAGTGGAGAAAGTTCGAGGGTGATTGCTCTTGTAGAAGTGGTAGTAGTTGTTGGAGGTTCTTCTCTGACCTTGGTGGTTCACTCTCAATTTTTTGTACATATTTTATTTCTATTTTAGATAATAAATTTTTATATGGAGCTCATTGTCGAGAGAAGTGGCAGTGAAAAGAAGTATCCTTCGGTCTACGCGTTCAGTACATTCTTCTTCCCAGCCTTGAAAAATGGATATGATAGAGTCAGAAGGTATACCAGAAAAGTGAGTATAACTTATTATGGCTCAAAATCGCATTGGATTTATCTTTAGCAGTTTAAACGTTATTTGCAGCCAGTAATTTATTATAAACAACGTTGTTCTGTTGTTGTACTCAGTGGACCCAATCATATTTTCCTTCCATTGGAATTGCCTAAATAATGATGTGCAAATGCGGTTGTTGTTCAACCTCTTGAACTTGCACAGTCCAAAAGGATTAACAACAACAAGTCCTCGCTCATCTGATTCCAACTCATGTTGTTACTATTAATTTATTAATTAAAAATTTCAGGTGGATTTATTCAGTAAAGACTTGATACTAGTTCCCATTCACCTTGCCGTCCATTGGTGTATGGTCAAGATCGACATGAAACGCAAGGAAATCGTGTACTATGACTCGATGTTGAGCAGCAATACACAAGTACTAGAAGTGAGCATTTTCAAGATATTCAAGTAAAGTCAAATTTGAGTGCGTGAGGAATATCTCCGCCTATAAAATACTGATCACTACTCCAAATACCTACTCTGGGAAGTAATTAACCAAATTTACTCCTGAAAAGTTTAATAGTAGTTGTGGACCACAAAGAACGATGAGGTTGAAATTCGTTGGTGGATGAGCTTGTAAAATACTGATTACAACTTGAATACTCCAATGAAACGTATTTTCATCAATTATCCAGTCCAGCAACTTAAAAAAAACTCTTGTTTCCATTATTTTGAGTCCATTATTTGTTATATTATTTCCATTATTGTTATCATAACAATGAATCTTGCAATGGCTTCTACAGATGCTGATGAACTACCTCATCAGCGAGCATAAAGATAAGAAGAAAGAAGATTTTAATAGTAGCGGCTGGACTACGAGGAACGATAAGGTGAGATTAAAGTTCGTTGGAGCTTGACTAAATTTGTCAATTTCGGACTTCCAAACGATCGTTTTAAAAAGGGATGAGGGATCTCGCATTTTCTCTCCGAAGTTTCTAGGTGTAAATATGATTCAGAAATAATATTTTCATTCTCCTTCCATTTCATTCAATTGGGTAGCATCTGTTTGTATTGACACAAGTGCATCGATGGCGCCTTTATCTCAAATTGTGGTTCATCTATAAATAATTACTCAACACCCATCTCCCTTGGAATAGAGTGAAGGATATCATAGACCTACGATAAGCGTTGGTGATGAATTGAAAGGAGAAAATGGTTAAGCTAGAATACCTAAGTTATTCGAGAAAAGCCTAATTGAATGTCAATCAAGTGATATCTCTTTGCAGAAGATCCCCACTCAGAAGAACGGGAGTGATTGCGGTGTCTTTGCCTGCACGTTTGCAGAATACGCGGCCCGAAACTCAATATTCAATTTCAGTCAGAGCGACATGCCTTATATGAGAAGTAAGATGTGCTACGAAATTTTAACCGGCAAACTTCTTCTGTAGCATCCGAAACCTGGCATTTTTGTACGTGAATTTCCTCAGTTGTAAAATATGAAACTCGGTATTTATCTTTATTTGCTATTGTATTTTGTATACATAACTACTCAGTTTAAATTATTTTCGATCTAGTTTCCCTTGTGTTATAATTAATGATTCTTGGATTGATAGGTCTTGTTTTCTAATTTTCTCTTATTTGACTATTTTTCTTTGAAGCAAATACAAAATTATTATCCATACATTTACTTGTACGTTATTCCAGTGGAGCGCACCAGTGAATGAGCCTGAAAGCTATTTGACCACAATGTTGAACTGTACTCGTACAAGTCTTGGGGCCAGTCAAAAATGTATGTGATGCGACCAGAGAACGAAAATAGTAACGTGATACTGATAGTATATTGGATAGTATATCAATTTGACGGAAAAGAGCTTTACATGAAGTAATCCGAATCAAAAACAAACATGATTCAGTATTCGAATAGGTTCCTTATTTTCCTTCAAGTCCCCACAAATCTCGCAAACGAGTGTCGTCAAGTTCAGTAAGCTGCCTGAGGAGAGGCCATCCATTCTTCTGTGAAGACAGAATGTAAGTGTTCCCAGGGTCCTCCACAGCCGAATGGCAGCCCAAGACGAGGCTTTGAGCCAGCCTGGCGCAAACACAAATCTGTAATTGATTATGATGATACTATTTTAGTTGCCTACTGTTTTTTGTTGCTAATCACTCATGTTGGTAGGTAATACAAAGAGCACGTCAAAACATTGCCCAAAGTAACTTAAGGAAAAATATATTCTAAAAATATTAAGGTCTATTGACACTCATAGCCGGACATGCCAGAGGAGGAGGAGCCAAAAAACTTACCCACTGTCCTGGTGGACTGGGCACATCAGGCCGTGGGTGGAGTACCACCTGATAGTTGGCCTTTGCAAAGCTTGTTGGGTGGTCAGAACCACCTGACAAGGTGAGCGGCCTGCTTCCCCCTCCTTGTCTCTTGTGCATTTTTGCAGTGAGTTGCACTGTCAGTAAAACTTTCCGCCTTCCACAGACTAAGGACGATCCAAAGAAGAACGGAGTTACTGAAAAATTGTCTATTTCCACTACTACACGAAAAACGCGAAAAATGCACTGCTATACCAGTTTTGGTGATCAAAACATCGTCAGTAACAAACAGTAACTGAAGGCACGTAGGAGAGGTGACCTTGTAAATAGTCCCAAACGTGAAATGTGACTGACAGGGATTGGTGGTGAAGGGAACAAAGATCTCCTGATTGGCCCTGGAAGTGAATGCCAAAAAGTGAAAGGAAGGTAGGGAGGAAAGGCTTACAGAAATGAACACAATAATAGAGAAAAACTTGAAGGAATTACGTCATTCAAAGATTTACCCAACATTTTACTCTTAATAATCTCGAATTTTTCAAGTACATCCAACATGCTCCCTTTTGGGAGGAAATGAAGATCTTCAACGAACTGTCCGTAAGATCAAAATTGAAGCTATGATTGGATTCATTCAAGTGACGTGCAAAGGCCGAATCACCCTTCTTATCCCTGTTACTTTATTCTTTCTCTAAACCAACTTCCTACCAGTTTGACCACAATAGTTAAGTCCACAAGAACACTTTAATTTATAAACACCACTTGTATTTTGAACATTAATTTTATCTTTAACTGAAATTAATGAAGATCTGAGATTATTTTTAGTTCTATATCCTACTTTGAACCCCTTAGAAGTTAATGTTTTACCAGCATGTTTGTGGACTACTGGATGATTTGAAGTACTGTGAATGGTAATATCACTATAAGTATCTTTCCTGTCTATGGAAAACCGATGTTTTCCATTATTCAACGAAATGGAAAGAACAGTGATGATTACATTCGAATTCTGAGGTGAATTAATGAATGGATCTACGTTATTAATTTTTGTATGACATGAACCAATTTGTCTTTAGCCCCTTTCCAATGAATGATGGTGTCATCTACATGTCTATACCAATAAAGGAGGCTATCATATTAACATTTTAAAGGGCTCAAAGTAGGATATAAAACTAAAAATAATCTCAGACCTTCATTAAGTTCAGTTAAAGATAAAATTAATGTTCAAGATACAAGTGGTATTTATAAATTAGTGTTCTTGTGGACTTAACAATTGTGGTAAAACTGGTAGGAAGTTTAGAGAAAGAATAAAGGAACATGAAAAAGATTTCAGGGATAATAAGGGTGATTCGGTCTTTGCACGTCACTTGAATGAATCCAGTCATAGCTTCAATTTTGATGTTACAGACGGACAGTTTGTTGAATACATTCATTTCTGCCCAACAGGGAGCATGTTGGATGTACTTGAAAAATTCGAAATTATTAAGAGTGATAGCTTGGGTAAATCTTTGAATGATGTAATTCCTTTAAGTTTTTCTCCATTATTGCATTAATTTCTGTAACAGCTTGGTTCCTCCCCTTTACTCCCTACGTTCCTTTCACTTTTTGGCATTCACTTCCAGGGCCAATCAGAACCGCCTTCCTTTGTTCCCTTCACCATTCTTCGTCACAACCAATCCCAATCGACCACATTTCACTTTTGGGACTATTTATTCGCGTTTTTTCGTGTATTAGAATAGAAAAAATAGCGGAAATAGACAACTTCCGTTTTTCTTTCTGTGTATTTGTGGAAATCGTGGGTTTCCACGATTTCTTCGCGAGTAGACAACTTCCGTTTTTCTTTCTGTGTATTAGTGGCAATCGTGGGTTTCCACGATTTCTTCGCGAGTGATTTAGTTCGTTTAAGGACGTTGAGTTATAAGCAAATATCAATATCTCGTAATATCGAAAATTTACTACTAAGTTAATTAGATTATACTTAGTCACTTCCAAATGGGGAAATGTACTGAGTGCAATCTCGGCACGAAAAATCAAAGGCCAAAATTAACTGACTGAATCATAATTTTGCCTTCAATTCAGCAATCGGTGGGTTGTTTGTTCATGTAGAAATAATTAATAAATCAAGAGGGGTGGATCAAGGGCGGTGCTTTTGGTTGGTAAGTACCTTCCTAGATATTGTCGCTATTTACTCTGTTTTAATCTTGGAGTCAGGGGTTCTTCGATGCCTACTGTTGTAAAAATGCGACTAGAAAAACGTACCTAATTACCGAGTACAAATACAATACTGGTTTAGTAAATCTAAATAAATTTGATCGTTATTACACAATCACGGAATTAATATTTTCAATTAACGGACGCGATGTTACCAAGAAGAAAGACGTGAGGGAAAAGGCTTGTAAACCGGGAGAAGTTGGGATGTAGCTTCTGGTCTGGTAAGTTTTTGGATTCCCCTTCCTTTGGCAGTCAGGCTGTGAGTGGACAGCTTTAGATATGTAAAGCAGACAAACTTTACTCTAAGGGAGCTGTATCCTTACCCTAAAACGTAGAAAACTTCCTTGGGATTCAGAATGTAAAAATGAAATTTACCTACCTAACTTTTTCAGCTTTGAGTGATAGTCACTAAAGAATGAAGCCTTGATAATATAAATGTACTTTGATGATCTGGCGTTCCGTTATCGTCAGGGTCCGGTATTTCAGATACCCAGTGAGGACATGTTTGCCAGTAGAAATGTTGTTCGAGTGGAGGCACATATAAGCTAGGCAGAGGGCGATTTCAAACACCACCGGACCCCAACAGGTGTCTCCAAAGTCTATCAGACCTAAGGGTGAACCATCCTGCACCAGAATATTGTGCTCGTTGATGTCACCATGCATGACTCCTGAAACATAATCTGCTTTATAGATCATATAGCTTGTTTCAGGTAGTCTTAAACCATTATTGCTTGCTCATACAGTCAGTGGATGAGTACATTTGGTGAATTACTTGTAATCCGACTATACTACTGTACCTACTATTTATTACCTTTCTCAAGTTCCGGTATCACGGGGACTACTCTCTCCTCGAACTCCTGCATGGTTGATCTAGCAAGTTCTCGACATTCAGGGTCCTCGACAGAAATTAAAAACTTGCGTAGTCCTGGAATGGAAGCAAGCATCCAGGGGCTAGTCCGTGCTTTGAGACATTCATCCGTGTAGCCCTGGGAACAACACCCAAACATCCTCATTCTTTGATAAATAAGAATTGAAGAACTTACAGAATTTTTTCCTTCAACGTTCATTTCATGGTCCTAGAAACAAACTGGGATGAAGAACTTCATCATACTTCAAAAACTACTTCAGTTTCTCCTACCTTTAACACGGTGTAGATTCTACCAGTCAAGTCTCCAACGTCGACATAGAGCTCAGCACTTGGTGGGCAGTCGTTGAGTTTATGGCCATTTACATAGGTCAATAACCGAATTAGATGTTTAGTTTCACCTTTAAACGAGTAGGAGTAGTATTAAATCTAAAGGGTTATTTCCTCTAGTATTAGAAGTACCATACCTTCCAGAAGGAATCTGTCTTCACTAGCTTTGCGTGTTCCGCTGCACCGTGTCAAGGAAACTGGTTCTACTGAAAATACTCTGAAGCCGATCCCACCAAAACTCCTTGCACCTCCTTCCACTTCACCCCTCTTCACATAAATAGGGAAGAACTGACTAGTATTCTCTGTCCTTACACCGCGCTTGCCTCCAGTTCTCGAACAACTGGTGACGACAGATTCCACCAAAAGGTATGAGTAGGATTAGTAAATTGTAACAGTTGTCGCACACTTCATTTTGTTGTATACAAATTTCGTGGATTTTCATTTTAACATGGAAACCTTGGTTATGGAAAAGACACTTGGTTTTTAATTGATTTATAGAAAATGGATGAGTGCATAGAGCTCACCAAATGTTTCTAGTGTATAATATTGAAGCCAGTTGTTGGGGACCGGCTCAGGAACATATATTCCTTTCTTCCCTGGAAATGAAAGTGAGTTTGACTTCCTTTTTTTCTTCACTGCTTATACCGTCGTCGGTAAGACAACGATGAACTTGTACCTTACCTATGTGCTCCATCAGGCGGTTTTGTGCTTCAACAAGATCTGGTTTTTGAGAGTCGATGTTATTCACCACTTTGCATATGTATTTGTACGTGATGCCATCGTCTTCCGATCTGCACTGAAATTGAAAGTAATTTGACACTTGTGTGACCCACGGAGCAAGGAAGGGTTAGTTAGTTGGTTAGATAGAATGAGTTTAGAATTAGTTAGTAATGAGTTAGTTAGAATTATAGTTATAGTTATAACTTATAATATAACTATAATTGTAGTTCCTATATATAACTTATTATAGTATAGTCCTTATAACTAGAATTATAGTTATAGTTAGAATTATAGTTCCTCCTGTTAACTATTTGATCTCCTAACTTGAACTGTGAGAGCTAGAATAAATGTGAGGTTGCCATCCACGTCTTGTTTATTTACTTACAGTCTTCTTCATCGTCATCTGCATGGTGAGACTTAATTAGTTAACACTACTGCTTAGTACCATGAGATAATATGGAGTTGACATAGGTAAGTTGTGCAAGAAGTTTAAAATTGCGTAACTTCGTTCAAGTTTATTATCAAAGTTAATCACTTTTGGAGTGTTGTAACAAGGTGGAAATCAATTTAATCTAACAAAAAGTTGATAGAAGAAAAGTCTAAACCTGTTCAGTCTCGTTTCAGGCAACATCCACACTGCAGCGAGGAAGAAGAACCCTAATGTGACACCACAGTAAATATATATGTTATTTCTCCCTGTCAATAGGAATTTTCTTATTAATTAACAGCCTGAAAAACGATTCATGGGATAAACCAGCCAGTGGGCAGTTCTTGTGTGTAGGAATTTTTTATTTTTGATCAGAATCAGATTTAGCACCCTTGAAAAACTCGTACTGCCAATTTTCATGTCAAAACTCCATGTAGCTTGGGCAACAAACGGATAGAAAGAAAGCGAAATTAGGTCATAAGTGGAGGGCGCTGAGAGTTCCCTCCAGTCGGACGGGAGGGGGGGGGGGGGGAATCATTTACCTATGACGTCATTACGCTTTCTTTCCGCTGCTTTACCGCCCGATCATCGGATACCCCTGATATACTTAGCACCTTTTCGGAAAGTACCCGCCGAGACCTTTAACTTAGGAAAATAAAAAGGTGAAATTGCCAGTTTCAGACCCATGAGTACTTTTCTTTCTAAGCCATCACGCATAACTTGCTTCAAGATTATTAAATTAACTTGTTTTTCCTCGCTCAACTTTTTATTGAATTGATTTCCACCTAAACTTCAAGATCAACTTCGATAATAAACATATATCTTGGATTCGTGGATACTCTTAACCGATTTATGGATTATATACGTCGCGTAGTGCGCGGCTTCATACCTGCATCAAGAATTTTGGACAAAACTCTCAGCAAGGGAGGAGACATGTGCGAATCAAAATGACAATTACACATAAAAGAGACCAGTGGACAAATTAACTAGGTTTCTCACTGTGGGAAACTCGACATCGACTCATTCCTATAAGTCGAGACCACAGCCCATCTCCACAAGCCCAAAACTAGTTGATTACCCGCCGATATACCTTAGCACCTGCTGAGCTCAGTAATAGAAGTTTCAAATCCTGACACGAATTAGCAGCACCTCCAGGGTTAACAAGGCTTCCTCCACTCGAGATAAAACTGTCTCATTTCTCGACCAAGTTATAAATTTCTTTGGAGCACATCAGTCGATGACTTTAACCGATAGTCCATGCAACAGCGTGTAGTGCCGGGACTTTCGTGATGAGCTGAACCGTTGAACGCCCTGAAGAGGAGCTGGTCAGCCATTCGAAGTGAGAGCATCGTGGCCGCTTGAGGACGACCCCTCATTCTACGAAGTTAGATGGAGGATTAGCGGCCCTTGCCGGAACTGCTACCCTTCTTGCTGCCTCCTCATCGCCCATGGAGGTAAAGTTCCAAACTCCTACACCTCTTGGGAGACAATTCGTGACGCGAGTGAGTGTTGTGACAGAGTGAGGAAAGACAGTGGACCCTCGAGAGTCCCCCTCCTAGACCAGCGAGATTATCACTGGTTAAGAAGGGATATCGACTAGGCTTCCACCAAACGACCCCATCTCCACTGGAAAAACGACTCGAGAACAGCCACCATCAAACTTCCCCACATGACGTGCTACTTTTGGGTAGCAGAAGTATGAGAGGGAAAAGCGGGGTTGAAAAGTAGTATGGAGTTCTGGTTCAGGAAAGGACATCTGAACAACCAAGGTAACTAATCTACATCGTAATGGTACTACCTCTTTATTATTTACTGGTGGAGAACAAAGCTCCACCATACGAATATTGGTGGAGAAAAAAATGTTGTCAGAGGTTGTTGTCTAGTGAATTGTGCTCATCTGGCAGTGGCGAAGCTGGGGGGGGGGGGGGGGGGGGGTTAGTGGGGGCCATAAACCCCCCCCCCCCCCCATTGGCTCGATAAGTTCATCACAAATTAAAATCAAATCTTAAGAATGACAATCACGAAAGTAACAAACATATATTATACAACAATAACAGGTTCAACGGTAAATCGAACATGATTAAACAGTTAAATAATATTACGCTCATTTGATTACGAACGATCTGTCCCAAAAATTTGAACCACTCTTTCTGACAAAATGCTTACCGAAATAGTCCCTCACCGTCAGGGACCCGTTCCCACACTTCAGGTGAATAATACTGATTTTAGCATTTTTAGCCCTTGATACTAATTGTTGACCCCCAAAAATCTTAATTAGACTCCTATTCTGTGTGAAAAGCAACTGAAATGGTATTTTTCTGTCTTCACTCACTCTTCCATGCAACTTTTAGTGATTTTATATATCAATTTTAGCAGTTTGTACCAATTTTTGACCCCTTAAAAACTCAAATTTGACCACCTTCAAATTTTTAAAAATTGCTTACCCTTTTGTTTGGCAATAAGAACATTTTGGCGAAGTTTGGAATTTTTTTCCTGTAACCGTGGTCAGGTATCGTCTGGAGTGACACATAAATAAATAATATACGTAGGTATACATTTTTGTTAAAATCAGGATGAAATCCGGATGATCTGAAACGGATTTGCCCATAAAATAATTTCAAAAACTTATGTTCTGAAAATTTTGGACCCATTGCAATTGCTTAATTTTCCTTGAAAATTCGCGAACATTGTTGCCAAATAAATGTTGTATTTCTTCAGTTTATCTTACCTAACGTTATCTGTAACATTTAGTGCTTTGTTAAATTTAATTTAAATGCAGCTTTCTTTGTAATGTCAAACCTTATTACCGAATTTTCAAAGAAAATAAAGCTATTGCAATGGGTAACATTTTCAGAACATGAATTTTTGAAATTTATTTCGGCAAATCCGTTTCAGAGCATCCTCAGTTCATCCCTAGATTTTAGCAAAAATTTATACAGGGTGCGGCACAACTTCCTTTACGATTTCAGGAGGCCATAAAAAAAAACTAAGCATGATATAAAAATTTATTGATACCCAATTATTCTACAATTCATAACATTTTAATCATGAGGTTTTAAACAAAACATCTCGAAGATGACGGCCGCCGTTGTCGATGCAACTCTGAAGGCGCATTCTGCAGTTGTCCATCACTCGTTGTAAGACGTCGATCCGAATCATCTGGATTTCCAAGTCGATTGCGACCTTCAATTCGTTTAAATTTCGCGGTTTGTGTTTGTAAACCTCAACCTTGAGGTAACCCCACAGGAAAAAATCACATGGAGTTAAATCCGAACACTGAGCGGGCCAATTAATGTCTCCCCTCAGTGAAATGACCTTCCCCGGAAACATTTGCCTCACAACTTCCATCGACCTCCGGGCTGTGTGAGCCGTGGCTCCGTCTTGCTGAAACCAAACGTGGGTGATGTCAATGTCGAGGATTTAACTCCATGTGATTTTTTCCTGTGGGGTTACCTCAAGGCTGAGGTGTACAAACACAAACCGCGAAATTTAAACGAATTGAAGGTCGCAATTGACTTGGAAATCCAAATGATTCGGATCGAAGTCTTACAACGAGTGATGGACAACTACAGAATGCGCCTTCAGAGTTGCATCGACAACGGCGGCCGTCATCTTCGAGATGTTTTGTTTAAAACCTCATGATTAAAATGTTATGAATTGTAGAATAATTGGGTATCAATAAATTTTTATATCATGCTTAGTTTTTTTTATGGCCTCCTGAAATCGTAAAGGAAGTTGTGCCGCACCCTGTATATTATGTAGATTTATGTGCCACTCCAGATGATATCTGTCCTTGGGTAGGCACATGTTGAAAATTCCAGATTTCTCCAAAACGTTTGTATTGCCAAACGAAAGAATGAGTTCGAAGATGTGCTACTTTCAAATTCCAAGGGGGTCAAATTGGAGTTATTAGGGGTCAAAATTCGGTAAAAACTGCTAAAATTGCAAACAATAGTGTAATAAACCCTTAAACGAGAATAATCTATAAGCACAAGACTTGGTCGATAGCAAAAACATGAACCACCAACTTTATTGGTAACTGCTAATTCAATACAAACATCGGAACATGTGTTGGTAACCAACCATACATTCAAGGATTCTCTACACCATCCCCCCCTTCATCAGGCGAGTGAAAAGGGGTAAGGTGGTCTGCATGAACTACCTTTCTGCGGCCCTTTGGGAGGCACAACCAGTAGACAACGTCAGAGAGCCGCTTGATCACTCTGCAGGGCCCCACCCAAGGGGATTGAAGTTTAGGGCATACTCCAACTCGACGCTTTGGCCAGTAATACCACACCAGGTCCTCCTCTTGAAACCGCGGCGTTTCCCTGTGGACATCATAATGCCGTTTAGCAGATTCTGCAGCTCGGAGCAACTGCTGACGCGCGGAGTCGTGAACGTCTTGGAGCTCGCGCTGCAACATTTGGGCATAGGCAGACCTTGGGCTTCTTCCTGGTACTGTGCCAAGCAAAAGATGGACAGGAAGAACCAGCTCACGCCCCATCACAAGCTGTGCAGGAGAATGTCCAGTGGCTGCGTGCTCAGCTGCTCTGTAGGCCAGTAGAGTCCAGGGCAACTTTCGATCCCAATCTCGTTGATTGGTCCCCACGACCTTTGCCAGCATACTCCAAAGCGTTCGGTTAAAGCGTTCTACCGTCCCAGAACTCTGAGGATGCAGTGGTGTGGCCCGAGTTTTATGCACATCCAGAAGCACCAGTACCTCACGAAACACCTGAGACTCAAAGTTCGACCCCTGATCGGAATGCATCTCTCTAGGGACTCCAAAGCGGGAGATTACATTAGTGACGAGGCCTCTTGCTATGGTCTCGGCTTTCATATCAGGAACTGGGAAAGCCTCTGGCCTCTTAGTAAAGTGGTCAACAACTACCACAATGTACTTGTTCCCGTCATCCGATACAGGCACAGGGCCCAATATGTCAATCCCTAGCCTCTCAAAAGGTACCCCGACACTATAGTTTTGTAGAGTCGCTTTCTTCCTCCTATCTTTTCCCCCTCGCCGACCACAGATTTCGCATGTCATACAGTACCGTTTGACATCTCCATTCATTCCTGGCCAGTAGTATTGGTTGCGGATTACACCAAGTGTACGCCTACGGCCAAAATGACCACATTGATGTGCGTTGGCCACAACTTCTATTTGGCGTGTCCTTGGAACTAGGACTTGATCAAAAGACTGTGACCCACTTTCGTTTTCCCATACTCTTGTTAGGACCCCGTTAACCACCTTCAATCTTTCAAACATAGCCCAAAGTGTTTTTGTTTTGGATCCGTGCATGGCCACTTCTTGCCACCCTGGCCTCTTTTTTGCAATGACCCATTGATAAACTGGCTTCAGGTCGGTATCTAGCTTTTGCTCCTTCTCCCACTCTACATCCACGACCTGTACCCGAACTGCGTTTACATTGGCAAGTGCATCACGTTTGGCTTCCTGTCGCAGACAGTGTTTACAGTCACTGGACACACATGGCCGTCTGGATAAAGCATCGGCGTTAAGGTGTTTTCTGCCTGCCCTGTGCTCCACCTTGAAATTGTAGGCATCCAGCCACTGCAGCCATCTTGCTAGCTGACCATCAGGCTCGTGGAAGGTTTTAAGCCATTGTAATGCTGCATGGGCAGTCCTCACTAAAAACTGTTCACCGCTATCGAGTCCATAAGAATGAAAATGGCTCAAGGCACTAACCAATGATAGCAATTCCCTTCGAGTGGCACAGTAATTTCGTTCAGGTCAGGACATACATCTACTGTAGTATGAAATAACTACTTCTTTTCCTGCCTGCACTTGCGAGAGCACCGCCCCCAGAGCTTTGCTACTGGCGTCTGTGTCCACGATGAACAGTGCCCCAGGAATTGGATGCCCTAGTAATGGAGGTTCAGTCAACGCCCTCTTGATATCAGCAAAGGCCAATGCACACTCTGGCGTCCAGTTGAAAACACCTCCATTCTTACTTTGGGTGGCATACAGGGGAAATGCTCTTTGTGCAAAGTCCTTGATGAAGCACCTATAGTATGAGCACAAACCCAAAAACGTTTCAACATCCTTTGCGCTAGTTGGGGTCGGCCACTCTTCAACAGTCTTAGTTTTTTCTGGGTTTGGCGCTATTCCAGTTCCAGACACCGTGAATCCTAAGTACGATACCTCTCTGGTAAACAACTCGCACTTCCTTGGGTTCAGCCGCACGTTGCCCTGCCGGAAGATGGTGAAAACGCCTCGCAACCAATGAAGGTGGGTCGCGGACCCTGGAGTATCAACTAGAACGTCGTCAAGGTACACTTTAACTCGCCCCTTCCGAATTGCTCCGTGCAAGAGACCAGTCATTGCTCGTTGGAATGTGGCCGGTGCATTGCACAACCCAAATGGCGTGACTGTGAACTGCCAGAGGCCCCTTGGGGTGCAAAATGCCGTTTTCTCCTTGTCACTTTCTTCCATTGGGATTTGCCAATACCCAGACTGAAGGTCAAGGGTTGAGAACCATTCACTACCCGCGAGGGACCCCACCAACTCATCGATCATGGGCAATGGATGAGAGTCTCTTTTCGTCACAGCATTCAATTTCCGGTAGTCAATACAAAACCGCGTAGATCCATCTTTTTTGGGAACCAAGACGATTGGAATTGCCCACGGGCTCTTTGATGGCTCTATCACCCCGTTGTTCTCCATCTCCAACTTTAATTGAATGCGTACAACCAACAATCCTCCCCATGTCAGTGCTGTTCCTAGCAAATACATCAGCGAATTCCAAAAAAACTGTTCAGCTTCGGCACGTTGAAGTGGTGTCAGTCCTTTAACTGAACGTTCAGCAAGGGCACGAATGTGTACAGGCAGCTTATCATTTTGCGTAGTTTCCACAGACTCCGCTTCAAATGCCACTAACTCCTGGAATTCTTCTGCCATATCTTCAAACTCTCCCAAAAGTACTACCTCAGAATCACCCAGACGCCTTCCCTCGAACAGAACAGCCTGATTTGCTGGATCAATGAGGCATTTGAATCGTGCTAGAAAATCTAAGCCCAAGACACAGTCCTCGTGAATAGCCGCTACCAATGCCACTTGTGACCTCTTTTTTCCGTCTCCTAGGTCGAACTGCAAATCCGCCTGTCCCTGGATTGGCATCATCTCGCCTGAAACAGATCGTATGGCCCCCCTGGCGTATTCGATTTGTGTGCCAGCCCTCTCCACGACCCTCCTATTAACAATGGTCTTGGTAGCTCCTGTATCGACAACAAGCTCACATGGGACATCATTGACTGTACCTCTCAGTACAAGAGACTGACAAGGTGTGACACGGTACACTAATGCTTCTCCACAAGTCTCTTGCATTGCTACCAATTCATCAGTGACAATGGGCGATTGTTTCCAGGTCAGCCTACGCCCCTCTAGTCCAACCGGAAGTCGTTTCCCGACTCTGTGGGCCTTTCTGAGAGAACTGGTCGGGCTGAAGCGTGAACAGGTGGGTGGGGGCAGTTTCTTGCAACATGGCCAACAGCATCACATCTCCAACATCGAGCTTGAGAAGGACGCCAATTGCGTTGGTTAGGTACCTGTTGCCCAGTTGGACCAGTTTTGTGCCAAGTGGTTGTCACCCTAGCTGCCTGATAGCTCTCGTCCACTACAGCTTCTCCTACCCTGACCCACGCTGGCCGGGCCAGCTGATTTACCGCCTCCAACCTAAGTGCAGAATCAAGGGCTTCCTCCATTGTACGTGCACCAGCACTCATGACCCTGTCTCCGAGGTTCGGGTCCCTTATTCCACGCATGAAATGGAATACGATCAGGTCCTCAACCGCCCCTATTCGATTATTGGCTGGCCAAGCCCGCCGAGCAAGACTCTGAATAGCTTGATGGAAGGCTTGTAGGTCCTCAGTAGGCTGCTGAACTCGAGCGTGGAGCAGCGTCAAGTACCTCTGGGCTTGATGGCGTGAGCCAAATTTCTTCGTGAGAGCTGTGGTCAAGGCCAGATAACATTGAGGATCTTGCACGTCCGTTAGTATCTCAAGAGCTGGGCCGATCAATGAAGAACTTAGGGATACTGCTTTGGTGAAGTCGTCCCACCCATTGTGTTCGGCAATTATTTCAAATTGCCGGTGGTAGCTTTCCCATTCGGCACTCCCATCGAATCGCGCAGGTTTCAACTTGGGAAACGTACCACTGGGCCGTTCTACTCTTGCTGTCTGTGGTAACTTGAGGGATCGAGGCTCTCTATCCTGACGTATGACTTCCTGCACCAACTGCTTCATTTCCATTATGCATGATGTACGTTCGGATTCCCAGAATACTTGCATTCGTTCTACTACATTGTTAAGTATCTGGTCAACATGGGACAAAGCAGTGGTCGGATATCTCGGCCTCATGTTCAGGGTCGCTAGCTCCGTCGCGACGAGTCGAGCGAGTATCCATGTTGAACTGTCCCCGAATCTATCGAACAGATTATCCCACTGCTGCCACCAGTGTAATAAACCCTTAAAAGAGAATAATCTATAAGCACAAGACTTGGTCGATAGCAAAAACATGAACCACCAACTTTATTGGTAACTGCTAATTCAATATAAACATCGGAACATGTGTTGGTAACCAACCATACATTCAAGGATTCTCTACAATAGCTACAAAATCATCGGAAGTGGTACGGAAGGTTGAGAGAAGACAGAAAAATACCATTTCAGTTGTTTTTCACACAGATTAGAGAGTTTTTGCAACACACTCGTGACGAAACGAAACGGAAAACGACACCGAAACGGAAATGGCGGATAGGGCGACCGAAGTCAGATGCTAACCTTTTTCGGTTCAGTTTTCGTTCAGCTTTGGCGTCTACCGGCTGGTGGAGTCACGCTAACGTTATGTCAACCTCTCTTTCATCCATTTTACTCCATGGTTAATACAAATCTATGTCCACACATGGCGTCAAGTCTGCCAAGACGCCAAGAAGCAGCTGTGAATACGACGCTCAACATTTTTATTTTCCAAGGAAAACAGAAGAAGGTAGGTAGCGTTATACAGATGTAAGGTTAAATTACGTTTCGTCATATCAACACGACGAAAGCTGACACCGCGAGATCCCGGTATTTTTCGTCGTCACGGTTCGTCAAACTTTTCGGTGTCTTAAGTGCGCATGCGCAGCACTGCTTTCGTTTCGTCGTGAGTGTGTTGCAAAAACTCTCTAATAGGGGTCAGATTTTGATTTTTTTGGGTAAAAAATTGGTATTAATGTTAAAATCAATATTAATTCACCTGACGTAGTGTGGGGTGGTTAATGACGACGGAGGAACTACCTCGATGATAAAACTATTTTTCTCAAAAGCAAGTGGGTCAAATTTGACTTTATTAGGGTCAAACATCGGTAAAAATGGCTAAAATCACGAAAAGTTATATAATTTTAAGAAAAGTGGTACCTATGGATTCTCGCTATATCATCTTTTTACACAATATCAGGAATATTTCTTTGAAAATTCGCTCTTATAGCCATGCTAAACGACAGGATTTTTTTTTATATTTCCGATAACCCCCCCCTTTCAACAGTCCTGGCTACGCCACTGTCATCTGGGCAACCTCTAGGTGATCAGCCTCCATCGTTCGGATGGAACAATTATTGGGACTTTTCAATTGGCACACGGCATTAATCGCCTTCAAATGAGTTCAGTATATTTCAATTATATTGATACTCAAAAGGGGGTGGGAAAGGGGCGTCAACAGATGTATGATCAGAGGGACAGAATGTTTGTAATGGAAACTGTCGTGTTGTCTAAATACTTAATAACTTATTGCGAGTTCATTTTTATTAACGTCTAGAACAACACTACTTATTGACATTTTATGTCTTTACTTTGGCACATGGACCCGAAAAGCGTTATACGAAACCGTTATACGATACCGGTAAACAAAAGCGTTACAGTGAGTAGTAATGGAGACTGAATAAGGAAAGGACGGCGGGATGCCGGTTTCTAACCGACCATTCTGATGATTTTCGCTTACAACCGATTCGTTTCTACGGAACTTCATGTTTGCCATTTTTCATCGTAAGTACAAAAATCGTTCACCACTAGTTGGAATCGTGTGATTTTATTGAACATTTTCTTGTTAACCGTACCACCGTACCTGGCGCGGTAGCTGAGCTGAGCATGATGAAAAAAAGGCGGGTAAACAAGGTAGTCAGCAACAGGTAGTGAAGAAAGTCATTGTTTACTAAAATCGAATGTGGTAACCTTGCACCACCATGTAACCCCGATCGTGGTAATCTTGCAACCCGTAAATGATACCGTCAATTATCCCTAAATTCCCATTGGGACATGAAATGTCCCAATGTGTTGCAGATTCGTATGCAAGCGTTTCCATTCTTTTGACATGGATAAGTATGTCTTTTGGCTGGGGGTCAAGTTTTATTTTCAATTATGAAGTTAGAAGAACCTTTGGAATCGAGCATGAAAAAATGAACCCCCCCCCCCCCCCCCCCCGAGCTTCTGTGGCACTGCTGAAGAAGAACACATTATTTCTTTGGTTGGCACTGCAACGTAAGCTGGGTACAGCTAATACAGCTAACACTACAGCTAATACTAATAGCTATATTTATGAAACTACTTATTTTCCCTGGCTAGGTACATCAGAATTTCGCCCAACGAATTATTGGGAGAGGGTGCAAAGTTATAGCCAATTATTTGGTAGGTAAGTTTTTTTATGAAAGATTAGAAGTGGCTGCCAAGCAACCGCAACACAAATGCTTATGGTTCATGGAGATGCTACATCTTCTCTCCCTTTGGCCTTTGGGTAATCCTTCAATTCTTCTCCACAGCTGGTCGGCGTGTTTCGTTTTTCTCTTCCTTCGACGTCCACGAGGTACGAGTAAATGCCAGTCCTTGCCTTAATTGATCCGGGAGCGAATTCGCTGCTGTGGGGGTTCTGCACCCATATGGCTTCTCCCTCCTGAAGTGAGCGATCTCACGTGTTTGTCATGATTCCTCTTTAGGTTGACTAATGCTTTGTTAATGGTTGAATCCACACTGGGACGCAGTAGATCTAGCCGTTTTTTTATTTATTTTTTATTGTAACAACTTAGAGACCTACTTCCAATATTGACTACAGGTCAGTTATAAACAGAACTTAACTTTGCAAAAATAATACGATAATGGTTGCTAATGATAAATAACAAGTCAAAATCAATACTGTTTATGAAAATGCAAAAATCATTCCAAAACTTCTTCACCAAAACACTGAACTCAACTGGCCAAACATAGCCCGACAAAACCACTTTACGGATAAGCCGTGACCGCTGGGGCTCAAGAATTTCGCACTCCCGCACGAGGTGAGACCAATTCTGCACACTTCCTGCCGCACATCTGCAACTGTCCTCTTGAAGAATATGAAACCTCTTCAGGTAAGCCTTGTGCCGACCGTGACCAGTCACAACTTGAGTCATTTTGAAAAATATACACATGTCCAATGCCAGCTGCGATGAAACTGTAGGAAAAAACATCTTGACGTGGGATGCGTTAGCAGTTGTGGCGTACTGGTCCTCCCACGCCGACAAAGCACGTCCCCTTGCTCGCCGCTTGAAAAATGTCTTCGGGAGCAGACCAAACGAGATCGGGGCATCAAGACGAAGAGCGGCTTCCGTAGCAACACTGTCGGCCATCTCGTTCCCTGTGGTACCGACATGAGCTTTGGTCCACCGGATGCATACATTCCAGGAAAGCTCCTGAATCAATGACACAGCCGACGTCCTTATTCCATCCAGCAACCAACTTTGTGCCGACGCGTCGCACAACATAGCCACTGCCACCCGGCTGTCAGTCAGGATGGTGACAGATCGCAACTCCAAGCTCACAGTTAATGTGAGCAGCCACTCCATTGCCATCAAAATCGCTAGCAGCTCAGCCTGATTGTTCGAACAGTCGGTGTCAAGTCGAAACTAGGCCTCATGAATCGGCTCCTCTGTGAAAGACAGATAGACAACGAATGCGCATCCGACACAGCCTTCAAATCTGCTGCCATCCGTATAAATTTTGTACACTGTCACCTTGTCACCAGTACCAATTAAATTCACCGAACGATGGACCGGATGCGGGCGTTGGCTCACGGGGGTTTTCACCTCCACTCTTCCGAAAAATAGATCTGCGTCATTCATCTCCAAATACACCTCCGCAACCTCACGAACCCTGATGTCAATGGGCATCTCCCCTGCCAGCAAGCACGCTGCCTCGAACGAAATGGTACGGAAACCTTTGATGATACGCAGTAACATCTTGCGCTGAGTGGACCTCATAATCTGGGGATTGTTGGAGCGAAGCAGACCTCTGTACCACACGGGAGCACTGTAGGTCAGCAGAGGCAAAATTGCACCGTTATAGATGGTGCTGAGCGCCCTTCCACTCAGTCCCCAGTACACTCTGGCAGAGCGAGAGATAAAGTGGTTCAGCTGTCCCGACCTTCTGCAGACCTCTCGAACGTGGGCATCCCAATGAAGCCTCCTGTCAAACACAACACCCAAATAGCGCATCTCCTCCACTACCTTGAGCAGCCTTCCACCCAGATAAATCCTCAACTCCTCAGGTCTGTGCTTATGTGTGACATGCAGAACCTTGGACATGGTGACATTGAACTCCATTTTATGGCTTCTAGCCCACTCTTCGACCATGCATAATGAGTAGTTGGTCAAAATGCACACCTCGAGCTCAGAACCGGCCACCACCGTCAGGAGGACATCATCCGCGAATGCACTTATCTCGACCCCCTCAGGGTAGCTCTGTCTCAAGAGTGAATCGTACAACACTATCCAAAACCCCGGACCGCAGCAGCTACCCTGCGGTGCACCCATCTCAAGATTCCGAGAGTGCTCGACTGTAGCCAGAGACCATGTGGCTCGGCGGTCACTGAAGTACGAGCATGACAGCCGGTACAAGTTGCGCGGGCATGAGCCGGATCGCAACGCTTCCAGGATAGAGGGCCATGATGCGGCATTGAATGCGCCAGCCACGTCCAACGACACCATCAGCACGTGATTCCCCTGATTTAGATTATCTTCGACACGCGTTCTAACATCGAATAACACATTGACAGTGCCCCTCCCAGGAGTGAATCTGTACTGCCGTGTTGATAATACTCCACGTGACCAGAAAGAGTGCAACACATGACCAATCAACAGCTTCTCCAATAGCTTTCCCATCAATCCTCCTTGCTGTCGGAACCAGGCTTTTCAAGAAGAATCACCGAGGAACTCTTCCACACCGTTGGAAAAACGCCCCTCCTGAGACACTGAACATAGAGGGAAGTGACGGACTTCGGCAAATTATCCAAAACATTCTTCATTATTACCTTATTTATTCCATCCAAGCCGGGGGCTTTATTGTCTTCCATCTCATCCAAAGCCGCCAGTATCTCCCCCTCAGTGAACAAGAAGTCATCCTCTCCCAGTCCGCTTTCATCCTCAGATACCATAGATGCCTCCCCCTCCACATGAGCGCGAGGCACACAGCAGTCCAATATGGCGTTGACTGTATCCTCCAGACTATTGGTATACCTTCCATCACTTGTTTTCAACATTGACAGCGTCATCGGGTGCCGCTGACGACCAGCTGCAGCCTTGTATACAGCTCCCCATGGATTACCATTCCCATCCAGATTGCAGAACTTCTTCCACGAATCAATCTTCTGTCGAAGCATGGTGTCTTCATAGTCCTTTTTGGCTTCCATGTACAGTTGTCTTCGACGATCCCGCTCCTGCTGTTGTCTTGCACGCATGAAACGTCTTCTCAGGTGTCTGACAGATTTCCTCTTCCTCGTCAGTTCTGGCGTCCACCATGGTACAGATTTTCTGGGGCCAACCTTAGTAGCCGAGTCGAAGCGCCGTAGCGACTCACCACATGTCCCAGCAATCATAGCCGAAAATTCGGCCGCAACCAATTCCAAGTCCGCACAGTTTGAAATAAGTTGTTCCAACCTGCGATCCACATCGGCTTCCGGTGTCACCGAACCACCAACGCGGTTTATTTATCTCGAAAGTGCAATCGTTCTGTCAACATCGTGCTCTCTTTATTTCATCAGTTTTCATCGGTTTTGAGGACATAAATCAGCAATTTTTCGGCGACAAATTTGTCACGTTTACTTGGCTAATGGCTTGGTTTAGTTGGCTAACGATTTGGTAAGAAAAAGGATTTTCCTATTGCTAGATATCTGCCTTTTGAGGGTGCCCACTTGGGATTCTAACCATTTTTCATTTGCCATGGCGGCCGATATCGATAAGCGATTTTACGATAATGTCAGGAAGTTGGAGACGGTAATCAAAAGGAGCAAAAATTTGAGTAATGATTTCAAGGGAGACATTAAGAGTGCAATCACAGCTCTTACCGATGTATATAATGAGCAAAAATCCGATATACTGGATCTGAAGAGAAAGTTTGGAAAATCTGAGTCGGCTTCTAGAGTGGGGCGGAATTCGCTTCGGCCGTCGGCGTCGTCCCATTTGCCCCCTACCCGGTGTTTTCACTGTTCACGGTATCACCCGATCACTCCCGGAACGGAATGCGGAAATAAACGTTGCTGCCCTAGATGTTCACAGGAACACGATTTGAAAAGCTGCGTTGCTAACAAAAATCAACTGCGATGTGTAAATTGTATTTCGTGGAATGCCCCCGATCAAAACGTAAACAAAGTAGAGGTCAATCACTCTGTGTTTGATCACCAGCAGTGTTCATCTTATCAGGCCAAGGTTGCCAAGTTACGTCAGATGATTACCTATGATGATTGATTCTGTTTCTTCCCGCTTGGTGTCGCCACCTGCCGGGCACGAAATGATCAAGTGCATTCAAATTAACATGAACCATTCTAGGGCTGCAGCTTACGCTCTGAAGGAAAAAATCAGCCGCGAAAAAATTGACATTGCCCTAGTTCAGGAGCCCTACTGTCAAAACAATACAATTAAAGGTAGTTTTAAAGGATGGAGAGTCTACAAAGCTGGAGTGGGACGTAAGAGAGCGGCAATTTTCGTCGCTAATAAAAATTTAGACTGTGCTACCTAAGAATGATTCAAACGAGGATCTGGTAGTGATTGAAACATCTTGTAAAGGTGGGTCATCAATGGTTTTCGTGTCCACGTATTAAGAGAAGTTGCGGGATTTAGAAGATGACCTGGAAGTATTGTCAGACGCTATGAATTATTTGGGTACAAATAAAAAGAAATTCCTGATTGGAATGGATAGCAACTGTTGTTCAGAGACTTGGTTTGATTTAAAAACTGAAAGTAGGGACCCCGTAAGCTTGAGTTATTTCTCTCGGAAAAGGGCCTCGTTTTTCTAAACGATGATGGTCCCACTTTTGAAAAGGGTACGAGCCAGAGCTGCATTGGCTTGACTTGTATTTCGTGTAGTATGGTTCCGGATGTAGGGAACTGATGCGCTGGTCGTAGAGCAGTTCAGCTGGTGAGCGTCCTGTGGTTCTCTGAGGAGTAACCCGGTATGAAAATAGGAACTGTTGTAGTTTCCTGTTGAGGTCAGATTCCCCACTCATGGCCTTCATTCGCTGTTTAAACGTTTTAACTTCTCTTTCAGCCAGTCCATTAGTTTTAGGGTGGTAAGGAGTAGAGGTAATGTGGTGTATATTGTTGGCTGAGCAAAATGATTTGAATTCGGTACTAGTAAATTGTGGTCCGTTGTCGCTCAAGATAGTCCGTGGAAGTCCTGCTCTTGCAAAAAGTTCTCTCAACAAATGAATTGTCTTGGATGCCGTAATTTTTTCCATGAGAAATATTTCCAGCCATTTTGTACTGGAGTCTATGACGGTCAACCAGTATTTCTTGAGGAATGGCCCGCAAAAATCGATGTTTAGCCTGCTCCATGGTTCTTGTGGAACTGACCATGAAAGTAGAGGAACTTCCGGATCCTTCGGCAGAGTCTCTTGACATGTGAAACACGAGTGGATATAAACTTCTATCTCCTTATCCAACTTTGGCCACCAAATGTGAGTGCGTGCAACGGCTCTCATTCCTGTGATCCCTGGGTTTCCTTCATGGAGAACATTAAGGACTGAGGCTCTCAAACACGTAGGTATCACCAGACGACCTTGCCACACCAGGATACCTTCTTCAAATGATATTTCTAATCGCTTTTCATAAAATGTGTGTAATTCTTTGGGGATTGAATCCTTCTGAGGGGGCCATCCATGTTTTACGAATGAAACCACGCGGTTTCAATTCCTTTGTTACAATTACGGTTAAGTTAATCGTCTTATTGAATCCTTCGACCTGTACGACTGTTTGTTCTAGTGTGTCTAACTTTACTCCTGTATACGCGACAAGAATCGGGGGCCTTTTCTAATTTCGGTGATCCAATTGATCGCCATAATTGTTCACTGATTACTGAATTCGATGCTCCTAAATCAAATAGCATTTCTACCAGAATGCCGTTTAACCTGACTGGAAGGAAAGCTTCATTCCCGTTTTCAATTTTTCTAATATGTCTACTCATTCCTCTTCTGATTCTGACGTTGATGGTTCATGGATATGACGGGCTCCCGCATATTTCCTAATTATTTTCACCTTCCCGGTCTTTATGCACACGCGCGGTTTTAAATGACAATATCGACATTCCACTCCCGACGCTGGGCAAGCAACCCCTTCGCCGTGCTTGGATTCCCCACATTTGAAGCAATGTACTCCTTCTTGTAAGATAATAGTGGGAGATAACATGTTGCGTGTTGAATTGCTGGTTTGTTTAATTCTGTGCGTATCACTTCGCTCACATTTGAACGTTTGTACATTTGTCCTGCTGAACTTTCGCATTTTCAAGTTATTGGAAAAATGACTCAGTATCAACAAATTTACTTTTCGCTGAAGGGTACTTCCGTAATACTCCACGCTGCCAATTTGGTTCGTTAATCCCCAGCAATAATTGGTCACGTAACGTAAACGTTCATTAAGTGAATTTCCAAACTGGCACCTCCTTCCTCGAGAGCGCAGTCGAGCTACAAAATCTGTCACTGTTTCAGATCCATATCTAGTCATTTGAGTAAACTTTAGCCGTTCACTCAGGGAAACTTCCTTTCTCCCGTAATTCTTTGACAAGGCCTCCAATAACCTATCGTAATCTACGCCCTCCAATTCTTCTGGGTAAAAATAATCGACCAGGATACGAAATGGCTTAGTTCCAGTCTTGGCTAACAAATGCATCCGCCTCTCTGCATCGTCTTCCACTCCACATGACCTGAGAGCAAGTTTGAAACGAGAATACCAATATTCCCATTCTTCATTTTCCGGATTGAAGCTTTCTATATTAAAGTCTTTAAATGAAAGAGCTTGAATTACCTTCCCTGCTTCTTCCATCTCCTTTGCTCTGGATTTCTTCCTCGTCGCCATCCTGTCATGTTGTCTAAATCTTTGAGTAATAACTGATCGCGAGTTCAGCAAAATACCTACTTGAATAATTTTTATTAACGTCTAGAACAACTATTTTATGAAAGATTAGAAGTGGCTGCCAAGCAGCCGCAACACAAATGATTATAATATAATGGTTTGTGGAGATGCTACAGAAACCTTTGGGCTTATCCTTCTGAAAAGCCCACAAAAAGTGGATGGAGTATGGTGAATTACCCAGTGCATACTACCAAACCACGCTCTGCTACCAAGTGACAGATTGGAGATAGTGACGGTGGGCCCTCGAGAGTCCCCCTCCTAGATCAACGAGATTATCACCAGTTAAGAATTATCGATTAGGCTTTAGGCTTCCACCAAACGACCCCATCTCCATTGGAAAAACAAACGACTCGAGAACAGCCACCGTCACAGTGTTGAGAAATTTACTGTAGAGCATTAGGGGCAATTATTAGGACGTCGATTTAAGCAAACAAAAAATATTATAAATCTCAGAATTATAAAAATTTAGTAATTGCTTACAACGGCCTCAAGTTATTAATAAATATACCCCCTGGGAGGAGGTAGAGTATTTTCGTACGTAGATGCTTAAACTCTCCCCAAGGTTATAAATCCTTCGGGGAAGACCGCCCTAGGGTTATATTCTAGGGCAAATTAAACAAATTAATATGTCGAGTATCCACCAGAGGCCACCAGTGACATCATCAACACTTCACAAATGTATAATAAAATACAGTGGACGCCGCTTATAAGACTGTATAATAACACTAGAAGTAGTATCAACAGGTGAATCAAGACAATTAAATGGTACTATCAACAATCAAAGATAATTTGGAGAAAAAAAGTAGCGTAATTCATGTTTTTGGGGGCCAAAATTGGTGGAAACCATTAGAAATAGCTATTTCAATTATTTCACTTGAAAGAAACAATAAATGAACAGCCAATATTTCTGTAGGTATGTACAATAGGATAATAAACCCATGTGACAAGGACATCGCAGCGTTTTTAAGTCTACGCACTTTTTGATGAAATTCCCCATTCTTCTTAATACATATCCATGATGTAAAAACAGTTTTTGAGTTGATTTCAGCACAAAGATCATCCGTAGGTGTAGATAAACTACAACACGTGTGTCTGACATCCCTGCCTTGCAGAGATTGTTAAGTTATGTTTGTACTTTTTCCAGCGTTCGCTTGCCTTTGCATTAAAAATGTCGGACCTACCTAGATATCTAATTTGGAACTTGAGGAAAGAAAAAGAAAACTGTGAAATTTAATAATACAGTTACACATCTTGTTGATAAGCGCCAGCATCGCACGCTGATTATTGCTGATCTACCAGTAGCTAACCAGACGTGGCGAGGAAAATCGTCTGTCTTGGCGCATGCTGACTCGTTAGAAAGCATCATCGCCGCGTCAATCCTCCAGACTGTATTCGAGCATCCACCTTTCAACAAGGTACGTGATTATTCCTACGATGAAATCACGATCTTCGAATAAATCCTGAATCCCAAAAAAATCATTTTAACTGAAACCGCCGTGAAAACTTCATTCCGACAGCACTCACCTTATTCTGGCCTGGGGGTCAAAAGTAATCCGCGACATAAGCAGGGTTCACATCCATCCGGAAAGCTATCCGGAAAGTGCGTACGAGCAGCTGATTGGTTGGACATCAGCTGGGGAGGGGGGGATATTCTTTCCGGAGAAGCACTTTTGAAGCGAACTGTATGCATCAGATTTTTCAGATATTTTCCGCTCCGCATCTGCGCAGTTCACTACTGCGCATACGGAATGGCGTCGGCAACCGAAACAGCTGTGGGAGGAAGCGCGGGAAACGAGTTGTCAGCCAAAATTCCGGATGGTTATGAACGCCTTCCCAACTTCCGCGATTCCCCTCCATCCCCACCACTGCTTTTCACTAGCTTCCCCTATCCGTATTTCCAGACGGCTCCGGATGGATGTGAACCCTGCTATAGACGCGACCGTAGGTACCTACCAAAAGCGCGAACTCTTGACGCTGTCGTTAGGGACGGCGAGGAATACCTACTTTCAAAGAGAAGAGCTGTAGGGTCGAGCGACAGCCTGTAACCTGGCCCGGAACTCGCTGATCACAATGAGACCACCATCATGAAAATCCGTTCAGCCGTTTGGCCCTGATGCCTTCACACACACAAACTCGTGAATTATATAATAGGATAATCCGCTTTTTTGGCCCACAGGGAAAGGTCGACACACTCACTAACCTCCGGTAAACTGTTCAAACAACCCTGCCATGATGTTTATCTGTTAAGATTATATTATATTAATAATACTCCACTATTGGGTTTCATGTAAATAAACGTATCCACACGTCGTTTTCTTCTGTTCTTGAAATTAAAAAATAAATACTTGGGTAAGTAGGTAGGTTCGAATCCAGGGGATTCACATGAGAACATTTATAAAATATCGAGACAGTTTAGAATGCTCTGAATAACAAATACATTTTGCAAAATTTGGGACCCATTTGCAATAGCGTATTTTGTTCCAAGATTAAAGCCAATGTGGAAAAAACCATGGAGCAGTAATTCGAAAATTCATGCTGGATGACTGGACCTCATCTTGCTTTCTTGCAAACATTTTCGTAAGAAAAATAAATCCAGTTATGCATCATGGCTTAACGAGCGAATTTGCGAACTAAATCACTCACGATGAAATCGAGGAAACCAATTTCAAATAAAAATAAAAACGGAGTTATTAAAAGGTTGTCTATTTCCTCTAAAACGCGAAAAATACATTGTTATACCAGTTTCTGTGATCAAATCATCGGCAGTTAAAAAAAAACAAAAAAACTAACGGTTATTGTTTCAATGACGATGGTTTGATCACCGAAACCGGTATAACGTGTATTTTTCGTGTATTAGTGGAAATGGACAACCTTTTAATAACACCGTTTTTCTTTTTCTTTGAGCGAATTTATTATATGTATTCCTACACGAAAAAGTGAAAATCAAATTTAAATTGAAAAAAATTTAGATTTCCGATGCGTGAAACGGAATTTGGAGGGGTTTCCGGTTCACAGGGAGGATTTCTGAAATTTTGGAACGAGCCAAATAGCTACTACATTTTCTTTGTGAATTCGCTAAAATATGGTAGGTAGGCCCTCAGTTGAATAAATCAATTTGTTCATTAGGCCATGCAGCATGACTTATTTACCGTGAGGTTGGCCGAGTTCTCACCTCTAGATAGAAGTTGAGGTCGTCATACCCTTCGAGCTGTTTAATCTTGAGGACGTGAACGGGGTAAAGTCTAGCGATTCTGGATCCGACCTCAGATGCTGTGGCAGCCACTCGAATCAACTTCTCCGCCATATCGCCTCCCGAAGACTGACCCAAGACGGACATTTGGAGGCTTTGAGGTAAGAACGAGCTCTTATCTGTTGATTAGGAGATAGAACCGCGATGCAGGTAGAGAGCAATTAGAGAACGGGACCAAATGCCTTATGTCTCGATAGAGGAGATGGACCAGTGGATTGTCACTGACACCCTTCCCGCCCGCTAGTTGACACAATTGGCTAAGTGTCTGTGATAATGAGGCTCCTTCATTCATATCTCCCTCCTCCCCTCTCATCTACCTGAGTTTCTATAACGTGAATCATTGGCGTTCGTAGTCGATGGATTCATATATCGACGTTGAGTAATCGTTGAACGCAATGTTCTCGTAAATTAACAGTAGGTAGGAATTTTCAAGATGGAGAAGTGGACAAGAATGGACAAGTTGGAGAAGTTCTAAATTTTTTGGAAAGATAAAAACGTGGAAATATTTCAGAAAAACTGTGTTCTTAAATTTATTGAAAATCTACATGATTCTTGAATTAACCATTTAAACCTTCATGTTATGGCCTGCGAATCTGATATTCTATGGGTCTACATTATTGTGATGAAATCGACTTATCACATTAAACGGAATTCTTTATTCTTCTTAATTAAAGATGGTACAGAATACGAATGAAATATTAAATTACTCATGGACGCGTGATGAGTGTCTGACAACAGGAATAAACACATGACGCTAATAATAATTTCAGTCGAATCATACCACATTCTTCCCCCCTTTCTAAAAATGCATCTCGTAGTCCTCGAAACGTCGAGGCATGGAACGCTCCCTAGTCGAGCGGCGAAGAGAATCATTGGCAGGCGCTGTGGAAGTCGGTGGTTCAGAAAGTTCAACTGGTTGGAAGGTTGTTGAAGCAGGATCAGGAAGTGTTGAATCAGGAACAGGAAGTGTTGGATCGGGTTCCTGAGAAGGTACGGATGCATCAGAGTTCATCGATCCTCCCCCAGAAGGTGCTAGATGCTTCAGCGAAACCGTTACCTCCCGTCCATCCTCCTTCTGAACCTTGGCGTACTGCGGGTTGACGTCCACAAGGAGCACCTCCTCCACTAACGGGTCATACTTGCTCGTGCAAACATGGTTTTTCATAAGCACCCTGGACGAGGGTACCATCCAAGTTGGTAGCGACCAACCATGAGTCGATCTCCTATTGTGCTTAAACATTCTTTCATGCGGTGTTTCATTCGTCGAAGTACACAGCAAAGATCTGATGGAATGGAGTGTGTCCGGGAGCACCGACTCCCAGTCTGACGTATCCAAGTTTCTTTGCTTCAATGCTAGTGTTACGGTTCTCCAAATCGTTCCGTTCTCCCTTTCGATTTGACCATTCCCTGTCGGATTGTAAGGCGAAGACACGGATGTCGCTACACCCCTGGCGTGCAGAAAATCCCGGAATTCGCGGGAAGCAAAGGAAGTTCCTCGGACTGTGTGTATGTAGGAAGGGGTACCGAACACGGAGAATAGGTCAACGAGGCAGTCGATCACGGTAGAAGAGTTCATGTTAGAGCAAGGGTAAGCAAAAGGGAATCTGGAAAACTCGTCGATGAGGGTCAGGAGGTACTTATTCCTAGTTCTGGATGGAAGAGGCCCCTTAAAATCCATACTGATCCTCTCAAAGGGGTGCGTTGCCTTGATCAAGGTGGGGTGAGCTATACGATGAAACTTGGGTTTGATGGCGTTACAGGGCGGGCAACTTGCAGTCATCCTTCGAATTTCCTCAATAGAAAATGGTAAATTATGAGTCCGCACCCAGTGAGCCATCCGAGTCACGCCGGGGTGGCATAAATCGCAGTGTAGGGAATACAGCTTGGTAGGTTGGAGCGTGCCACATACCCTTGAAAAGGCATCCGCTACTTGATTTTGATTCCCGGGTCTGTAGACAATGTCATAGTTGTAGCATGACATTTCCAGGCGCCACCGCCGAATTTTTTCGTTCTTGATTTTGTTTTGGTGTTTCTTGGCGAACATGAAAGATACCGAGCGCTGATCTGTTACAATGGTAAAGTAGCGTCCTAGTAAAAAGTGTCTCCATTTTTTACTAACTACGGCATAGGCCTCTTTCTCTACCGCCGAATGACGTCGCTCACTATCATTCAGTTTTTGAGAGAAAAAAGCTACAGGCCTGCCCGATTGGGAAAGCACAGCCGAAATCGAGAAATCTGATGCATCGGTCTCAACGGTGAATGGTTCCTTATCGTCGATAGTATTGACCACTGCCTTAGATATCTCATTCTTGAGACGTTCAAAATCCGACAGAGCTTCGGAAGACAGAGGAAATGATTTTGAATCCAGGAGGTTTCGAATTTTATCTGAGTAATTTTGTACCCACTTCGCATAGTGTGCAAACATGCCGATCACCCTTTGCAGTTCCTTAGAGTTGGTAGGAGGAGGTAGGCTAAGCAGTGGTTTAAGTCGGTCTGGATCAGGGGAAATAGTTTTATTCTGTATCCTGTAGCCGAGGAGATTTATTGAAACCTGGGAATACTTACTCTTTTCGTGATTTATTGTGAAGCCGTAACTTTGAACTGCATCCATGAAGCGTTTGAGATTTTCGTCATGTTCTGCTTTATCTTTGCCACACACAGTTACATCATCCAAGTATGCGTAGGTATTTTGCAGCTTCTCTCTGGTAATCATGTCATCGATGACGCGCTGGAAGCAAGGGACACCATCCGTCAAGCCAAACGCAAGACGTCGGAATTGGTATAGACGGCCACACGCTTCGAAAGCAGTGTAAGGTCGATCCTTCTCTCGAAGTGGCACTTGGTGATAAGCTGATTTGAGATCGATTGTGCTGAAGAACGCGTTTCTGGACACCCGAGCCACAGTTTGTTCGATGTCGGGAAGCGGGTACGCATCCAGATGCGTGAATCTGTTGATCGTCTGCGAGTAATCAATCACCATACGCTTCTTCCGGTTTTCGTTCTTAACAACAAACGCTTGGGCCCGCCAAGGGGATCGACTCTCCTCAATGATCTCGTCTGCAAGCAATTTTTCAATCTCCTTCCTCATGAAGTCATAGTCATCCTTCGAATGCTTTCTTGATTTCGTAATTATTGGTGTTACGTCCCTGGATAGACATTCGAAGAGCGGAGGGGGTTCGATTCTCGCAGGAGCCAAATAACAAATTGTTAGTGGAGATTTCAGTCCGCTGAATGAAAATTCAAGTTCCGAGTGTAGTTTCAATAAGTCGTGGCCGATAATAACGTCGCAGCATGAAGGTCTCTGAACTTCCTGTATCTATTAGAGCGCGAGTAGGTACATTGTTTACCTTTATGACGACAGTGGCTTTCTCAAGTACAGATGAGGAAGCAGCAATCAGGGCTGCCGATTTTGTGGGCGTCGATGGCGTAGTTCGTGACGAGGATTTGCAAACAGAAGCCCAGTGACCTGTTTTCGAACATTTGTCACACTTAGAGTCCAGCGCTGGACACTGCGCGCGAGGATGTTTAGCGCGACCACAAAAGTAACATTTTTTATTGATTCGAATCGCCGCTAAGCTTGGAGATTCGGGGAAAAGTTGGTTCTCTGATGTCTCCCGAGGGACAGAGTTAACAGCGTTAAGTCTGTAAACGAATACGAAGCCGATTGATTCTTAGCGGTCTCTAAAGCGCGAGCTTTATCAACCGCTTCGTCGAGGCTCAGCGAATTGAATTCAAGTAGCCTGAGCCGAATTTGTTGAGAATTCATACCTCGAATGAAGGCATCCCGGATGTAAGTTTTCCTATGGGTTTCCGCATCCACTGCTGAGAATTCACAATTCTTGCTGAGCAGCTGCAGAGCCTGATGGAACTGGTCAAGCGATTCTTCAGCACTTTGTTTGCGAGAGGCGAGCTGGTGTCAAGCATATATCTCATTAATAGGCTTGACAAAGATAGCCTTCAAGACCGCTACCGCATCAGCGAACGTAGTTTTATCCGCGATGAATTGGTAAACAGTTGGCGAGAGACGGTTAATAAGAAGCTTTAGCTTACCAGCCTCGTCTATTTCCCGAAAGGTGGCTGTGAAATCCTCGAACGTCCTCCACCAGTATTTCCATTCCGAGGTGGCTTCGGGAGAGTGTGGGTCGGCGTTGAACTTTTCCGGTTTCAAGAATTTATCCATCGTACTCAAATCAGAAGAATAAAATGTGATGAAATCGACTTATCACATTAAACGGAATTCTTTATTCTTCTTAATTAAAGATGGTACAGAATACGAATGAAATATTAAATTACTCATGGACGCGTGATGAGTGTCTGACAACAGGAATAAACACATGACGCTAATAATAATTTCAGTCGAATCATACCACAATTATTTACTGAATAAAAACCTATTGTGAACCTGTTCCGGAAATCTGTGACTGTTACACGTTCCCTCCCCGCCCTTCAGGCCTCTGGCTTGTGAGTCAGTCTCCATTTCAATGTGTAACGCGCCACTAGTCTCTTTAGCTCACCTAATTGTAAATTCACTTAAATACACAAGTTTTGTGCCACCTAATCCCCGTGTCAGTGTCATCATTTCACTGACCACTCGCCACAACCAGTTGGCGACGAGGAGGTACGTGAACCGCTCCTTCAGGACTCATCCATCAAGGATACGCATTTTGACGAGCTTCTTAAAAAAGCAACCGCCCTGGAAGCCTCTCATTATGAATCAGGCCAGTTGAGTAAGCCACCAGAGGGACCAGTTGACACACAGGTAGTTGAGCATGCCAAACCTCAGCAGGGAAATCGCAACAGTCGCAGGCAACAGTCCCAGTCTGGAAACTCCAATTGCCGGTCCAGCCCACATTCGCGCCACCATTCCCAGTCCCGTGGCCGGCAAAGTCACGTTGATTACAATCTGGGCCTTGATGGGCTCTGCCTGAATTGTGGACGCGCAAATCATAAAGCACGTGAATGTCGCACAAATCGTGGGTCTCTGAAATGTACAGCCTGTGGGAAAGTTGGCCATGTCACCAAGGTTTGTATTACAACCTTGCTCAAGAAATCCAAGACACATTTTTTAGCCTCTCAGCATGTACCAGATGAAGATCAACACTCAGAACATACATATGGCATTGTCAGGATTGAGGAGACTTTGGATTTTTATGAAGTTCTTCCAGACACAGACAAGTATGTGGTCACAGTTTCACTCAACGGTAAGCCACAGGCGTTTGGATTCTGGCGCCCGTTTTTCCCTGATCTCCGAGACAGATTTTAACAAGCTTGGCCTGAATGTGTCAGTGCAACCAACTTCAGTTTCATTTCGATCTTACTCAGACCACATCATCAAACCAAAGGGGAAGGTAATGCTTTCAGTTTCCTATAAGGACAGATCTATGGAGGCAGATTTGTTTGTTGTGCCATCAGGGCACGATGCCTTGCTTGGTCGAATGTGGATACATGGTCTTGGAATCACCCTCAACGAGATAGATGGTAGTTGCCATGTACCCCTCAACCCAGTTAGTGTCAACTCAGAGGCTTCAATGATATTTTACAGAAATACTATTCTATTTTTGAGGGGAGAGTGAGATGTGTTCCTAACGTTGAGGTCAAGTTACAGCTTAGAGAAGGCGTGAAGCCAGTCTTCATTCGGGGACGGGATGTTCCTTTTGCATTGCGAGACGGGTGGAACAGGAGCTTGCGGCCCTGGAGTCTCAAGGTGTCATCACCCCTGTTGCATGAAGTGACTGGGGCTCACCTCTGGTTGTCATTGCCAAGCCGGATGGAGGTGTAAGACTCTGTGTGGACTACAAGTGTGGAGTCAACCAAAGATTAGTAGCCGCCAACCACCCAATACGCCGCATAGACGAGGTGCTACATAGCCTCAGGGGATCAAGGTTCTTCTGTAAGTTGGCTCTACATAAGGCTTATCTCCACCTGAAAGTAGACAAAGAAGGAAGCAAGATACAGACCATTTCAACCCATAAGGGCACATTCCTAATGAACCCTCTCAGTTTTGGGGTAAAGACTGCACTGTCAGAGTTCAACCGCATTTCATCTCAGCTTTTGAATGGTCTTCCCATGGTGGAAGCCTACTTTGACGATATTATTTGCCATGGGCCAACCCGTGAGGAATGCACCAGGAATCTGGTTGCATGTTTGGAGTGGCTCAAGGTGAACGATCTCCACCTGAACAAAGGCAAATGTTCTTTCTTCAAAGAGAGCGTAAGTTACCTGGGTCATGTAGTCTCATTCAACAAGACTGAAAAGTGCCCAACCAAGGTGCAAGGCGTTACTCAGATGCCTCGACCCAGGAATGTGGATGAACTAAGGCGGTTTCTAGGGCAAGTCACGTACTATGCCAAGTTTATCCCTGACTACTCTTCAAAAACGTATCCACTCCACCGCCTACTCAGACGTGATGAAAAATTCGTATGGTCGGCTGATGCAGAAGTTTCATTCCTGAAGCTCAAGTCGGAGTTGTGCAGTGACAGGGTCCCCATTTGACCCATCTAAACAGGTAGTCCTCACAACTGATGCCAGCCCTACAGGAATCGCCGCAATTATTAGCCATGAGATTGATGGACATGCAAAGCCAATTGCTTTTGCTTCACGGGCTCTCACTCAGGCTGAATCCAACTATAGCCAGCTGGACAGGGAGGCGCTTGCTATAGTTTATGCTGCAACTCATTTCTTCAAATATATCTTTGGCAAGCGTTTTGTGCTTGTAACTGACAATGAGCCGTTATCCAGGATTTTTCACCCAGATAGGTCCTTGCCACAGATGACGTCAGCTCGTTTGTTAAGGTATGCCTCCTTCCTCAGTGGTCTCAACTACACCATTCGGTGCAAGAAGGGCAAGGAAAATGAAAATGTCGACTGTTTGTCGCGCACTCCAGTCTCTTTATGCCAGTAACAGGGAATTGCCATTGATGAAGAATTAAATGCCTTATGCGCTGAGACTCTGTTCCAGATCTCCACCTTGGCTATCACTGCTGACACCATTGCTGAAGCAACAGCAAAGGATCCAGAATTGCAAGTGTTGCTACATGAGCTCAAGAACAGCCGCAAGGATAGCCCCTTCACAGTCTCATCCAACGTGATCTTCCGTTACGATCGAGCTATCATTCCGAAAGCTCTCCAAGCCGGAATTCTGGGGGAGCTACACGCGTCACACATAGGTGTGACTAAAATGAAACAGCTTGCAAGGAGATATGTATATTGGGAGGGGCTCAACAAGGATATTGAGCGCCTTGTCAAGAGTTGTGAGGCATGTGCCAAAGTTCGTCATGATCCATCCATGGGATTAGCCAGGAGAGAATTGGGAGAGGATCCATATAGATTTTGCAGGTCCGTTGGAAGGCCATTGTTTCCTCATGGTCGTAGAAACAAGGTCCAAATGGGTAGAGGTACGAATGCTGTGGGCTGCTCCCTCCTCAGCATCAACCATCTCCCTTCTGGATGACATCTTCTCGGTACACGGTTACCCCTCAGTGACGGCCTCTGATAATTCCTCAGTCTTCAAAAGCGAAGAGCTCCTGGGTTATTGCACTGAAAATGGAATCTTCCAGAAGTTTAGCGCTCCAAATCACCCTGCAACAAATGGGCTTGCTGAACGCAGCATTCAGACCCTCAAGCGGCGTCTCAAGGCTGCTGCTGATGATCCAGCCCCTCTTGCAACTAAACTCAGAGGCATTCTTTTTCGTTCCCGTGCCATGCCATTAGCATCGGGTCAATCTCCTGCAGAGCTCTACTTGAAGAGGCGATTGCCCATTCGCCTGGATGCTCTTCTTCCAAACAAGAAGGCAGTGGTTCCAGCTAGCAGGAGTTCGGCGTGTGTCCGTTCCCTTCAAGTGGAGGAGAGGGTCCAGGTCTGGATACATCAAGGAAACCAAGACGTTCGGCAGTTTGGCACCATTACCAGGAAACTGGGTCAGCTGTATTACCTTGTGGAGATGGACTCTGGCCACTCTCTGAAACGCCACATCAATCAGCTTATTGCTTCACTTGTACCAAAACGACAAGTTACTTTTCCAGACACGCACACACCCCAGCCTAGGAAGGAAATCCCATTTGCCAAGGGTTCAGGCCCAAATCCTCCAGGAGCTTGTCAGTCGCCAAGGCCGGCCATGCTGGTTCCTCCAAATGGTGGGTCAACTCCACAGCCACAGATGCTATCTTCACAATCAATGCCAGCTGATATCCACAGGTCAGACAGTCACCGCCAAAAACCGGCCTACCTCAGGGATTATACAGAATGAGTTTTTTCTAGTGGGGGAGAATATTGTGAACCTGTTCCGGAAATCTGTGACTGTTACATGTTCCCTCCTCGCCCTTCAGGCTTCTGACTTGTGAGTCAGTCTCCATTTCAATGTGTAACGCGCCACTAGTCTCTTTAGCTCACCTAATTGTAAATTCACTTAAATACACAAGTTTCATTCTTTTCTAGGATTTTATGGAGTTTGCTGCCGTTTTCGAACTGTCCCGTAAATATTTCCAACGAATTAAAATATGTCCCTCACATTAATCCATTCAACATAATGCGGAATTTTTGTCAGTTTTTTTGTTGAAAAAAAAAAAAGTTCTGAACTCTTGAAAAAACGGTAGTTTGAAGCACGTTTTCAAAAATAACCGGTTTTTAAATAGGGGTGATTGAAAGTAAAAGTGCTGGTCTATTGACATCTGATTGGCTGTTGGCCCAAGGAGGTGGAGCAAAGCTTTGGAGACAGAGGATCTCAATGCTGCCAACAACCCAACATGGGAAACGGCAAACCTTCCTGGCAACCTTTAAGAACCTTTGCTGTGACGTTCTATAAATTTGCGGTAACATTCGTCCATTCAGTTCTGTACATCGTTTAAAGAGATGCACTAGCGTTCTAAGCGGCATTTGAGTTGAACTACATTGCGATTTACCTGATAGGTCATTTCTATAGCTGGAACTCGGAAATCCAAATTTCACACTCGTTTTCTGCCTGGACTTTACGACAGACACCTCATTATGTGGTCAATAAGTGTTAATTTCAGTTACTGAACAGATTTTGGCCAAAAAAAAAGCATTTGTAACCCACGAAAATTGCCCATTCATTACAACTGTGGGTGGCTTTATACTGCCGTCCTGAGAAAGTCCTGTACCTCGATTTTAGTCCAACCGGTTTATGATACTTTCTCGTTTAGGGGGCTGGTTTTTGCCATTGGGGTAAGAACCAACTCGAGGAAGTCCAGGAGGACGCCTGTTAATGCCTCGTCGAGTCGAAATGGCCGTGCCCATGTGGTCTCCCGTCACTTTCCGAAATGAAGCAGTTGACTCAGGCACCGTTGCGCTTCGTAGTTCGTACTAACATGCTGATTGTTTCATTTCAAATTTATGTTGTTGCTTGTGGGGTTCAGTGGAATATCTGCTTAGGTTATCTTATTAATATTGCCTAGGGACCTATCTAAGCACAACAATAGAATTTAATGATATTATTTACTTATATTCTAAATCTATTTGGTTAAGATAATCCTCTAACTCTATACCTACCTAATGTCGTTATGGCATAGTATTGTGTGATTATAATTTTGAATAACTGAATAATAATAATGTAAATAGCTATTTTTTATGGTTTCCACCAATTTTGCCCCCCCCCCCCCCAAAACACGAATTAGGCTAATTTTTGACAAATTATCTTTGATCACTGTTAGTGCTATTCAATTACCTTGATTCACCTGTTTATACTACTTCTAGTGCTATTATACAAATTTATGGTGATTTCAAGTTCCCAAGTTTTTGACTGAACCTTCGTTATAACCTCAATTTATTCTTCATTCGTTGGTCAAGATCGGAATCATGTTCGGTCTCCTCACCCTAAAAAACATGGAAAACGGTACCTAAAACACCAAGAAGCCCGTATTTGTCACCTTAACACCCTTGGGTATATTCCGATAGGCTGAAAAGTTTCGGGATACAACTGGGGCGCAAATGGAGCTTGTGTGCGAAAGAATGAATTTTTTAGACCGTAAATGAAGTAGATATGGATCCTACGGCGTGCGTCGGACATCGCATTTTTCGAATCTACACACCTTGGGGTGCTCGAAAAAATTTTGGCTGAGCAAATATTAGGCGTATTATTCACTGAATAATAAACTAAAATGGGGTTTTGCGTGAAATAACACTTTTCGACAAAATTTAACTTTGAAAATCCATTTCACCACTATAAATTACATGTTACAGAACCCTCGAGTACCTGTCTAGAAAATATAATTCTTGCGCGACAAGCTTGCCACACTGTAGTTGTTGGTAATAAAAAGAAAGCAAAAACTAAATTGTTTTTAAACAAAAATTTATTTTTTATTTTGACTTCATATGGAGTCTTTTGTTACAAAAATAAATGGATAAATCGAAAAAACACTGGGAAAAGGCAATAGTTGGAAATCACATAGGTAGGTACACAAAAAAATATCACAGGGAACTTATGTCATAACTAATTCATAGCACTCAACTCATTCGCCAACTATTGCACTCTAAAATAGATCTGTATAATATTTCTGAACCTACATTTCACTTTACAAACTGACATTTTCAAGAACTCTTACCTGTCATACATATCATATCAAAGTAATAAACATGAGACATGAAGTAGTGGTAACTACAAGGACAAAATTGATTAAACCACGGTGAAATTACAAAATCAAACTACTGGGTCGTAAGGTTCAAGTCAGTGCTGCCAACCATGGGAGTAAGAATTGAGAATATAGACAGTTGGTACTTGGTTCGATATGCCTAATTATGGTTTCAGTTTAATAGAGTAGTATTCAAGATGTAGATATGAAACAACGGAGTGGAAATGACATTAAATAACAAACATCGACAAAAATCCAGCACAAGTCACATCATGGACCTCCAGGGGTTGGCAGCACTGATCCCAATAGTATAATGAATGACTGCCCGTTTATAATGAAGTTTCTCTTCTTGTTAATTCGATAAGTAGACTGGTAAAATCTTATAAATTACCAATAAAATACGACTAGCAAGATATCCATTCTTGGAGATGGTTGGTATTGTCACATAAATCATTCATTTGAAGCGTAGGATATACTCAACTACATATTTAAAGAAGATACCAAAATCCAATTCATAATAGCCAAAATTATTTCTGAGCAAACGATTTATAAACCAAGGTTTATAACCGAGGTTATATAAACCAAGGCTTGAGAAAAATAACAGAGTTCCTAGGAGCTAGGTAATGGTGATCATGTAGTTTCGTGACGCAACAACTGCTCATTCGAGGCTTGTCTCTCATTGTATCATATAAAGCAGTATATCACATTGTACTCGAACCTGTTGAAACTTCTCATAACGGTATCACAAACTAACTTTAATTCCAATAAAAGTTATAGATTTTGTTTGAAAAATGAAGTTTAGACATTTTCAACAGCTCAACTGATAAGTTATGGGGACCTGAAGGATTTCTTGAGTTTGAAAGTAATATTCCTTTGGGAATGAAAAATTTTTTTTTAAATTTTATTGGCTTATTATAAATAATATTTTAAATAATGGGTTTTGCCAGTAGATTTGCAGACTGGCAGTGGCTTGGGATAGAATGCAGGGTTCAAATTTAAAATCTCTTCGGTGTTTTGAGTTCGAATCTTGTCCAACAAACTGCAAGGTGAGGTACATGCCGAGGATGCGTACCTATGGCATGTGGGTGGTTGAAATGCGTGTGGCTATTGATAAACTAGGGGCACCTGGCGTACTCTGTTGTGTGAATGCCTTATCCCTCTAAGCGGCCTCTTGGGGGGAGGGGGGAGGGGGATGGACCTTCACTTGCCAGCACAGCATCGCAAGTCAACACCATTCCTGTTCAAATGTTATTGATGGTGGAGATAGACCGCGCACAGCCAGATGTAGATGATAAGCTTGAAGTGGCAGTATCTGAACAGGACTGTATGCAAGACACTACCGTAAACCCCAACAAAGTAAACCAATTGAAGAAAGATCGACCCATAAGGATCACATCACTCAATTACTTCTGATATTGAATAATCAGCAGCGACAAACGATTTGAAAGCACTGTCACTGTACGAGTATTATAAGATAAAGACAACAATCACAATGTGGAAATTAATTGAGGGCCGGGATAGAATGGTTGAGAACGTGCACCTTTACATACAGAACTTGAGAGGAAAAAAGTAAACAGCCATTCCAAGCTGAAGCTTTTCATCCCACTGTCCTGCCAGCATCGCGGACAGGATCAGAATTTGATCTGTTCATTTCGCTCTTTACTTGGCTACCTGTTGCCTCGCCTCGTTGAGTGGAGAGGGGTTCGCCCAACAGCTACATGGGTCATACTTGGACGTGTCACCATGTGTCATGGCGGTCACCCATCTGAGTACTAACCATGCTCGAGGTATCTTAACTTCAGTGATCTCATGGGTACCGGTTTATTCCACCTGATAAGGCCGTTGGGCAGAACTTGAGATGATACAGTGCATATTGGAGGAAGGCATTCAACAAATTGATCACACAAATTATATGCCTGGGACCACCAACTTACGTCATGACCTTCAGCTACAACGACCTCCACTGGCTGGACATGAGAAGAGTGCTTCTAATAGCCAATGCATGACTTAATGAAGGCCCGAGCGATACATGCCACACAATGTCTCATTGAGAAATATCCGGTCATTGTAAGCCACTTCATGGATGCTCTAATGATATTCACCATGAATAAAATCTTAGTATTTGGATGCCAAGGGAAATAATAGTGGTAGCCAATAGAGTTCCAGAATAGAGCACACATCACACGTTGGTGTGGATTGAGAATCATTCAACAGATAGACAAGAATGTGTTCCTGCAGAATACCTGAACACGGCTTGAAACTCTACGAACTCGTCAAGAGATGCATGACACCACAACTGTATGCAGATTCAGCTTTCCAAGACAAGTGAACGCAAGCACATGATGTAGCCCACTCACTGGACGACTCCACAAGAAATGGTGGTAGAATATGCCTACTGAAGCGCCAAACTGACGACAGATGGACAATAACTATAACGAGATTCTCCTGAGTCTATGGAAAGGAAATATGGACATCTAACCATGTGGGTCTAACAAAGCAGAAGTCAGAACCAACACAACTAGATGCCAGCATCGCACAAGCAATACGCCAGATTCAGCAGGAAGAGAAAAGACACTTCAAGATTTGCATGCACATCATGAAGGAGCCTCAAGTGTCAGCATGTGCATGAGCATACAGACTGGCACACCTAAACTTGAGAAAGAGCTCGAGAAAGTGCTTATACCTAAATATTCGCAAGCCAGCACATCGATACAATGTGCTGAAGTTTGATGAAACTGTACGAGCTTCAGAATATTCTAACAACATCTCCCAGCGTTACGAGAAGCGTCATCAAGCAGAGAAGTTCAACAACATGTGTCTCCTGGAGTTCGGAATGCCATACAAACGACAATAAGATGACAGTCAGCATGGTGCAGATAAATACGCCTACAAACTTCATGTGCGCAGCCACAAGGAAATGATTACGCTGTTGCATAACTGAAAGATGTTGGTTCGAAGTAATCAAGCAGTGGTACGAGGACCATGTCAGATGGCCACATCTGATCCCGAGAATCACTACAACAGTCTCCTACTACAACACATACCATATTGCTATGAGGCTGAGCTCGTTGCGAATACGAAATTGCTAACGAAGCCTTCAGAGCACACAAAATTTAATTTAAGGCCGGGTAATCGGGTTTAAAAAAAAGGTTTTATTTGCTTTTATTTCCTCACAAAATAAGGTACCAACCAAATTCAAATTTTTTGAAAGCTAATGCTTGAACAGTCCAATTTAGATGTACGACACCTACCAAAACGGCACTTCTAGAACAGATAGGTAATTATGTTACCTACTTTAGGATGCACACAGGTACGTCGGATTTTGAACGGCTTCGTTAGCATCTGCTCCTTGATATGATATGGACGACCTTATAAACTTGGAACTCTCTGATAACAAACAACCTAGTTGATGAATAGTGACAACGTACCAACCATCGATTTCACAACCTTCAAGCCAACTTCCTAGGAGACAATACTGGAAAATGAAAAAAATTAATACCTAAAACATGAACAAATTCCACTGAAATAAGGACTGCTTGGGGTTTTGATGATTGCACCAGACAGTTAACAGTATTATACTAGTAGTATAATAAATAGTATATACTAGTATTATCACTGTTATTTGAACTAAACCACAAAATCGCTTCTATAATTCAATTCATTCCATCATTACTACAGAAGAAAACGAAGAAACAGGTGGAAGTTGACAATTTCTCACGAGTCACCACCATTATAGCTTGTAGACAATTATTTTTTATTTGAAAAACCGTGACGAGACCTTTCCGATAATATCCATAACGTAAGCTATCCAAAAGCAAAGATGTCCGAGGAGAGTCTCGAAATTCGGGACCAACGTCGGCCTACAGTGCTAGAAGCCCATGGTAGCACTGGACAAAATTTGATCTATCTATGGATTTTTATAGGCAATTTCACGCTGATCATGAACATACCGCATTACTGTTGATGCCTACTGATGAATAAATTCTCTTCTTGGGAACTTAAAAACGGCTGAAACCACAAAACCCTTCATCAACTTCCTTTAGTAAGAGGCAAGGCTATAATGGTGGTGGACAGTTCGTGCATTTCATATTATCATCATACTTGAAGTGCTGCCCTAACCCTAACAACAATGTACAATTGAAAACCCCGCATGAGTTTTATTATTATTATATATATTTTTTTAAACCAATGTTTACTGAATAGGTATACAACGAAACTTTCATCAAAATATAGACTTTGTAGGTAGGTACTTATATAACTAATTGCTTAACTTATATTCACCAAAAAAAAAAAAAAAAAAAATGAACCGAACGATTCTAACATCCCACGGTCTGCTAACGGCCAGAGTGACGTTGATTATACCATCGTTCACAATCAAACAGTTCTTAGCAACTTAATGAGATCTAAATATTCATTGATCATAATCTTAATATCTTGTCTATTCGTTAGTCTTTAAAAATATATATTTACTCACTGTCATTTTGTTTAGGCAAAAACCCAAAACACATAAAGAAATAGGAGTAAATGTTGAGTCCGAACAGATTTCTTACGGATCAACGAATATTAAAGTGACACGTTCGTAGTCAGGAATAGAGTTACCTACAGTAAACTAAACCTCGACAAGTAAATTTGTACCGACTCACCAAGCGTTGGTTCCCAGCTGCTACAAGTGGTCCTGAGTCGTAAACAGCCAGATAGAGTAAGTAGCCTGCATATTAATGGGGATCGGTACTTTAAAATTCTAACCGCTGGGTGATGAACTTGTGCCGAAATTCTGAGACTCAGTCTACGGAATGTTTACTAGACCAGACCAAATACTCGGGCATTCAAGAAGGTTAAAGACACTCTCCAAGGGTTCCATCACGTTATGAGTAGGTATTCATCATGTCCCAATCCATCATGTTAAAAGGTATTGCTCACATTGCCTCCAGGACCAAGACGAACTTGGTGAGCCCAAGCAGAGAAAAAGGCTTGTCAAGATTTGAGGGGTACATCGATAACTCTGATAACTAGTAAAGTAAAGCAGTAAAATCGTTATAAAGATTTTCACAGGTTCATACTGCCAATTGGATAAACAAAAAAAATTCGAAGCTGATTCGAGTTCCTCATTGTTATCTCAGCACAAAATTATTATAAGGTAAAATCAACAACAAACTCAATGGAGACAAAGCCATATGATGTGGAATCGCGTATAAATACCTTGGTAACGTTAATTTTAGAATGTACTTTGATATGTTAAACAAATCGTGATAATTATAGTTAGCTGATCGGTTGACCAATTAGGCTTTAATGAACAGGTTACAGGTCTTACTTAGGACATTAATAGGGAATGTATGTAGTGGTAAGGAGGTACCTAAATGCAAGAGTTGAGGTCATATACGTGTGACTAGGGAATGATGTGTCCATAAGCATGGAAGTCATAAATTAATACTGAAACAAGTCAGCAGTTCTTTCCCTGCCGTCCATTCAAGCAATTCCAAGGATTAGGAATTGCATGACTTCTTTCAACAAACAAATAATGTACAAGCGCATCAAGTAGTATAGAAGAAACGTTTGAGTCTTCATAGGATGATGAAGTTGGGATTATCCCACCAAATTTAATTCCCGCAAGGTGTTAACGTGTTACCCACACTTCACACAAATTATAGCTACCTTCGAGTTGGGGGGGGGGGGGGGATGCCTTAATAAATGGATATAACGGCATACGCACAGACGATTGAGTACTCCATGTGCACACTGTATTATGTGAGTACTGCAACATTCACGGGTGTTACCCACGGATCACTGACCCAACAAGCTGAGGCTGAAATTACATACCTACAAGAAACTACAAGCTTTGTATTTTCTCACTGGCGTTAACACATACACCAGAATGGTGAATATGAATTTGAACAAACCACGCAATATATTTAACATTGCTTGCAATTATGCTTCCAATACGGCTCCACGGATGAGAATATGTATAAAAATCCTTCAGTCAGTGATAAAACTAGAAAAAACTGAGGCCATGGTGGAACTGAAGCCTTATGAGGCTATAGAAGAAAAGTTGTTTGGTATGTAAATAGGAAGAACAAGGTTGGTCTGACTTTGATCCCAGCAGATGCTAACAGCAGTGTCAGGGAGAGTCCTGTGTCTATTCAGCAGGTGACACTGATTTTTTCTTGAAGTATTTGGAAGTAGCAAGCCTGTGAACAACCATTCCATCAGTTGAACACAAGATGTCGAACAATTTTAAACTGACATAGATTTCAGATAACACGAAAAATCTCAAAAGCTGCTCACTATCTTGCCTCGTTTCAGCTATTGCGGACAGATTAGTACTGATTTCTAGAGTTGTACTATTTCTAATGTTACTTACCTTGAGAGTGGTGAACATAATGTCCATTTCCCCGTTCATGAACCGAGCTTCTATGAAGTCGTCTATGAAATGTATTTCAGAGCCAAGTTCTTGAATGTGAGATCGGACTACGACGTAATGAAACACAGGGAAGAGATCATCCATAGCCTGCCAAACGAACGATTCCCCTAACTTGCTCTGCATAGCCTGTAACCACCATACATTTTTCTCTTATAAATCATCTTGTGCTAGAAGAGAATTCAATTACATAGTAGTATAACTTTATGTCAAGTTCTTAAGCCGCGATTACACGAGGCGAGTAGGCAGTCCAGCTGGCTGGCGCCAGTAACTGTTCAGACGTAGCCTGCTGACTGGCACTAGTTCGGCAAAAACCATGGAGGCGAGCGCGTGTAAAATTAAATAACATTTTGCACAATTTGTGCCATGGCTTTGTGCGTGAATCTTGTGAAGTGCTACAAGAAGAATTAAACAATAAAAGAGAGTGGACGAGGAAATGGATTTTGCAGAGAAATTCGTCCGGGGCATCATCTCAGCTGTTAACGGAATTGAGATCGGAAGATCCCACTGAATATAGAGCTCTACTGTCCATGTTCCCTGACGCTTTTGATGAACTTCTGCATCGAGTGACATCCTTGATTACCAAACAAGACACTGTTATGTTATTTCGACAGGGCCGCAATCGTCCAGCTTCATCTCATCTAAAAGTTTCTTGACCGCCGTTTCACGAGCGTATTTATTTTTGTATAGTGTCAAACTGGTTCCACAAACATTCACATTCCTTGTAGGCTTCGACGACCTTCAAGTTCAGTTCGTCACCCCGCTTTTTTGGTGCCATGTTGCGTGGTCAATCTACACTACTGCAGAGCTACTATCAATCTTATTATATTTGTAGAGAATTGTAATAGGAAATTTATCAAACACAAATATAATGATTCTTAATGAATCCCACCAAGTAGGTACCAGTGCAATCATAATATGGATAAAAACATGCGGTTTCCATGAAACCATAGTGGCAAGCACTTGGGTAGCCACCAAGTGAAGCCACTATAAATCTGATGGCGGACGGCCCACTGGGCTGGAACGTGACTTCCGGTAAGTAACGCCATTTGGTGGTGGGGGGGGGGGGGGGGGGGGGTGAACTGGACTGGCCTGAAACCTACTCCTCAAGCCAGTCGACTGGCACGGCATTTTTCGACTGGGCTGGTCTGCAGCTGGCCTCCAGTGGTGTTTACATAGAGCCAGCAACTGGTGCCAGTGAACTGGCTACTCGGTGACTGGCCTCGTGTAATCACGGCATTAATTTCAAGCATGGTCAGATCCCAAAATTTACTTGCATTTTGAGATCGAGATGTCAAAGAAAGAACAATATACACCAATATGAGGATAACAGTTAATTCAAAACAGGCTAGCCGAGCAGTTTGTGGAATGCTGAAGTGATACCTATCATCCTAGAGGAATCTGACTGGAAGAAGAGAACATAAGAATTATGAGCAACAGAATTATGAACTCGATAACTCACAGTAGTGATGGCCTTGAATGTGCTGCGGATAACGTTGAGTTTTTCTGTTGGGGAGAAAGTCGTCTTCAGCTGTTGCAACGATTCAACAGCTTCAGAAAAAAGACCTTCACAGTCGCAATCATTGTCTTCAGACTGCCAAAAGTGCCTGGAGAACGGATGTTTCGTTCACACAACCATACAAAATAGAGAGCTCAGAAGCTAGCATCCTAAACGAACTTACTTGTCGACTCCAAGAAACGCGAGGAGAGTAGAATCTGGGTGTTTGTTCCACTTGAGGAGTCGTTTCCAGTAAGTGTCATTGTCAGTTTGGTTGTGGAGGGAGTAGAGAATGAGAAGTGATGAGTACAGCTTTGGAAGAATGATGGGATGAAGAAGCCCACACATAGTCACCACTTCTCTGGAAGGGCACAGCAGATAAATATCAGAGAAGTAGGTAGGTTACATAATATGATTGGTATGGGGGGAAATTAAAAATTTCGAAGGTTAAGGAGCTTAAACATTCACTTGCCAATTATATAGGCAATAATTTAACATTTTTAAATGTACCTATTACTTGGGAACGGGCTAAAGCCTGTAGGTACAACGAACTGTCGATGTCAGCTGAATACCTAAGTATAAAGTGAAGTATTTTATACATACATTAATGCACTTAAAAAAAGGTAGGTATACAGAAAAAAATCCGTCAAAATACAAGTTGAACTGATGTACCTACACTTTACACATCCAAATCAAATGAAATATTTTTATTTAAAAAAAATTTATACACAGGGTGTCCCCAAAAACGTTCCCCCCTCCCCTCCTAAAATCGTTATTTATGGAGTTAGAAAACAAATTGGTTTTTTTAATCAACATGTTTTTTGTGAGGATCTCAAAAATTAGGTACATATTGCACATTGCGTAACCATGCGCAATGTACACGAACTTCGTTTTTTCAAATAGGAAACCCCATTTTTTTATTGCAGATTCGAATTCTACGCAAAATTTCATGAAAATTTGGCACCTCAACCGATTTTTTGATAGAGCGCAACCTGTTCAGCGAGCGCACAAAGATGAGCAACTCCATGGTAGTGCCAAAATGCGGATGTACGAGGTACCCCAGTGTGGCAGATGATATTGTAGATATTTTTTAACGCTGAATCACGTGGTAGTGTCCGTTTCCTGATTTGACACATTTTAATCAAATTATCACCGACAAAACTCATTTTTTCTGCCAAAAAAAACTGCCTTTTTTAAGAACAAAACCATTCTGCCCACCTGGAAACCTTTTCAGTTCGAGAGAGAGAGTGATTTTCGCTGAATACATAAGGCTTTCAAGGTGAGAGTGGTGAAAAGGTAGACGGAATTGTTTTGTTCTTAAAAAAGTAAGTTTTTCTGTCAGAAAAAAATGAGTTTTGTCGGTGATAATTTGATTAAAATGCGTCAAATCAGGAAGTGGACACTTACCACGTGATTCAGCGTAAAAAAAATACAATATCATGTGCTGCACTTGGGTACTTCGTACATCCGCATTTTGTCACTACCACGGAGTTGCTCATCTTTGCGAAACCCGTTCAGGGAGCTATAAAAAAAAAAAATCGGTTGAGGGGTCAAATTTTCATGAAATTTTGCGTAGAATTCGAATCTGCAATAAAACATGGAAAACGATATCTCAGAAGCTCATGTTACCAACATGTTGCTAAAACGCAAAAAGTACCTATTTTTACACACATTTTCACTCATAACACCCCTGGGTATATTCCGATCGGGCTGAAAAGTTTCGGGACACAACTAGGGCCCAAATGGAGCATGTGTGCGAAAGAACGAATTTTTTAGACCGAAAATGAAGCCTGTAGACGTGATACGGCGGACGGCGGACGGACATTGCATTTTTGGAATCTACGCACCTTGAAACGGAAAAGAAAAAAGTTTGAGGGGGTGTTATAAAAATTTTTTGCTGAGCGAATACATAGGTGTATTATTCACAGAATAATAAACCAAAAAAATGGGGTTTCCATTTGAAAAAACGAAGTTGGTGTATGTTGCGCATGGTTGTGCAATTGCACAATGCGCAATATTGTCATTTTTGAGATCCTCGCAAAAAAACATGTTGATTAAAAAAAAAAAAATTTGTTTTCTAACTCCATAAATAACGATTTTGGGAGGGGGGGGGGGGGGGACGTTTTTGGGGCCACCCTGTAGATTGTTACAACAGGTCGGGAGGTAAGAGGATGGCCGGAGTGTGTTTATCGTTTATCAACACACTTTTACAAGAAGTGTGTTTTTTACCACTTATTTTAGTTTAGTATTCAGTGAATACACCTATGTAATCGCTCAGCAAGAAATTTTTAAAACGTCCCCTCAAAATTTTTTCTTTTACCTTTCAAGGTGTGCAGCTTCCAAAAATGATTGTCCGTCCGCCGTATCACCCATATCTACTTTATCTTCGGTCTAAAAAATTCGTTTTTTGCACACAGGCTCCATTTGGGCCCGTTGAGTCCCGAAACTTTGCAGCCCTATCGGAATATACCCAAGGGTGTTATGGATGAAAATGTGGGGTAAAAATAGGGTTTTTTGATGTTTTAGTAACATGAGCTTGTGAGGTATCGTTTTCCATGTTTTTTAGGATGAGGAGACCGAATATGAAATCGATTTTGACAAAACAGTAGAAAGTTGAGGTTCTAACAAAGTTTAAGCCTTAAATTTACGTTAAAATTTGGTCTAAAAGCGTTCTTCCGCGCAATGTTTGGGTCCCCATTATTTGGGTTCTAGTTGTGCTCCGAAGATCGGCAACCCGCCTAGAATACACCCAGGGATGTTATGGGGGAAAAATGGGTGTAAACAATAGGGGTTTTGTTAGGGTGTTTTTGCGGTTTTAGTGAACATGAGCTTGTGAGGTATAGTTTTCCATGTTTTTTAGGGCGAGAAGACGAATTGAGGTTGTAACGCTCCCAAAATTCATTTTTTATTAGTCAAATACCTGGGAAATTTGCCTGAAACCACCATAAATTTGTATAATAGCACTAGAAGTAGTATAAACAGCTGAATCAATACAACTAAATGGCACTATCAATAATCCTAATGTGTTGAAAAAAGGGCCTGTCAAGGTACCTTTACAATATACCATTCCTGTAAATAGTTTGAACTGATACCAATAAAACGACGAAGAAGACGAGCTGTGCGACGCAACGGTCTCTCCCACCAACGGCCGTTGGTGGACCAGGGGAAGAGTAGAGGCGCCTTTATAAGGCGCCTGGCTCGCCCAGCTCATCATTCTTCTAACTTCTCTAAAACAAGTGCCTTCTCTCCCAAACCTTACCTTCTCATTCATCCAACTTCTCTCTTACCAGCGCCTCATCAACTCACCCCTCTCCTCAACCCTACATTCTCAATGTGGTGAACACTGGACGGATATTCTCCCCTTCAATATCCAACGTGGTGAAAACCGGACGGATATTTCCTCATCCCAATATCGAATGTGGTGAAAACGGAATGGATATTTTCCTGTCCTAGAGACGCATCCAAGGAGGTGAAAACCGCGCAGATACGCTCTCGCAATCCTCTCTCACCTCTTCATAAACCTCACCTCTTTAACCTCACCTTCCCAAACCTACCTCAAACTTACCCTTCACCACAGGGCCTTATTCTGTTTTCGAGAAGCAATAAATGAATAGCCAATATTTCTCTAGGTATGTTCAATAGAATAATAAACCCATGTGATGAGGACTTTGCAGCGTGTTTTCTTTGCGGGTTCCTACCCAGCTCATTAAGCTACTAAGTTACCTACCTGACACACTAAATCCAAATTAACCTTTATCGTATTGCTTTTGACATTTCCAACAGAGGCAGGAAATAATGCTTCTTTTTAAAGAAGAAGGAAGAAAACAAATCCATTGGCAAATGAACAAATAAAAATAAAAATTAACACTGTTAATATAGGTACATATTTTGCCTGCTAGTTAAAAAGTTCGAAGGAACTTGTGTAAACCCGAAGAGCCACAATATTAAGCCGGATAGGTAGGTACTTATTTCCTCACATTGACATCAGTTCAACCAAAACTGGAAAGTTAAAATTTAGGTACTTAGTTAAAAAATGTATGAAATCTAATAAGGTGAGAGCAAATACTTCCTCAAGAGTTTTACGTTTATAAAGTCCACAGGGTCGATATTAATATAATAAAATAATTTAATAGCCTGCACAAAAGAACCTCGGTTGTAATACTAAGTCGTCGTTGAAGGTACATAAGTAGTCTTGTACTGCTGTGACTAACAGCATTTATTTGATAATGAATCCTCACATAAACGTTCTCCTAAATAGGTAGGTACAGACCCAGAGGATGTAAATACCTATTTCAACCAGAGCTGTCACCAATCACATTTCCAAATCTCTGAAGGAATGTGTTGAAAAACCCCGCAGATGATGGCCAAACTTTGCCCTGTCTGTAAGTAGCAATGTGAGTATTACCTACGTCAAAACCATACCTATTATACCAGTATAGCATACCAATCAGTTCAAGTAGGTACCTAGGTATATAACTATAAATTTGAAAAGTATTTGCTAACTACAGGAACAGGAAGATAACACCACAGGCAGCACTCAAGAGGAGCTTTGAGGAACTAATGCTCCCACTCCAGTCATCTTGCGTCCACTGGTCTTGTGTTTGGGAGGAGTTGCTACATAATTCAAGTGAAAATATTTCTTCAACAGAGTGAAAGTATGGTTCAGGAAAATGATTCAAACATTGGCCAAAATTAAGTTACCTAGGTTTTTTTTTTTTTTTAATTATTCGAGCTTCTGGCTCATTCGAATATGCACCATCATTCAGTGCATCTCTCAATGTCACTTGGAGATGGTTGCCACATTTTTTCATTTCATTAGCATCAGACAATGCAGCAAATATTGGTACAGATTTGCCATAGGTCTTCCAAGACCTACTTAGTAGGCAGCAAATTGCGCTCTCCCACTCTATCCCCGTTGTGTGGTAAGTAATCCGCCACATAATATTCCCTCTATGGCTTATACAGTGGGCAATCGAGCAAGAAATGGGCTACGATTTCGGGCATCATTAGACTGCAAACCGTGCACAATAAATTCCCCGCTGTCCAGCACATATTTGCTGCATTTGAGTGGGAATTTGATTTTTCCCATCCCAGTATTTATTTGTTGTTGCCTATCTTAATTGGGCTATAAATATTATCTTGCGGATGTTTCCAGCCGAATCTAAGTATGCCTGTCTTTCTCCACAGTCAACTATTACTCGGTGCATGGGGTTGAATCCACTGTTCTGTATTCTTTGTATTTTGACTCTGGCAATGGTTCCTGTATTTAACAATAACGCCCTCACTACGAGTACAAATCATTGCATCTCTCCAACTTATTCTTACAAACCAGCCACTCATACATTAATTTCATCAACACGGTCTGAGAATACAGTCCAGTTGACCTCAGTTTACTGCATGAAGCAAAAATTTACGAAATATACTATGAGATGGGGATCACATGCACACACTGAAAAAAGGAGAAAATACAAGGAAATTATTTACTCTTCTTGGTCCTGTGATACATCAACATCGGATGTTTCGGATGGTAAAGCAGGGAAAAGGACACGAACAATCTGATAGATCCTGATGGTGATGGAATGAAGTTCGGCAACAGCTTGGGGGAGTAGCAGAGGATGCACAAGAACTCCCCCATAGGTCGTTGTATAGGCTTCCACCAGTTCGGAAAACGTCCTACCAAGGGGGTGGTGCACACTATCAAACGCCTGTTAACAAACATAACTGCCATGGTCATGCAACACATGAAGCTTTCACCTTTTTTCTCTTCCCCTAATGAGGAGGACCTTCGCTATGCGATGGATCTTCCCTTCCTCAATAGAGTTTTGAAGACATTTAAATGGACAACGATTCTATGTATGATGATGCATACAACAAGGATTTCTGAGCACCAAACATGGAACCAAACTGATTCAGAAAGCAAACTTGGTAGACTACAATAATAAATATCTTCACAAAATATTTTGAATGGATGTCCGCCTGATACAGAGAACTGGAGAAATTTCCACCTCAATGAACATGTCCATCATTTACATTACAGACCATTGAAACAGGTAAAAGGATTTCTCAGCTTTTGGATTAAACATGATTCCCTCTGAGGGGACAGTACAATACCAAAGGGAAAGAGATGAACACATAAAATGTGCCCACCTACCTGTTGTAGATAAGCAACGATTTGTTTGTAGTTTTTCCAGGTTAAGGATGAGCGACCGAATTGAGGGATAGTTTGTAGAAGCTCGTGGTGTCGCGTGCCATGGCGGTTGCCTAAGATGCTGGCAATGTTCTCCCAGGCCTTCAGTGTATCCCCAGTTTTGGCTTCTCCAGATATACCAAGAGTCAGATAGCACTGCCTGAAGATGGATTTCCATTTATGATCAGCACCAACGCACAGATATCCAAAGGGCCTAGAAACACAAACATACAAATAATGTGTGTAACAATAGAAAAAGGTAAGTAAGTGGAAAATGGTTTGAGCGACTAATACATGAAACTAACCCAGGTCGGGAGAAGGAGTTGCGGGGAGATGAGGTTGATATATTCTTATGCAACGTCCCATTGACCTTAATACCATCAGTCCATGAACCGTACAGTGTTCCATCTAAGGTGTCACCATTGCTGAAGGTCAAAGTTCCCTTTCCACTGAACACACCAGCTTCGCGAAGTTCCCCGTCATAATGGGTCCCGTCATCCAATACCATAACGCCTCGACCCTGGATCATTGGCAATAATATTACGATAACTTTCAAAATATTTCCTTAAAATAACAGCATTGCCAAAGTAATAATGCGACATTTGTATGCACCATCAGGCTGCTGGAAGTTGCAAACAATGGAAGAGAACTTTGTAGGAGTACGAATCAGTGATGCCATCAATGTATAGTTTTTAAACACAAAAATGTGACAAAACACCACAGATCATACCTAGTTGTAAAATACATTATTCAGATACTCACTGTTAGAATATCCTGGGAAAAAGTTCCTTCATAGTAAATCCCGTCTAAGGTGACACTCAGTCCAGGACCATTCCTCAAATTACCAGCCCATAACCCAAGGTATTTTTCGCCTAAAGGAAAGCACAAGATGAGAGAGAGCCTTTACATTTAAAGCGAAATACACTTGCTAGTGATGTTAGATTCCTCCTTTTGGAAACATTATAATAATTTATTAAATAAAAAATGTTGGACGTCAAGAATTTACCTGGTTATTGAAAAAAAAAAAAATTGCAGAAAAGTAGAAACAATTGATTTACAGACAAAAATCGGATAGGTACATAAAACAGTTTCTTAAAATCGAAGCAGTAGATCCGACTGGCGGATCTCCCTAATAATAAAATCGTGCTTGTTTCCAATGACCCGGCGAAACAGTATGATTCGAAATGCTTTTTGCCAGTCCGCTCAAGACTAGTTTGTCAAAACAACTCATCACAAGAACTAGAAATCAACCACCATAAATATATTACCCATGACACAAAATGTGATATAAAACCAAGCAGAAATCGCAAGGTGAACTAAATAAAATAGATTGATATGAATATAGAAAGGCCTGAGGACAAAATTTACAAATACTTAATGTACATTGTTTATGTCACAAAGATAATGCTGGAAATAGTAATCGTATAGATTACCAGTGCATAGGTTATTAAGAACGCCATATCCGTGTTTCTGACCAAGAAGCCACTCTCCCACATAGACCGATGCTTGGCCTTGGGTGAATCGACCATTTTTTCTCATCCCATGGCCATTTTCCAAACCATCTTTGTAATATCCACAATAAACATCACCATTGTCAAACCTGAAACGAAAAATAAATAAAGCCTTAAAAAACAGATCACCATTGTAAGGAATTATTCCCTACGTTTTTAGCTTTCCCTCTATAGAGGAGAGGTAATGGCTAGAATAGAATTTTGCCTGAGAGAGAGAGAGGGGAGGGGGATAAAGAGAGATCTCTAGAACTGAACGGTGTCAAGCCTCCATGGCAAGCATACACCGAGCAGTTGGTCGAGTGAGAGAAGAAAAATAGGTAAAATAGAGAGAGGACGCCCTCTAGAACTGGACAGTGTCCAGCCAGGGGAAGCATACACAGATCAATTTGTCGAGACAGAGAATTTGGTGAGGAGAGAGAAGAGTTCTCTAGAGTTGGACGGTGTCACCTTACAGCCAGGGTAAGCATACCAAACAATTTCGTCGAGAACGAGTAGGAGAGAGAGGGATAGCTAACAAATTTTCACGTGAAGTTACTTTGGTTGCAAGGAGAGTTTGGGGTTTGAAGATTAGTAAAACAGTATTTTCCCTTATATGGGGACCTTCTCCTCCTCACCTTGCCTACGTGTGGAGGAGGTGGTTGTGTTGACCGTTACCGGGGTTTCCCCGGTGATCGTCGGTCTGGTGGAGTCCGCCTTTTCACCGTTTATTCAATATTCTCCAAAAAACGAATTCTGAGTGTGTACAATGTTGTTGGTTCACAACAACCATTATAGAAATGTTGGAAAAATTTAACGTGAAAAAATGTGACCCCAGTTGGACTTGGACTTGCAACCTTATGCTATGAGCGTAAACTCACTAAATAACTGAGCCATGAAGTCAACTGATGAGATAAGTTGCATTCAGCTCCATAGTTGTTATTTGTTTCAACTGTGCTCCAGTTGGCTAAGGCCTGACTGCAAATGCTAGTCAGATGAATGAGAACTGAATCTATCAATCGTAATCAATTTCTTAATGAACTTTTAGAGATCTGGCTCTGATGCTCAAAGGAATGATCAGAAAAGTAATCAGTTTGCAATATACACATTATTTGCTAATTTGCAATGTACACATTATAATTTCTATTATATATGTAGAAGAGAACTTCCATGTTCCCTGGATCTCAAATATCAGCTGCACCTGTGCAACCATGAAAAACTTTTTTTTTAAACTTAGGATTCGCTCCACCGTACAACTTGAATGAAAATTCTGAGTCAAAATATTAGATCCAAGTTAGGCTGTCATAGCCAACTTCGACTGCAACTTACTTTGTAACACCATGGCCATTTTGTGAACCATCTCTCCACTGCCCCTCATAAATGGATGATTCTGGTATCTCCATCCGTCCAAGCCCATGATACTGATTATTGTGGAATTGGCCTGTGTATATTCGACCATCCGGCCACTCTAGTTTCCCTGACCCCTCCATCTTGCCAACAAGCCACCTTCCTGAGGAAAAATTTAAAAATTCAGCAAATAATGCACGTTACCAAGTGCAAATTGGGATGATATCCTTAGAGCACACTTTTAGGACAGGCTTCCTAACAATATCTGCCATCAAAATCCCTAGCATGCGGGTGTAGCCTCCTTTCCATTGGTCATTCAATGCACATAGCCTCCATGCCACTGTTTGATTCAGATCAACATAATATGCCCTAACAACTGTTAGAACACATTTCGAAGAGGTGGTTGCATTACTTCTGTATGTACCAAATTATTAGCGGTTCATGGTTGACATTTTTCTTCCAAATTAGGCAAATCTCCGTCAACACAGAAAACAAAGTTATTTGTTATATACCCTGTTGGGATACGAACTAAATCACTCCTGACGAAATCGTGGAAACCCATTTCAAAATGAGAAATGGAGTTATTGAAAGGTTATCTATTTCCACTAATGAACTAAAATACTGTTATACCGTTACTGACAATGGTTTGATCACCAAACCGGTATAACAGTTTATTTATTTAGTTGTGGTGATAGAAAGTTTGACGGTAGGCCTGGATAGGTGAGGTTGGAATGGAGATGACTAGCAAACAGAAAGGTTGCATGTATGGCCATGCCAGGAAGGTTTTCACCACTTTGAGTGCTAGGAGGTTGAGATGGAGAGCTTGAGGTGTGAGGTGATCAGCATTCTGAAAGGTTACACCCACGGCTGGGCCAGGAAGGTTACCACCACTTCGAATGCTAGGAGGTTGTGCCCGGAAGGTTCCACCACATCTGCCAAGCCGGAAAGATTTTTTTTAAAAATTGTAACAACTTACAGACCTGCTTCCAATATTGACTACAGGTCAGTTATAAACAGAACTTAACTTTGCAAAAATAATACGATAATGGTTGTTAATGATCAAATAATAAGTCAAAATCAATACTGTTTATGAAAATGCAAAAATCATTCCAAAACTTCTTCACCAAAACACTGAACTCAACTGGCCAAACATAGCCCGACAAAACCACTTTACGGATAAGCCTTGACCGCTGGGGCTCAAGAATTTCGCACTCCCGCACGAGATGAGACCAATTCTGCACACTTCCTGCCACACATCTGCAACTGTCCTCTTGAAGAATATGAAACCTCTTCAGGTAAGCCTTGTGACGACCGTGACCAGTCACAACTTGAGTCATTTTGAAAGACATACACATGTCCAATGCCAGCCGCGATGAAACTGTAGGAAAAAACACCTTGACAGGGGATGCGTTAGCAGTTGTGGCGTACTGGTCCTCCCACGCCGACAAAGCACGTCCCCATGCTCGCCGCTTGAAAAATGTCTTCGGGAGCAGACCAAACGAGATCGGGGCATTACCTGCTGGGATGGCGTTAAGCTTCTAACAAGCCAGAATAAACCAACTGAATGGGCTGCTTACCACGGATAACACACCAGTATGCACGCCACCAAGGCGATAGTGGAGACGCCCATGTTACAAGAGGTGATCCTCGAAAAAAATATAGGCATGTTCTACTCAGAGTTATGCATTTTTCTTCTCGGCATTCTGTTGGGCGATTGATGAGCGAGTTCCTAACTACATTTTAAACTCAAGACTCTACGTATTCTGTCTTTTTATTTCTACTGTATTATCAAGAAACACCCGTTTGAAAATCCAAAGGCTTTTGTTGTACTCGATTCCACTGAATTATGTCTAGTCTTACTACAGTCAGAATTCAATGAGATTCAATTTGGCAACGAAAGCCTTCAACATTTCACCTTGTTCTATCTTCTTTCGTGTACATTAGGAATGGGTATTTAAAGGAAAGGCAGCAGAAATTCGAACCAGACAAAAGATTATACAGAAAATAATGTTGTGGGAGAATTTGCAGTGGTTTTTTTTCTTCTTTTTTCAACTTTGGTATACAGTGAGGGGCGAGCTTTCAGATTCGAATGAATAAAATTAACAATGGCAGTGATAGCAGTAACTGAACGTTTACCAACCAGTGTACTTAGCATCTTTGTAAGGAGACTTAGTGAAGATGTACGCCGCAGTTCTAGCAGCAGCAGCTGTGGACTTGCTGAGGTGGGACTTGATGGCATTATGAAACGCATGAACCCACTCGGTCTTCTCGTTCGCACCAGATGTGATGAGTGTCATAGTGTCTTCAGGAGTAATGATAACTAAGGAATTCTAAAAGCGAAAAGTAGCATCAAGGAATTAGAGTGACAGGAAACTCGACCTACAATTTGATTGACTAAGACGACAGGTTACTTACTGGCACAACTTCAGAGTCAACGGTGTCCAACCATAAAGTGCCAAGATTATGAGCTTGGTGAGAACTGTTGGTGATGTGGACAAAGATGTCCGACATGAGGATGAACCAATGGGTGGAAAACCTCGAGGCGTTGTGAAGCGTGAGGGAGCTGGACCTCGATTCCTTAACCATCCTCCGTTGAGGTATTCTAAAGGGAAACTGAGTATTTAAAACACTGACGAGTGAATCGTCGAGAATATTTCAAGAGATACACTGAGCCAAGATGGCAGACTGGCCATACTCGAATGGCCTGGGGTTAAAGAATAATTATTGATGAAGTCATGTCAACACACATAAATCTAAGGTTCAAACATTTCCATATATTCAAAATCCGATAGCATAATTTATAATCAAGGTTCTGAAGAAGGGATACCTATATTAAAACCTGGGGGTGGGATGCAATAACAGGCAACAGTAAATGCAACTGTTCACAATTTTAAAAAATGAGACAGAAGGTGCAAACCTCAATGTTTCAGGGATACGCCCTCCACAACTTTCCCAAAAGGCCTTAGTGAACTCAGCCTCTTTCCGTTTGGTTTCATGCATGTCTAGGAGTTTTCCCAGTCGTCCATTCTCACCTCCCCGAGACAACATTCCCTGAAAACCACAGATGAGATCCACAGATTGAGAAACACAATTGTCTTTCAACAGCCAGTGCCCCCCACACTGCAGCCATAAATTCATGGATCTGCTGCGGTAGCACCTAGCAGGTTTTCTTGGTATCACTAGAATTTCAAGTTTTCCGCCGTTTTTCTGAAGAATCTTCTAGCCTATTCCAATGAGAGTAAGTCACCCTTCTGAGAAGAAAAGTTGCTTGGGTGCTGAAAAGGCTTGGAATGGAACAAACACAGAAATTTTGAGATAGCCAAAGGCCAAGCAAACAAAATGTTCCACGGACATCAGGCGACAACTTGGTTTGAACTTGGCACACAAGGGCCACAATCCCCCCCCCCCCCCCCCCCATTTAAATGCTATAAGGAGCGTACTTTTGAGGTAAGTTCATGCTACATAGTGAATATCAACGATCCTCCACAGAGAAGAATTATACTCATCAATTTTATCCCTAATACAATTTAAAATAAGAGTTACCTTGTAGACGGCAATGTGTGATAGAGGCTGAGAGAAGGCACATGTGATGATGGATTCAGGAGAGGTTTTCCGGGAAGGTAACCTATCAGCAAAACAAGCAGAGATTCGTGGAGGCATTTCCACCGATTTGACAATTTGGGCGAATCCATTCACAGCAATTATGTCACAGACTGTGCTCATGTAGGATTCATAAACGTAAATGAGATCATCTTGGTACATAGTGAGCACCTGTAAAGAAAAATAATTGGGCGCTCAGTAAGTGTACATAACCGCAGATGTTTTCACAAAATGAGTTGTAGGCCTATTGTGAGTACTAAGAAAGAAAATAAAAATGTACGCTAGTAGTAAAATGTTGGGTACAAGTATGTTATAGCCCCGCCAATATCGATTGTATCGATTATCTCAAATACATCGATCCTTGTGGTATCGATGACGTGTATCAGACAAGAAGGTGGGTGTACAAGAAGTTTAGTTCCCATTCCGCTGCTCGCATTGTCAAGCGATCTGGATGCTCGCTAGCGCTCGCATCTCAAAAAAGATAAACAATCCCAGAAACTATCCCGTGAATGAGCAGGTTGTTTGGGACTTCTGAATAGATGGTACAAGTATGTTATAGTCACTCTTATTTTTTTGTGTCCTTACAATGGTCTTCCCGTATTCATTTTGAAAGTTGATATCGGCACCCGGGATGTAGGCATCGGGACGCCATATTGAGCCGTCATCGATACCACAAGGATCGATGTAGTTGAGATAATCGATACAATCGATATTGGCGGGGCTATAACATACTTGTACCAAATGTTGTGGTAACTTCATTCGGGAAAGCCAGCAGATCCACTGTCAGCTATTAATACTTACCCTAAACTTGGCACCCACCCCTGGGATTTAATCGAGATTTGTTTTCTATAGTTCTTGTAAGCTGTCTCTTATCAATCCACCAGTGGGATTTATTTAAAAACCTGTCTCAAACAATCCCAGTTGTTCCAGCTTATGATGCAGGCCAGTCACCTAGAGGTCGTTCGGGACCGCGGTGGTCCTCGCAAGGAGCACCATTCCATACCACTGTTTTAGTAACTGTTCCAAACCTCTTCATTTAGAAGGCGTTACGTACTCCCGCTTCCAGTTATGCCCCCACTAATTTTCAAATTAGCTAGACAGTAAAACGGCTTCTTTTATACTGTTATGTAAGGTACAACTTGTTTAAAAATCCATTGTCAATCAGGTAACTGCTTATGTACTTTCATTGAAGGCGCATGCCTTTTATACACTGTCATTTTTAAATAAATGAATACTTACATAATAGGTACCTTTGAGCAGTACGGATACATTAGATGATTATTAATGTCCTTCATCGAAAGGTCACCATTCACCATTCACAGACATTTCAAAATTTGTTTTCTGCTGTTGACAGTGGACTATTTCGTGTAGCGAATTTCGGTATAAAATGAAGCTATTGCGTCCTCTGGTTGACGTCCGACCTTGAGAATATGATACAAAATTGCGCGGTTTGCCAAAAAATATAGGAAAAAGACGAGTTCGAAGGACAGCACTTTTTGTGTGCAAAAAGACGCTCAAATGTTAAAAAATTGCTAAAAACCATGAAAAAGACAAACTTCATCCTTCAGGCATCGTATTCATAATTGAATTACCTCATTAATTTTAATTTCCCGAAGCTGGATGGGCTTAACTTACTATTTTGAAAATTAAGCTCATTATTAAAACACTATTAATATGCAGTACAACAGCATACTAGGTATCCCTTCTATGATAATAATTATCCTTTGGGGAAAATCCAAAATGAAATAAGAAATTAGGCAATAATTTTGCATTAATTTACATAATAGGTACTAAATAATGAAGTCGCAGCATGACTACGTTGTGTTAAGTACCTTTAGATTCACATTAAATTTGAAAAACATTTAAATCATTTTAAAATTAGTTTGAAACCTTCAACAATTTTTAAAGACTCAAATTTAGGTAATGGTTTTCATAAAATCATGAGGCATATTCAATAAATGCAACTTTATTGCCAAGTCCAACGAGGTACTACATACCTATATATTTTGAGGGTAGGGAAACAATATGAAAAACTACTACTGAACATTACAACCACCAGCTAGGTACCCAAATGAAACTCTTCTATATAAACAAACTAAGTAGGTACATATTTCAATGAACAGAACATTAAGTGTTTTAATCACAAAGTAACACATTATAAAATCACAGAACGACTAACTTGTGGTATAAACAACGAGAAAATTCTTTTCTTCCGAATGATTCGAAGCTGCAAGTAAAAACGTTGTTAGGGTTACAGAGGGGCGTTCGCGATCGCAAATGGTAATGTTGCATATGCCGAACTATGCTGCGCCTATACGAAGTCCGCAAACCACAATGGTAACACGAGAAAGTTTTATCCAATACACTATGAAGGGAAAACAACTATAACCTATAAATATTAAGGACAAGAAACGGACTAGTACGAGATAAGAAGTGATAATAAGGACAGCTGATAACAAGAATCTTTGACAGTGATAATGAGCAGGAACGGTGAACAGAACGACTGGAATGTAGAACGTGGGAAGCGGGCGCGGAAACAGCCGAACCTGATGGAAACAGCCGAACGTGCAAGGACTGCCGCAGTCCCGACCCGTTTGTGAGGTTGTTCAGATGAATTTTCCTGAACCAGAACCTCTGACAATTACTTTCCTTCTTCATTTCCAAGTCCGCCCAGTCATATTGATAAGAGCTAAGTTCTCCACTGGTAAATAATTAGCAGTAGTAAATAATCAGCTTTGGGGTTTTTCAAATGAACCACTGCTGAATCAGAACCACTTTCAGTCCTGTGTCAATGTTCTTCTTATTCTTCAAATAAGTATGTTGTTCAGGCGAAGAGAGTGACGGACGGTATATGGGAATCCTGGAAATCCCGTCCATATTGGATCCGAGCTCTTCCCAATATTTTACGCGACTGATGGGGCGGTCGATTCGCGAAAACGAATCGTTAATTCCTGACGCATTGCGTAATAATCAAACCAGTGTCTCTGGGGGCAGCTGGCACACTGCCTCCCTACCTTTCTTGAGTGGAGAGGGAAACTACGCTGTATGGGTGGCTAGTTTTACCCCCCTCATCCATCACACCTTTCAACTTTGTTCCTTAATTTCAGTTTTATTGTCATAGTTGTAATAGTTTATACCTACCTCATAGCTTGGTTTCCCTTCAAGGAGAGCTGCAACTATGACGACACTCATATGAAGAACATCATTGTACCGAGAGCAGAGGTTGGAGAATGTGTCATCGAGAGAAGACTTACGAGCCAGGGGTTTGACTATGGAGCTGTAAATGGTAACAAGCTCTTCTAGGAAACACTGTTCGTGAGCCAGGTCAGATTCCAACGTGGCTTCTTTGGCAGGTGTAGCTGTCATGAGGCAAGTGATGTCGCCACTGCACAGGACACCAGATGGCGCCACTATCAACTTTGGCGTGTCTTCTTCAACATCGATGTTGTTTTCAGAAAGAGTTGGAATTTTCCTGTCAGAAAAATAGATTATCGATGGTAAAGCTCAGTTTTGAGTTGCTACCACTAATAACCCTTTTGGAAACGAGCAAGGTCTGTAATGAAAGTCAAACAAAGAAAAATCTGTCCATGCTAGTTGAAACGCACGGAATTTTGATATTAGGCAGGCTAATTTCATTTGAGGCAAGGAGGATTCAAAATCATTTCATCAATGTCGTTTCAAAGGTTCAAAAGATTTTTGGGTGTAAGAATTCAACCTTAAATTTAAGAATTTGTAGCAGATTCCTATTTGAAATGTAATCCACAAACGATTTATTCTATGTCAGAGGAACACGTAACAACTTACTTGGGTGTCGCAAACCACTGCACTGGGTTATTCCGTGTTCTAGTCAGAATGACAGAATGGTTGCTTCCAACACCTGCAGATTGAGCTTTGGCAATCATAATTGGTGAAGTGACTATTTCAACCTTTGAGTCATCGCAGAGCTGCAAGTTGGAGTTTGAACCCCACCCAAAAACCCTGCCATCCAAAGACTGGACAAAAACATGGTTCTGTCCGCACCACACATTCATCACCCCAATGTGGGAAACAGAACCCACCACCACAGGTCTGGAAATAAATATAACTGTGTAAGACACATAAGCTGCTCATAATGTACAATAAATTCTAATTTTAACCATGGCATTTTACATTGGAGAGTTGAAACCGGGCACTAACTTGGTTCTCTTGATAGTGTCCCCTAATCCAAGCTGTCCATCCTGTGAGTTGCCCCAGGACCATACTTCACTCCTGATCAGTCTCGAACCTTGGTTCAAACAGTTTTTGTTTCCGTCTGCAATGGCTCCCTCAGAATTGTCACTGCAAGACCAATCCCACCTGAGAATTATAAACTGCTCTAGAGAACCCAATATAACGAAAACCATAAGGGGTATTCACTGCTGACTCGTCCATGCTGAAATGTTGAATAAAAAACCGCATAACGGTAAAGACTCATGAGGCCCACGTTGTTACATTATGCTATGTTAAACTTCGTAAATCGAATCTGGTGATTTGTTGATAACAAGTGTGAAGAAGAAAAAGATAGGTATATAAGTGTGATCCAGATGAATAGAGTAGAAATGCGGATGAGATGTTACTGGGACACCACAAAGTTAAATGTTAAGATCTTAAAAAAAATAAGCAGCCACCGACCGGAGTTATTAGAAACAGACTTTGGTTTGAAGATTGCATGTGTCCAGTTCAAGGCAGCGGTTTCCAAAAAGCTTTTGAAAAACAGCATCATAGCAGAGTCTGTGTTAGGGAGGGTCGTGAGGTTTATCCAAGAAGCCTGGCCTCGGAAGGAAGCCTCAGGGAAAGAAGTTGGCATCCAATTTGAGAAAAGAGATGAGTTATCATAGGAAGAAGGCATATTGCTATGGAAAGGCCGGTTTCTGGTTCCAAGTGCCTTACAGAAAAAAACGCTGCAAAGTCCTTGTCACATGGGGTTTATTATTCTACAGAAATGTTGGCTGTACCTACATTTATTGTTTGTTTCATGTGAAATAATTGAAATAGCTATTTCTGATGGTTTCCACCAATTTTGGCCCCCAAAACACAAATTAGGTAGGTACGATCTTTTTTTTTTTTCAAATTATCCATGATCATTGGTAGTGCCACTTAATCGTCTTGATCTACGTGTTGAAACTTTTCCTAGTGCTATTCTACAAATTGATGGTGATTTCAGACGATTTCGCAGGTTTTTGCCTCATAAAAAATCAATTTTGGGAGCTGAACATCTGGTACAACCTCAATTTTCCACTCCTTGGCCAAAATCGACCTCATATTCGATCTTCTCGTCCCCAAAAACATGGAAAACGATACCTCAAAAGCTCATGTTACCAACATGTTGCTAAAACGCAAAAAGTACCTATTTTTACACACATTTTCACTCACAACACCCCTGGGTATATTCCGATCGGGCTGAAAAGTTTCGGGACACAACTAGGGCCCAAATAGAGCATGTGTGCGAAAGAACGACTTTTTTAGACCGAAAATGAAGCCTGTACACGTGATACGGCGGACGGCGTACGGCGGACGGACATTGCATTTTTTGAATCTACGCACCTTGAAACGGAAAAGAAAAAAGTTTGAGGGGGGGTTATAAAAATTTTTTGCTGAGCGAATACATAGGTGTATTATTCACAGAATAATAAACCAATACAATGCAAATTTTGCATGAGGGTCATCCAGGATAGTCAGTGGCACGCTTGCACCTCTGGTGGCCATATATGGACAAACAAACAGAGGATTTCTTGAAATCCTGTAATGCATACCAACAGAACAGGCCTTGGGACCCAGAATCGCCGGTTTATTCGTGGAAAAGTCTGGTCACGGATACATGTGGATTTTGTAGAGGCATTTCAAGGGCATAGCTGGCTTTTAGTGGTTGACACATTAGAAAATGGCAACAGACTGTGCCAATGAAGCAAAACACAGCCGAAAAACCACAGCTGTCTTGGAAGATATGTTTGCAAGATTTGGATTGTGAAGGGTGATAGTTCTGGATAATAGACCACAATGTGCATCTCAACTGTTAACAGATTTTTGTGCCGAGCACAATATAAAACACGTCACTACCACTCCATACCATCCTCGGACAAACGGCTTAGCTGAAAGGGCAGTGAGAACCTTAAAGCAGTGGCTCAGTTCATCAAAGGAAGACAATCTACAAAGCTGAGGAAAAATTTATCATTGTTGAAGCCCAATTTGGCAGCACAAGTTGAGGAAGCCCTGCAGAAACAGCAACATGCCTCGTCCCTTTTCAAAGAATTCAAAGAGGGAGAAGAAGTCTGGGTAAAGAGAAGACGTCTACCAAGGCTGTCGTTGCAGAGAACTCTCTCTTACGTCGTTCTCTTGGATGGCATCGAACGCAGGGGGTGCATGCCGATCACTTGCGCATGAGACTACAGAAACTAAGAATGCGAAGACTTGCGATGGGTTCTTGCTGTTACAGATACATTCAGCAGGTATCCACTTACACAGCGAGAATCAGCTGCTACAATCCGCCCCTAGTCAGGTTTACTGAATGCTTACTGAAACAAGTCTCTGGGTGAGTTCAGTACCAATAACAATGCCACATGTGACGATATCTTACAATAGAAACAGTCTAAAAACCCAGGTTTGATCCATAATGCCAATACAATTACTAAAAAAAGAATGAGTTCAAAGGTCAGCGATTTTGTATATTTTTAGAGGTCAAAAATATGATTTAAGGAACAAAAATGGCTAAAAGTGTTAGAATTGAAAAAAAAATATTTCAGGAAGTGTGTATTCTGAAATTTTTTTATACTGACACACTGCATGACCATCATGAAGACCAGTTACAAGCCTTATCATTTTTTTAAAAGAAAATTTGACTGAAAAATAGGTTTTGAGTTCAAGGTAAGTACTATTGTTTGACAAATACTGACTTCAAATTTGAATTTAGCAACCAAAAAACGGGGTTATATAAAGTTTCAGCGAATGAACAGGACCCAAGACTTCTGTTTATATTTTTAAATGAAAGTAGGTTCCATTCTAAGAATTTTGGGACCAACCGCAGTCTCCTACAGTGAATAGTTTTGGTTTATTATTTTCAAGAATGAACCATTGGAATCGAGCATGAAAAACAAAATTCTAACCCCCCCCCCCCCCCCCCCTCAAAATTTGATGGTTTACGTTTCAAGGTATGTAGTATCCAAAACTGCAATAAAAATACTTTGGATTCGACCAACCTTCCGTTCAGTAAGGCCCGTGACAAAGATGTAACTTTACCGCGTTCGCCGACTAAAGTTTTTTCCTGTTTTGATGGTATGTATTTATGGGACCATCTACGGTCCAACCTGCATCTGCCTTCCTTATTAGTATTATTTTGAAAATTCTTTTGTATAGTATGGCTCACACAAGATTTCGCGTTTATGCATGCTGGTGGAAGTCCGTTTTTATGAAGTTTCGATAAAATTCATTATAGGATCATCTTTACAACCCGCACCTACCACCCTAGTTTTTATTAACATAGGTTCATACTAGTTATGGACAAACTAGAAACCAACACACACTTCCGTACTATCCCAATTTTTTGCTCATTACGACTTTTCCTTCGTATTATAATTATTACGGGGGGACAGACAGACAGAACGAAACCTAATTTGTTCAGACAGATATAAAACACAAAGCGTGAGGAACTTCGGGGTTCTTTGTTACTTACAAAATTTTTACTTTGGAGGACAGTAATATTTTTCTCTTAAAAGTGATCACCAGGAACCTCGGGCTCGGGAGCAAAACGTGAAGATTGGAAAGGCAATAAATTGTTCAAATTTGGGATTTTATGGTTAACACGGGTTTTCGATTGAAATCACCTAATTTTTGAACTTATACGCGAATCTGGTTCTGGCGTGGTACCTGTTTGTGGAAAAGTACCAGAAAATCTTAAAAACACAAACGGTGGGTACAGCTTTCGTACAAGTACGCAACCACGAGGGACATTTTATGTCTTTGACGGTTTACTAGGTGCTTCCACGAGTTCCATCGCGCGGTCACTGAGGTTATTACAACGAGTGCCGTCTTATAAGACCAATGATAACTACGTTTGATTGTGCTCGTTGATGGTTGCGATGTAATGGTAAATCGAGAGCTTTCCAACGAGTGGTGAACGATTTTTTGTATACGATGATAACCGGAGAAGTTCATACGCATTCATTTAAACAATCACGCTCATACCGCAGCTTGTCGGCCACGCACTCCGCAGTGGTTAACGTAATATGGTTAGGTAAATCGAGAGCTATCCAACGAGTGGTGAACGATTTTTGTACGATGATAACTGGCGAAGATAAAGTTCCGTAGCAACGAATCGGTTGTAAGCGAAAATCATCAGAAATATTTTCGTGACGCTTCTCCGTTACATGTCCCGCGTTACATTTTCGAGTTTATGTAGCAAAGTAAAGACATAATATGTCAAAAATTTCTGTCTTTTCTTAGTTACCATGAAACAAAATTGATGAAATTCGGGTTATAGGTTCTGTTCGGGGTCTAGTTGGTCCTCGAAGCTCGACGTTACTGTCAGTCATCTCTAAGGGGTTCAAAATAGGGGTTGACATTTTCAGAACGCCGTAGCTCGAAAACTTTCTATGGAAGGGTACCTATGGGTTTTTTTTACGTTATTAAATTTGTCTTGAGCTAGACAATTTTTTGAGACCACCCGGAGCATTATACGTCCAGCCGCTCGTGTGCACCAAAAAGCTTCGTCAACACGATCGTGAATCAAACGGTATAAATCCGGCCCAGATAATCATCACTAGGGAGCACCTGATTATAATCAAGGATGGCTGTATGAAGTCGAGTTGGTTGTTCTGCGATATTATTTCATTTGATAAGTGATGGACTATTGGATTTTGTTGGTAGGTACTTTTGAAACTTGAACAAACGTTGAAGTATTATTGATGGGTAAATTATTACACAATGGTAAATTAGTTCATAACGGTAAATTATTACACAACGGTTCATCTACCAAGAAGGGGCTGGATTTTGTTGATCGGTACTTTTGCAATTTGAACAAACGTTGAAGTATTGTTGATGGGTAAATTATTACACAATGGAAAATTATTACACAGTGGTAAATTATTACATAGTGGTAAATTATTTCACAACGGTAAATTATTACATAACGGTAAATTATTTCACAACGGTAAATTATTACACAACCGTTCATCAACCAAGAAGGGGCTGGATTTTGTTGATCGGTACTTTTGCAACTTGAACAACCGTTGAAGTATTATTGATGGGCAAGTTACTACACAACGGTTCATTATACTTGACCACGAAGGTAGGTATTGACCACAGAAAACAGTGATCTATGCAGAAGGGGCATCTATTTCACTCCACATCAACAATTTTCCTTCAGAACATCATTATTTGCGTTTCTTTTTGCCGTTTTAGTTACTACTTGTCATCGACAGAATTATTTTAGGAACATTTAACTCGCGATTTAGATAAGTACCTAGTAACGAGTACGGGGTTAGGTACTAACCTACGGAGGGTCTGCGATCTACACAATATGTATAGAATAGTACATATTATATTATACAGACGGGTTATCTATACAGAGAGCTGTGATCTGTAACAGAAGGGTATTCTGTACAAAATAATAAACCGTTGTGCAGGGATTTGCAACGTTTTTTCTATGAGCTTTCAAAATTTCGGCAACGAGTGACGTCACACTTGGCAAGGGTGACGTCACTCGTTTGCCAAAACTTTGAAAGCTCAAAGAAAAAGACTATTCATCGTGTGTTTGGTCTCAAAATTCTTAGAATGGGACCTGCTTTCATCTGAATGGGAAAGTAATATGAAGTCCCTCCGACAGAACAGAAGTACTCCTTACTGTTCTGATGGTAAGAGGTTTTGGCCGTTTTAGGAGGTTCTGGAACACTGTGTGCCATATTGATTTGTAACGTTTAACATGGTATTGATTCGACATTGAACATAACACTATGTTAACTAAAACACGTCGAATGGTCGAAGTGTCGTTTTTTCGGCCAATTATTCCAAAGTTTTACAGGTTAAACACGTTCAAACACACTTTGAAGTCAAAAACGACATAACCATGAATACCTCTGTAATAAGGGGCGTAGCGTCCGTAAGGCCATTTTGGCCACTGCCCCAGCACCCAAAAACACTAGGAGTAAAAAAAAAAAAAAACAACCTTGTTTTCAGCTGGCATTTCAATTTCTTTCTGTACTCGGTACCCAGCTTTTTTCACAAAGATTAAAAGAGACTTGCTAGATCTCTCTGGCTATGAATATTCAATATTCTAGAAGAGCATCTATGGTGGTTCCCTAGACCAAGCAGTTATCGGAATAAAGTGACAGTAATCAATGTCCTGAAATCTAAATCGAAACCTAGGCTCCTGAAACTGGCAGGCCCTGGGACCTAGTGTTCCCATGGCAACTGGGGAAAGTGGCCCGTTCGCCCATGCTCAGTCAAGTAAAAATGTAGTTCACCACACCCACTTTGGGCTCTGTTCCCAGAATGTGATATCCACCCAAAAATCGTTCCTGTTCCAATCCCTTCGATTCAACTTGTCATCTCGATATGAGATGCTTCGACTTTCGATTTGTTTTTGGTGTGAATCACATTTGCTTTCTGTGTTGTCTGTTGTCAGTTTTCCATTTTTTTGCGTCGAATTTTGTTTGCTTGGGGTTCGGTCCGGTTCCGGTTGTTGAATATTAATTTAAACTAAAGTTGGTAGCACTGCTGTTACGCTATCAAGCAGGCAGGCGCCTTGTGTCGCCATTGGATTTTTTCCACTCTTCTATTCTTATTGTTCTCTAATAACCATCAACTGTACTCCGCCTTTCATTAAAATAAAATCATTTTCTCTCGTGAATAGTTCAGCACTTATTTCACTTAAAATAAAATAAAACCTTCAACAGGTGTATGGACCCAGAAAAGTCTGTGAAGTCGCGAAAAGTTTGTTGTGTTAAAACGTTTCAGTGAGTGTGTTTTCCGCTGGTTCCAGTTTCTTGAAACATTACCTTTCGACTTGAAACTTCAAGGTAAGCGTTGCTATTTTTTGGACATGACTTCAAACGACAGTAAAACCTCAAATTATGATACTTCGCACATTGATAAATTGTCTGGTACAACAAATTTCGCAATTTGGAAGTTCCATGTCAATATCCTATTTGGTTCTAGTGGTTTGTCGGGTTTTGTTGACGGATCATATACATGTGAACCGACCGACACACCAGAAGAAAAAGCCCTATGGACTCAGATGGACAATAAGGCCAAAAAAATAATTGTGCTAACCATCGACAAAAAGATAACTATGCATCTTCTGAGCTGTGCAACTGCCGCAGACATGTTTACCAAACTTTGTACACTGTATGAGGGAAACAACACACAACAAAAGAGCGAAATTCTTACTAAGTTTTTTAGCGCAGAGTTTGGGGATAGTCCCGATATTGCGTCTCATATCAGTTCATTGGTAAATTTACGCTATCAGTTGTCCAATTTAAAGAAAAACATTGAAGATGACGAGGTTATTGCAAAAATTCTAGCGACCTTGCCGGCTCATTTGAAACATTTTCGTACATCCTGGGAGTCAACCCCACAGGGTGAACAGACACTCACAAATTTGACATCGCGTTTGATTGCCGAAGAATCTCGACTTCACGACACACGCCAAGACACGCCAGTTGCTTTCAGCGCGCAAGAAAATAAAAATAACAAGAAGAAATATTATAAAAATTCGACACATAATAACAGTGGGAAAAATAACAACCAAAAGAACTCAGAAAATAAAGCTACCAGCAAGGGGACATTTAAACAGTGCACTTACTGTAAAAAGACGAACCACCCGGAAAACAATTGTTTTTATCGTCCAGGTGCAAAATCCCGTGACGTTGCATTCCTGAGTGACATTCGTATGACCAAAACCACCGATTTCATCGTAGATTCTGGATGCACACGCCATATGGTTAATGATGCTTCTCTTCTAACGGGGACACATTCCATAAATTCAGAAATTGGTGTAGCAAATGGACAGGCGATGCAGGTTGTTAGTGTTGGTCAGTGTAAAGGTGATCACTGTTCCCTCAAGGAAGTTCTTTTCGTTCCCGATCTTACGAAAAATTTGCTCAGTGTCAATGCCATCACTGACAACGGTGGCGAAGTAAAATTTGAAAAAAACAAAGTTGAAATATTAAAGGAAGGTGAAAAAATTATGGAAGGTATCAAAACTGAGGAAGGCCTTTACAAGGTAAATTTCTTGAAAAATCAAGAAGCCCTTCTCTCAAGTCCTAAAAACAATGCCGAATTGTGGCATAGGAAACTTGCCCACATAGGACATAAAAACCTTCAAAAATTGAATTCCCTTTCCCATGGAATGAAAATTTCTGATAATGACATAAAAAATCTTGAAAAATTGTGTGTCGTTTGTACCCAAGCCAAACAAACAAGAACCCCATTCAAAAACAATCGAACTAGAGCCATCAGACCTCTTGAACTGATACACACTGATGTGTGTCAAGTTGAAACTGAAACGTGGGACAAAAACCATTATTTTCTAACTTGTCAGGATGATTGGTCTCATTTCTCCATGGTGTACCTAATTAAACGAAAGTTCCAGGTACCCGAAAAACTTAAAGAATTTATTGAAGCTGCTGAAGCCAAGTGGTCTCTGAAAGCCCATAAAATTCGCTGTGATAATGGGGGCGAATACATCGGAGAAAAATTCAAATCTTGGTGCCAGAGTAGAGGATTGGAACTTGACTACACTACTCCAAGGACGCCCCAGCTAAATGGCAATGCTGAAAGGCTCAACAGGACGCTGTTAGACAAAACCAGAGCTTTACTTTTCGACTCTGGACTTGGGAAAGAATTTTGGGGTGAGGCTCTTCAAACATCATGCTACCTGCTAAACAGATGCCCTACAGCTGCTCTGGAAGTAACACCTGCCGAAATGTGGTATGGAAAACGACCAGACCTTTCCAATCTTCAAATATTTGGCTCCATCGCATATGCCAAGGACCTCCGGCACATAGGAAAACTGGAGAAGCGATGCCAAGAATATACGCTTGTTGGTTACTCTTCAAACGCCTATCGTCTTTGGGATCCAGAAAAACGAAAAATCGTCGTTTCACGAGATGTTCGCTTCAAAGAACACTCCCCTCAATGCAAAGAAGTGTTCCGTCTATCTGATACGTTCGTCTATGCCGATTCAGAAAACGAAGAAACGCTGGAAAGTAATGAGGATTCTAGAACCGATTCTTCAAATATGACTACAAATAATAACGAAGACAACTCTCCAGAAAACCTTCAAGAAGAACAACTCGGAAGGGGAAAACGCCAGAAAACCACGCCAACATATCTCAAGGACTATGTCATGCTGACCTACGACCAAGCTGTCAAAGGGCCTGACAAAGAAAAATGGCTAGCTGCTATTGAAGAAGAAAAGTCTTCACTTGAGAAGAACTGTGCATGGGTGATGGCGGACTCCAAAGAGGTCGACTCAGAAGATGGGTCAAAAATTCTTTCAAGCATGTGGGTTTTTCGAATTAAGGACAACGGACGTCATAAGGCCCGACTTGTCATCAAAGGCTGTCAACAGCGAGCAGGAATTGATTTTTTTGATACATTCAGTCCAGTTGTCAGTGCTAGTTCACTGAGAGTCATTCTTGCTCTAGGTGCCCAAAAGGATTTTCACATAATGCAGTTCGATGTAAAAACTGCTTTTCTTTATGGAGACCTCCAAGAAACGATTTACATGTACCTACCTCAAGGATATAAAAAAGGAATCTGTAAGCTCAGAAAAGCTTTATATGGCCTAAAACAAGCTCCTCTTCAATGGAATAAAAAACTTAAGAAATTTCTTCAAGATAATGGCCTGATTTCGACAAAAAGTGACCAATGCATTTTTGTCAATGCTAGCAAATCAATGATTCTAGCCATACACGTAGACGACGGGATCCTTCTCGGTAAAAACAAGCAAGAAATGGAAAATTTTCTTCGTTCATTTCAAGAAAATTTTGAAATTGTCTACAATTTTAATCCAAAAACATTTCTTGGAATTGAAATAACGAAACATGATAATACAATAACAATTAATCAAGAAACATATACGAAACAAGTACTAAATAAATACGGTATGCAATCTGCAAAACCTACCCCCACTCCAATTGCCACTGGATCTAACACCATCTCAGATTCACCAAGAGACAGCAGCAACTTTCCTTATCGTGAAGTCATAGGGAGTCTTCCGTACCTTTCAAACAAAACTCGACCAGATATTGCGTTTTCTGTCGCATTTGGCAGTAGACACAATGAAAATCCTAGTGTTCAAGATGTTGCCAACATGAAGAAAACTCTCAAATACTTAGTTGGAACGTCTCAGCTTGGAATTCAGTACACAGATGAGGGCTGTGATAAGCTAGTTGGCTATTGTGATGCAGACTATGCCAACGACCCGGAACAAAGACGAAGCACGACTGGCTACATCATAATGTTCTGTGGTGGACCCATTGCCTGGTGTTCAAGGAAACAGCCTGTCATCGCCATGTCATCTACAGAAGCCGAATACATATCTGCAGCCGAATGTTGTAAGGATTTAATGTATTTGAAAAGGTTAATTGAAGAACTGACAAGTAATAATTTAAGCGTTAAATTGAACATTGATAATCAAAGCTCAATTACGCTGATTAAAAATGGTGTTGTTCACAAAAGGAGCAAGCATATTGATGTGAAATTTCATTACATAGCGGAAAAATTTGCTGAAGGTTTATTGTCAGTCGAATATTGTCCTTCAGACAGGCAAATTGCTGATTTATTGACAAAGCCTCTTAATGCTTTAAAATTCAACGAATTCCGATCAAAAATTGTTTGTTAAACTTCTCCTATTGCCTTAATGTTAGTTTTATTCTTGGAATGACAATGATAAAATGATGAATGTGATTTTAACATCTTTTTTACTTAAAATAATGATAGTTTGCATTTTTTTGTACGTATTTAGTTTTTTTTAAATAATGTTTTTCTTGACTCGAACTACGTTAAAGTTAAGACTGAAATTATGAATACCAGAATATGTTGAGAAAGCTTTTTTTGGCATGCCTGATTTGTCTTAATGTGATCTTAATGTAACGAACCAGTGTGATCTCATGTCTTAATGTGTTCTTAATGATACTGTGCCAAATTTAGTCAAAATTAAGGGGGTATGTTGAATATTAATTTAAACTAAAGTTGGTAGCACTGCTGTTACGCTATCAAGCAGGCAGGCGCCTTGTGTCGCCATTGGATTTTTTCCACTCTTCTATTCTTATTGTTCTCTAATAACCATCAACTGTACTCCGCCTTTCATTAAAATAAAATCATTTTCTCTCGTGAATAGTTCAGCACTTATTTCACTTAAAATAAAATAAAACCTTCAACACCGGTGACAGATCTGGATTTGTGGTACCTACGTGTGTTTTGTCCTGTTTGCTGTTTGAGGTCTTGTGGATTGATCAGAGTCATAATACAGATAAGTAGGCTAGCTTCTAGTCAATAGCTTCTCCATTCAAGTAAGTACCGGTCGACGGGTCATTATTTCGTTGTATTTTAGTTTACTACATTTTTGTAACGTATGAATTCAGTGGCTATTTTACTGTCGAAATGTTTGACGTTTTCGTACGACAATAGTGTTGACTGAAAGTTTAGAAAGAGCCTTTGATGAATATCACTCAATAAGTAAATAGAGGGAAAGGAATACTGTTGCCTTGAGGTATTTTGTAGAAAAATTGTTGGATTTGTGTTCTGGTTTGGTGCTCCGTCGTTTCCAGAGCCCACGCACCACTACTGTCTATAATAACAGAGAAAATTGGATAGGGGGTTGTTGTATCTGAAAGTACACCTGAATCCTTTAACAAGTTGGTCTATGTAGCATGAGAAGTGTGGACTGATTGTTGCCCATTGATGGCAACAAAAATAGAGAAATAGTTCTGAAATGGAAAGGAATTCAACTAACCAACTTGCTTAAGAAGAGTCTGAAACGCAATATCAGTGGACAACAATTTTTTCCACCCAAAAGAAATCACAAGGCTTTCACCATCTGACAAAGTACAAATGCATCGTCACAGGGAGCAGTTAACGATTCCCGTCCTTTCTCCTCTTAACTTCCGACCATCGATCCATTCCGTCGCTGACACTAATTAAGGTAAGAATTGGCGCTCTATTTTCCTCAAGTAATTTCATCATTTAGCGGTTCAATCCCTTCATAGTTAATGATGAATGACCTGGTCTCTTGCTATTTTCCCCCGGCTTTGTTCATTTGGAGCCATTCAAATAAAGTATTAAGAAACTCACGGTTTGTGCCCATTTGAAGTTGTTATTCAGCTAAATTCCTTTCCTTACAACAAGGTACCTACTAGCCTCATCAACTAGAAACTGCGTAAAATAAATCAAGAAAACGTAATCTGAATAAGAAGCAAAATTTGACGCTAGCAAAGTTTTTTATGGGGCTTTATTTATGAATGAATGATAGAAGAGGGCAAACCTGTAGCTACTAGTAATACTGGCGTTCGACTTATTAAGTTCTTCAAACTCCTCGAAGGATTCACTATTGTTGTCGGAGCCGCCACTAACGTGGCGTGAAAGAGTTGCTACTTTGTCACCAACAGTTTTTACACCTTCGTACACCATGCTGGCAACCGTGCTCACATTTCGACGAATGATTCTGGTAGGTCCTGATACCTCAGCTAGAAGCTCTTCCCCTCCAGTAGAAACCTAAGTGAAGAAACAGAGGTGGTGAATGACAGGAATGAATAATGCTATATGAGAATTATTATTAAGAGAATGAGAACCCAGGAATTCATTAGGTATGATCCAACCACAAGATTTCATAAAAATCCAGTTCTAGACCAGTCCAAATCCTCCTCAGGGAACATTACATGTGCTGCTTTGTCTGTCCTCTAGAATCTAAAAACTAAATGATGCAGAATCATGAAATCAGATCTGAAAGAATAGACACCGCATACCGCATAATGAGATGATAAACACAAGGAACGAAAACAAACAAGCAAGAACAATTACCACTCAGAAGAACAGAAGAACTGCATGCTTCTACGTAGGAAAGGACTTACCCAGGATAATTGGCGTGTAAGGAATTGTTTGGCGGCTTCAGTATTGATGAGAAGCATGTTACCACTTGTTCTTGAATCCTTTTCATACTCTGTTTTGTCCTCAGGCAGCATGTTTGCTAGGCTGCAATCGGACGTGTCTGAGAGCCTGGGCGAGTCCTCGGAGCAAGATGACGAACTGCCATTGCTTTTCACCTGATAAGATGGGTAACTGAAGTGAGCATTACCGACTATTAATTAAAGTATTCTTTGATACGGGAAATGACCTACTATTCAGGGCGGAGCGTTTTAGCTAATGATGAGAAGGAAGAATTTCGAAGAACTGTTCACATCTCACGAGCAATCCAGGTATAGCGTCTGAATCGGCCTGGTGCTGACTGAAATCCGCTGGTTGCATATTCTGTACTCTTCATGATTTATTTATTTATTTAATGTAATGAAATACGTGAGAACTAGTTCGATTAGAGTTTGTAGTACATACAAAAAGGTGGTAACAGCGATCATATCGTGTGGCACAACTGCGCATGCGTTGGAACTGATTTATTTGTATCTCGTTGCATCAGGCCGTATACATACCACACCCTAACTCAACCCGGTTGACATTTATCTCATAAGCCCATCATACACTAACCTACCACGTCGATAATAATTTTGTGCATTTATTAAACAGGCAACACAAATGGATGATTTATAGTTTTCTCTGCAATTGTTATTTTTTCGTGTTTCCAATAATATTTTGTAATAAACTGACTCTTTAATAAGTAACATAATACTATACTTGGTCCACAGTGGACTGTAGAGCCGGAGACGGAAGTAAGACTATACTTATACAGTACTAGCTGTGTACCCGCGCTTCGCAACGGTAGAACAGACACCCCCTTTAGGACAGGCCCCACTCATAACAGATACCACCTTCTACGTTCAGCCGTTCTCATTTATCGATGCCGAGACAAACAAACAGACTGACACTGTTTTATGATATATTGTACTATTTGAACCGACGCGTGTTGCTGCGATTTAAATAAATGGAGCCAACGGTCATGTATTTTAATATGCCTGTATCCCCCCCTCCTCAACTGATCAGAAACCTTCCCCAATGCCAACCCTAACTGCCTTTAACCCCCCCCCCCGTATCCTATGAACCCTCCCTACCTGGTTAGAAACATTCCTCAATGTTCACACAACAAATTCCCAAAGTTGCACTCCAATTGGTCAAGTAGTTTTGAAATTTCTGTAGACCCCCCCCCCCCTCTCATAACCTGTACCCCCCTCCCACTAACATCCTGATTGAAGTACCACTTGAATGTACTCGTCGAGCTGAATCCAGAATCTAATTACAATCGGATTTACGTCCAACCGTTCAAAGTGTTATTATAAGCATAAACGTCCTCATAGAAGTGATTATAACACGTTTTTTAGTAGTATTTCATTCATAGCGTTTCAACGAATGGACAGATTCAAATGCGGATTTTTCATAAACCTTCCCAGATAAATTCTGCGTCAAATGGTACCAGCCGCAACTTTCTACGTTCAGCCGTTCTCAATTGATGCCGAGACAAACAAACAGACACTGTTTTATTATATGTATAGATTGACTCTCCAAAGGCGCCTGCCTGAACACTTCAACAGGTTCAGGAATCTTTTCGATTATGTGCTTGAGATGAATTTAGGTACATCTGAGAGGCCAATAGCTACAATTTATAATCGACTAGCTGTGTGCCCGCGCTTCGCAACGGTAGAACAGACACCCCCTGTATCCCCCCCTCCTCAAGTGATCAGAAACCTTCTCCAATGCCAACCCTAACTGCCTTTAACCCCCCCCCCCCCCCGTATCCCATGAACCCTCCCTACCTGGTTAGAAACATTCCTCAATGTTCACACAACAAATTCCCAAAGTTGCACTCCAATTGGTCAAGTAGTTTTGAAATTTCTGTAGACCCCCCCCCCCTCTCTTAACCTGTACCCCCCTCCCACTAACATCCTGATTGAAGTACCACTTGAATGTACTCGTCGAGCTGAATCCAGAATCTAATTACAATCGGATTTACGTCCAACCGTTCAAAGTGTTATTATAAGCATAAACGTCCTCATAGAAGTGATTATAACACGTTTTTTAGTAGTATTTCATTCATAGCGTTTCAACGGATGGACAGATTCAAATGCGGATTTTTCATAAACCTTCCCAGATAAATTCTGCGTCAAATGGTACCAGCCGCAACTTTCTACGTTCAGCCGTTCTCAATTGATGCCGAGACAAACAAACAAACAAACAAACAGACACTGTTTTATTATATGTATAGACAAAGCGACACTTCTAGATACAGCTAAGGAATTACGTCATTTTAGAATGCGCATAGCTACATTGGATCTGCATCGGCATTCGGTATTCGGCATTTGATCTGCTCACCGTAGCTGTTATATCTTTCTGCGGTACAAAAAAGTTGATTGTCTGTACTAGAAACTCTTTTATTATCGGGAAGCTCAGGGTTTTCTGGATTTTCCACAAGTTTAGAAGGAAAAGTAAGTAGGAAGGGACTCAACAGCTAGAGTTGTTGAGCAAAGTGCCATACAGAATTCTTTATTATTTATGAAATTAAATAAATGAGGAGGAGTTATGTTCCAAGTAAATGTGAAGTACAGTGCTCCAGATACTATGATTTTAGCGAGATGACATCTTCATCTCATCTTCGATATGACATATCATTTTCAGTTAAACTAAATCATAACAGTTAAAACAATGAGAACAATAAGCGCTTTGGAACTAATTACCTGTACCTTGTTTTGGCCCTACCTTATTCAAAGAGCCATTGTTCTTGGACGTAGAGGAGGAAGCACTGAGTGATTCACTCGACTTTTTGAAATGAAGTCCTAAGGGGCAGACATCTGAGTAGGACTGGGGAGTAAGTGGGGTCTGGGCGACTTGGTTTGTGCACTGCTGGCAAGTACTGAGGAACACCTCTGCCTCCCCGTTTTCCCCACTGGTCAAAGGAAAAACCTAACAACAGAAGAATTGTATAAATTATTATAACTGCGCTTCAATGTATTTTAATCATGGACGGGATCAATAGTTCAAAGACAAGTGAAATCAGAGGTAATGTTAGTGTCCTGTAATTATAGCTAACAATTATGTTTTATGAATAAAAACTAAGCCAAGTGATGGTTTGAGGTTTTGGATGGTTATTGTTGGTGGTGGTTCTAGTTTGATGTGGCACACCACCTATGGCGATACAGGTTAATTTAATGAGCTAAAATGATCTTTGAAAGTTGGAAAAACAGGAGTTCTTCAGAAGGGTAAGTAATGTTGCCGTATATTCACAAATCGCAATCTGTTTCAAAAAAAAGTTGAAAAATTTAAAATCCCACCTCGTCCTTTTTATGCGTGATTAATACGCAAAAGTCATCTCCACAATCAACTGCCACAACGAACCTTCCATCAAAGAAGGGAACTTTCTTTGGTTGGGATGAGTCGACCCCCAACTGCGGATGCACCCCACTCGCCCACAGCTCACCATTCTCAGACACAAACAGCACACCTGAGCCACAACATAAACATTTACTTCAATGAGGATTCCAAGATTACAGTAACAGCGTTTCTAATCATGTTCCCTCAGATGACTCGTGACCCCATTTCTTCCCATTTATTGTCCCTTTCTCACTTACTATGAATGGCTACAGAAATGCATTGCTGAAAACACATTTTACTAGGGAGATATTATATTATTTTTTCATAATATACTATCTGAAATGCACCACAAACTTGAAAATGTCAAGACATTTATTTTAGAACAAAAATCTGAGACTGGTGAATTTTTCCAAAAATGTATCTGTACTGACTCGCCTTCTAATATCTATCCAAGCAAGAAAATACGTCCTACAAAGCCCCTTTCCCTTCCGACCCGAATCATGTTTTCTCCATATCAATTAAAGACAATGTTTAATGTGGAAGTGCCAAAACACGTATATTACTTTCACGTTACAGGCATGACACGAGAATAGACGAGAAACACGAACATGAACTGCTGCTTGGTCAGGTTGCCAATCATGACTTTTCTACATCAAACAGGGACATAAAGAACGGACACCCTGATCCCCAAAATAAATTCTGCAAGCTCATTTTAAAGATTTTTAAACGTGATTCAGGCATTGATATTTTTAATGAAGAAACTGAATTTCGGTACTTCGACCACTACTACTACAATGCATCGCAACTAGTTGGACTTACCCACAGCATTAGCAGCTATTTTTCTAACGTAAGTTCTATGACTGGATGTCACGTAGCCATGAATACAATTAGATGCGTCCTCGTGTAGAATCACTTCTTCCTGCTCTTCAGAAGAATTCATCTTGTAAACGCGACCAAACTCATTGACATAATATACATCGGAATAGGACCTGGCCAGATCAATCGCCACAACGTTCGTTTTGAAGAGAGAGATTGTTCCATTTGATATGCTCCCTTTCCATACTTGTTTGTGAGAGTCTAAAAGGTGCACTGTATCATTGCTTGACACTAGTTTTACGAAATGACTAGGCAGGGATACGCCCACTTCAACCTGTACAGAACATAACAATGAATATCAACTCTGAACATCAAACCAAACCATAATTATTATACTTAATATGACAATAATAAAAACTAATTTACTCAATTTCAAAACAGAGTAACTCAAAAACTGGATGATATATGATTCTGCATTTCCAGATACATGGCAGATCTCACAAAGACATATCCGGATATAACCACAGATTTTTCAAACTATTCCTCCATCTTACCAATTCAAAGAGGTACCTATAAAATGAGAGGGTGAAGTTGGGGGATCAACTAAAACCTTGATCCTGACAAGCAGCCATGAAGGTTTCCATAATTTTTACTGATTGCTCAAGGCCTAGAAGACCATTCTACCCTAGCCGCGCCCCTTATTGTGTGTTTGGACAGAGCCAGAACTGGTCATGGATCGAGAGTTGGCTGTTTGGACGTATAGTCCAGGACCGTTTGGGACTAGTTTTAGCAGTCCCAGATTTTTCAAGGACTGCTGATTCCTGCACATGCACTTCAACCTTCAGCTTATGTGGAAGGTTACAATGCTTCAGGTTATCCGTTCAGAATCATCAACACAGGGTTTGAATAGACACAGTTCTGGACTCAATCCTGGACAGTCTATCCCCTCAGAACGCAGTTCCATCCAGGACTGTCTGTCCGAACAAATTTGATGCGCCGTCAGGTGTTCCTCCTCAAGGGTCTCACCTCGGCCCACTTTTGTTTTTATTGTTCATTAATGATGTTTCTTTAATTTTTTCCAGTGTACATTGTTTGATCTATGACGATGACGTGAAAATTTTTAAATGTGTTTCTACCCTTGATGATTCTACCATGTTACAGTCTAATATTGATGAATTTGTTGATCGGGTTTCAAGTAATGGTCTCTTCTTGAATCTGCAGAAGTGTCAAGTGATCACATTTCATAAGCTAACTTCGCCTTTAATATTTGACTATAATATAAATTCATTCTGTGTCCCTCGATGTGAAGTTGTGTGCTTTTCGATTCAGGCCTTACATTTAAACAATACTACAACCAAATCACCTCTAACGCATTGCAAATGTTGGGATTTATTTATGGAAACACTAGTGATTTTACTAATGAATTCGTGCTGAAGCTTCTCTACATAACTCTCGTCAGATCTCGGGTAGAGTACTGCTCACCATATTATCTGGAGGATATCCATGACATAGAGAGGGTTCAGCACAAGTTTCTTCGTACTCTTGGATTTCACCGGGGCATTAGGATGGTTGATCTGAATTACACTGATTTAGCCGAATCGGTTGGCTTACCTTCACTTGAATCGCGTCGCAGCTTCACTGACTTGATTACCCTTCTCAAAATTATCAACAACCCCCCTAATTTTCGCATCCCCTATTTTTCTAGCAGATTCCCCAAACTTTTCGATATTCCTTTCCATTCAACAAATTATTTAAAAAACTCAACAGGAACCCATATCCAACATTCTGCTAATTTGTTAAATTGTCCTGATCTAGATTTCTCTTTATCCTTTTATGAATTTAAATCTTTTTTGAGGGGATCACTTGACACTTATGCATGATCCATTATCCTCTTTGCATATGCATTTCCTATTCTCTGTATTTAGCACCTACCTAATTTATTTGTGTAGGTAATTATTAACTGTCTTTTCTTTAATTACTGTATGTAAAATGGGTTCGACTGTATGTAAAATGGGTTCTACCCGTACCCCGTAAATTTTAATAAATAAATAACATAAATAAATGAACCTAATCCCATCCTGTACTGGTCCAGGATTGCCTGTCCGAACAAACCAAATATCGAAATCACTATAACAGAACGCATTTGGTACTTGACGTACATATGATAAACAAAACAGGCTGTCTAATAACTCCTAACAGCACTCATGAGGCTGTTTCATGAGCAGGTATAGGTACCGAGTTGTTTACATCCCACAGAAGTAGAATTCAGCAAGTAGACAAAAAGAAGCTGTTGTGATTAGCTGAACCAGTCAGGTAACATATCTACCCATTCAAAAGTCACTGAGTCAAACTGGTAGTATCTTGCATCGTTAGTAGACACAGAACTTGGATAGGTATGTCGATCATATCGTATTGTGGTAAACCCATACATAGGTACTCATATGTTTTGTTGGATACCGTTGCTGATTGTCAGAAAATCTTGTTGTTGTGTTTTTGGATTGAAGCAGGAAAATACATCGGTTAATCAGTGCTGTCGTTGTTGTGCTTTCTGGCTTGTATTACAATTGGGGGCCCGCCCCAACAAACCGAGGTGGGAAGGGGTAAACATGGCACCTTCTCGCCACCAGAATGATGTTTCCCGCTATACGCACCAGGTCGATGCGCCGTCGTGTTGGTGAGGTGCACTCATCGCCTAGCCCAACGTGTTCACCTAGGCCGACTGCAGCGCAACCAGCACGTCGGACGGCGAGGGCCCCAACGTTGGCTACGCGGGTGACCACTCTGGAATCCCTGCCTGAAGGGGTCCACCAGCAGCTATCCCGTATTACCCCACCCCAGCCCTCGGCGCAAGTGGCGCAAAGGGTGATAGAGCCTCACTGTAAATCACCAGTGCGACATCCAGTTCATGTGGAGCAGCACCAATGCATCAACCTCATGGCCCATGAAGGCAACTTGATGCCCTATGATGGGAAATTAACATGGGAAGAGTATGCGGTCCATGTGGAAGTGACGGCTGAAGTTAATGGATGGTCCGAAACACGGAAAGGGAAGAAGCTGGCTTAGAGGTCCAGCTTTGACTGTCATGGCGGATCTGCCAGCGAACATCCGCACCAACTACACGGACCTTTCCAAAGCCCTGGCGGACCGTTTTGGGTCATGCAATCAAGCCTCCAAGTTACAAGTGCTTCTCGAGACCCGAGTTCAAGGAGAGGCAGAAGAACTGGTGGACTTGGCAACAGATATTGAAAGACTAGTTCGAGGGGCTTTCCCGGAGGAATCCAAGACCTACAGAGACCGGGTTGGAGTACGAGCTTGATCTGGGCACTAAAGGATAGGGATCTGGAACGTACGATTACGCTGTCTACCCCTTTGAAAGTGTCAGAAGCCTTAGCTTAAGCACAGCTGGTTGAGGGCTTACTACCACCAAACATACCCAATACGATGCCCTCCACCAGATGCTGGGGTTGCAATGCTACTGGGCATGTGCGGGCAAAATGCCCACAGGAAAGGAAGCAGGCTCTAAGAGGCATTGTAGAGTCGGAAAACTAGAGGCAGCTACAGCAAGGGCCTGCCCCAAGGCTGATCAAACCAATCAAGGCCCACCATTTATTAGTGCAGTAAGAACCGGCAGTGATGCTCTCTTTATCAGTATGTGGGTAAAAGGAAAGTTATGTGCCGTGCTTCCGGACACTGGAGCAACAGTTTCTACTCTACGACCCGACCTAGTCGCTAAATATCGCCTACAACTGAGACCCACTGACCACGCCACCCTATAAACTGCGGGTGAAGGCACACTTCAGGCAGATGGGGAGTGTGAAATCTCAGGACACGTAGGGAGGAGGTCATTCACTCACACCTTCCTAGTAGGCAATATACGGGATACAGGAATCTAGGGTCTGGATTTCCTCAAAAAGTTGCAGTGCAATTAAATATCATTAGGTACCAATTCATATAAGGAGGAAAAGAGTGCAGTGTGATCAGCGTGTATTATAAGCTGCAAGCAATGCTAAGGATGTGGACTGGATTGATCATGCCCTGAAGTCATCGACACTTCAGGAAGGTACTGACGATTATGAGTCGGCAAGGAGTCTGTTTCTGAAGTACAGACACATATTTTCTGATGGGCATTAAAGCCATCGTAGAACCAACATCGTGGAAGCGCCCATCCCATTAAACAGGTCCCCCAGCGCATTCCATTCGCGCAACAAAGCGAGGTTGACAAAATGTTGCAAGACCAAGATGTGACTGAACCATCAAAGAGCCCATGGGCTTCTCCCATCGTGACTGTTCCCAAAAAGGATGGCTCTAAACAGTTTTGTGTGGACAACAGACTGCTCAATTCTGTGACCAAGAAAGATTCGTATCCCCTACCATGTATTCAAAGCCTCCCGGATACACTCAGTGGCGCCACCTGGTTCTGCACATTGGACTTACGTAGTGGGTACTGGCAGGTTGCCTCAAAAGAAGAAGACAGGGAGAAAACAGTTTTTACACTGTACCAAAAGAGATTGTGGCAGTTCAAGGTGTTGCCATTTGGGCTCTGTAACGCCCCAGCCACCTTCCAAAGGCTGATGGAGGCAGTGCTACCATCTGACCTAGCCCTTGTTTACCTTGATGACATTATTGTTTATGGCCCCGATTTCACGACGGTGGTCAGTAAACTAGACAATATCTTACAAAAACTGGTGGATGCGGGCCTCCAGGTACGCCCAGACAAGTGCTCCTTTTTCACCAGACACACAAACTACCTGGGCCGTGTAATATCAGAGGAGGGAATTCGGACTGATCCTAAAAAGACAAGAGGTCGTGAAGAGCTGGCCTACACCACAAACCAGGCAACAGGTCGGTTCCATTTTAGGCTAATGCTCCTATTACATGAGGTTTGTCAGGGGGTTTTCAGATATAGCTCGGCCTCTTAACAATCTAACAGAAGCCAGAAGCCCGTTTATATGGAACAAAACCACCCAATTAAGCTTCGAAACCCTCAAAAAGGCGATGGTTACAACTGACATACCCAGATCTGGGGAAACCCTTCATCCTGGATTGTGATGCCAGTGCGCACGCTATCGAGGCTATCTTGGCACAGGAGGTCGAGGGGGAAGAACGGGTTGTTGCTTGTTTTAGCAAACATTAAATGAGGCTGAAACAAATTACTGTGCGACTAGGCAGGAACTGCTAGCTGTTGTGAAAAGTGTCCATCATTTCCACCAGTACTTGTATGGGTCCAGGTTCTTGGTTAGGACAGATCATGCTGCACTGACATGGATCATATCTCTCCGCCAGCCCGAAGGACAGCTCGCCAGATGGTTGGAGACCCTGCTGACTTACAAATTCTTAACTGCACACCGAGCAGGAAGACACCACGCTAACGCTTAATTCGAACTTAATTTGATTGAGTTCCAGGTACCAGATGGTAGTGTGCTCCAGGCAAAGGACGCTAATATTCAATGAGTAATCCAGAGATTAGAAAGGCCGCAGAAACCTGAACAAGCCGAAACCACAACCCTTGATCATTCGGCAACTGATCGGCCGATGGGAATCCGTGGAAATAATAGGAGACCAACTCTACCACAAATAATGGGAACTACCAAAAGCTAGATACACAAAGCAGTGGGTTGTACCAACTGCTGCAATTCAAGATGCGCTAATCCTCCAGTGTCATGGCAGCCCTGCTGGAGAACACTTTGGATGCAAGAAGACACTACGGAAGGTATGGCAAGCTTACTTTTGGCCTGGTATGACCCATGACGTAAAGATGTGGTGCAAGACGTGCCAAGAATGCAGGAAGGTCAAGGTTCCTGGAAAACGTCACTCAGCCCCATTGTAACAGACGATGGTAGGGGGATCGCTTGAGCTAACGGGAGTAGACATTTTAGGTCCCTTTCCCCCAGACAAAGCAAGGGAACCGGTATGTACTAGTCGCGGCCGACTACTTCACAAAATGGCCTGAAGCCATCACTATCCCCAACCAAGAAGCCCAAACAGTGGCCAGCACTCTTGTTGAGCAGGTGTTCAGTCAACCCCTGGGGGAGGGGGAGTACCCTGGGAACTACACACCGATCAGGGTCGCAACTCTGAAGCTAGGCTGATGGGAGCGCAGAAGACCCGAACCACACCGCTGCACCCACAGTCCGGAGGATTGGTCGAACGTCTTAACCGGACCCTGACAAAGTATTTGGCTATATTTGTAGGACTGGGATGAGAAGTTGCCACTGTTCCTATTAGTATACGGGTCGGCTCCCCATGGCACAACAGGGCTCTCCCCAGCACAGCTGCTCTTTGGACGAGATCTGCACCTCCCGGACTCCTTAGTTCGACCGGCAGCTGGAGGCAACCCTCATATGACAACAACCTATGCGCTCCAACTTCGGGCGAGTTTGGAAAAATTGCGAGTTTGCACGCCACAAGAACCCAAAAAGAGCAAGGCGAAATGGCCAACCTTTGAGAGGGGAGACTGGGTATGGGTGCACGACCCAAAACGGGTCAGAGGCCGTTGCCCAAAACCCCAGCCACAATGGACAGGGCCCTGGGTCGTAATGACCAAGAAAAGGTCTTGTTCTAGTTGAAGATGGGCAGAAAAACTAGACTTCTGCATTCGGACTGGCTATAGCGGAAGTCCGGCCCGAGAGCGGGCCATTCAAATCCGAGGGGGTGCAGTGTGGTAAACCCATACATATATACTCATATATGTTTTGTTGATAGTGTTGATGACTGCCTGGAAATCTTATTGTTGTGTTTTTGGATTGAAGCAGGAAAATGTATGAGTTAATCAGTGCTGTCCTTGTTGTGCTTTCCAGCGTGTAGTACAGTATCACAAGATCCAAGTACGGATGTACAGAACTCTGCCATATAGTATGTTATATATTACGGTTGTTGCATTGGACCGCATACATGTATAATAGTGTCGTATATGGTTATAATATATGGACAAGGCTTTAACCGCTTGAAAACTGCCGCCATTTCACCCTATGCGCAGTATCTCCCAAACAGTGTGGTGCCCTCCTAAGAAGTCTCTGATTCGACCTACGCAATGTCAGGCAGATGGGCTGCAATACTGTCTAATGGCATTACATACAGCGTTTGCCGAACATTATTATAGTTGCTGAACCCCTAGTAATAATAAGTACCTACTGTCAATGAATGAATTAAGTGGTAATAACCAATAATCCTCAGGTAATAATACCATTGGGTTTATCAACTTCAGGTTCAGATCCCAAAGGTATCCAAGTAGGGAAGACCGAAGACTAGCTAGTCACCCACAACCTCTCAATTTTTCAGTGTCTATACTAGCAGCCAAATACCTAATTATCAGCTCTATATATGTATATTATATGCTAAATTATTTTATATTCAGACATGCACCAGGACAGAAAAGGAGAAATGATCAACAAACCTGCACATGGTAAGGAACTCCGTTCTTCCAGAATTGGAAAAGTGTCATGCTGAAACGAACGAGTTTTTAAGATCTTCAGATGACGACCTCTTCGACATCCACCATAATCATCTTGCCACAGAATAGCAGTAGGTACCCTGGAATCTTCATCCTCAAAACTCCAGTTGGCCGATTCTCGTGAACTCAATTATCCCACTTAAACCAATTCCTCCCACCAAGTTTTCAGTTTCCTAGGGCACTTGAAATACCAGCGAATGGCAATATGAGTTGCCTCAAATATCCATTTTCAATTATCGCCATGGTTTTACAAGAGTACCTAGTACCTACTGCCGTTCGATTTCAAGCCAACCCACTTGTTACACAATGCTACGAATTCGGATTCATTGCAGCGCTCGCGTCACTATACCGATAACACTTTATATTTAATCATCGTTTAGTGCTACGTCTCTCGAAAGAACGTTACTCACTTTTTGAATGTATAATGTACAAAAACAGACTACGATAAAATGACTGAGACAGCTGACAGGTGACAACAATTATTGGATGGTTGTTTTTTGGTCTTCTTCTTCTTCTTCTTTTTTCAATTTTGTGTCTTGACCCATAGTCATGCCAAACATAGGTTTAGCTATACGCTGAGCTTTGAGATGATTCATTTGTAGTGGGTGTGGAGGAGTCATGGGTTGTAGCTTATAGGTGTTGTTGATTAGTCGTGGGGTGATGGGTATTATAGGTAGAGGTGTTGATGTTGAGTCATAGTGAACTGATGAGTTTCAAAATTAAGTAGACATTCGATAATAAAATGATGAACCTCCCTCAATGTACTGATGGTATAGTTTTGAAGATGCTGATGGTAATCCTGTGTTGATGTGCACTGGGTTGGAAATGTGATGTACACCTGTTGAGAATGTGGTCCTGCGGATCACAGTTGTGCAGAGGGGTGATTTTTTTTCAGGAGCCAGTGGACAATCTATGTTTTAACATAACTCATTGCTTTCCTTTCGATTACTATTTTTTATTTTTTTTATATTTTGCTCTTCACGTTTAAATTTATCTAACTTAATTTTTAGTTTGTCTATATTTATGTAGTCGACATATAATGTAATACGTACAAATTGTTGTTCAATTATGTAACACATTGAGGACTATTATAGTCCTGTGTTACCTGTTCTGAATCCTAAATGAATAAATAAATAAACTTGTAGGACAAGTACGTATGTTTTAATTTTATTTCCGTTTCAAATTGAGTAAATCTTACGATACCGCTGAAAGTACTCGATACTAGTACTTGTATCAAGATTCGAAACAATACCACTTTGTGAACAAAAATAATATGGACATCATAAAAAAATTTATGTTTAAGAACCAAAAATTGCAACCATGTATCATGTTATTAACTCGAAAAGTGAAGGCTAGGTAGAAATCTACTACTTTCTTGAAACGTATGTGCTCGTTTCTTCTGACGATGTCTTGTCTACATTTTTCTTGAGCGCCATAGATGATACATGTTAAAACGTGACAACCAAACAAGCGTCATTGTTTACTATCCATTTATAACATTCATTTATATAGTTATAGTATGAAACTAGGAAATAAATACCAAGAACAAGTACGAAATAAATTCGTGATAAATCAAGAGCTTTCCATCGAATGGAAAACGATTTTTGTCAGATGAAAATGGAAGAAGTTTCATTTCCCTAGCAACTACTCGGTTGTACGTGAAAACCACTATGCATTGTGCGCGAAAAAATTTGACGCGCAAAATCGACTCGCAAAAAATGCTAGTACCCCAGGGCTAAAACATGATACATGTTTAAAGAAAAACTCGGCGCTGCGCGCCTCGGCGGGGGCTTCGCCCCCTGCACCCCCGGATGACTTCCACTTGAAGCCACACGGCTTTAAGTGGAAGTACACCACATTAAAGCCTGACGGCTAAAATGTGGTGTACCCTGACCCTTCAGGTTTTTGTCCCCCTCGCTGTATTATAATAAGCTTTAGCCACGCTTATGTAAGCCCCCTCTGTTGATACGAAACGTTACTGGCTTTTTGGTAGGGCTGATGGCCTGAAATTACGGAGGCACCAGTACGATCGTTTCGGGGGTTTATCAAAATACACAGAGACCACCTTATGTTGAAGGGAATCGGGATAACAGAGAACACGTAGGTACAGTTGAGTTACGTAATTAAGTATAATTAAAAGGAAGCAGAATGGAAACGTTACTATCAATACAACTTGAAATGGGGTTCACTGAAGGTGCTCGTTTTCGAATGCTGAAGGCCAAGCGACGTTACTAGTTACTATTCGAGGATAAACAAAGGCTGATGGCAAAGACGTTACGTTACGTTACGTTATTCGTTACTTCAAAAGATAAGGGTGCTGAGGGCCTGGGAGGGACGTTACTTCATACACATATATACAATGAGAAATAGATAATAATACTAATGAAATAGGTAATGCAAGGTAAGAGATATTGACGTAATTCACTTAGTGTTACGGTATAGTTATAGACTCGTTACGAGGTAATATGTACAAGTATGATACAAAAAGAATAATAAAAGGAAAGAATTTGCTGAGTACGGATCGAAAACATACATAAGTGAAAATGCGTTACTAAACAAAGGATTGTGACCTGTTGGCGTCGATGGCGTCTTGAATGGCGTTACTGCGCGTCACTACGTAGTTCACCAGGGGGGTTTTCGCAGAGGTCGCCCGAAGGTAAGACTTGCTAAGATTTAATAATGAGTCTCTGTCTCGGGGGGAATGGGAAACTGGTATAACTGCAGTTTCGGGATAAACACACACTCCGTTACTCCAACAATTCGGAAACGCGTTACTACTATCGTTCGCACAGGGCATAGAAGCCTACAACTCTCACTCGTGACAAAAATACTTCGGTCTGAGAACAACTGAACACTTCGCTGGCAGAAAGACGACTGGCCAGGAGTAGGGGGACGGACGCCCTGAGCTGGGGTGTCTCCCCTCCACTCCGGGCCAGCGCGGAGGACTACACACCCTCGTTTGCGAGTGGGGACGACCGGGTGATAGGAAATAGTCCCTCAAAAGCCCGAGGCCGGACGGTGGCGCTGCCGCGGGAAGGCGGCGGCCTACACCCTTCCCCCTCCTGAAAGCCGTCGTCCTCGGCGGCGGGACTCCACCCGAAGAGACTGGGGATGGGGAGTGGCTTCGTCGGGTATGCCACTGTTAGATGCAACTCGTACTGTCTTCTTCGGCAATGAATGCAGGCGGGGTCGTCGTCCAGGTGAGGTCCGTTGCAGGAGGTTCTCAACTTTCCATTCCTGTACTTCTTGATCAGCCGAGCCCAAAACTCCTTGCACGAGGAACAGCGAAAGTGCTGGAGTCGCTGGGCGGGGCGTTGGCAGACCGGGCAGACTTGCTGCGGCTTCGGCGGTGTGGGTTGGTCGTCTTGAGTTGTAGGAGTTCCCACGGTTTGTAACTCCAAGGTGGATTGTGTATGCATCACCTGGCGTGTCCGGGTGGTCGAGTGGTTTGCTACTATTTTCAACGGGGCCACATGGGGAGGAGGACGTGGTCGAGGAGGAGTAGGCGCGTCTTCCTCCATCTCCAGCTCTGAATCGGAGTCACTTGAGGCGTTGACGGAGATAGGCTGCGTCGGAGAGCGAGCCGGAGTCGGGACTTTGCGGCGAATCTTCTCCGGACTGACAGATTCGCTAAGGCGCACTCGCACTCGGGACTTCAACTGCTCGTCCATGCGGGCTTTCTGTAGTTCACTGGCGAGGTACTTAAATCGCTCGCACTCCGCTTCGGTTTGGGCAATGATTTGTTGTGCCTGGTCACGCTCCTGGGCAAGTTTTTCGCATTCCAGACGGAGGCGTAACATTTCCGGCAGGAGGTCCGCCAGCTGCTCTGCCAATGTTACAGCGCCGTTACATATCAATCTTCGGCAAGGCAGGGTGGATGCTCTTTCGGCGTTGTGGAGCATCTCTGCCACACCCTCCAATAAAAAAAGTGCCTTGCGTTCGGGGTGCTTGGGGCCAACGTTCCCGGGAATAGCTGCCTGCTCCAGGAGTACGCCGGTTGCCTCTGCGTATCGCTTGCGAATTCTCGTCACGTACGGGCATTCGACCTCCTCTTCCATAACGGGGTTCTCGTTGACAGGTGACCGACGCATCGCCATGGCCTGTTGGTTGAAGTATAATGCTGTTAGCCAACATGTCGAATTTGGTCACAACAGGTAAAAGTGTACATTGGGTTCTACCTACCTATCGTCCGTACTCAGTCTTAGTATTTCTGGTCTACATTTGAACAAATGAACAATTTAACTAAAGTACTTTATTTACATACATGAAAACATTAACATTATATATAGATTTTTTTTTTTTTTTTTTTTTTTTTTTTTTTTTTTTTTTTTTTTTTTTTTTTTTTTACAGTTTCCTTTTGGACCCAACCCTGGTGCACGCACCGATCCTAGCTACAAAACCCTTGCGATGCAACTTGCGGTAATCGCGCGGAGGACGTGGGCGTAGGCTGTAAGGAGCCGTCGGAGGCGCTATTGTTTCTGTTTCACCCGGGGTTTCGGGTTCGGGTGGTGCAGGTGTTGACATGCGTTGCGTTACGGGTGGCGCCTCATCCTCGTCCGTACTCCAGCCGTCGTCGTCGTTTGGCACTGAGGGAGCGGGCGGCACGAGTCGTGTTGGTGGTGGATCCTGTTTTTGAGGTTCTGCGAAGGCGTCGTCCGGTATTCCGTTAACGGAAGCGGGTTTCAACCTATTGATATGAACCACCTGGGGTCGTCGCTGTAGGGCATCGTGAATGCGATACGTTACATCGGTCAATCGTTGGACTATCGTCCATGGCCCAGTCCAGGGGCTCCAAAACTTTTTGCAGACTCCCTCAGGGAGTTGCATGGCCCTGAGGTAGACACGTTCCCCCACCTCAAAGCTTCGGGGTGTCCGTCGCTTGTTGATGCGGTCGTGCTGTTGCTTCCATCGTTTCTCCAGCTGACGGGCGGCGAGTCGCCGGGCCCTCTCCAGCAGAGCTAAATGATGGTCCATGTCGGGTCGTTCATTTGGGGTCCATTCAATGTGGTTGGGCAGTCGAAGCTCTCTACCGAATGTCAAAAAATTAGGGGAATAACCAGTGCTTTTGTGAGGAGTTGCTCGATAAGCGGCCAGCACTATTGGGACCGCCTTCTCCCATTCTTTAGTCTTCGTAATTATTTTTGACATTATGTTTGCGAAGGTACGGTGGAATCTCTCGCAAACACCATTACTTTGTGGATGGTAGGCCGTCGTCTGCACCTTCTTAATTCCCCAATTGTCACATAGGGCACGTACCAGGGCTGACGTAAAGGCTGTTCCCCGATCAGTAACGATACGCTGGGGGACTCCGTGTGTCGGGATGTAATGTCGAACCAATTGGCGCACCACTGTGTCGGCGGTAGTATCTGGTACTACATAGGCCTCAGCGAACTTTGTGAAGTGGTCGACGATGGTGAGGAGGTGCTTCGTGCCGGTCCGGGTGGTTAATGGACCCACGAAATCCATTCCTACTATTTCCCCTGGGCCTGTTGGGAGCAGAGGTTTCTGAAGGGGGGCAGTCTGTCGGATCGGATCATTGCGCCGTTGACAAGGTTCGCATTGGGCAATGAACTCGCGTACATCGCGTTCGATCCGGGGCCAGAATCCCAGTCGCCGCACCATATTTTCTGTCGTTTCGGCGCCAGGATGGCCGGCCCATACACTGCCATGGCAATTGGCGAGTACCCAACTGCGCATGGTGGATGGTATCAGGGGGACGAAGGTGATCCTTCCGTCCCGAACGACTCTGGTTGTCCATAAGCCCTCCTCCATTTTACAATCCTCGGCCCTTCGTTGGGTAAAAGTTCTAACCCATTCGTCTAGTTCCTGGGCTACGACTAGGAGTTTCCGGGGTATCTCCAAGGTGACTGAAGCGATATTCATGCGACTAAGTCCGTCAGCGTGCCCCATTTTGGTGCCGGGACGATACTGAGGGACGAAGTCGTACTCTCCCAACTTTAATACCCATCTCCCTATCCGGGAGGTTGGATCGCGGAGCCTAAGGGCAGCTGTAAGTGCCATGTGGTCGGTTTCCAATACAAACTGTCTACCCAGCAGGTATTCTTGGAAATGTTTGGTCGCCCATACCACGGCGAGGAGCTCCTTTTCTGTGGTCGAGTATCTTGTTTCGGCAGGGTTCAACTTCCTGCTGGCGTAGGCGATGGGTCGCTGTTCTCCATCCACCTCCTGTGAGAGTACTGCGCCTAGTGCCAGTTGTGAGGCGTCAGTGGCGAGCACAAAGGTTTTTGACATGTTCGGGTACGCGAGTACTGGTTCAGTCAGGAGGGCCTGTTTGAGCGTGTTAAAGGCCTCCTCCTGTGCGTCGGTCCAGGTGAATTCCACCCCTTTCCGCAATAAAGAGGTTAGGGGGGCGGCGATCTCGGAGAATTTGGGCACGAACCGTCTATAAAACCCTGCTAACCCAATAAACGACTGCACTTGTTTTACGGTCGTTGGTTGCGGGAAATCTCGTACCGCCTGGGTTTTTTCCGGTTCTGTGCTAATCCCTTGTGGCGAGATGCGATGTCCCAAATATCGAGTTTCGGTGTGAACGAAATCACACTTGTCTAAATTGGCTCGCAGCCTCACATCCCTCAATCGGTCAAGGACCCTTTTTAGGCTGTCGAGGTGCTGCTCCATTGTTGGGGAAAAAATTATTATATCGTCTAGATAGACGAGACAGTGTCGGTTGATTAAGCCATCCAGGGCATTATTCATTGTTCGCTGAAAAGTAGCCGGGGCGTTTTTGAGCCCGAATGCCATTCGCGCATACTGGAAATGCCTTCCCAGCACGGAAAATGCTGTTTTTTCGGCTGACTGCGGATGTATGGGTATTTGATGGTATCCGGCTACCAGGTCGATCTTTGTAAAATAACGACACTGACCCAGCATGGCTAGGGTATCGGTCAGATTGGGTAAAGGATATGCATCCGACTTGCTGATTTTATTGAGTCCACGAAAGTCCGTGCAAAACCTCCATTTCTGGGGTTCGCCTTCGGGGGTCTTCTTTTTTACCAGCACAACCGGAGCACTCCACGGGCTCTCCGAGGGTTCAATAATTCCGTCCTCCAACATGTTGAGTAGCTGTTTCTCTACTTCTTCTCTCAGTGCATGTGGAATCGGATAGGGTCTTTGGTTTATAGGGTCTGCATCACCGGTCTCGATCTCGTGTGTCACTTCCAGGTCGCATCCTCGTTTATCCGGTGGGTTAAACACATCCGGATACGTTGCCAGGAGCTCCATAAGGCGGCGGCGCTCCGGGTGAGGGAGGTGGACCGTCTTTTCCTCCAGGGCGTCGCAGATATCGGGAGGTACCCGCGGCCATCCCTCAGAAGGAGTGAGCTCTCTGTCGTCCAGGCCGTCATCCGTCCACACGGGCAACGCGCCCGGTAGTGGAACGGTTTCATCTGATGGGGACTCTTCTTCGGTGGTGCTCCTGGGTACGGCGAGGTCGATGGTTGCGGCGACGCGATCATGCGTGTTCGTTAAGTCAGGGTTAGTCACTGTACTGTCATTTGGGAAAATTTCGAATTCATTACGGTGGAGCGTTACTGAACCGTTACTGGGGGGTATGACTCTATTATTACTGGGAGAAAATTCAACTTCGTTACGGGGGAGCGTTACTGAACCGTTACTGGGGGGTATGACTCTATTATTACTGGGAGAAAATTCAACTTCGTTACGGGGGAGCGTTACTGAACCGTTACTGGGGGGTATGTTGTCAGTCAGTCCGTCGTTACTGTCTGTTACGTCTGTGTTACCGCGATCACTTTTCAAGAAAGAGGGATAAAACACTTCACTTCCTTTTTCTGTTTGCGTTACTGCAGAGGTCGGAGGTTGTTGCTCGTGAGCTTCGTTGGCGTTCTCGTGTGGTTCCGTAGTGATTCGGTTGACTACGATGCATTGCTTTGTCCCTTCGTGTTGCAGTACGGCTTCGCGTTTATCCGTGCGTATGATAAGGGGTATTTTTTTCATAAGGTCGAGACCAAACAAATCGAGTCCAGTCCCTTCCCGTTCAAATACCAAGAAGGTGTGTCGTACCGCAGCTCCTGGTATCTCCAACAACACCTCTTGTTCACCACGAAATCGCAACGGATAGCCGTCCGCGCCCCATGCTTCAGCATTGGTTGTACGTAGGGGCGTGCCAGGGATAGGCGTTGTCAATACCGACACAGCTGCTCCTGTGTCTAGTATTAGATCACGCGTTACGCCGTTTAGTTTCGCTGGGATTCGCATCGGTCTCTGTAGGCGGTAATCCACTATCGGCAAGTGCCCCATTGGAGATCGCAACTCGATCTCAGTGGACTGCGTTATCATCTTGTTTTGGTTTGGGTGGGAAACCGGAGTCAACAGCTTTTTCTTGTGGCAGTCCGTTTCGAGGTGCTCTCTTACTCCGCAGTAGTCGCAGAATATTGTTTTCTGAGGGTTCTGGGGACAGTCGACTGGGAAATGTGTCGCTGCCGCGCAGAACATGCAAGGGTAACGGGGGCTTGGGCGTGAAAACACCTTAGTCGTTACGGGGGTGTTACGACCGTTCCTCCGTGGACATCTGGCTGCATAGTGTCCGGTCACCCCGCACTCGTAACATCGTCCCTCTGTTGCTGTTACGGCGGCAAGGTCCCATTTCGCTTCAGGTTCTTCGGACGTTTCGAGCGTTTCCTCGAGTTCTTCAGCTCGCTTTAGAGCGTCCTCAATCGTGTCGGGTGCGTTATTGATCAGGTGTGATCGTAGTTCTTTAGGTATGCCACCTACGAAGGCTTTCAGTACTCTTCGTTTCACCCAATTACGCTTCTGTTCTTGTGTTAGTTCTGTACCCTCCTCGTGTGCGGCAGATTGCGCTAAACGGTGAATCCGTTCCGCAAACTGGCGAAGCGTTTCGTTCGCGTTTTTCCTGACCGACCACAGGAGTGCAGCGGCCTTCGACGGGTTTTCACGTTCAAACCATGTCAACATGGCTTTTTTGACGTCATCGTAAGGCGTTTCGCTTTCGTTTAGTTGCGCGTTATCTATGAGGAATTGTTTTGCTGTTCCTCTCACTTTGGCGCGCAAAAGCCTCATTCGTTTCTGTTGAGATAACGTTCGAGCGACGTCCTCGAAAAAATGGAAGAATGCCGACACCGTTATGGCACCTGGTTCATCGGGATCCCACGACTCTACTTCCAAAAACATAGAACGCGGAACGTCCGGTTCCGTGCCCCTGTTTCGGTCCCGTTCCATGCTGAGATCGTTGAATGATCTCAACAACACCTCCAATTGCTCCATCATCCCACAAACGCCCTCCGTTTTTTCCGCCATTATGACCGTTACGGGTTACGAAAATGCGTTTCAAAATCTGGGTTGAAGACCCTTACTATGTACGTGCACCTGAGGTTTTTGTGTTGTGGGCTTATCGTAACGTTACTCTTTCGTTACCGACCCTCTTCAACTGTGGTTCCGTGCGTTATTATTTACGTGTGGATACGTGTGGGGCGAACCGCACAATAATCCCACCGCTGCCACCAATTTTGTAAGCCCCCTCTGTTGATACGAAACGTTACTGGCTTTTTGGTAGGGCTGATGGCCTGAAATTACGGAGGCACCAGTACGATCGTTTCGGGGGTTTATCAAAATACACAGAGACCACCTTATGTTGAAGGGAATCGGGATAACAGAGAACACGTAGGTACAGTTGAGTTACGTAATTAAGTATAATTAAAAGGAAGCAGAATGGAAACGTTACTATCAATACAACTTGAAATGGGGTTCACTGAAGGTGCTCGTTTTCGAATGCTGAAGGCCAAGCGACGTTACTAGTTACTATTCGAGGATAAACAAAGGCTGATGGCAAAGACGTTACGTTACGTTACGTTATTCGTTACTTCAAAAGATAAGGGTGCTGAGGGCCTGGGAGGGACGTTACTTCATACACATATATACAATGAGAAATAGATAATAATACTAATGAAATAGGTAATGCAAGGTAAGAGATATTGACGTAATTCACTTAGTGTTACGGTATAGTTATAGACTCGTTACGAGGTAATATGTACAAGTATGATACAAAAAGAATAATAAAAGGAAAGAATTTGCTGAGTACGGATCGAAAACATACATAAGTGAAAATGCGTTACTAAACAAAGGATTGTGACCTGTTGGCGTCGATGGCGTCTTGAATGGCGTTACTGCGCGTCACTACGTAGTTCACCAGGGGGGTTTTCGCAGAGGTCGCCCGAAGGTAAGACTTGCTAAGATTTAATAATGAGTCTCTGTCTCGGGGGGAATGGGAAACTGGTATAACTGCAGTTTCGGGATAAACACACACTCCGTTACTCCAACAATTCGGAAACGCGTTACTACTATCGTTCGCACAGGGCATAGAAGCCTACAACTCTCACTCGTGACAAAAATACTTCGGTCTGAGAACAACTGAACACTTCGCTGGCAGAAAGACGACTGGCCAGGAGTAGGGGGACGGACGCCCTGAGCTGGGGTGTCTCCCCTCCACTCCGGGCCAGCGCGGAGGACTACACACCCTCGTTTGCGAGTGGGGACGACCGGGTGATAGGAAATAGTCCCTCAAAAGCCCGAGGCCGGACGGTGGCGCTGCCGCGGGAAGGCGGCGGCCTACACTTATACACATCGAAACAACCAAGTGACAACCAAACAAGCGTCATTGTTTACTATCGATTTATAACATCCATTTATATAGTTATATTATGAAACTAGGAAATAAATACCAAGAACAAATACGAAATAAATGCGTGATAAATCAAGAGCTTTCCAACGAATGGAAATCGATTTTTGTCCGATGAAAATGAAAGAAGTTTCATTTCCCTAGCAACTACTCGGTTGTACGTGAAAATCATAAGAAAATTTCGCGCTACTTTTATCTCACTATTTGGTCTCACTTTTTCTTGTCGTTTTTCGGCGGGGTCCCATCGCAAAAACCTGAAGGGTCAGGTTAAAAAAACCGTTGTGTGATAATTTAATGCTGAGTAATAATTTACCGTTGTGTAAGCCCAATAATACTTTCACGTTTTTCGAGTTGCAAAAGTATATATCAACAGAATCCAAATGAGCGTTCATTTTTCAAATGGAATAATATCGCAGAACAACCAACTCGACTTCATACAGCCATCCGTGATATAATCAGTTGCTCCCTAGCGATGATATCTGGGCTGAATGTATAAATAAATACCAAGAACAAATAGGTACGAAATAAATTCGTGATAAATCAAGAGCTTTCCAACGAATGGAAAACGATTTTTGTCAGATGAAAATGGAAGAAGTTTCATTTCCCTAGCAACTACTCGGTTGTACGTGAAAATCATAAGAAAATTTCGCGCTACTTTTGTCTCACTTTTTCCTGTAGTTTTTCGGCGGGGGGTCCCATCGCTAAAACCTGACAGGTCAGGTTAAAAAACCGCTGCAAATCCCTGCACAACGGTTTATTATTTTGTATAGAATACCCTTCTGTTACAGATCAAAGCTCTCTGTATAGATAACCCGTCTATATAATATGACATGTACTATTCTATGCATATTATGTAGATCGCAGACCCTCCGTAGGTTAGTACCTAACCCCGTACTCGTTACTAGGTACCTACCTAAATCACGAGTTAAATGTTGCTAAAATAATTCTGCCGATGACAAACAGTACCTAACAAAAAGAAACACACATAATGAAGTTCTGAAAAGAAATTGTTGATGAGGAGTGAAAAAAGTTGCAAAAGTACCTACCAACAAACTCCAGCCCCTTCTACGTAGATGGTATACTGAACCATTGTGTAATAATTTACCGTTGAGTAATGATTTACCGTAGTAATAATTTACCCATCAATAATACTTCAATGTTTGTTCAAGTTTCACTATCTACCAATAAACTCCAAAAGAGCCATCATTTTTCAAATTAAATAATATCACAGAACAACCAACTCGACTTCATACTCCGCCAATATAATCAGGTGATCCCTACCAATGATTTTATCTCCGCCAAATTTCCTATTGTGGGCGCGTCTCTGGTTACGAGATTTGGTTTGAATTGTATACAATTTCATTCACACTGGAGTCGAAAATGCCTGTCGGTGCAAACTTCGGGGCCTTACTGTGAACGAACGGCTGGACGTACGATGCTCCGGATGGTCTTAAAAAACTCGCAAGCTCAAGAACTATTTAAAACCGTAAAAATATTTACGTAAAAAAATGGTATAGGCGTTTTGAAAATTTCAACCCCTATTTTGAACCCCTTAGAGATAACAGTAACGTCGAGCTTCGAGGACCAACTAGACGCCGAACGGAACCTATAACCCGAATTTCATCAATTTTTTTTTCATGGTAACTAAGAAAAGTGGCCCGTACGGCGTACGGCGGACAGACAGAAATATTTTTATTGCAGTTTTGGATTCTACATACCTTGAAACGTAAACCATCAAATTTTGAGGGGGGGTAAGAATTTTTTTTTCATGCTCGATTCCAATGGTTCATTATTGAAAATAATAAACCAAAACTAACGCAGTGCAACATGGCTTCACGCTGGCACTAGAAAAGCGAACACCACCACCACCACCACCACCATTGTCCATGCATGCTTCTTGCATTTGTTTATTTTATGGCCGACTCTGTGGCACACTGGCACTGTGCCGTGGTGTGCTGTAGCCGTAGCCGTTCTAGTTGATTTTGATGTTGTCTTCTGTGCGTTGATGCTTGATGGAAATAATTTCCTACAGGAAAATTTCGGTTTTGAGAGAATCAATTTCACTACCTCAACATGGATCTCGAAAGTGAGTATATATACGTTGGTAGTCCTCTCAAGCAGATAAATATCAGCGGCAACCGCCTATTCCGTCGGCGTCTTCTGTTGTTTACTTATTTTAGGTCACTACGTTGGGAATATAGTTTTGTAGATATTGAACCCATGTTTGTATTCCATTCTTGTTCACCAGCTGACATATAGATAGTTGGTAAGTACATAATGACTTACAATATTATGCTGCAAGGTCACGAGAACACCCCTACTTCACCGATGTTGATGCTGAGCTGTACCTACCTGGGTAAGAGAAGGTAGAAACCTAGAAGGAATTCTCAAGTTGGTTAGAGGGAAAATTCGGCTGTTTAATTTACTAACACTAACGAGGTGTAATTGTCGTATACCTATGTTTAATGATTTGTGGCAGTGTGCCGGGGAAAATGGCGGGAAGGTCCTGCCGATGTTGTGGGCGCAGAGGGCAAGTGTACGATGATGTCACTGGGCGAAAAACCAAAATTGTTTTAATGGAATCCTATTACCTACTAATAATTTGAATATCTTAGATGGGAGTTCAGCTAGGTTCACATGGGGCGGATATTTGGTATGGCAAGTCGTTTGCAATAGTAGGGTAAGTTTACCAGTCATCACCACTGCACCAGTCATCACCACTCCCAACTTCCATTCGAAAAAATAAGAGTTTGGCGTCAATTAGAAACTTGAATCCGTCTCCAATTCATTGGCTAATATCTCAGGTGTTATTCTACCGTCATTTGTCAGCTTTCTGTGGAAAAATGACGCGCTGCTATGGTGTTTTTGATAGAGGTGTGACGATACCGATCTTTATCGGAACCGTTCCCCGCTGTTCCAGCTCCACGACTGGAACAGTTCCAAATTACCGGTTCTGTTCCGCTTACCGATCCGGGGGGTGGGGGGGGGGGGCTGGAACAAGGTATTCCACCCCTCTCCACAACCCATCAATCTCCTCTTGCTAACGCTCTCCTCCTGCTCCTGCCTAGGGTTCATTCGACTTAGGACTTCATTGGGATTTACCCAATTGGGTATTTACCCAATTCGTAAATAAAGAAGTCCGAAAAGTCCCAAGTCGAATGAACCCTAAATCCTGGAAAAGACGCTCAAATTTGGACTCGGGTGAAAGGCAGAGGGAGAAAGAGGAGGCAGCTTGTCATTTTTTTCAGTTTGCTTTCTGGGTTCCTCAGTTTTATTTCTAATTCTTTCTGATGTCTTACATTTTATGGAATCTGTTTACTAGTTTTGACCAATCAAGGAACCCAATAGGTAGGGATTTCAACCTGATTAAAATACTTAAGGGGAAAAAGAGTATCAGGCATCACTTTCATAGTAAGAAGAAAAGGGAAGTCTGGTAAATTCAATCAAAATCCCTGGAGCCATTTAAGAGAAGGGTGAAAATATGTACCAAATGCCAAACAAGGCCGTTTTCGTTTTTACTTTTTAAAGGTAAGCACCTAGGTACATTATATTATTTACTTAATTAAAAATTTTCGTACCAAAATTTTAATACCAAAATATTTAATTGCGTTAAAGGTTAGGTACGTGTCGTATGCATTCTCAAAAAATAAAGGTTGGATATAATTAATTATGTGAGGAATAATAATGAATTTAATTTAAATAATAATGGCGAGGGAAATGTTTTCGGAATATGATCGCTAAGGATCGACAAGGCGGTCGAGTCTGAGATCGGTAAGGGATCCAGTTCCGAGGACCGATAGGGCGGTATGGTTAGTTAGAGGATCGAGAACAATTTGAACGAGTCTGGATCGGGAAGGTGGAACTGGATCGAGAAGGTGGAGCACTGGAGCTGGCACCCTTCACCAGCCAGTCTTCGGATCGGTAGGACCGGTAAGTGAAGCGGCCTGGAACAGTTCCGGAACAGTTCCATCGTGAGACTAGGTTCCACATTCCCGATCCGGCGGTATCGGCACACCTCTAGTTTTTGATATACAGCTGGGTTCACATGGTGGCGTAAACGCTCAAAAGCTCAAAAGCGTAATCAACGTAGGCGGCGAGGGTGGGAGGCGCGTAAAAGCTGAAAACGCGAGTGTTGGTTCACATGGAGGCGTAACGCCAATGCGCAATGCGCCTCGGGAGAACTGTCCAGCTGTTGTTTTCCCGCGTTGTTTTGTCTTTCGAGTCTTTCGTCTTCCGGAAGATGTGGGAGGTCAGCTGTGACGGATCCGCCATTTTGGATGGGCCCTGCGCGGGGGGTCTACTGCGCACGCTTTACGGCGCGTAAACGCTCAAAATATCTACATTTCCAATACGCTACAGTCACCTCCAAAAGTGAACTCGGCGTTGACGCTTCCCCCCCCCCCCCATCAACTAGGCGGTAGCCAATCAGGAGCCTTTACGCTTTACGCTTTTGAGCGTTTACGCGACCATGTGAACCCAGCTTAAGTCTAAGTGACCAGCTGCCTCCTTCCAGTGATGGGCGAAACGAATGATTTCAATAATCGAATACCAAGTATTCGAATGATTTTGATAATCGAATGATCATTCGAATGATTTCATTCAAATGTGGAGGTTTCAAGTATTGAAAAACAACTTAGGTATAATAATGTTCAGCATTTTTATATAGTACCATAATTTATTGCATTACCATGAGTTTTTAATTTTGTTCAAAATAAAGTTTACAAATTTTTGAACTTCGTTTTCCATGTAGTGTAGTTAATTATTAATAAGCCTATATTTTACCTTCAAAATGTGAATGACCAAATAGGTATGTAAATGGATGGATTGTCATTATTATCAGCCAGTTAAATACATGATTTATTTAGATTAGGTACCTGATTATTAATTTAGTAGCCGATTGGAAAAAATAAAATAAAAAAACATCTTCCTACTTGGAAAATAAGTAACGTATAGGTCTCCCACTAGAATAAGACGCTCCAGTGCTGAGCTCTAGCGGAGAAGTAGGTACTACTCCTTAAACCAAAATTTCCCAGCTGTTTCCTCTTTTTCCCTACTGAGTGGTAGCACTTTTATCTGATGTACTTTTCTTCCCAGTTCCCACTGTTTTGAAAAAGTAATTGGGAATGACTATATTTTTCCTCTACTTTTTAAATTATTATAAAAATAATAAACTTACCTGTGTAAGGATGAAGGAACACAATACTATTCGATGGAAAGTGTGACACTACTTGCGTTAACCTTGGGACTGCGACAAAAACACAAGCTATAGGGAAGCCGTTACTAATGAAATGGACAAGTGGTAAACAATGCAGTAAAATTTATTAGTAATTTCGTCATTTTATTAAAAATAGAAAATATGATTGATAATACATTCAGAGTCATCATTGTCCCACCAGTCTTCTTCTTCGTCGGAACTCGTATCAGAAGTCTCGCCTAAATTCACAATAATATTGTCAATTTCCGTGTCTACTATGTGGTCGCTGGTCCAATACTTGTTCTCCACTGTTTTCACGTGCTCGCACACTTTTTTCCACTTCTCAGTCGAATATTCCGAGAATAATTGTTTCAATACCACTTCTTTTTGGCCAAGAGGTGTTCCGACAGAATCTCTTGCGAGCTGACCTTTAATGTCACCCCACACCAGTTCTATTGGATTCAGGTCGGGATGGTATGGGGGGAGGTGAAGGGGATGGTGGCCCTTCGCTTTAATAATCTCGTCAACCCTATACGTTTTCTCCGAAGGTACGTTTCTCACTAAGAGGAGGAGTTCTCCCTTTGTGCACTTTTCGTCAAAATCCACGTTATTTTGCGTCAACCAGGCTACAATGTCCTTCTTCAAACTTCCGGTGTTGGGCTTTTTGTTTACTTCCACACAAAGATATTTCGCATTGTCCATTACCACTGCGGAACCTACTGGTAAATTCGGAAGGAACATTTCCGTGAGCCACTTAGCACGTTCCGAGCGGAATGGATCGATCGATCCAAGGCCTGCCGTTCAATTCACCCAGCCTGGATCTATCGATCCAGCTACGGGGAGCGTTTCTACGCTACATTCTGCTCTGAAACTGAACTATCGCGCACTCTAGTGACTGCTGAGTTTAACACCTTTATTCTAGATGATCTGACCTCCGAGAGACTGCGTTCCGTTTCGTTATTCCAAGCCGTTTGTTTACCAACATTTTCTCGCCGCGTTTGGATGATGTTTTCGGGTACAATCTCCAGTTTTGTTGTGATTATTGCGTTCCTTTTTTCCTCGAGGAATCTGTTTCAGTTCCCCTTTGGCATCCAACCACGGTAGGCCGTTATTCATGAGTCTAGGCCTCAAAAGACCGCCGATTGTATTGCGGGTTTCCTATACCGCCGAAGTGCGATACAACGTCTATAAATCAATGATTTTCATCCAATTTTGGTTCCACATTGTAGTTTTCGTTCATAACTAATCATGATAAGGAGTTATCAACAAATAACTCGAAAAAACGGGTGCTGTCACAGAGAGTCTCCACCAAAACCCGCCGATTGTATTGCGGGTTGCATATTCCGTCGTACGTTACCGCCGAAGTGGATCGATAGATCCAACGTCTATAAATCAATGATTTTCATCCAATTTTGGTTCACATTGTAGTTTTCGTTCATAACTAATCATGATAAGCAGTTATCAACAAATAACTCGAAAAAACGGGTGCCGTCACAGGGAGTCTCCACCAAAATCGGCGCCGCTCGGAACGTGTTAAAAAAATTGCCGAAATTCATAGAGGTGTGGTAGTCCCCCGATCTCGATGATGACTTGAACACAAGAAGGGACTCTTTTACAAATCCCATCTCGCCTCCGCCGTGTACTATGATAAGCCTATTGCCCTTACCGATCTGTTTCACAGCTCCCAGCTGTGTTTCAGACTGCCAGCACGTAGAAACACCATGGGATGCCTGGACGTATGTTTCATCGAGGTATACGATGTTTTGCTTCCGAGTCTGCGAAGCAGCGGAAGCCTTGTGTTCACTTTCGTGAGCCAAAAAATTTTTGTCTTCAGAAATCAAAATTTCCACTTGCATTTTGCGTTTCAAAGCCTACTGAACAAATTTAGTTCCGTGTCTGTCGGTCTGTGAGTCTGTGAGTCTGTCCGCATTTCCTTGTTACAGCCATAACTTCCACGATTTTGAATTGATTCAGCTCAAATTTTGAGGGATGGTGCGGATAAGGCCCCTTGAGGTCCCATACAAATTTCAACATGATTGATCCAGCGGTACGCCCTGCGCATGCGCTAACGTTAAATTCAACAAACACGCATAACTTTCACAATTTTGATTCAATTTCGCTCAAATTTTAAAGGGTTGTTTGGACAAGGCCTAGTGAGTTCCAGTATGAATTTCAGCATGATCGGACCCTCGGTGCGCTCTGCGCATGCGCTGGCGTGAAATAGATTCAATTTCCTTGTTACAGCCGTAGTAACCAAAGATTTCACCCAATTTCAATGTAATTCTCAGGGATTAAGCGGGTAGGGCCCATTAAGGTCCCATATAAATTTCAACATGATAGAGCCAGCGGTACGCCCTGCGCATGCGCTAACGTTAAATTAAACAAACACGCATAACTTTCACAATTTTGATTCAATTTCGCTCAAATTTTAAAGGGTTGTTTGGACAAGGCCTAGTGAGTTCCAGTATGAATTTCAGCATGATCGGACCCTCGGTGCGCTCTGCGCATGCGCTGGCGTGAAATAGATTCAATTTCCTTGTTACAGCCGTAGTAACCAAAGATTTCACCCAATTTCAATGTAATTCTCAGGGATTAAGCGGGTAGGGCCCATTGAGGTCCCATATAAATTTCAACATGATAGAGCCAGCGGTTCGCCCTGCGCATGCGCTCTGTCTGTCTGTCTGTCCTTCTGTGCACGGCCAAACGGCTCGACGGATATCGACCAAATTTGGCACGAATATCCAGTAGGCTCCCAAGTTGTGCGACGTCGCATTTTTAATTCCCTGACCATAGCGGAACTATGGTCGACCATGGTCAACTCCTGAATGGCTTGACGGATATCGACCAAATTTGGCACGAATATCCAGTAGGCTCCCAAGTTGTGCAACGTCGCATTTTTAATTCCCTCACCATAGCGGAACTATGGTCGACCATGGTCAACTTCGTTAATTGAAATTGTAACCCCTATTTTTTATCGCGTATTCGTAATCTACGTGAAATTCTATCTACGATCGACCCTTCGGACTACTCCCGCGGTCGACCATAGCGCATCCATGGGCCCCTCCATGGTCGAATCCCGAATTACTCAACGGATATCGACCAAATTTGGCAACAATATCCGGTAGCCTCCCAAGTTGAACGTAGGCGCATTTTTAATTCCCTGACCATAGCGGAAATATGGTCGACCATGGTCAACTCCTGAATGGCTTGACGGATTTTGATAAAATTGGGCACAAATACCCGGTAGGCTATGGGATTTTTCCGTCGTTTGTTGGTTCCACGATACTGTGTACAGCGAATCTCGGATAGCGAGCGAAGCGAGCGGTCAGGCTAGTTATGTATAATGGACGTAATGTATTATGGAAGTCATGTTATGTATAATATGTATAATATGTATATTTCATGTAATGTTATGTAATGTTATGTTATGTAATGTAATGTTATGTAATATGTATATTTAACGTTATGTAATGTTATGTAATGTAATGTAATGTTATGTTATTTTGCTTCCGAGTCTGTTCTATTTTATAATGGGTCACTCTGATTGTGACGAGGAAGCTCCGGTGCCATCACCTTGGCAGTGTATTTACCTTGCGAGCGGTAGGATGTCATGGCACGTAGGTACCTAACCCTCCAGGCAGCTATTTCGGGCCGTTCGATCAACACCTTGCGATTGGATTGGCATTTTTTCCACTTGAAACCACACGAATGGATTCTTTTCCTTAAATATTCAGCACCGCAATCAAGAACTCCGTCACTTTTCAACGCACCAAGAATCGATCCCGTTGATGGGCACTTCTTTCGCACGGTGTAGAATTCTCTTATTTTGTTTCTAATTGCCGCATCAGTGAAGTCGTCAGCCTCAACCCTTTTCTTGTGCTCTGTTACTTTTTTTGGCGTAGTAAACAAAGGGTTTGGGGATACTGCCGACAGTTGACGCCCTTCCTTCAAAATAACGGAGACTACTTTCGGCGATACTCCAGTTGCTTCGCTTGTCAAATCTCGGATGTTATACTTCGCTTTCTCTTCGTTCTTCTTTCTGATGAAAAATTGCGCTACGTTGTAGACAATTTCTCTTGCCTGACTTCGTAATGGCTTCCCACGAGCGATCCTGCTCTTCGAGTTCTCAGCAGAACACGATGAAGGCGCACTGTCCATCATGCTATCTTCAATCGCAGTACAAAAATGAAGAGGATGTGTGATGATGCTCACAGATTAAAAACTGAGGTTCGAAAATATGATACTCACAGATTGAAAAAACTGAGGTTGAGAATCGAAACAGTCAAAACAGTAGTAATAGTAACCAAAACAAAATGTCAGCTACTAGAAAATCGAGGCAATGTTGCCAACTGAACAACGTGAAATTACCAACGGCCAAAGTAAGTGCAGGATGCCATGCTCTGCGTTTCCTTTCTTGGCCTCAAGAGCGCAGGGTCGGAGCGTCTTATTCTAGTGGGAGACCTATAATATTATAGGATTTATATTGAATAAAAAAAATTTAAAAAAAAATTAATTATTTGATACTGACATTAGAATAGAAAATTCAGGAATATATGTATAGGTAAAATATAACTTGATTTTTCATTGATCTTACTTAGTTACACGGATGAAGCTCGTTTCATTCGAATGATTCGTTGGGATCATGAAAAAGGAGTGGGAAAACCTCCAACAGATCCGAATGCAAAACAACCAATGGCAGAACAGATGCTAAAGTATTCGAATGAAAAACAACCAATGGAATGGGATAGAGTTCGGATGAAAGTCTCGGCTATGGTTGCTCTGTGACAGTAGGTACTTGGGCATTCGCATTGGTCACAGGTTCACTTGTCGCAGTTCCATCCTCCTGTATCTTGAGCTTCGCGAAGATACCGCTAGTTTCGCTACAATACGAATGCCAAAGTATTCGAATACTTGAAATCTCACATCCGAATAAAAGAATGAATTCAATAATCGAATGCCGCATTCGATTCTTCATTCGAATTGCCCATCACTACCTCCTTCTAGTTTTAATAAGAAAGTGAGTACGATTTTAATGTTTTTTTCAATGGTTTTCAGTATACTTTTAGTGTTTCCTGTTATTTACTGTGTAGAACATCGTTTTCTGAATGTAATTAGGCTGTTAGAATCTCGGATTTGACAGAAATTATACGTAAAAAAAGGGTATGCGACACTGGAACACCAGATAGTCATTAGGTCCAGTTATCACCAGGGGTGGTGATAACTGGACCAAAGGATAGATTTTGGATTTCCATTATAGTTTGAGTTTATTTTTTTCTGAAGAACAGAAGGGTATTTGAGTTTTTCGGATAGAGTAACTGGATCCAGTGTTCACCAGAAGGTGTTGATCTCTGGCAAAATACGATGGTGATAACTGGACCACCATGTCCCAGTGTCCATCACCCATTGGTTCCAGAAATCGCCATTATTGTGTATCAATTAACTAGCTTGTTCCTTCAATTTCTTTAGATTTTTTAGTTAAATGGGAGATTCTAAGTTCTATTACTCAATTCTAGGTATTGAAAATGGTTGCAAAAAACACGAAATTGAGATTGAGGAAGTCTGTGGAGAAGCCTAGAAAACTCCAGTACCCAGAAGGAGCAATGATTGCTGCAATTGACGATGTACGAGCAGGAATGCCAGTTGCCGCAGCTGCTAAAAAACATAATATCCCTCGTCCAACTCTCAGGGATAAGGTGAAAGGAAGGACTCCAATTGGTCGGAAGATGGGTCCTCCTTCTATCCTAACGGAAAAAGAGGAGGAGGGCTTGGTGCAATGGATAAAGCTCATGGCAGCCCGAGGATTTCCAATTAGTATTACCCAGCTTATCACATCTGTGCAGCATGCTGTGGGGATGATGAACAGGCCGAATCCATTTAAGAACGGCAAACCAGGAAGAAAATGGCTCAAGGCATTCCTGAGGAGGAACTCCAGCGTTTCTCTCAGACAGTCGGAGAATCTAACAACAAGCCGGGCGCGAGTTTCTAAAGAGCAAGTTCGGGCTTGGTTTCAACAAATTGAGAAGTACTTGGAAGATAGGATGCTTTTGGAAATCTTGAAAGACCCAACTAGAGTTTTCAATGGAGACGAGTCTGGGTTTTTCCTCAGCCCTAATGGGCAAAAAGTTCTTGCACAAAGAGGAACTAAATCAGTTTATATGACAGCAAATTCAGATGAAAAGGAATGCCTAACGGTTCTTGTCACTGCAAATGCTGCAGGTGAACAAGCACCTCCCATGGTTGTGTTCAGCTACGAAAGGATACCATCAGACATTGCTGCATCAGTTCCCAATGATTGGGGCATTGGCAAAAGCCAAAATGGATGGATGACTCGTGCCACTTTCTATGAGTATTTTACAGCCATTTTTGAACCTTGGTTGGAACGAAAGAATATCCCACGTCCAGTCATTTTTTTCGTGGATGGCCACTCTTCGCATCTAAATTACCATCTCAGCGATTTCTGTGATAAAAAACAGATTATCCTGGTGGCCCTCCCACCAAATACAACACACTTCATGCAACCCATGGACGTGAGTGTATTCAGTTCCCTGAAGGCAACCTGGAAGAGTGCTGTTCACGATTGGCGGTTGAATAATATCTCATCGCCAACTCTGACGAAAAAGCATTTCTGTCCGTTGTTGAAGAACGTATTGAAAACCATCAAACCATCGTCAGTGGCTAATGGTTTCAGGAAGTGTGGGCTGGTTCCGTGGGATATAAATGCTATAGAAGTAAAAGATGACACAGAGGCTAGCGTGACTGTGAGCGTGGATGCCAAAATACCATCATGTGGGGAAAACTCAAACCAGTCAAGTAAATTAAGAGAAGCAGTTGTTGTTTTGGAAGCATACATTAGCTCAGAAAAACTCCTGCAGTTCAAAGACACCCCATCAACGTGGTTAGGGAAAGCAGAGGATTCAGCTCTCTTCCAAGTTTGGCGAAATATGAGGACTGATTTGGGAAGACTGTCCAATACCTGTAACGACACAGATTTCACTGATTCATTCAACATGGAGCAGGATGAAACAGGGGAAGAAGGCACTTTGTCTAGCATAGTGACTCAAGCTGAAGTTCACTCAATTCCAAAAATGGCTCAACAAGTAAATGTGGATGCAGAGGATCCTACGCAAAACTCATCAGCTGCCAGTAGGATACATGCCATGTTGCCAAGTCCTTTCAAAAATTCCTTGATCTGGCCTGAGGAAATTTCAAAACCAACTACCAAACGCAAACGAGAGGTGCTGCCGAGTGTTGTGTCATCGTCAGCATACAGAGCTTTCCTAAAGAAGAAGGAGGACAAGAAAAAAGACGAGGAGAACAAAAAACAAGAGAGAGCATTGGCTAGGGAAGAGAAAAAGAAAGAGAAAGAGAAGTTCAAACAACAAATCTGAAGAGAAAGTCGTGAAGAAGAGGAATAAGAAGCAACCAGCAAAAAAGAATGTGAATCCAAAACCAAAGAAACCAGTCATGCAGCATGACTTAATGAGCGAATTTTCAAAGAAATATTCGAATTAATGGCTATGGTTTTGAATAAAGGAAAACTTCGGTCTAAAATTTGGTTTTCTATGTATATTCTCTTCGTATTTATTTTAATTTGTACGTTTTGTCCATCCTGATTCTACCGTTTGTTTATTACGTAATTGTACTAAGTGCTTATTTATTTGATCGCTGTGGGTTCATATTAGGTAGGATAGGGTAGTTAGGACTTTTGACTTACATACTCAAGAGAGTGCAGTAGGTAAAGGAGTTGTTATAGAAAATCATGAGTGCTTCAAGTGCAGGTTGTTTTTCATGCAGGCTCAATCTTGAAATAAACTATGAAGGAAGGATGTGGTTTCTGGAAGGATCACTTGGAAGAACATGTGGGTGCTACGTTGAAATATTGTTCTATTCTAGTATTCAACATTGAGTGGACCTGAAACTGCTTGAGAATTATTGGAATCGAAAGTTGCCTGTACGGATACATCGCAACTTTCCATTCCACGTTATGGTTCACGATGTAAACAGGACCAATGGTGCAGTATAATTCGGATCGGTACCTAAGCACCTCTCACGTGATTTCCATATTGTTTTGTAGAAATACAAAAGTTGGTCGTCCAACCTAAATTATAAGAGAAGTAAGACTGTGTGATGATTTTTCTGCACATTGATACTCTGGTTTCTTCATTGAACCATGGACGTATTGCTATGGGGGTCGTTTCTCATTTGTATACCGGTAGATCACCTGCCTACTTTGAGTTGAATCAACTGAAAGCCTACCTTTGCTCATTGAGTCCCCTCTACTGAGTCACCTTACTCTTAATTTAATGTAAAATATCTAAAGAGACGAGTTTTTTTAGTCCAATGGAATGGAGAATTTGAATAAAAGTTAAATAGGTATAATCGCAAAGGAAATGACGTAAGAATTTTAGGACTCAGAAGATAATCATCATTAGCAAAGGCATAGTCATAATGACCGGTTGTTAAAATTGAGCTGAAAATTATCAGAGCCGGATTAAAAAAAAAAACAAGGTAATATGAACACTTCTGATCCTGGCAGGGTCGCCAGATGTCTAAAATCAGGAACTGTCTAGGAAAGAACTGCGTTAAAATTGGTTGGGAAACCTAGGGAGATATTTTAGGCACAGTGTTTTACAGTCAAAAGCTGATATAATAATACTATAAAACGAGTCTTTTTGGGGAAAAAACCACGGCAGTCCAATCTAAAACAATAGCCCATCGGTTGGATCGAGCAGGCGGTAGCACTGTAGTGGCTGGAGATGTGCAGTACCTACTGCACCGTAATTTTTGCGCACTTTAAATGCTCTAATTTAAGAACGGATTTAGATATCTAAAATCCGATTTCACCATCGTGTTCAGCGTGCAAAAACCTTTAAAATGAGGGGTCACTTGTTAGAAAATAACATTTTGGGGATTTTTGGGTAATTTTTGCGCACTTTAAATGCTCTAATTTGAGAACGGATCAAGATATCTAAAATCCGATTCCACCATCGTGTTCAGCGTGCAAAAACCTTTAAAATGAGGGGTCACTTGTTGGAAAATAACATTTTGGGGATTTTTGGGTAATTTTGCGCACTTTAAATGCGCCAAAACCCTCCTTAGAGTAGGCCAATTTCGCCCATCTTCGAACTTAGCCTTTCGATTGCCAAGATAGATTTTTTGTGCAAATTTGAGCTGTTTATCTCAATTCTATCGAGAGTTATCGTCTGGAGTACACATATATATATAAATATATATATACATATAAAAAAAGTGTTAAATTTCAGGAATCGTTTTAGAATGGTCTGAAACGGATTTCTATGAAGAAAATTTCCAAAAATTTATATTATTTAAATTTCGAAGCCATTGCAATAGCTTCATTTTCTTTGAAAATTCGCTAAAAGGTTGTTGTATCATCTAGTGACAGCGAAGAGGAATGGCAGCCTTCGGAATATGATAAAAGTGAACCAGATGAGCCTGAAGAAATAGCAGCTGAAAACGTTGTATTAGGTAAGGATGGTGACCTTGATCCGTCACAGTTGACCATACAAGGGGAAAATGACCCAGGAGAACCTCAAGAATTAGCAGGCGAGAACTTTGAAGTAACAGATGAGGTTTCAACACAGTTGGAAAACATCGTAAACAACATTCAATCTGTTTTGGATGACGAAGATCACGAAGAAACACCTCTTCTGGAGATCTCTCAAGGCCAAAAAGAATACATCAATTTCTCGATCGAGAACGTCAATAGAATCATGGAAGATGACAAGGAAGAATTAGAAATAATAAGTGAAGGGGATTTTGCAATTATTTCTCTCGGTGTGAACAATATGTTGACGAAGAAAGTTTGTAAAATTGAGGAGATCGATGCTCAAGGATTCGCAACTGTGATTCCCTTGTTACCATACAATAGACTTAAAACAGTGTTCAAGTTTTCTGGAGACAGGTTATTGGTAGAAAACTCAAATATTGTGAGCAAAGTTGACACTCCCATGCCAATTGGGAATTGTGCGACCAAAGTCTGCTTTCCAGGATCAATGCAAGTGGACTGAATGAAGAGGATGGAATTCAATAGTTGATGTTTTTTGGGATTTAATTGCTTTATTGTGATAATGTTCGTTGTATTTAAAAAAATTTGCCCTATAATATGTTACCAAGACTGTTTTTCTCAAGTCTGAATACATATTTTTCCAGTTTTCCCTCGATCGCTGGAATATTTTCCTAACAACTTGTGATTTTTCCAAGTAGGTACCACCTACCTAGAATTTGTATATACTATGACCAATTTATTTATTTTGTATTTTCTGGCTAGGTAAACTTTGAAAGTTTACCTAGCCAATAAAAGGTTTATTAGCCAGAATGTGTTTTGTATTAGTTGCAAAAAAGGTGTTGATAACTGGAACATCTCTCTGTCGATAACTGGCATACCCCTGATGATAATTGGATCTGGGTCCACCTCAAGCATTTTTCCATTTTATCGACTTAATTTCATCTTATTTGAGGAAAAAAGGAGCGCATTTTGTCAGTCAGATGTTCATGGATCTAATGATGCTATAAGATGAAAGATTTAATTGAATGGTAAGTAATTTATTTGTGGAAACCTGAAGAAGCACTCTTAAGATGGTGATAATTGGTACACTTACCCTATAGGCCAGTGGTTCTCAACGGGGGCGATGACGCCCCCGTGTGGGCGGTAGAGGGGTACTGAGGGGCGGCGAACTTGTTTTGGGCGGTAGGGGGGCGGTGAGCGTGTTTACATATTGACTCTCCAAAGGCGCCTGCCTGAAAACGTCAACAGGAATCTTTTCGATTCTGTGCTTGAGATGTATTTAGGTAGTACATCTGAGAGGCCGATAGCTACAATTTATAATCGATGTTGCTTACTTGACCTATAAATTCGCCAAATTCAGTTGAATCAATTCGCAACATCAAGGTGATGAACTCAATTTAATAAGAACGAAATCTGTTATTTCTGCCTTCCAAAATAATATCGGTTTGTGCAAGCTGAATTTTGGCCGCAACGAAGTTGTGATTTGCCGGTTTTTAATCCTGTCGGATAAGCATAGTGAATAGTATCCTGCATAAGAATATTGAAATCCCTTTGATGAAACAGCTTACTGTGAACACCTGGAGTCTTTGCATAAGACCTTTTCCGAACGTTTTGAGCGTATTTTGTCCTCAATGTGCCATGAATCCTCTGTGCACATTGAGAAAACAGAGGTTGAGATTCAGGAAATATTGATTGAACTTTCGACTAGTGAGACGTAGAAAGCCAGTTTCCAGGATGATGGTAGGCTCACGGAATTTTGGCTTCAAGCTAATATCAGTTACCTCTACGCTGGAGTGCGGACTGCCGTAAAAAAAACTGTTAATTGCCTCCCTCTCTACCTCGTTGAGTCGCATTACTGCGACTGATTTACTTAATATTACAACAACAACCAAAACTCCACCCCTTGACTCCGGATGATGCCTATGTACTTATTTCGAATGAAAAATAATAAAAACGGAGTTATTGAAAGGTTGTCTATTTCCACTGATACACGAAAAATACGCTGTTATACCAGCGCTAGTAACACCGTCAAACCATCGTCGGTAACAAACTTGGGTGAATGAAAGGAAACGGGAGAGGCCACATAGCAGAATAGATTACAGTAATAATGTCGAAATTCGGCATAACAAGTACAGTGCCCCTAGTGGTATGTAATTCTGGAGGACTGCTGACAGGTGTGTTCTACCACAAGCTGACGAATGGCATGCTGGACTGCCCTGCTCTGCTTGCCAGGATTAATTTCAATGTACAACCGCATGATCCAGCACCCTCTCTACCGGATGCAACTTATAGTCAGTGCCTTCCTCCAGAATTCGTCATTAGACTTCTTTGCCAATTCGTCGTCTTCCCTCAGGCGCCATTTTCAGCTCATCAATGCCAGTGAAGTTTGGCCGATTTTATTTTAAAATAAATTATTCATTTATATTTTCCTGAGTTTTACAACTCCTTTGTTTAACTATTGTAAATTGGCTTAGCCGTACTAAAAAATTTAATAAAATATAATAAAGTGGCATGGGGAGAAAACTTGGCCTTTTTTCACTCAGACACCCCGATCTGCACACTCTTGGTTGGCCACCTGTTCCATGCCTGTATTTGATTAGGCGCTGAGAGACAACGTGGTGTGCTCTTTTAGTGGACTACACTTAGCCCTGTCTGCCTCTTAAGGCGGATTGTATGTTTGACAGTTCCTATGCTTTGTGTGTGAGTTTGAAGTATCTTGTGGATTCGAATAATTGCGTGAAATATCCACTCATGCTTTTTAGAACTCCTAATGAGAACTTTTTCATCTAGCTTACACACCACGTACATGAAAGAATGCATCATTACATATGTTGTACGTATAAAAGCTAGATGAATGATCATCATTATTATGAATTACTCATTATCAGTAATCAACTTCCAACAGGGTGGAGAAAAAAGAAATCCAAAGCACTCAAGGACGGTGACTTGGCTCAGATGATCGTCTGTTGCAAAGAAATCGCTGACTGCCATGTCTTCAACGAAAAATATTTGGAAGCCCTGGAAGAGTACAAGGTAGGTAGATCAGGTAGCTTCTATCTGATGCAGTACTACTACTGCGATTACTATCTTTTGGGTGCCTCCTCATCACGTAACACGTCCCTCTCATTACAAATTCCTTATGTGGCATATAAATTTGTTAGGGAACTTGTTGATCATCAGTTTCCTCACTGTAATTGTATCATAATGTTGTTCACTAGGAGATGGAAAGAGCAGCTGACGCAATGCACAGTGATATAGATGTGGCACGTGCTAACAGGATGATTGGTGAAATGTATTGTGAGATGGGAGAGTTTGATAAGGCTATTTCCCACCAGCAGATGCATCTAGGTATGTAGCTCGTTCAATTTTGAAAGGGGATGCTAGAGCCCATCAAAAGATGCTCTGCTCTGTTCTGTTACTCAAGTTTTGTTTTGAGTACAAATTGTACTGAAATAAGTATCGATCTGATTCGTTTAGACATTGCAAGGAACCAGAACGACAATGTAGAACAACAAAGAGCACTCGCCACCTTGGGGCGAACGTACTTTATGATGTCAGACTTTATTCGAGACGGTGACAACCAGAAAAGGAATGATGCACTTATTCAAGCTAAGCAGTATTTTACTGAAAGCTTGGCCATGTGCGAACGGTAAGTCTTCGTCTTTTCCTAATTGAGATTCCCCAGTGAGTCCAACTATTCTCGATAGGGCTGTGATAACATTGTCTTGAAATAGAACGAAATGATAGGGTGGCAATACTGCTGAGCTGTTGATTTTGCTTCAGTTGTGGCACCGAATTTGTTTGAAACTTTGGCACGTTCTGTTCCTATTTCAGATTGACGGACGCAGTGGTGGGATCCAAGCAGCGAATGGAAATGCGGGCCCGTTTGTTTCTTAACTTAGGGTTGGTGATGGATGATGAAGGCAATTTCGATTCTGCTATTGACTACATCAGCAAGGTTTGTTCATTCGAGGAAAGCATATTAATCTTAGGATTAACCTTGGTTAATCGAAGGTAATGGTCGTCAAGCTTATCCTGAAAGCTGTTACCAGCCATTAAGAGATACAATATCCATCCAAACACACCATTACTTATGGCTTCCCAAGGAAACCATTACACGTTCAGTGACTGGGTCTGTTTTTCATGATAGGAGGCAGGCTTGGGATTGACGTCAGGCAGTTCTTATGACTGAGAAGTAGACAGGTAGTAACTACAGACCCCCCCCCCCCCCCCATTTGTGTTTACGGGGTTTAATTTGACGCCTATGGATAATATTCTTTAGAATCAATTGAACAAGATTTGTGTCATCTGAAGCGTGGCTGACAAAGACCCTTTGCTGTAGAGTTAACCATCGAAGTGGGGATGCGATTATAAGCAGATAAGTTACACAGCCTCATCTGGTGCAAAACAGATGAAAAAGCAGTCTAAAGCACCCTTAACTTTCTTGTCTGCTTAATTCTGATCATTCTCGTAGTGGATGTAGAACATTCTCTGCCTAGCGATTTGGGCCCTGAGTTTTGAGTCCTGCCTTCCCATATTTCATTCCTTGGATTTCTGTGAGGAAACTTGAGGGTCTTAAATGGCCATTACTGATTACTGTATTGAAATTCCAGGCTGTATTCATTTGTAAAAACGTGGACCTCTGGGAAGACCTCTTCAAAGCGTACATTGGTTTGGGGTGTACTTACAACAAACACGGCAAGAAAAAGGAGGCGATATCCACTTTTGACAAGGCAATATGTGTTGCCGAGCGGTTGAGCACCAAAGTCCTTTCGCTGTGTGAAGCGCTCATCCACAAAGCTGAGGTAATGGAAAATAATGTTTTGCTGCCTTCTTGGTACGTCATATCTATAGGTTAGTTCAGAAAACAATGATACAGGGCGAATGTTTGCATTGAGTGGTGGAAGGAAAATTTATATATCTACTGTAAGTACCTAGTATATTATCGTCAACTATTTAGCATATTATCAACATCTTCCACGTAAACGTGTTTTGTGTTTGATACCCTTGGAAAACAGCTTCATTACGGCACCTGCTTCACTAAATCTCTAGTCGCGTTTGCCCTACAAAAATTACTGACTCTGTTAATTATTGTCTTGCATTTTGAGAGGAAGAACCAAAAGCTACCCAACATTTAACCAAATCGTCCAAACATCATAAAGAAATATCGCTTTATTTTTTCATTTACCACTATCTGGTATACGATCACGACCTTATCTGTATTTGTTTGAAGAAAAAAACGCTGCAAATCCCTGCACAACGGTTTATTATTTTGTATAGAATACCCTTCTGTTACAGATCACAGCTCTATGTATAGATAACCCGTATATATAATATGATAATTATGTACTATTCTATACATATTATGTAGATCGCAGACCCTCCGTAGGTTAGTACCTAACCCCGTACTCGTTACTAGGTACCTACCTAAATCACGAGTTAAATGTTGCTAAAATAATTCTGCCGATGACAAACAGTACCTAACAAAAAGAAACACACATAATGAAGTTCTGAAAAGAAATTGTTGATGAGGAGTGAAAAAAGTTGCAAAAGTACCTACCAACAAACTCCAGCCCCTTCTACGTAGATGGTATAATGAACCATTGTGTAATAATTTACCGTTGAGTAATGATTTACCGTAGTAATAATTTACCCATCAATAATACTTCAACGTTTGTTCAAGTTTCACTACCTACCAACAAACTCCAAAAGAGCCATCATTTTTCAAATTAAATAATATCACAGAACAACCAACTCGACTTCATACTCCGCCAATATAATCAGGTGATCCCTACCAATGATTTTATCTCCGCCAAATTTCCTATTGTGGGCGCGTCTCTGGTTACGAGATTTGGTTTGAATTGTATACAATTTCATTCACACTGGAGTCGAAAATGCCTGTCGGTGCAAACTTCGGGGCCTTACTGTGAACGAACGGCTGGACGTACGATGCTCCGGATGGTCTTAAAAAACTCGCAAGTTCAAGAACTATTTAAAACCGTAAAAATATTTACGTAAAAAAATGGTATAGGCGTTTTGAAAATTTCAACCCCTATTTTGAACCCCTTAGAGATGACTCACAGTAACGTCGAGCTTCGAGGACCAACTAGACGCCGAACGGAACCTATAACCCGAATTTCATCAATTTTTTTTCATGGTAACTAAGAAAAGTGGCCCGTACGGCGTACGGCGGACAGACAGAAATATTTTTATTGCAGTTTTGGATTCTACATACCTTGAAACGTAAACCATCAAATTTTGAGGGGGGGTAAGAATTTTTTTTTCATGCTCGATTCCAATGGTTCATTATTGAAAATAATAAACCAAAATGGTCCATGTAATTAAGGTCATATTTCTGAACAACACAACCAAAAATTAAAGTAAAGCAAACGCCATTTCAGGCGTGGGCCTGCCAGCGTCGTGAACGTGGTCCACTAATAAAAGGATCAGATTTGGCACAGAGGCGGTATCGTAACCAGTGAAGCCTACTGAGGTGCGCTTATTGCTAGTTGAAAATGTTAACCAACACAACCATAATTTTGAGTCTTATTGGTTTTGCCGTCTTATTATTGCTCATTGTAATGTTTGCAGGCGCTCTTAGATTTGCCCGATTTCCGTGGAGCGCGCCAAGCCCTCCTCAGAGCTTATAAACTCAAATGCCCCAATCCTGCCATCAAGGAAGAGATCGAAAGGAAACTTCGAATTGGTAAGGGTCACATTTTCGGTAGCTTACAACAGCATTTGTATTTTAGAGCTACAACATCGATGTTTTAGTAATATAGAAAACCTCTAAAAATTAATGCAAAACGACCGGATTGAATTGTTGTTAGTTCGACCTTATCTAAAAGAGAAAAGAATAATAGTAAACAGTATTAACTACAGTAGTCCGACTCCGCTGACAAATTTGCACATCTGGCATTTTGCCAACGTAATGTTTGTTGATTACAGTTAGGTAATTTATTTAGTATGTAAATACAGGGTGGCGGAGGTTGGGTGACCACATTTGAAATTGATTTTCGAGGTTGAAAAAATAACAATTTATGGAGAAAAAAAAGAAGAAAAATGTGGATCCAATAAATTGTGCTCGCCATAGTTCCTCTTCCCATTCTCCAAAATTTCTATTGGAATTGATGCAGTTTCACGTCTAATCACATCCTTTAATTCGGAAAGGATTCATGAATGTCGACGTAAACCTTGACTTCAGATACCCCCATAGGAAGAAGTCACACTGGGTGAGGTCGGGCGAGCGAGGTGGCCATGGCATGTCACCATTTCGAGAGATTGTGACTTCTTCCTATGGGGGACATCTGAAGTCGGAGATCTATGTCGGCAAGCCGCTAACTCTTCTCGAATTAAAGGATGCTATTAGGCGTGAAATTGCTTCGGTTTCTATGGAAATGCTGGAAAATGTATCGAGGAACTATGGCGAGCGCCTCCAAGAATCTGTCTCAGCGGGCGGACGCTACCTGTTGGACGTAAATATTTTATTTTCTACATATTCAATAAAATTTCCATAATTTTGCAACAGCTTCTAATTTTTTCAACCCTCTACCTCGAAAATTAAAAATTTGGCGTCAGTTTCAAAATGTGTTCACCTGATCTCCACCACCATGTACCACATAATTAAGAATTAACGTCACAATCTATCTGCTTCCTCAATATTTTTCATCAGCTGAACATGAAAACAACATACTGAACAAACATGATGTTGTACAGTTGATTATTACCTTTTCTATTTATCTAGAAGGTATCTACAAAACGACTGCTAATGAAAACAAAGTTTGCCAAGTTGGGCGGGCAGTATAGCCTCCTCACATATTGTATCATGGACCTGTAGAATCATTTGATAAAAAAATTATGAGTCAAAATGATTGAATAGCAATAAATAGAGTAGTAACAAATTACCTAACATGCGTAATAGGGTCGCACATTTCAACATTTCATGTTCGCGCATACGCAGACAAAAGTTACTGTACGATTCCTATGAAATTCATACGGAACTATCAAAGTACTACTATTCCTGATCGACCGTCCAAGTTTGGACTCGCAGTTAAGCAACGACATTTAAGATAGTTATGGGCATTTCACGTTTGCGCATGCGCAGCCGAAAGTTACAGTACTTTTTCAATAATTTAGGTATGGGGCCATCTGTGACCCAAACCGCATATTTCGACCCTGGGACCCTCCAAATTTGAGGGACATTATTTTAGTTACCACCAATAGTTATGGGTGTTACAAAGAATTGACGACAGACTGACATTATAAGGTGGAATAACCCGGATCCCGTGACATCACCGAAGTTAGGAAACCTCAAGTGTGGTTAGTAATTGGATGGGTGACTGCCGGGACACATGATGACACGTCCAAGTATGACCCATGTAGCCTTTGGGCGAACCCCTCTCCACTCAAGCCATCGAGGCAATGAGTAGCCAAGTAAAGAGCAAAATGATCAGACTGAATTCTGATACTCTCATTGGAGGACAGCTGATCACGTCCGTGACACTAGCAGGGCAGTTGGACAAAAAGCCCCAGCCTGAAATGGCTGTTTACTTTACTAGACAGACAGACACGGAACCTAAAATGTTCAAAAAATTTCTGAAACGCAAAATGATAGTGGACATTTTCATTCTGGATTACTTTTTTTTTTTACTCAATCACGATTCCAAGGCTTCCTTACCTTCGGTAGTGAGGAACCAAAAACTTTTCTCAATCGTAAACCAACCAGAGGAGTAGGGATGCTCAGTACTGCCGTCCTAAGAAAGACAACCATAACTACATATTTTTTGAAAATCCAGTTTTTAAAAAACATAATTGATGTTTTTGGCAACTTGGCGTCTTTTAAGACAACATTTTTTGATTATAATATGCTGTTTACCTTTTAATCGAGAGTAAATAAACCTTCAATAGCCGCAGCTCCACACTTAGATACGCAAAATATTCTGATCAAGCGCCGCATGTACTTAGTTCTACAAAAGAGCCATACGAGAAGATACTTTCTTAAGAGGGCAGAGAAGGTATGTACATTCTACTTATTGGTAGAAACATATTCCAAATATCTTTGATATTATTATAAAAGCCAATGATGAGGAGAGAATCCGTAATGTCTTGGGAAATGAAAAATCTTCCGAGGAATGTAATAATCGATATTTTAAAAAAAACACTGCAGGTGAATGATGTCGCAGCTCTAATTCATTCAGTTGTGCCAATTTCAATAAGATGTTATTCATTGTAATGAATTAACTTTTGTGTTTTGATATAGCAGAAACAAACGAATAGGGAGGTCCGTGTTTGTGGGAATGGTCGCATACATGTTCTTTGTCGAATTTGAATTGATGAAGTTATGCGTGTAAGGATTTGTGGAAAGGCAAACACCAAACCACATTTGTTCAATAAGCTCTGAAACGTTAAACGCGAGTCGAAATTGTGACTTTGGAGACAAAAAAGCTGTTTTCGTCCCAATAGTAAAAACAAAGCTTCTGCTACTTTGGTAGACTCGGAAGCAAAACTTCTTTCTCCTCAAATGCGGAAATAGACATAACTGGGAGTAGGCTATTAATGGCTATTGTGCATTCAGATTTGTTGTTACTAGAACAAATTATTCATATTCAGCATAGAATGCATCCAACGTGTTTGGTCCTGAATCAGCTTGCAGTTTATTGGGAGTGCCATCAAGACGTGTGAAATCAGCCTCATGAAGACACAATATACATGGTAGCGTTACAGTTTTGTGAAATAATAATGTTTATTTCACCAGTGGCTGCTATGTGTGAGACCGAAGTCAAGTTGACGGACCTTCCTCCTGAAGGCCAGGAAGCTGAAAGGAAGAAGCTTTACGAAAATTTGGGTGACATGGCAGCCGAATTGAGAAATTTTGACGTCGCATTGATGTATTACATTCTCATGTTGCAAGTAAGGCTTCTATATCCATTCTTTCAACGAAGTATAATTGCTTGTCAGTTGCGAACCAGTTTTCCATTTGAATGAAATCATTGTTGTTTTAGTGTGTTGAAAAATGTGGAGGAAATCCAAAAGCTCTGATTGAATGTTACGTGTCTCTCGCTCAGACTTACAAAGATGCCAAGCAATACAAAAAGGCTGTCGAGTATTTCAAGAAAGAAGTGTCCCTCGAAAAAGGCGACCATGAAGAGGTTCCATAATTCTCCTTAATTCCATAATTCCCTTTCTGTACCTGACACATCATAAATATAATAAATTATCTAAAAATGTACAGAGTGTACTGGAGTCAATCCTTCATGCAGCAGAAATAATTTGTTCCCCATCTTTTTTCCAAAACTGGCTCTCTGGTTGATGTAAAAATGTTTTCCAGTCGTGCAAGACTTATTTGAATATTGCGGAGCTCTACCACGTGATGGGTAAGGATTCTAATGCGATGGAAGCATACAAAGCGGCAAAGCTCAGTGCTGAGGCTTCTGGTAACAGGAGGTTGATGAAGACTGTTCTTGGGAATATGGTTCAGCATTTTAAGGAGCTTGGAAACTTTCAAGAATCCGGTGCGTATACAGGTCCTCGAACTTCCAAAAATACTTTGAAATGGTGTGGAATTGGTCAGTTATACCTAGTGTGTTATTGATTTGTAGAAGTGGTTAGGAGGGAAATGGATGTTATGGAATTTGGTGACTTGAGCGATGATGAAGAAGATGTAGACAAAACCGTTTCAATGTTTGGTGCTCACATAAACATCGATGATCTGTCAGGTATGAAGCGATTGCAATGTCCGTGATATTCGAAATTAAGCTCTTCATTTACCTATGTCTGTTTCATTAGAAAATCATGTGCCACAGATCCTGAAATGGATTCCCAAGACGGAGAAGTGAACATGAAAATATCCCGCACTAGAGTCAAACCAAGAAGCAATATTCATAAGAAGAATGAATTAGGAGAGACACCGCTTCATCGTGCTGCCATCACAGGAAATCTCGCTCTGGCTACAAAACTACTTGATCAGGTGATTGTTGAAATTATTTTTCACTGGTTCTCATCTCTCCTGCTGATTTCTGAGATTTTATTTGTTAAAATGTCCCCAGTTAGTGAAAAAACTAAAATCCTGAAACAAAGATAAAAGTATTATAAAATGAAGTCAGTTGGTTGAATACTTGCTGACACCCCTAGCAGTGGCCGTTTGAGGAACCCTTCCACTGGCACCAACAGCTCCCCATTTGTATGTGTAAGCAACCTACCCGAAATGAGCTGAAAATTGGAGGGTATAAAATATGCGGGTTGGTGTCCAGATAGTTCCATATCAAGTTCATCGAATTCCAACTGTAACTATGGTCTGCACATGCACAAACCTATTGTCCTGAAAACCTGCAACAATTGACGAAAAGATATGAAATTTGGGTGACACGTTGATACATCGTTGGTCGGGTTATTCTAATAATATTCACAACTATACAGAATAATGGTAGAAGAAACTGAAATTGAGAGGGTTGGTCTCCTGGTGTTCCCAAATTAATTTCATAAAATTCCAGCTGAATCGTTTGTATGTGCATGCGTAAACGTATTTTCCTCTGATTTGGACGTCAAAAAGGCAAAATTTCGACCCACTGTTCCCTATTCAGTTAGTTGTCAAAAATATTATTATTTTAGGGACACAGCGTGGATGTAAGAGATTATAGTGGGTGGACACCACTCCATGAAGCTGCGAATCACGGTTTTTATGACATAGTTGAACTCCTATTGAAAAGAGGAGCTGCGGTGAATGATCGTGGTGGCGCTGAATGCAACGGTGTTACCCCTCTCTTGGATGCTGCAACCTGTGGTCACTTTGAAGTCATGGACTTGCTCCTGCAGCACAAGGCTTCTCCTCTCATGAAAAACAACGATGTAAGCGTTCACACGAAAATATTTTTGTTGATGATATTCTTCTTGCTCACATTTAGAAAATTGTTTTTTTTCCCCCTCTTCATTCACAGGGAAGCAGCGTTTTAGACCTTATGTCAGAGTGGAAGATGTATGCTGAGCAAGCAGATGGTCCTCTTGACTCTGATACTCTGGCGAATTACGAATCCATGTACTCAAGGCTTCAGCAAATTCTAGAAAGAGGTATGACCGAATAGGTACTCCAAAACTGGGTGAAGGTCTCTAATTCCGGGTTTGATTTTAAATTGATTACTGCTTGCCATTTCAGCTGGTTATAAATCGTCACAGAAGCTATCTCCTGTCGCACAAGTAAAAGGCAACCCCAACTTGAGGAGAGCAACAAACAGAAATGTTTTGTATGATGATGAAGACGGTTACATCAACGTTAGAATGCCTGGTAATAAATTTTGATAATTCAATATTTTATTAACTCAACTTTGCCAGTTTTGGCGAATGTGGAGTGTATGTATATAGGATTAGTGTGTCGGGAATTTAGATGGGGATGTTAGGTAGAGTGGTGAGTAGTGGTGATGGTGGTGGCAGTGGCGTTCGGTTCGTTGTCTCTCAAGAGCCTCTTCTTCAACCTGCGACCAGCGCTGCTGGGTGCTGGTCCAGCGATGAGTGCCACTTCAGGGTTGTAGTGGGCGGTTGCTCTTGACCGCAAGACCCCATAGCTCCGTCTAATCGTCTCCTGGACTGTCTCGAGCCCCAGGTCGCTGTGAAGTACCTCATTCTTCACAAACCATTTTGATTCCTGAATTCTCATTTTGATTCTGATTTTCTTATTCATTTGTGGTTAGTGCTGATGTTCCTTTTGTTCGTAATCCCACAGCAGTAAATGTCGATGATGGACTCAACTACTCATCAAGATCTATTAGAAGAAATAACCGTAATGGTAATGGAGCGAGTGAATACGAGTCTGCGATGAGAGCCATTCGGTTTCGGAGCCAAGACCATGTGAGTTCAAATGTGACCCCACTTCCACACCAAAGTGAAGATAAATTATTATAATAACCATGTCTCCTATCAATACAGAAGAAGGCCTGAATTGCAAGGGACTGTGCAAATTCAGCTGTTTTGCATTCCCGATTCCATGGTAGTGTTGGCAGTAAAATTGGCCTGTTGGATTTCGTCATATTATCCTGGCTCTTGATTCAGTTTGGAAATATATAGATTCCCTGGATAAGCATTCGACGGTTAACACCGAATCTTCAAAAAATGTGTACATGTTTTGCTGAAATTGTAATTATTACAGTTTATATAAAATATTTATTTGCATTCAACCTGTGGGCAGACATTGTGCACAGCATGGTTCGACAACCAATTTGTAACTTTACGCGTGACAGATAGGGAGCTCTTCTCTAACTATCGAGCCCAAGGTACCTGCCCTCATACCTGCAGATGAAACTGTTGGTGATGATTGGCTGGAGGAGGACATCGTTCGCCCAAACAAGAAGCGGAAAACGAGTGAATTCCTCGGTGAACCCCAACGTCGACGAACAAGTGATGGCAGCCCCAAACCTCAGCGGTCCCCATCACCCCCTCAGACTGAGGTAGAGTAGTTGTTGGTTATACATAGAAAGATTTGAGAATAACCCTGTTAGGGAGGCTATCTTTATTAGTGACAAGTATGTGGAGAAGGCTACCAACTATAGGCTAGTTATCCGACACATTACAAATTTGCCGAACGATTGAGAAATGCCCGCCTCATTGCTCTGAGTGTTATCTAAATGCTGAGACTCTGGAAATCCAGAATCAGCTTTCACCTGTCTTATTCCATTTAGAGCTATCCGTACACTGTTTTGTCATGGTTACTTAAACCCATGTACCCACAGATTCCTTCTTACACAGATTCCTACAATTCAGTTCTGTTGCACTTCACTTCTCCCTACTTGACTCAAGAACATTTTCATATTGAGTTTGTCACACAACACACATTACCCATATCCACATCTTTCATATTCTCGTTTCAGGCACCATTTCCTGATTCATCAAATGAAGATGATGATCAAAGTTCAGTTGGTGGTCTATCTTTGCTCCCTGTCAGCAGTTTACCGGACAAAAATTCACCATCAACCTCAGGATCTTGCAGTAATAAGTAAGTTGTGGCAGCAAGCTGTTGTTTTCTGTGGTTTTTAGTTACTGCTGGTTCTACTCAAATTTGGGTTCCTTCACTTGATTATGGAAAATTATTATGTTTAGATTTACAAGTTGATCAAATCGCTATTACGTTTCATTATCAATGTTTTCAGGCTCAAAGTTATGAATCTTTCACGGAGAAAGGAAATGGTGTTGACTGCCGGTGGTCTCAGCCTGGAGAAGATTGGGAAAACTGACCTGAGTCGTCATAGCAGTGAACCACAACCTGTATCAACCCCTTCATCCATGGTAAAAATCCTGTGTTAGTTCATAGATGAACATCATTCCTTCTCATTATTTACAGGGTGGCCACCGGTCAGGGAAGTCAGGGAAAAAAATGTTGGTCAGGGAAATCGAGTGGTGAGTCAGGGAAAATTACCGCATTTCCGCCATTTTCTTGAGATTTTGAACTGACGCGCCTTATTTCCTGCTCTGCTTGTGTCCAGTCATTTGATAGGTACAGGGAGTGCAACACGAACGCAGCGCACCTAGCGGCACGGAGTAGAAGATGTCATCACTGCCCCATCCGTCCCATCAGCTCCCCCCAGGCCTGTGGGAATTTCTAGGGAATACGAGTGTAAAGTTCGATTATGAACCAGTAGATAGTGTACTTGAACTGTAATTGATGGCGTTCGAATGTTCGTATGGGGCAGGGGCGTTGTGTCTATAAGGCCACTGCCCCGGCACCCAGAAACACTAAGAGTGAAAAAAGCTCCAACCATGTGTTCAGTTGGCATTTGAATTTCCCTCTGTAAACTGCACCTAGCATTTTTCACAACCCTGTCGAGTTCTCTGGCTGTGGATATTCAATATGCGGTTCTGTCGTGTTGGCTCCCTGTAGCTCCCCAGACGGAGCATGTTATCAGAATACAGCAACAGTAATCGATGTCTTGCACGCGAAATCGAAACCTAGGCTTCTGAAACTGACAGGTCTTGGGACCTAGTGTTGCCATGGCAACCGAGAAAAGTGTTCCGTCCGCGCAAGCTCAATCGAGTAAATATGTTGTTTGCCAAGTCCACTTTGGGCCACTTCCCCAGAAGTCAAACTTCGGTTTGGCACACCTCACGTCTTATTAATTTAGAAAAATACTTGTGGACACCGATTTAATTAGTTTATCGAGTCCCCAACAAAGTGGTGACCCCGACGTGATGAAAATTGGTGGAACTGCTTGACAAAATTGAACCACCCAAAACTGTTATGGGATTACGCCGATTTCTAGGACTCTTCAATTTTTACCGCAGGTTTGTACATAGAGCCGCATCCATCACTTCTCCCCTCACTGAGCTCTTCAAAGGCCATACAGGCAAACAGGATTCTGACATCAATTGAACCACAGAGACATCGAATGCATTCCAAAGCTGCAAGGAGGCCCTTAGGAAGTCTCTCTTATTAGCATATCCACGGTCTGACGCACAGTGGTCCGTCATGGTTGACGCTTCTGACACAGCAATTGGGGGCAGCGTGCAACAGCAGGTTGACAACAGCTGGTAGCCCTTAGGTTTCTTCTCTCGCAACCTCAGCCCAGCTGAGAAAGAGTACAGCACATACGACCGTGAGCTTCTTGCGGCCTTTGCAACGGTCAAGTATTTTCGGCACCTCCTCGAAGGTCGGAATTTCATTTTGTTCTCCGACCACAAACCTTTGACTAGTGCGTTTGATCAAAAGTTGGACAAAGCAGCTCCACGCCAAGCCCGGCAATTGGACTATATTGGCCAATTCACGACCAACATTCAGCATATTTCTGGTAAGGATAACGTTGTTGCTAATTATCTCTCCCGCTTGGAAGAAATTGAAGTCCTCGACTACAACAAGCTTGCAGAGGCGCAGCAAGGTGCGGAGTTACCTCCAACCATTGAAGGCTCTACACTTTTGTGGAAACAAGTCAACATGCCGGGGGTAGCATTACCTGTGTATTGTGACGTTTCGACAGGTTTTATCCGCCCTTTTGTGCCTCTCCAATTCCGACGCACAGCATTTGACAGCATCCACAACTTGGCTCATCCAGGGAAAGCTGCTACCCTCAGATCCTTGAAGCAACGTTTTGTCTGGCCCGCCATGGCTAAAGATAGTGCTGAATGGGTCAAAAGTTGCATACCCTGTCAGAAAGGCAAGGTTCACCGGCATACTCGCGGCCCCATGGGTGAGTTCACACCTCCATCCGACCGTTTTGCACATGTTCACTCAGACATAGTTGGTCCACTTCCCCCTTCCAGGGGTTATACATATGCATTGACCCTCATGGATAGGTTTACGAGATGGCCGGAGGTTGTGCCCCTCGAAGATATTCGAGCCCAAACAGTAGCGGAAGCCTTTTGTTTGGGATGGATTAGTCGGTTTGACACACCTCACGTCTTATTAATTTAGAAAAATACTTGTGGATACCGATTTAATTAGTTTATCGAGTCCCCAACAAAGTGGTGACCCCGACGTGATGAAAATTGGTGGAACTGCTTGACAAAATTGAACCACCCAAAACTGTTATGGGATTACGCCGATTTCTAGGACTCTTCAATTTTTACCGCAGGTTTGTACATAGAGCCGCATCCATCACTTCTCCCCTCACTGAGCTCTTAAAGGCCATACAGGCAAACAGGATTCTGACATCAATTGAACCACAGAGACATCGAATGCATTCCAAAGCTGCAAGGAGGCCCTTAGGAAGTCTCTCTTATTAGCATATCCACGGTCTGACGCACAGTGGTCCGTCATGGTTGACGCTTCTGACACAGCCATTGGGGGCAGCGTGCAACAGCAGGTTGACAACAGCTGGTAGCCCTTAGGTTTCTTCTCTCGCAACCTCAGCCCAGCTGAGAAAGAGTACAGCACATACGACCGTGAGCTTCTTGCGGCCTTTGCAACGGTCAAGTATTTTCGGCACCCCCTCGAAGGTCGGAATTTCATTTTGTTCACCGACCACAAACCTTTGACTAGCGCGTTTGATCAAAAGTTGGACAAAGCAGCTCCACGCCAAATCCGACAATTGGACTATATTGGCCAATTCACGACCAACATTCAGCATATTTCTGGTAAGGATAACGTTGTTGCTGATTATCTCTCCCGCTTGGAAGAAATTGAAGTCCTCGACTACAACAAGCTTGCAGAGGCGCAGCAAGGTGCGGAGTTACCTCCAACCATTGAAGGCTCTACACTTTTGTGGAAACAAGTCAACATGCCGGGGGTAGCATTACCTGTGTATTGTGACGTTTCGACAGGTTTTATCCGCCCTTTTGTGCCTCTCCAATTCCGACGCACAGCATTTGACAGCATCCACAACTTGGCTCATCCAGGGAAAGCTGCTACTCTCAGATCCTTGAAGCAACGTTTCGTCTGGCCCGCCATGGCTAAAGATAGTGCTGAATGGGTCAAAAGTTGCATACCCTGTCAGAAAGGCAAGGTTCACCGGCATACTCGCGGCCCCATGGGTGAGTTCACACCTCCATCCGACCGTTTTGCACATGTTCACTCAGACATAGTTGGTCCACTTCCCCCTTCCAGGGGTTATACATATGCATTGACCCTCATGGATAGGTTTACGAGATGGCCGGAGGTTGTGCCCCTCGAAGATATTCGAGCCCAAACAGTAGCGGAAGCCTTTTGTTTGGGATGGATTAGTCGGTTTGACACACCTCACGTCTTATTAATTTAGAAAAATACTTGTGGATACCGATTTAATTAGTTTATCGAGTCCCCAACAAAGTGGTGACCCCGACGTGATGAAAATTGGTGGAACTGCTTGACAAAATTGAACCACCCAAAACTGTTATGGGATTACGCCGATTTCTAGGACTCTTCAATTTTTACCGCAGGTTTGTACATAGAGCCGCATCCATCACTTCTCCCCTCACTGAGCTCTTAAAGGCCATACAGGCAAACAGGATTCTGACATCAATTGAACCACAGAGACATCGAATGCATTCCAAAGCTGCAAGGAGGCCCTTAGGAAGTCTCTCTTATTAGCATATCCACGGTCTGACGCACAGTGGTCCGTCATGGTTGACGCTTCTGACACAGCCATTGGGGGCAGCGTGCAACAGCAGGTTGACAACAGCTGGTAGCCCTTAGGTTTCTTCTCTCGCAACCTCAGCCCAGCTGAGAAAGAGTACAGCACATACGACCGTGAGCTTCTTGCGGCCTTTGCAACGGTCAAGTATTTTCGGCACCCCCTCGAAGGTCGGAATTTCATTTTGTTCACCGACCACAAACCTTTGACTAGCGCGTTTGATCAAAAGTTGGACAAAGCAGCTCCACGCCAAATCCGACAATTGGACTATATTGGCCAATTCACGACCAACATTCAGCATATTTCTGGTAAGGATAACGTTGTTGCTGATTATCTCTCCCGCTTGGAAGAAATTGAAGTCCTCGACTACAACAAGCTTGCAGAGGCGCAGCAAGGTGCGGAGTTACCTCCAACCATTGAAGGCTCTACACTTTTGTGGAAACAAGTCAACATGCCGGGGGTAGCATTACCTGTGTATTGTGACGTTTCGACAGGTTTTATCCGCCCTTTTGTGCCTCTCCAATTCCGACGCACAGCATTTGACAGCATCCACAACTTGGCTCATCCAGGGAAAGCTGCTACTCTCAGATCCTTGAAGCAACGTTTCGTCTGGCCCGCCATGGCTAAAGATAGTGCTGAATGGGTCAAAAGTTGCATACCCTGTCAGAAAGGCAAGGTTCACCGGCATACTCGCGGCCCCATGGGTGAGTTCACACCTCCATCCGACCGTTTTGCACATGTTCACTCAGACATAGTTGGTCCACTTCCCCCTTCCAGGGGTTATACATATGCATTGACCCTCATGGATAGGTTTACGAGATGGCCGGAGGTTGTGCCCATCGAAGATATTCGAGCCCAAACTGTAGCGGAAGCCTTTTGTTTGGGATGGATTAGTCGGTTTGGCACACCTCAGAAAATTACGACCGATCGAGGGTGGCAGTTTGAGTGCTCCCTTTTCGCAGAGCTTAACAAACAGCTTGGCATAACTCATTATTTTACCGCTGCGTACAACCCAAAGGCAAACGGCCTGATCGAGCGATTTCACAGGCAGCTCAAGTCAGCCATTCGATGCCATGAGACGGAGAGATGGGTGGACGAGCTCCCTCTAATCCTGCTGGGAATTCGTGTCGCTCTTAAGGAGGATTTAGGATGCAGTTCTGCCGAGCTAGTTTATGGTACCACGCTTAGGCTACCTGGTGATTTTGTTGAGGCAACGCCAACACCATGTGCGGCCACTCCCGAGTTTCTCATTGCACTGGAGACGGCGATGGACAAGTTGAAAGCACAACCTGCAGCTCGTCACTCTCCACGTGCCATGTTCGTACATCCCGATCTCCATGTATACAGCCACGTATTTGTGCGAGACGATGCAAAGCGTCATACCTTGCAGCCACCGTACCATGGTCCGCATGCTGTGGTGAAATGTGGGGTGACGACGTTTGTCATCCGGGTCAAAGGGTGAGAAGTGCCAGTGTCATTAGACCGGTTAAAACCAGCCTTTCTGCACCGTGAGATAGAGGACTGGGAAACCGAGCAACCCTCGTTTTCACACCTCATACCGAGCCACGACCAACGGTAGACACCCAGCTGGACCCTTCACCAGAAGTACGCCAACCACCCCTGCCACCAGGTCCCAGCGTCCCTGGGGCGCCTCAGCAACCTTGGATAGCTCGGCCGAAGACAACATCCTGCGGGCGCCAAGTCCGCCTTCCAGTGCGATTCCAGGACCCCCAAGTCTTATATTGAGGAGGGGGGTATTTGTGGCCCCACTCTAATTGTTGTTGCTCGTTACTACGAGTAACGTCCAGTTATTTCCATCGAATGGCAGGTGTTAATAAACCAGTTCAGTTTTGATGTTCGAACGATTCACGTCTTATTAATTTAGAAAAATACTTGTGGACACCGATTTAATTAGTTTATCGAGTCCCCAACAAGATCAACAATTTCCCTTAACAAATTATTTGTTTCTTTTTGCCATTTTAGCTACAGTTTTTCGTTGTTAGAATTATTTTAGCAGCATTTAACACGTGAGTTAGGTACTAAGCTACAGAGGGTCTGTGATCTATATAGAAGGGTTTTGTATACCGAGAGCTGCGATCTGTAACAGAAGGGTGTTCTATTATACAAAACCGTTGTGTAGGGATTTGCAACGTGTTTTTTTTTTTTTTTTTTTTTTGCTGACGCTTGGTAGTCCGCTTTGCTGTACGCTGGTTGGCGTTTCTTGTGCCTCGATCGCGCCTCTAAACCAGAAATTTATTTAGGTTAACACATTAATAAATTAATACATGAATCCTTCAGTGTAATAATATTTAGTCAACTTGCCCGATTATTTACTTTTTAGACATTTAAATTTGACAGGGAATATGCTAAAATTCAAGCAGGGAAATGGGAGAAAAAGTGGAAGAGTCGGGTTTCAAAAATCTCGAAAAGTCAGGGAAATCGACAAAAAGGTCGGGGAGAAGTCAGGGAAAATGAAAATCCTGATCGAGTGGCCACCTTGATTTAGGACTCAACTCCTCATCTTTTCTGTTGACAGGTATGCATCAGAATTCTAATCGAAGGTAAACTTCTCCTTGTACCTGTTCCCTCTCAAAATGACAATCTCAACATGGAATGGCTTGCTGTTGAGACTGCTAAACGCTACAAATGGTACTTAACTATTACAAGTTGAAAACTTATATTAATTGGTTACATAACGCTTTGTAGCATGCCTTAAACTTGAAAGATGGTGGTCTGGTAACGCCATAATATAAAATCCTATTCCTGTTGATTTTATTAGTTATTTTATTGGAGTACGATATAAATACGAAATAAACTCCCAAAGAGCACCAACAAGTTTACAACCTTCAGAATTCGCGTCACTTCTATTCCCTGTATACGTTCTGCTGATTTCAAGTTATATCAACGAGATTTGGAGTGGTTTTGAGGATTGTCATTGTTCCTAGGTTCTTACACAGCGTTCTGAAAGAGAGCTACTGAACTATTATTGTGGTGGAGGATGAATAGAACAATAGAAATAGATGAATAGAACAGTAGTGTAAGGTGAATAGAACTTATTGTGGTGGAGGATGAATAGAACAATGGTACCTACTCATTATTTATTGTTCTATTATCCTTTTTTTATAAACATTAATTAATTGTATTAAAATATATTGAATTATAACAACTAATAATTCCGCAGTGCCTTGTACATGAGGCAAGTTATCTACCCCAGGAAGAGCTTATTACAATTACTATACCCGTATCTTGATTTATTCATACAAAATCTTGTTAATTTCAGTGAAATCATTTAGGCTGTACTTTTCAGTTGAGTAAACTGGAAATTCGTAATAATGAGCCGAAAACTACGGGACACTTCAGTACGGGAACTACCTTAGTGACAATGCAGTTACTCCAGAAGTAGCCATGAGATATTAGTAAGGTTCTCAATAATAATTCGATTTATTCACCCAACAACATGATTCATTTTAATCATTATTAAAAGTGATAGTCCATTGTAATAATTAAAAAAATATTGAAAATTACAAATAAATCCCTTTTAACAGACCCAGAATTGTGGGAGCCAGGAGATACCAGAGCACTCTTGCAAATTCTGAGGGCCGTTTGAAAGAAACCAGCTCAGCTGTTTTGTTAATATGAGAGTTAGTGGCCTAGTTTGTATAGGATCAACAGTTGGCTATATTTCTTCATCTGTCAGGGTTTTTTTATCCATAGAGTTGGAATGTATTCCGGAGTGGGGGAGCTCGGCTAAGTTGGGTGTAATCTGTTGTCAAGATGCTACGAACGGTTCCTTAACTCTTGTAACTCGTTGAATTGTCACTTCGAGTCACACCTATTCTAACCCGCAACTCCCTTTGCCCCAAAACTTTTGGTTGCACATGAAGGGCAGGGTGACCCAGTGTGGGGTGGATGCCCTTTCCATCACACCATGGTTCTTCCTCCATGTAGTTATATCTGACCTGTTATTGAAGCCTATGAAACAATTACGCTTTCTTTCAGCTTGGAAGGAGTGGAACCAAACCTCCGACTTCTCACCTCAGATGGCGCTATTCTTCTCAACTCAGATCCTGTCTCTCTCATTCTTTCTATGGGAGAATTACAAGGACAAGTTCTCTCATGGAACCTCCCATCTTTGGTTGGGTCTTACGAAGAAATGTGTTACAACAACAACCTGAGTGAGACCTTTTCCACATTATTAGGACTGAAATACCAGTATTGCTCTACACTGACGATTTGGTTTTGTTGTCCTTATCCAAGCAAGACGTACAGCTTTAATTAAATCTCTTACATGAATATTGTGAATTAAACAGCCTCATAGTGAAAAGAATAAATCAGAAGTTATGGTATTTGCAAGAGAAGGGAAACTTCCAGCAGCAGGCATTTGGTTTACATACATGGGAGTTGAGATAGAGATCGTGAAAGAATATATTTATTTAGGAATCCCATTTACTAAAAAGAGCTGTCTTCAGAAGTTCTGCCCTGTTAGCAACACAAAAAGGTGGCTGTACAGGGGCGAATTTGAGGAACATTCTACCCAATTCCAAATGCTCCGATTGGAGCATACCTGTAAGTTGTATGAAGCAATGGTTTCTTCTGTTTTGTTGTACGGCGCCGAGATATGGGCAGTAAGGTACGAGGAAGTTTTGGAAAAGTCCCAATGCATAGTTCTTCAAATCCATAGGTACTTCATTTATCTAGACGGACACCAGGGTATATTGTAAGGAATGAAGCCCAAGTGGACAGCATGAGTAGCCGAATCCTGGAGAGGGTCCTAAATTGGTGGGTGTGTTTGCTGATCCCGAGACTATTATGACAGCTTGGTTCAATCGTTGACCGCATCCTCGCAAGACCCAAAATATAATTGGCCTCTCCAGATGAAAGGACTTTTACAGTCTTTGGAATTTGATGACGTGTGGCTTATCAATATGCAAAAGTAATTTCAAACAATCTGAACAAAAAAATTGAGGCCAATGATAGGAAAGAGGAAAGCTCTGATACTTCAAAAATTAAAAACTCATACTCAATTTTGGTTTATTATTTTCAATAATGAACCTTTGAAATCGAGCATGAAAAAGAAGAACCCCCCCCCCCCCCCCCCAAAGTGATATGGTAATCGTTTCAAGGAACACAGAATTCAAAAATGGAATTAAACATTTCTCTCCGTAGGCCGTACTTCTCACTTTGTTACCGTGAACCAAAAATAATGAAATTTGGTTCGTAGGTCCTATTTGGGGTATAGTTTCTCCGCGAAGCTTGGCGTTACTGTCAGTCATCCCTAAGGTTTGAAAAATAGGGGATGCAATTTCCTGAACGCCGTAGCTCGAAAACTTTCAATAAAGTAACTTTCAAAAACTACGCTTTTTTTACGTTTTTAAATTGATCTTGAACCAAAGAATTTTTTGAGACCACCCGGTGCATGGTACGTCCAGCTATTCTTTTGCACCGAAAGCTTCGTCAACATGAAAGTGATGAATCCGGCCCAGATTTAGATCCAGCATCATTGCTAGGGAACACCTCATTATAATCACAGATGGCTGAGGTAGTTGTTCGTTGATGTTATTTCATTTGAAGAATGATGGCTCTTTTGGATTTTGTCGATAGGTACTTTTGCAACTTGAACAAACGTTATGCTTCATGAATAACAACAAAAATAATTAATGATTGAATGTTTGAATCCCGCGCATTTTTATGAAACTGTTCCCGGGGCTGACTCCAGTACTCATTTAAGATTTTCCTGGGGGGAGCACGAGGATTGGTATTGACAATAGAAACCAGCGATCTACGCAGAAGGGGCATCTATCTATACAGGTAAATAATAAACCACTGTGTAACAATTAGCAGCCTGTGATAATTAGCAGGGTCTCCATGTCCCCACAGTCAGGTCATATTCAGAGGAAACTGGCAGTGTGTCAATTAAGAACAATGAAAAAATACTACATCTATTTTTATATTAAGGGATTTGTAATATAGAAGATCTGAACCATTTGTCAGCCCACACGAATTCATATTACTGTCACACACGAACGACATTTAAAAATAGATGCAACCCACAATATATCCCCAGAAAATATCGCTGAATATTTAAATGAATAAATAAATAAATACCACCAATTCGAGTAGCTTCCTCACTTGAATCACATGAACGTATAGAATAGTTGGTCTTGCGCATGCGCAGAAGAAAGTTACGTTACGATTTCAATGATTTTGATGCGGGACCCATCTGCGATCCAACCCGCATATACCCTCAAAATTTCTACGACTATTTTTCGCTTAGAAGTTACAAGGAAGTGGTAATTTCATGTTCAGGCATGCGCAGACGAAAGTTACAGTACGATTCCAACGAAATTCATATGGAACTATCAAAGATTATTCCTGGTCGACCCTCCAAGTTTGAACTCATTTCAACGATATATTAACACAGAATGTGTTTTAGCCATGGACTAACTAGCCAAAAAACGTAACGAAATCTGGGACGCTGTTATGAAAAATTTCTAATGATTTTCACGTACAACCGATTCGTTGCTACGGAACTTTAACTTCGCCAGTTATCATCGTACAAAAATCGTTCACCACTCGTTGGATAGCTCTCGATTTACCTAACCATATTACGTTAACCAATGCGGAGTGCGTGGCCGACAAGCTGCGGTATGAGCGTCATTGTTTAAATAATAATTGTTTACACACAGGTGATCATTCTCAATAATTTATATTGTGAACACGATTGCAAGCTTTATATAAGTCCTACCGATGATACGGAACTAAGGATCGTGTAACCTGGTGTAACCTATGAGCAGTCAATATATCAGTCGAAAAAGGTTTATGTGAAATGCGTGAGCTAAAACACATTCTGTGTTTCTATAATTTCGTCCGAAGTATGTAAATAGAGGTAACCGGGGTTCCAAGGGGGCTTGCCCCCTGGCGAGGCGCGGAGCGCCGAGTTTTTGTTACAATTTTTTCACGTTAGCGCATACCTACCCAGACGAGTTAGTGCACTTTTTCAATGATCTTGGTACGGGACCATCTGTGGCCCAACCCTCACCTACGCTCAAAATTTCAGCCCATTTCGACCATTATTTCGGGTAGTTATGGGCATTTCAAGGAATTGACCACAGACAGACAGACACGGAACCAAAAATGTTCCTTGATGTCTGAAACGCAGAATGTTAGCGGATATTTTCATTTTGGAGGACATAATTTTTTTTTTTTTTACTCAGTCACGAGTACGACCTTCTAGTGGTGAGGAAGGAAAAAGAATTTTTATGCGGGAACTAGGTAATAAAATGTTGGGTATATTATTTGTAGCAAGTTTACAGTGTTTAGTCAATAGTTTTGACAATATAATTGAAAAAATTATTTAAAAAAATTGATTAACTCTATCAGTTAATAAAATCATAACACTAATGTTACCTACTTATTGTTAGTGTTAATTATTAAGTAGTCTAATGTAGATTTAAAAAATAAAATTATTAAGCGGTCCACCACCAAATACAGTATTCTATCTATCCACGGGAGAATTAGAAGGATAAGTTCTCTCATGGAACCTCCCATCTTTGGTTGGGTCTTTAGAAGAAATAATGTGTTACTACAACAATCTATGTGAAACCTTTTCCACGTTACTGATACAATTCCATGGCCTTTCCAAATCGGGATCAGTCTCGTTGACGTTGAATTCATTTGGCGAGCACCCTACTTACTTTTTTATTTTTAGCTCAAGACAGTTCCGTCGTAGCAATATTCGAAGCCTGCCCAGCAACCAGCGCAGCTGATTTCAGCGATGCCTACCTGAACCCCAGACATCTGATGTGCGCCTTGAAAATTCTTTCCCGCCATCATCCCCTGCAATGCCTCACTCTCTCTGGCAACAATATTACTGATAGAAATCTGAAGGTATGTCCGTGATTCAGGCTAGAAATAGAAATTTAACGTTGAATTTCGAGGGTGTCACTCCATCACCACATTACTTCATTTTGGTTAGTTTTCAGGAGAGCCAAAAAACCAGTTCCCAATGTTTTGCTGTTCTCCTACATTACCAACTCCACTTATTTTTTGCTGTTGACGTTCCTAATACCTATCTCCACCATCTGAGGAACACATTTTCCTAAAAAGTTCACTTTTGAAAAAATCTTGACGTTATGTGGTAATGGCGTAACAGTGGTGATGTTATGCGGTGATGACTGTGACGTTATGTGGTGATGACTATTAGAAATCCTCCTATCTGGAAAAATCGGGCTATTGAAAAAAATAATAATAATTTTTTGTTTTGGCTCATCACACATTCTTAATCATCCGTTATGCTGGAAAAGTGAATGCCAAGAACTGACGTAACACGCTAACTATATACTAAATGTTGAAAAATGATGAAAAAACTAGTAAGAAATGATAATATAAGTTATCTTTTATAACATGTACATTTTCGACAATTTTCGTAATACTTTTCGGGAGAAAATTTTGCCAGCCAGTCTTAGTTACATTTCTCTCTCTAACAGTCTTAATTACTTTTCTTCCTCTTACTCATACAGTCGACGTTTTCCTTGGACTCATTTTTTTGCCTTCCTTCTCGTTGCTTCTCTTTGGCTGTGCTCAGCATGAGGTAGATTGTCATAAAACCCATGTGTGTCTTTTGGTAAAATGGGTTTTAAGCTAGCTAGATCTCTATATTTATCCAAGGGAATTTGAAGGGGTGACTTAAAAACCGAAGGAAAACTGTGGCAGGATCGATTTGTTTTTTAGGGCGTTGGGGCAATTCATCAGCCAACTCGTCCGACTCCAAATTCGAATTTTTCCGATTCAAAACCATCCCCATTTTTTGTCCTAGTCTGAAGCAAAACTAGAGGGCCTGCTGACCTTGTGCTCACGCAGAATTCCCCCGCTGTGTCGTGTCGCAGCTGCACCATGAACTATACAACAAATTTTGAGGACCTAACAAGCTGATATACCCGAAATGGCCCAGAGCGCAGACAGACAGACAGTGAAAGTAGAGGGCTCACTGCATTCGTCAGTTGTGATAAAACTCCATAGTCCAAAGATGTACACCTCCTGCTTCAACTAACTTGACGCTTTATCACTCCACAATGTCATAAATCTTGACGATCCATCTCTACATAACGTCAGTTTACATTCAAACACCCTTGTAAATTTACAGAAATGTCCGTTATGCACTCAATGAAAGTGTAAAGAAAATATACTAGTTCAACGAAAGAAACCAGAAAAAAGTCGAAATAGCACAATAAACCATGAGAAACTCAGATGGAAACTCCAACTCTGCTTCACTGGCACAGGCTCAGAGGAAAACACGTTGTCTTGCTGACGTTATGTGGTGAATATGACATACTGACGTTGCTTAGTGATGACTTCAATAGGATTTACTTGCTCCCTAGTGATTTTTGGTGCAACATACGTAGTTACTTCCGTGAGCCACTTGAGAGGACATCTAGTACAATAAAAACTACATTTCCGCCAAACATGACGTTGTGGTGATGGAATGACACCCTCGATTTGTCAAATTTCAGTAATAATGGCTATCTATTGTGAGGAATTCATGAATAATTCAAAATCTGAACGAGTAATTTAACTAAGCTTGTCTGTGGAATTTTCTTGGATGATTTTTCTCCCTTCTAAAAGTCGCTTTAACAATTACGAGCTTTGGTTTTCATTGCATGGATTTAGTTTCATAGGTACTCGATTAGTGTATTCTCAATACTTCCAACTTTAGGAATAGAACTGAGGAGAACTACTGTGTAATTACTGACTCCTGTCGGCAAAACAAATTTACAGGAGCTGTCTGAGAATCTTGTGAAGCTGCCCCAACTCCGCTCTCTCGATTTGAGCAGCACCAACATAACCAGTGAAGGACTCACCATTCTCTCACAAGAAGTCATCGAACACAGAGGCCTTCAGGTGAGTTTTGACTTCAAGATGATGTTGTATTGTAGAGTTCAGATTCCCCCTTTCAGATTCCAACTTTGCTGCAATGCTCTTCAACGGAATTTGTTTGTTCACAGCGGTTGCAGACTTTGAATTTGGGATTTAACCCTCTAGGCGACTGTCTCAAACCTCTTGGTGAACTCGTAAACCATCTGCCCACCCTGACAACTCTCATCATCCCCTCTGTCGATCTTGCAAATCAGTATTTCCGAGCTCACTTGGACTTCACTCTGGGTATGTTAGTTTGAATTTGCAAATTGTACTCAAGCTGTTTTCTATGTTATGATGGTTTCCTCGGCCTGGAGGTAGTCACTGTTGGCAGCGAATTCCATAAAAAAAGTCATCCGTTTCCAAAATTAATTTTTGTCACCAGATTTTGTTGGAGGGATTGTTAAAAAACTTGTTTAGACGCAATTTCTTGATTTATGGATTCTGTAATAAAATGAATTATTAAAGTAAACTATTTGCAGTTTGCTGTTGTACCACACTTCAGCTGTTTTTACAATATTAGTCTTTTCAGTGACATTGTTCTGTTAATCTCCATGTCCCCTCTATTCTCTTGGTAGCTGAGGCTACCTAGCTTAGATATTACAAGCTTTTATATTATTTTAATCCATTCAGTATCCCCATATACAAGTTATAATTATAAATATTTTGCTTATGCTGTATATTAGATAGCAGTTGACCTTTACATTTATCGGGAGAACAATGACTGTTACAGCAGGAGAGTTTTTCACCATACAGTTTTTATAATTTATGGGAATCAATTAATTCAGTGCAATCGAACCCTGTCCAATTGTCTTATGTCGGTAGATACGTTGGAGACAATCAATGTTAGTTACAACGACATTGGAACTGAAGGAGTGATTGATGTATTGGGTCGGCTGAACCCGCGCTGTATCCAAGATCTGGTTTTATCACACACAGGTGGCAAGGCAATTCGAGACGTCGGCCTATATCTTCAAATGAACGCTCCACCATCACTCAGGTACATTTTTTGTAAATTATTGCTTCACGGTTCTTTACAAAATACTGATTCCTCATTTGGACAGCTCGTCGTCAAAAGTTACAATACCTGTTCAAGTAGAAAGATGGAAATGAAGTTGATTGATTGAGGAATTTATTTAGTTCTAAAAATAATTTGCAGATCGCTCGACCTTTCGTACTGTCCAGCCACGGAAGATGATATGCGAGAGTTCATCCAGTAAGTTTCTTCATTCTTTGACCCTCTTGAAGAATTTCATTATTGTCTACATATCATTTGGCAGTGAAAAAATTCATATAAAATGGGGTGGATAAATATCAGGAAACAAACAACCGGCTACTTGCACCAAACAACTGATGTTGGCTAAGAATTCCTCTGTTCTCCGATTCATAATTTATTGTTTAGGCCTTTGTTCCAAAACAATGTTGATAGTGGCGCGTGCTGCCACCTACTCAGCTGCCAAGGCCCCCACCAGTTAAGAGTCCTCACTCTCCTTCCAGCCGACATCACATTGTTTCAGCTCCCCTCTAGCCTCTGTACAATTCAATTCAAATTGAACCAGTTAAAACTGTGCCTAATGATATGCTGTGCCTTGTTGACATCAACGCAGTAGTGAAATAAAATAATTGATTTATCCTATTATTTCTTATCCGTAAACCGTTCGGCGTAAGACTTTAACGCCGTGTCCTACGTGGACGACCAAAAAGTGAGAGCGAGCGCTCACGGAGCTAGTGTCCACAGTAGGCGTCTAGTAGAATCCTCCCGAGTTGGTGAACTTTTGTGTTGAAGGCGTAATCTTGTTTAATTTATGCGTTGTTTCGTGATTTAAGTTCGTGATTAAACATGAGTGAGGTCTGCATTTTCAGTAGTGCAGCCATTTTGCTCTACTTAGCGAAAAAAAAATAAATCAAGACGGAAGCCAGTCTCCTCAATATATACAATGGGGGGAAAATGTGGTGAATTCCACCATTTGTTCCCGCAACTCAGGAAGGATGGTGCGGCATATTTTGCTCACTCCAGGATGACTGTTTCAACTTTTAATGCCATAATGCACATTCGGCATTATGGCATCGAAATTCCGTGTTTTATTGAGGCCGATAGAGACTAGCGTTGAAAATGCTGTACGAATTGTTAAAGCAATTGCTTTGCTACACAACGTAATAATAGATCAAGAAGGTGTACCAGCAGAGGACGCCGATGAATTCAGAAACAACCCTTTTTCTCAGACAAGCAACAATTTACAGAATTTTCAACCCTCCCGCAATAATAATAGGTGCTCTGCTTCTGCGATTCAAGTTAGAAAAGTATTTAGTCAATATTTCCTGCAAAGAGATGCAAATTATACCTAGCAGACTGCGTAGCATGCAATCTGTTTATGCAAACAATGTTTACTTATGTGTTGTAAACAGAGTTTACATTATTGATGATCTATTTTTTCTATTTACCTAATTACTAATAGTTAGGTAGGTACTCGCAACACTAATGTTTTTACCAAGTTACCTGCTTATTACAATAATTAAAAGTTAATAATAAAATGTAGTATTTACTTACTTGACAAGTTCATTTCAGTCGAGACCTCTTCCCACGCCGCTTCTACTAAAAACCTATTCTTGTACTGCTTACTTTTCTTGTTCCAAAGCGCTTCCCTTTTTTTGGATTTCGCTAATTAATAGCTCACTACTGATGCCAGCCATTTTCCGGGAATAAATGAGAGAAACACTGGCAAAAAAAAGTAAACACGGGCCAAACACAGCCGGGCGACCAAGCGTGGCGCGACCAAAATCAAACTGGTTTGAAAATCAAGCCCAATCGAACGAGTGCACGCCGAGTCGTGGCGTCGGGCGGCGGCACGTAGGACACACCGGTTTAACCTAGTTTGAAATCAGCTGGTCGCTCGCTTTGGTCGTCCACGTAGGACAAGGCATTAGAATGGTCTAACTGCGCTCGAAAAGTAGGTTGTTTTGATTTTGAGGCCTCGTATCAAGCCTCGATGAAGTTCAGTTTGCGTCGACGTGTTGGTTGGAGAAGGTGTCCGCTGTGATTTTGTTAAGCTTCCCCTCCTCATTTATAGAATAATTTGATATGAAAACCTATAATTTTTACTAGTTTAAGCTTTTAACTTGTTCTATATAGCTTTCCCTAGGTGTTCACCTTCAATATTACCTCAAATAATTGTTTTGTGAATAAAATAGGGGTGCCGACTATTGATTCCCAAAATTGAGTTTTCAATAGTCGGCAGAGGGGAGTATTGATGACGGTATTATCGGTTTTCGTTTGGGCAGCCCCTAATGTTAGTTTTCAGCACTGCCGGGTACTGGTACTGGTATATTCGGCATGCCCATTAATGGTTTTCATCTCAGCATCGTTCTTTTCTATTTTGCAAATTAAGGGATGATTTTAGTTTAAAAAGGGATGATTTTGATTTATTATTTTGCTCAGGCTTGATGAGCAGGGTGGTAAGGTCTATGGGTTTTTTGTGGAGTTGAAATCCACGTTCAATGCCGTTGACCATCTCCACTTGTTTTTCAAACTCTCTGCGATTGGTGTGTCCATCAGGTTCCTGGCGATTCTGAGGAATTTGTATGAGGGCATGATTTCAACTGTATGGACGTCTAATGGAAGGACGGAGTATTTCACAGTAGAATCAGGGGTTAAACAAGGGTGTCCAATAAGCCCAATATTATTTGCCATATTTGTAAATGATCTCGTCAGTGAGCTAGTCCACGGTGTTTAGTGTTGGCGGCGTCACAGTAAAGATATTATTATATACTGACGATTTGGTGATCATTACAGATGATCCAGCAAAAATGCAAGAACAGCAACTATCAGCACCTACTTCAAAACGTGGGGTCAGAAAGTCAATCTAGCCAAATCCAAGATCATGATTTTTCAGAATGGTGGCAGAAGACGGAGGACTGAGAGATGGACATTTGAGGGCGACGACGTGGAGATAGTTTCGGCCTATAAATATCTAGGAGTGCTCCTTACACCCCGGCTATCCTTCGCTCAGCACGTCAGACAAAAGGCTGTATCGTCTAAGCTCGCACTCAATAACGTGTGGGGGTTGTTCAGCGATCCATCAATCCCAACTAAGTCAAAAATGCATGTTTTCCACGCGGCTGTACGGACAGTCCTCGCATACGCTGCTCCGATTTGGGGATTACATGAGTTTAAAGTGGCGGAAGGGGTGCAGAACATGTTTATACGCAAGCTCTTTCGTTTACCAGGCTTTGCCCCGAACTACATTTTACTTCTTGAAACAGAACTTGACCCCGATATCTGTGTACACTGCAGCTACATCAGAATTACATCGTGAAAGTAGTGGATTTGTCTGACTCGCATCTGCCCTAAGCGGTGGCAAGGGAGTTGATAGGGAGAAACATGGACTGGGTGAGGCATTGGAAGGACAGATCTGAGAAATACGGTCTTACTTGCAACTTGGCATCCATGGACGGCAGGACTCTCAAATTCGGACCAACTACTGGTCAAGTATAGAGATGAATGACGGCACACTGTTATTCAGAGGGTGAATGCGTCAGAAAATTTCATGCTGTACCGCGAACTGTACCCTCAAATTAAATCGGCCAGCCTGGTGAAGGAGAACACTATTGACGCTTATGTTGGAAGATGGATGTTCAAACTCAGAGGTGAGCTTCTTCACTTAAACGCCAAACCGTACGAAACGAGCCGAAATGAAGAATGCTCCATGTGTAACAGGCATGAACTGGAGGACACGTTCCATTTTCTTTGTAAGTGCCCTGTGCTCTCGGAATTCCGAATGATGGCATTCAATCGGGCAAGTCTGGATTGGGATGAGGCAGTTCGGGTCCTTGATGGTGAAGGATGGCCACAAGCTGTCCTGTTCTGCAAGCTAGCTTGGCGGTACAAAGCGATGATGTAAGGGAATTCAATTTTTGAATCGCTTCATAAATTCGTAGATTAATAAATCCCTTTAGTAGCCTTGCTGAAGACCCTAAGGCGAACTTTTGCGTCAAGTCGTAGGTGGGTTATTATTATTATATATTTTACTTTTATTTTTTATAGGCTTCAATAATGTGTGACAATACTAACGCCAACACTTGCGACAGACGGTTGGAAAAATCAAGTCGTATTGTTAATTTTTCCAAATAAGAGCGTATTATTTTGTATTTTGAACAATAAACTTTTTACTTTTTCTTCTCCTTCTTCTTCTTCTTCTAGTCGGCAGAGGGGGGGGGGGGGGGGGTATTGATTACGGTATTATCGGTTTTGGTTTGGGCACCCCCTGATTTTAGCAGCACTGCCGGGTACTGGTACTGGTATATTCGGCAAGCCCATTAATGGTTTTCATCTCAGCGTCGTTCTTTACTGTTTATTATTTTGTACAGAATACCCCTTTTATTGCATTTTCGGATTCTGCGTACCTTGAAATGGAAACCATCAAATTTTGAGGGGGGCTAAAAAATTGCTTTTTCATGCTCGATTCCAAAGGTTTATTATGTTACAGATCACAGCTCTCCGTATAGATAACCCTTTATATAATATATTATGTACTACTCTACATATTATGTAGATCACAGACCCTTCGTGGGTTAGTAGGTACCTAACCCCGTACTCGTTACTACGTACCTACCTGAATCGCGAGTTAAATATTGCTAAAATAATTCTGTCTATGACAAACAGTACCTAAAATGGCAAAAATAAACGCAAATAATGAAGTTCTGAAGGGAAATTGTTGATGTGGAGTGAAAAAAGTTGCAAACATACCTTCCAAAAACTCCAGCCCCTTCTAGGTAGATGGTATAATGAAGTTGTGTAATAATTTACCATAGTGTAATTATTTACCCATCACTAATACTTCAACGTTTGTTCAAGTTTCACTACCTATCAATAAACTCTAAAGGAACAGAACAGAACAACCAACTCGACTTCATACAGCCATCCGTGATTATAATCAGGTGCTCCCTAGCGATGATGATCTCGGCCAATTCCCGATTGTTAGCGCGTCCCTAGTGATGATATTTGGGCTAAATCTAGGTATACGATTTCATTCACCATCCTGTTGAAAATGCCTATCGGTGCCAAATTCTGGGCCTTACTGTGAACTAACGGCTGGACGTACAATGCCCCGGGTGGTCTTAAAGAACTCCCAAGTTCAAGAACTATTTAAAACCGTAAAAAAATTCGAGATAACGGCGTCCTGGAGATTTCAACCCCTATTTTTCACCCCTTAGGGATGACTTACATTAACGCCGAGCTTCGAGGACCAACTAGATACCAAATGGGACCTATAAACCGAATTTCGTCACGTTTGGCTCATGGTAACTAAGAGAAGTGCGAAAGACGGTGGACGGACAGAAATTTTTTATTGCATTTTCGGATTCTACATACCTTGAAACGGAAACCATCAAATTTGGGGGGGTGGTTAAACTTTATTTTTCATGCTCAATTCCAAAGGTTCATTATTGAAAATAATAAACCAAAAATTTCTGTCCGTACACCGTACTTCGCACTTTTTTTAGTTACTATGAACCAAAATTAACGAAATTTGGTGTGCAGGTCCCGTTTGGGGTCTAGTTGGTTCTGGGAGGATCACGACATAGGTCCACCTAGATTGAGGAAGGTAATAAACAGTAGGTGCAGAAATACAAGGCTTTGCTGAAGGCAAAACCAGTAGAGAGGAGCTGAAGGCACAGAGACAGATTGCTGAGGGCGAGGTTAGTATAAAAAGAGATTAAAATTCAGATGACGTGATGAGTTCGAAGGTGTAGCGGAGGTTGATGTGGCGAGGCTGGCGAAGTGTGTCGCAGCAGGGCCGAGAGACGTGTCCTACAGAACAGAGGAGGAACGCGGTCTGCAGCACAGTCTCAAGACCCCGCTGTGATGCAGCGGAGCGGGGCAATAGGCTGGGGCCACCAGGAATGTCGCAAGATTCCGCCACTCGTGTCGTCCGGGCCGATGAGCTTTCCTTGCTGCGTGTACAGGGGATATCCCCGGCAGTGGTGCAGTCGTGGTGGGTGGTGCAGTTGTGGCGAGTGGTGCAGTCGTGTCGGGTGGCAGAGAAGGCGGTGGCATCCCCGGGTGCGAGGGGATGTAGGGGTCGTGTACCCCAGTGGCCTTCGCGATGTAATAGTCGCGAATGATGGCCGACCGGGGTACGTTCCACTGCCGGGGCCGGGGAGGTGGTCCGGTGATCCTCGGTGGGGGTGCCATGGTGGCGGTGAAGGTGGCCCGGGGGAGCGGCGAGGGGAGCCGGAACCCAGACATCGCAAAGGATGGCGACGACGTCAGGGTCCGGAGATTCCGATCGACGAGATATGGTGGGTCTGTGGAGATGTGCAGGGTCAAGAATTGCGGAGAGAATGGAGACGTTGGCTGTTGTAGTTGGGGGGGGGGGGGGGGGTCAGCCAGAACGCAGGCGGGTTTGCAACTGGCGAGCGGGGCGGTGTAGGGTTTCCCGTGAATCAACAGAGTAGCGGTGGTTTGGAAAGTGCAGATGACTTGAAAGGGCCTGGCATAAAGCGGTTGGAGAGCTTTATGGATGCCGGGCTCCTTCAGGTACATATGGGTACGCTGTAAAAGCGTTTGGGATAAGCGGTGTCGTTTATGGGGATTTGCTGGTGAAGGAGAGCTCTGTTGATTGACGGGTCGGGGAGAAAAATTTCGGCGGGCAACCTCAAAGGCGCGGAAAAGATTCGCTCGGCCAGGCTTAACCCGTCTGACGGCCTGGCCGTGGTCCGAAGGCTGAGAAGGATATATGGAAGCGATTTCGTCCATGAGGCTGAATTTGATGACGTCGAGATTGCTTGTTTGATGACGGAGTGCCACCACTCTACTTTTCCATTTGATTGGGGGTGATAGGCCGTAGTTCGAGTTTTTGTAACGAGGGAGTGGAGGAGTGAATTGAAGTGGGCGGATTCGAACTGCCTCCCCTGATCGACCGTGAGTATCCGCGGGCAACCATATTGGGCGACCCATTGTTAAGGAAGGCCGCGGCGACGGTTTCTGTGGATATATGGGCGAGGGGAATGCACTCGACCCAGTTGGTGGCACGGTCGATCATGGTGAGGCAGTATCGTTTTCCCTCGGAGGGGGAAGGAGGCCAACGAGATCGAGATGAATATGTTCGAAGGGCAGGGCGTCTTCGATATGTCGAGGTGGGACGTGGGGGTAGCCGAGACCTTATAGTGCTGGCACTTCTGGCACCCTAGAACCCAGTTGTGGATGTCTGTGTTCATGTGGGGCCAGAAGTACCACGTTTTGATGAGGTCCCGGATGCCTGGGTGGTGGAGGGCGTGATAGTGGCCTAACAACTGCCTCCGGTGGGACGTAGGGCGTGGCATGTCGGCCGTAACGTCACACCATAGACCGTTTGGTGGCAGTTGCTGGAGGTTATCCGCGGCAATGAGATTGGCGAGGGCGGGGTCGGTTTCGGGCGTCTGGTGGGAGCTGATGTGTTGGGCTGAAGGAAACGGTAGTAACTCTTCCACCGGAATGGGAGAGGGGCGTGACAGGGCATCCGTGACACATTTGTCGGCCCCCAGCGTGTATCGGATATCGGTGGTAAATTGTGCGATAAATTCGAGTTGCCGGAGGCAACAGGGTGAGGCGGATTTTGAGCTTTGAAGTAGGGCGTTAGTGAGGGGTTTGTGGTCGGTGATGGCAGAGAACTGCCGGCCCTCCACAAAGTCTCGGAAGTGTTTGATGGCTTCGTGGATGGTGAGGAGTTCTCTGTCAAAGGTGGAGTAATTTTTCTGCGTTTGAGAGAGAGTGCGGGAGAAGAAACCAAGTGGTTGGGGGGTGGCGCCAGTGTGCTGGTGTAATACCGCCCCTATAGCCCCATCGGATGCGTCAGTGGTGATGGAAAGGGGGGCGTTGGGGGTGGAAAAGCAGAGTGGCGTTGGCGAGGTCCTCCTTGCATGAGTCGAAGGCGGAGGCGAGTGCGGGGGTCATGCGATGGGGCGGTTGTCGTTTTTTTGTGAGGGTTGGGGAATAGCATCGATTAGGGGTTGGGGAATAGCATCGATTAGGGGTTGCAGATGCGTGGCGGATGTGGCGATGGTAGAAATTAATCATAACGAGGAAGCGGCGGAGTTCGGTGACGGTGCGAGGTTGGGGGAAGTTGCGGAGGGAGGCAACTTTGTCGGGCAGGGGTGTGATCCCGGAGGCTGTGACGAGGTGACCCAGGCAGCGGACAAGGTTGAGCGATGACACTCTTCTCCTTATTAATGATGAGGCCTTCAGACTGGAAGATTGTGAGGAGTTGTTGAAGGTGTTGATAATGCTCGTCGGCGGATCGGGAAGCTACCAGGGCCCCGTTCAATAAAACTACAATTCACAATTTACAGGGATATTTTTTAACAAATGTTAAAAATGAGAGGTACAAGCGTTCATCGAAACTACAATTGTGGACTTGTAAGTGCAGGTGAATTTTAACAATTCTACAGGTAGATTTCGCCTGTACTACAGGCGTTCATCAAATTTCTAACAAGTTTACAAATGTACAATTGTAAAAACGGACTACAATTTAACATAGCTCCATTCTCCTGTTAAAAGCTAACAAGTGAGCCTGCAATCGCGATTAGTCCGAGTTGCTGTTGTTTTTGTCCCCGTTTTATTCATTTATTTGTGTCATGATGTGGGATACTTCATCCGATGAGGAAACTGTAGTTGTGAGGAGGCGTCGACGTCGCATTTTCCGACCACGTATTAATACAAATTTTCAGCAACTCGACCTTACCTTCTCTCTTATTCATTTCAAAACGATGTATAAGTAAAAATTGAATAGGTAACAACACAAAACTTCGACTAGACTAGACGTTCGAACGTTCGATGGACGACGGTCGCCGAATCCGAACATAACCTGTAACCTCCAAGGGAAGGATACATTGTAACTTTCGCCTGTACAATTGTACACTTGTTGAATTGTATAACAATGTTTTATAAAACGCCTGTACTTGTTTACTTGTTATTACAGGCCCGTAAAACTACAGGACTTGTTTAATTGTTTACTTGTAGTTGTAGTTTGATGAAAAACGCTTGTACTTGTACACTTGGCATTACAGGTCCCTGTACTTGTGAAATTGTTAAATTGTAGTTGTAGTTTTATTGAACAGGGCCCAGGACATCGTCCAGAAAACAGGAGACGAATGGGAGGCCGCCGAGGATTTGATCCATGTAGCGCTGCCAGGTTTGGGCAGCGTTACAGAGGCCAAAGCCCATTTTGACATACTCAAAGAGGCCGAAGGGGGTAATAATGGCGGTCTTGGTATGTCGGGGGGGGGGGGGGGGGTAGACCTTGATGTGGTGGAAAGCGCGGGAGATGTCGAGGGTGAAGAAGATGTTGGTGCCATGGAGATGTGAAGAAAAATCTCTGAGGTGGGGGACGTTATACAGATCCAGCGTAGAAGCGGGAGTTGAGGCGGCGGTAATCACCACAAGGGCGAATGTCCCCGTTCAGCTTCTGGAAAATGTGGAGCGGTGAGGCCCATGGAGAGTTGGAGGGGCGGACGATCTTCTTTGCCATGAGGTGGTCAAAGTTTTTTTTCGCCTGAGCGAGTTGGAGGGGGAGACCGCATGCCTTGCCGGTGAGAGGGGGTCCCTTGGTTTTGGTATGGAGTTGGACACCGGAGAGATGTGAAGAGGGGCGGAGCTGCGGAGTGTAGTTGCGGAGGAGCGAAGTGAATCTGTCGGGGGTAGGTATGGGGGGGTGAGGGTATTGATAAACCCTGGAAGGGGTTTACTGGTGGTGGGGTCAATCAGGAGCGCGTTTTTGTCGTCCACCTGGAGGCCGAAGTAGGAGAGAAAGTCGGCCCCCAGGATGGGCTTCTCTACGTCCGCCACAGTAAAAATCCACTCATAGGTGTTACCGTTTAGGTCAGGGGTTCCCAACCTTTTTTGACCACGCCCCCCCTAGCTCATGCGAGCACCATTTCGCCCCCTCCCTTGTTCTACGTAAGTATACTCTCCCCCTCATCAAAAATGGTAATGAACAAATTCAAACTCAATTTTAAACTGAACTTTTTATTGACAGTAGGCAATTTAAATTTTTAATCTTATAAAATTGTATTACATTAATTTATTAACTATTAGTTCTGTGGTTAATGTGACACTTGACTTTAGTTTTGGTGAGCAATTTCTCTATGTTCGGAGTGATTTCCGATAAGCCGATGGCATTGAAAGTGACCTAAGATGCTTAGGTCACTTTCGACATTTAAGCAGTTTCGGGTTTTAGGTTTCAATGCCAGAAAGTGTGAAATCCCGATGCACATAGGTAGGCAGAAGAGAAGAGCACGAGAATTTTCAAAGCAACCATAGAAATATTTGGATAGGAAGGTACTCTATCCAAAGTTTCTCCAACTGTGTTGCTTCGAATGTCATGTTCCCAGTTGTACCGCTCTACAAATCTACGCTTCTTCTTGAATTTCGTCTGGAAGTGATTCCACCTCTACACTAATCGGCGAGGATTTCAACATGGTTTGCCAGCCAGCGGTGTTTATTTCAGGAAAATAGCATTGAAGTTCATCATCCAGCCTATCGAGGTGTTCACAAATGGGTTTTTTTACATTCCCTGACTAATTCGAGCAGTTCACCTTCCAAGCCAGCGGAAAAGGTGGGAGGGCTTCATATCCCTGAGCTGGTGGGGCTGAGTTAGGGCGGAGATTCGAGCCAATTTGGAGGGTTGGTAGAGTGAAATGAGGCGCTGTCTGAGGTCATTGTAGGCAGTGGGGGAATCTGGTATCCGACGCCCCGATAACTCGGGATTAGCGAGTCATCTGGCTGCGGAGGCTGGCAGCGGAGAAAGCGGCATCGATCTGGAAGAACCAGAGAGTGGGATCCTGCGAGTAGAAGGGGGGCAGCGTGAGAGGGAGGGAGGAAGCGGTCGTCATGGCGTCAGGGGCGGCGGAGTTGAGCGCAGCGGAAGGGGAAGGCGTCGGGGGCGAAGCGGTGGCGGAGGTGGAAGGCAACGAAACTGGGGGTTGAAGAGCGGAGGGTAGCAGCGGGGGGACTCCATCGTGTGTTCTCGTCGGGTTCACCACTGTGGTGGCTAGGTGAGGTAGTGGTAAGGTGAGGTGAGTGAGTGTGATGGAAGAGAAGGTTTCTGGATCTAGCGTCTAAAAGGTTAACACCTATGGCAAAGCCAGGAAGGTTACCACCACTAGACGCTAGAGCAGTGGTTCTCAACCTTTTTAAACCTGCCGCCCCCTTTAGGAGTTGAATATTTTTGAACGCCCACCTAATTTGAAAATCCTTAAGTTTGGGTATGGAAATGCGGGGGGGGGGGGGGGGGGGGTTCCAAATAGTAAAATTCTAATTAAAGGAATAATGTAACTGAACAGACCATTAAAACAGAACGTAATTTACGAAAATAATAGTATTTATTATGCATGTAATACACACAGCTGTGTGTGGGATTTTTGTGGTTCAGAGCCAATTATTTCTTAAAAATGAGGTTTAATGTTAGTGAGATGAAGGCGCAAGTCTCATTTACTAGATGTCGAGTCGATTTCTTTTAGCATGGGCCTACCGGCTGAAAACGTCACGTCATGAAAAACGTCACTGTGACTCATTAACTGTTTCGAATTTCTCTCGCGACGTTCTTCCTTTTCACCGTCGTTGCTCCGTTGGTACCAGACATTCCGTGGAAATTTGGAAGAGGTATAAAAATGGATTGTGAAAGGGAGGTTCCGACACAACTTTCAACCAGTACCGTTGTGAAATTTTCTGTCGTTTCCCGGAAAACTCACGGGTATAAATGGATTCTAACATCAGGACATCCCATTTAGGATCCCCTACAAGACGGGGCAAAAATCTCCATCAAAATCGGTCCAGTCGTTTAGAAGTTGGGCACAACTTTGAACCTTGAATCGTCTCATTATCGGTATGTTGAGCAAGAACACGTACACACCATGTTTCATAGGTTCATTCGAACGAACTAAATCACTCGCGGCGGAATCGTGGAAACCCATTTCAAAGAATAAAAACGGGGTTATTGAAAGTTTGTATGTATCAGCGTATTTTTCGTGTATCAGTGGAAATAGACAACCTTTCAATAACTCCGTTTTTTTTCTTTTTCATTCGAAGTAAGTATAGAGGCATCATCCGGAGTCAAGGGGTGGAGTTTTTGTTGTTCTTATAATATCAAGTAAATCAGTAACAGTAATGAACCCTCGATCGACAAGGTAGAATAGAGAGCCAATTGACAGTTTTTCTAACGACATTCCGCACTCCAGCGTAGAGGTAACTGAAATTAGCTTGAAGCCAAAATTCCGTGAGCCTACCACCATCCTGGGAACTGGCTTTCTACGTCTCACTATTTGAAAGTTCAGTCAATATTTCCTGAATCTCAACCTCTGTTTTCTCAATGTGCACAGAGGATTCATGACCCATTGAGGACAAAATATCCTCAAAACGTTCGGAAAAGGTCTTCTGCAAAGACTCCAGGTGTTCACAGTAAACTGTTTCATCAAAGAGATTTCAATATTCTTATGCAGGATACTATTCACTATGCTTATCCGACAGGATTGAAAACTGGCAAATCACAACTTCGTTGCGGCCAAAACTCAGCTTGCAAGTGAGATTATTTTGGAAGGCAGAAATAAGAGATTTCGTTTTTATTAAATTGAGTTCATCACCTTGAAGTTGCGAATTGATTCCATTGAATTTGGTGAATTTATCGGTCAAGTAAGCAACATCGATTATAAATTGTAGCTATCGGCCTCTCAGATGTACCTAAATACATCTCAAGCACTAAATCGAAAAGATTCCCGAACCTGTTGAAGTGTTCAGGAAGGTGCTCACCGCCCCCCTACCGCCCAAAACAAGTTTGCCGCCCCTCAGTACCCCTCTACCGCCCCCACGGGGGCGTTATCGCCCCCGTTGAGAACCACTGCGCTAGAGTGATATGCTCAGTGGTTGCCACTTGAGGCCGGTTCCACCAATCTGGGTTCTTTTGGGTGAATAGGTAAGGAGGCATGAGAGGAAAGAGAGAGAGATAAGTAATCGACTTGAGGAGAGCGTAGAATGAGGTGACAGGCACATACGGCGAGTTTTTATATCTACCTGTCAACTCTCCCCAGTCCATCAGCTACTGTTGGGGACTGGTGGGGGAGCTGCAGGCCTCTCTGACTCTGGGCATGTACGCCACCTCACTCGTTGCGTTTATTATTTGCACAATCTAATAGGTACAATAAGTGATGTTCTGGGAGTTCAAATTTAAATATCTCTGTGGTCCAGATAGGAAGACTTTTTGGAACAGAAAATTTATCATTTTTGACAAGAGCAAATTTTGTTCTTCCACTGTCCACGCTTTTTAATCCTGTAACTTCAATGTCAGCCATTTTGACAACATTAATTCTGCACACACATAAAGGTAATGTGACTTCCTTCTCCTACCTCCCTCGATGTCAACAAGAACGAATTTGAAGGGCTTAATTTCTTCCATTGATGGTTCCACAACTTCCAGTTCCTGATCTTCTATGTTCTGCACATAAGTTTCAAAGTCTTCAACAGGATCTTCATCAGTGTCATTACTATCGTCTCGTCCAGTATGTCCTCTTACTCACTTTCTACGTAATCCTCAGTTTTTTTCAACGTCTTCCTCTTGCTTGGTTTCTCTTCCACTTTTCTGCTGTTCTTAACTTGTCTATTACCGATATTGGTACTCCATAAGCTTCTTCTGTTTCTCGGTAGTTCTTATTTCGATTCAAGACATCGAGACAGCAGTCTCCAAATCCTGTACACTATAGGAAGGGGGAGGCTTCTTTTTAACGTACGTCCAAGGCATCCTGCAGTCTTGACTGTAGGTAACTACCTACAGTAATACACGACACAGTTATTAGACGTGATGCAACTTGTGAACACCAACCAAATGTATATAACTAACAAAAATTAAGATTAAAACAACTGTATTAATTACCCCAGGGTCTAAAATCCAGGGGTAATTGTAAACAAGTCACTGCAGGGGGAAACAAAATACTTACTTACTTGGGGAAGCATAAAAAAAAAATTTTGTTAGGAGAATGAATGGCCTTAAAATGTGAATGATGAAATATACTCACTTTCATACTTGAACCAAGAAAATCGGAAGATCTGTGGATCACGCATTCTTTGGTTGTCAAAGTTGAAGATAACTTCAAATCTAAGTGATCACGCTATTGACAACAGCTATTCTTTAAAACGCGGGAACAGTTGCAACGCCTCTCAATATTCTCTGCCTTGGTTTTTGACAGTTCTTTAGTTCGGAGAATGCCCTCACGGGTGTTAGTATCACTTTTTTTTAAATTACCCCGCCTGACCCTACTTATTCTACCATGTGTTTATACTACGTCAATAACATCTTTGTCATTTTGCTTCCATGGAACACAAGTTGTTTTTGTAAAAGCTGATGATGGAGTCAGGCTTGCACCAAGCCGGAATAAGTGACTGAAACAAGGCTGTTCACAATGAACATTGCTGCAGTATCCATGCTATCCTGACTCACCATGCAATATTGCTGACGCTTATTGTTAAAAAAACCTCAACAATGTTGAAAGCAAGGGTTGAAAGCCCCCTTTGTTATTTTACTCAGTCATTTTGTATATACAGTCTTGGGTTTAGAAAACCTATCGTTACAATTATCGTTTTGTTCATATTCAATTTCAGGGGTCTGGAGATGTGCCCCCACTTGGAGAGACTCTGCCTGGAAGGGGTTTGTGGCCTGGGGCCGGACAACTTTGTGAGCTTGACAAGCTGCAAAACCTTGCGGGATCTCAACATTGCAGGATCATTTGAAGCTCAGCAGCCATTACAAGTGGTCGAACACCTTGCCACACTTGCCATAACCTCCTGCACAGACCAGACTTGGGCTGGCAAAGGTCCTTTCGCCTTTTGTGCGACCACCATGTGATTGTTTTCATGCGCTTAGCTATTGTTTTCAAGGACTTGCTCAAGAAATTACTAATTTCTTTTGCTGACTTTCCTTTGATCTGACAAAGTTCTCAATCATCATTTACACACTCATGTATGGGAGTCATAATTTTATCAAAAATCAAAACGGAATTCTTGTAGCTACATCTATGGACGCCTCTATTCTAGTTGGTGATTTGTTATTAGTTTTTAATGATCATGTGGCCTTAAACATCTTATATTTTTCTACTAGTACCTATCTACTGTGGACATCCTTCCTATTAGAAAGTTACCTTTTTCATTAATTTGACTACTTTGTTGCTCCACCCTTACTCCGTTATGAATGGTATATTTAAAAAAAACTCGAAAAACAGTATTCAACTCAATAAGATGACATGAAAGGGTGCTGATGACCTTGAATGTAAATTGGATACATTTTCCAATAACAAATCCTACACATTACATATTCCATCATCATTTAGGCTACACTGCGAATACGTTGAAGGTTAAATGGTGACGATGTAAGTTGTGGTTGAAGGACTACTGCAAAACCAATGTTTCCGTTCCTTTGGCTCTCTTCAGTACCCCAGCGTTTTGTTTCTCAGATTCAATACACTGTTCCTTGCACTTCAGCAACCTGGAAAAGATGAAACATTTCATTAGAAGTTATGAAAATGTGAGAAATGTGATGGAATTCTGAGGTACGCTTACCTACCTCAGTCATAGTGCAAGGATGATGAAGGCCTTGGCAAGGGGAAGTGGGCAGCAGCTTCTCATTGTGTGACACCATGCCACAGCCCATTCATTATTTGAAATTGAACGGCATTATGCGAATACCTCCTAAGCGACAAAATTGAGTAATTTGTATCTTTGGATACAAGCCGCCCTGTGGAAACGATCTCTTTACGTCTGATAGTCCTATTTCGATTAGGTATTGAATGAACTGTTCCGGAACACACTAAACGACTTCCCCTAAAAAGGATAACCTGAATTTCGCAATTTCCTACTAGGTGCCACATAACAAGAAAAGTTATTCAATAACCAAATAAGCAACATCAGAAATGGCTATTAACATACATTACATCTGTTTTCCTGGAACAGCTGTGGGATGCCCAGATATTCTCATATGGACTGGGGTAGTACTGTCTCAGCTGTTGATGGTGTTTTGTGATGTGATAACAGTGAATTGCGCCTAGCCGTATTGGCTTTTCAGTTTTCATCCAAATGTAGAAATGCAATTTCCTAATAAGTGAAAAATTGGGGGTTGGTTGGATTTTGCATAACCGGCTTGTAGCATTTTTGTGTTTTGCAGAAACCTACCTAATAAGCAACAAAATGACAGTCGGCTGTTATTTTTTAACTTCATCAGCACACTGAACTATCTAATTCAGGTCTTACTGGTTACTGATAATTGGACGGCGTAAGCAAACACACTCTAAGCGGTAGTTCTACTTGTTTTGAGAAATCGAGAAAAACGATTTTTACATTTTGTCTTGGCTGATTTCTATGAAAAGTAAGAGGTAACAACCTCTAAACAACAAGCCAGCAATGCCCTTCAGACAAGACAAATTGTCAAAATCGTTTTTCTCGATTTCTCAAAACAAGTAGAACTGCCGCTTAGGATGTGTTTGCTTACGCCGTCCAATTATCAGTAACCAGTAAGACCTGAATTGATACCATCCAACGCACTACGCGGGTCATTAAGCTACGATAATTAAGTATGCTACGAGAAATTCTTGAACTGTCAGTGTTCCAGTAAGGAACGCGCATGGGTTGGAATTTTTTTGGTTTGACCAACAACACGTGGCCCTCCTGTCAACGGTCCTTTAACTATGTCATTCTGCAAAATTCAATAGGAAACCTTTATTTTGAGGACATATATTTCTGTACAAAACTGGCCCTGCTTGCCCTACACAAACCTAGCGGAGGGTCAGGTGTCGTCATCATTATTGACTTGAGATTTGTGACTTACGCTTCAAGACTGATCCAAAGGCTCCTTTGCAATGTTTTTCGTTCCGTTTCAGCTCTCACTTCCTGTTGCTCTTGTCGCAAAAGACTATTGAGCTTTTCACATTCAGACAATTTCGTCTCGAGAAGTGCCCTACAAAACATCAATAAGTAATTTCATCGAATCAATCACCCATTAATAGTAGTAAGTAGCGGGGGTAGTCGATTGATATTAAATTAAGGTATGTAGTAGCAGAAAAAGGTTGACTCGCAGCAAGCACACCTAGCTACGACCAAATAAGTTGAAGTTTATCAGAGAAAACACGAAGCACTGTTGATCCCTGCGTCCTCTAGGAGCCCAGCTCAGCCATATTGTCATTCCAGTTCAAAGAAAGGTTGGTGGGTGTCACATGAAGGTTTTTCATAATCAAAACCATACAATATACTAATCTTTTTTAAATTGTACATCTTTCCCTACAACTATGTAGGTACAGTCGCAACTCGATATCTCGAATTTGTCAATATCCGGAACTGTTTTTCAGTTCCAGAGTTCCACCCATAAGCTCAACGCCTCTATAACTCCAACAAACTAACCACATGTCGGGTCAAACTGACCTCATTATTTTCAGTAGTGAACCTTTGGAATCGAGCATGGACCCCAAATTTGATGGTTTCTGTTTCATGGTATGTAGAGTCCGAAAATGGAATAAAAATACTTCTGTCTGTCCGCCGTACGCTGTACTTCGCACTTTTCTTAGTTACCGTGAACCAAAATTAATGAAATATGGTTTGTAGGTCCCTTTTGGGGTATAGTCGTCCGCGAAGCTTGGTATTAATGTCTGTCTTCTCTCAAATTTTTTTACGCTTTTAAATAGTTCTCAAACTTCGGAGTTTTGTGAGACCCGGAGCATTGTAAGTCCAGCCGTTCGTTCACAGTAAGGCCCTGAAGTTTGCACCGACAGGCTTCGTCAACAGGAGGGTGAATCAAATGGTTTACAATCAGCCCAGATATTTTTGGTAGGGACGCCTCAACAATACTGTTCCCAATATTGGGAATGTGTATTTAATTGTCCTCAATATTGGGGGGGGGGGGGGGGGGCATAGTTTCAACGGATTATAGAGGTTATTCGGAATTCAATTGTTTTCAACTAGAAGTGGATTTCAGTTGGATTGGATTTCAACTGGAATTGGATTAACAGGTGAATCAAGACAACTAAATTGCACCATCAATGATAAGAGTTAATTTGCGAAACAGTAGGAGCCTAGTTCGTGTTTTTTGCTGGACCAAAATTGGTGGAAACCATCAAAAATAGCTATTCCAATCATTGCACATGAAAGAAACAATAACCAACCAACATTAGAGACAATAGCCAACATTTCTATGTCCAACAGAATAATAAACCCATGTGACAAGGAATTTGCAGCGTTTTGTTTTTTATTGTGGAAATCAAAAGTGGATTGAATTTGAAGACGAAAAGTGAAAGGAAAATTCGTTTCATACGCGCCATTGATTTTATAAAAATAAATGAAATTTGAATTTCTGAGAGCCTGCCAAAACGCTCGCTTCAGCTGAGTACGCCCAGTTCCCGAGCGTGACGTCAAATTTCTCGCTTCTAAGTCTTGATCCACCATCCACTTCCTCTTTGCACTTCACATTACTGAATCGCTGGCTCTGTTTTCGCGACTTTTTGGTGCTGTTCATTCAACTTTTCGTGCTGTACGTACTCAATAGTTCCAATAATGGACAAAATACCAAAGTGAAGGATGGGTTTGGGTTTGAGGCGTCATCTTTCAGCTTACCGCCTCAGTTCTTTATCCTGTGAGAGTACATGTCCAAAATAAAACTTGGAATATCGAAACGAAAGGAGTGAAGATGACTACAGTAAATTCAGTTTAAGTGAGAGCATGTAAACAGAACGCGAAACCATCAAAGCATTATGGGGACCTATGACTTTAACTGCCGAAAATGCTTCATGGGCAAGATATTGGCTTCAGCTTCAATCTCCATAGTTGCAATTCATCAGTTGTATTTTCATTCAAAGTTCGTCGTTTTCGAAAGCGAAATATAGTGATGTCAAGGTCGGAAACCGACACAGCCAGCTTGGTAGGTATTGGTTCACCAAAGGTGACAACTATATCACTAAAAACGTCACAATCATTGTAATGGACGTGTGCAAGCATATGCGTGAGACCGACCTATCTGATATGTCGTGCAGATGGTGGACGCCGCGCCAGGTGTACAAGCAGCCTCACTTCACCGGGTGCTAAAACAGCATAGAGAAAACGGCTGCTTTTGTTCACCAAAGAAGACCAGAGCCCACCCCAAAAATAGCTGATTCGGTCGATCCTTTAGATCGAGAGGCAGCAAACCAATAAATCATCAGTTCTATCTTCGGAATATACTTCCTACTATGCATAGATGAAATGTTTTTGACGTTAACATGGTCCCCTCCCTAATTTTAAAAGAACCACTTTTTACAAGTTGTCTCAGAACTGCAATTTCGATTTGTCAGACGTAAAAGGGATTCAGCGTTGCTTGAATGGGAGGAGCTTGTTTTGTGGAGAAGGGATTATTTGAGACGATTCGAAAGTTTAGAACTGAAAACCGACAAATTTACTATTTGGACGAAACATGGATTAATGCGGGACACTCAAATTACACCATGATAACAACTTTTTTAAATTTTAAATATAATTTACGTGCATCCAACTAGATTTATGACCCGTACATATTGTATCACAGGGGGGAGGTTAGCAATCAGTATGGTAGGCAACCCGTACCTACTGAAAACCGACAAATTTACTATTTGGCTGGAACTTGGATTAATGATGGACACACAAATTACACCATAACAACTTTTGTTTAAAAATATTTATTACTAAATATAATTTACGTGCATCCGTGTAGATTCCCTTACATGTTATATCACAAGTTACATTACACGTTACACTACATGTAACATTAAATGTTACATCACATGCTAACCTTCAGGTTAGCAATCAGTTTGGTAGGCAACCCCACATCACATGGGTGATATGTGGGCAAGATTTCATTGTCGTTTGTTTATCTGTGCTCTCACGCTAAATTGAACGTACTATAGGTAACCTTATTATGTGAAACTACTACTACAAGTAGCTAATGTAGTTGTCTATAAAACTGTGCACCCAACTAACTTGCCAGCAAGAGGAACTGATTCGTAGGCGGGTGCAAAACACTTGAGTTCTTGTTGAACCTTTTTCCCAGTGGTGACCATAATTCGTAGGTAGGTACCGTTCACCTATATTATTGAATTCACCTTCTACCACAGAATTAATGTAAATTATGGCTGAGCTGGGCTCCGTAGAGGATACAGGGATTTAACATGAAAGTTGGAAGTTCACGCTGCCGGTTTACACTCTCGAAACTGTAAACCTATTTCGATTTTCCGCAGCTAGGAGCTGTTGCCAGTTAACCTTTCTGGAGACTACCGAGATTTACTCACTACCAAGACTCAACATAACATAAACTTGGTTCCGTTATGGTTGGTTACTTGGTTCTGTAAATTTATCTTACTTGAATGAAGGTTTATCTCCAGTGTTCTTGGCCTCTTCTTCAGCTCTTGCAAGTATAGTCTTGATTATATCAGTTTTGGCTTTGTAGACAGCTGCTTGGCTCTGGTTCATCTCTTCCTCTTTCGTCATTTCTTTCACCTCCTAAAACCCAAGTCCTCATTCAACACGCAGAATGCCAGGATCGAGAAAGGCGTTATCGTCCATAGCGGCAGTTATAAGGTATGAAAGAATATATACCACAACACATGGTAGAAAAAATGCTGCAAATTTTTACACAACGGTTTATTATTTACCTGCATAGCTGCCCCTTCTGCATAGATCACTGTTTTCTGTGGTCAATACCTACCCTCGTCCTTCCCACAAGAGAGCCCTAAATCGAGTTCTGGAGCCAGCCAGGCAATCCATTTCATAAATATGCGGTGGAATCAAGAATTCGATCATTAATTATTTTTTGTTCATGAAGCGTAACGTTTGTTCAAATTAAAAAAAGTAGGTAGGTACCTATCAACAGAATCCAAAATAACCATCATTCTTCAAATAAAATAATAACTCGGAACAACCAACTCGATTTCATACAGCCATGCCATGCGTGAACATAATCAGGTGTTCCCTAGCAATAATATAATATTATCTGGGCCGGACGTATATCGTTTCATTCATGATCATGTTGACGAAGCTTTTCAGTAGAAACGAAAGGCTGGACGTACCGGCCGGGCTCCAGGTGGTCTACAAAAATTCTTGAGGTCGAGATCAATTTAAAAACGTAAAAAACCATACCATTCTATTGAAAGTTGTTGAGAACGACATTTGGGAAATTTCAGCCCTTAGATATGACTGACAGTAATACGGAGCTTCGCGGACCAAGTAGACCCCAAATGGGACCTACAAACCAAATTGCATTAATTTTGGTTCATGGTAACTGTGAAAGAGTGAGAGGAGTGTCGGTGGACCCTCGACAGCCAGCCCCCCTTCTAGACCAGCGACATTGTCACCAGTTAAGAAGGGATAGCGATTAGGTTTCAGCCTGGCCACCCCCATCTTCACTGGAAGCTTAAACAACTCGAGAACTGCCCACTGTCACACTCCTCCCCACATGACATACTTCTGGGTAGCAGAAGTATGAGAGGAAGAGGGGGGAGGGGGGTTGAAAGTAGTTAGAAGTTCTGTTTCAGGAAGGAACAACTTCAAGGTGACAAAGCTCCTACATAAGAGTATTGGTGGAGAAAAAGTTCACTATTGGGACACGGCAATAATCACCTTCAAATGAGCTCAATATATAGTTATACTGTGCTCGAGTGCCACCATGTCTTCATAAACTTTAGTTCCTGAGTAAATCTGTGCGCCAGAGCAAGCAAATGAAGATGCCCGCAGTTAGAACGTACCTTGGTACGTTCGGCTGGACAAGACCAGTCTTTGGCAAAAGAAAAACTTATGTTTCTCCTACAAAAGTTGTGGTTGTGTTTGATGTCTGCACTCGTGATTGCGCAACATATCTAATATTTGAAAACCCAGTGCTAGCCTATGTATAAAGGCATCAATATGCATCCTTGTAGAAATAGACAGCCATTCCTGATGCGTTACAGATGTGGCTACCTGTCCTCCAAGGAGCATTAAAATTTGTTCAGATCATTTCGCTCAAGGCTACTCACTGCATCAGTGGGTTTTGTAGAGGTTGCTCACCCCCAAGGAGAGGTCTGAAGAGATGTGTCAAAAACAAGCCAATTACCTAGTTAACGAATCTGAAAGATACTACAGGTTTACTCGGATAGACAGTCCTGGACCAGCGTTCTGAAAAAGAGGGGATAGAAATGTCCAGAACTGTGTCTGTCCAAACACACGCTGATGATTCTGAAAAGATAACCTGAAGCATTGTAACCTTCCATATAAGCTGAAGGTAGAAGTATCGAGTGCACATGTGCAAGATCAAGTCCTCAAAAAATTCAGGACTGTTAGAACTAGTCCTGAACGGCCCTGGACTGCCTGTCCGAACAGCCAACTCTCGATCCAGGACCAGTTTTGGTGCTGTCCAAACACACAAAAAGGGGCGTGGCTTGAATAGAACGGTCCAGGACTGTCTGTCTGAACGAACCTTGTGCACCAAAGGTAGGTACTTGATGGTCTCACTTGACTTTCAACCATATTGGGCGTTGTGAAACTCAAAAATGCCTTATAAATTACTGTGCCATTAATCACCTGCTCCAACTTTGCTATGGACGCTTCCAAGGTCGCAGCTTTGGAGTCATATGTTCTCTTCCTATCAGTATATTCTTCCAAAACTTCGTTGTATTTCTCCCTGCACGCTCTCAGTTCTGTAACCATATACATAGCACAAGCCATAACAAGTGTGGTGGTTCAATAACTCCTTAGAGAAGTTGATCAATCAGTTGCAACAGTTCAGATGGCACAAGTTGCAGCTGTGATCGGAGCAATAGGCTTCTTGAACGTATTTTATGTGCAGGTACCTATAAAAAAATTGTTTATGAGTGATGAATAATTTACTCATTTCCCACCCCCATATTGCCATTAGAATGTCTTTGAAAGTCCTACAATTGGTTCCCCGGGTCCCCTTCAGTGCCAACCAAGTTGGGTCATAATTTTTAGGGAATTTCAAATTGTACAGAAGATAGCACTTGCATTGCCTCTCAAAATCGGGCCTATGGAGCCACCTCCCTAGCGCAACTGATGCAGCAGCTATATGTCAGTGTTGCATTCGCACCACCCTAACTGTACCTTTATGTAGGCCACGGAGGTCTAACCTTGAAGTTTAGGAGCCATGCTAGCCTTGTGAGCAGTGATTTGGTTATTGATTATGTTGATCCTTTGCATCATCTCATCCTTCGGGATAGTATCCAAATCTGAATCGGTCAGTGTCTCAAACGTGTCCACCTACAGCCAGTCCAAAGCAATGATGGTTTGAAATAATAATATCTAAAATTTCGTCTGATTATAAATCATTTCATACAGAATTACAGCTGTATTTTGTGTATTGATAATCTACAATTGAAGTTTATCATGGCCATCTGCTGGAACTGATTTTTTCATTGCAAACTTTCTTAATGACAGTGGTTCCCTTCTTGGCTTCAACCTTATACAACCTTATACATAAATAACATATACTTACCTATGATGATATCTTTTAACTATCTACTTCATATATGATGGGCAATATCTATGGGTCGAAAATTGACCAATTTTGTTGCTAGAATTCTATTTTGTATTGATCATTAATGGGAAAAAATTAATGTATTCATAGAAACATACATTATTTACCTAGTTTCCAAAATTGCCTACCTTCAAACTTACACAGTTACACACACACAGTGAAGCAGGGTTCACATCCATCCGGAAAGTGCGTACGAGCAGCTGACTGGTTGGACATCAGCTGTGGAGGAGGGAATATTCTTTCCGGAGAAGCACTTTTGAAGTGAACTGTACGCATCTGATTTTTCAGATATTTTCCGCTCCGCATCTGCGCAGTTCACTACTGCGCAATACAGAATGGCGTCGGCAACCGAAACAGCTGTGGGAGGAAGCGCGGGAAACGAGTTGTCAGCCAAAATTCCGGATGGTTATGAACGCCTTCCCAACTTCCGCGATTCCCCTCCATCCCTTCCACTGCTTTTCACTAGCTTCCCCTATCCGTATTTCCAGACGGCTCCGGATGGATGTGAACCCTGCTTTACACATTACACAGTTAACATGATGTAATGAAGCTGACGAAGCAGGCACCCTAATATGTCGATCTCACCAAACATCCATGTAGCTGCACTGATGTCCTGCGCCTATGGTACTGCGCTCTTGTGGCATTTTTTCGATTAGTTCTCAAAACAGTGTTTCAGCCCCTGCATCTGATAACTATGTCTCTCGTTGTTAACTTAGAATCACTAGACCAGTTACCCGTTTGTTTCTCTAGTGTCAGTTATGCTACTCTACATAACAACTCACCTTAGATCCTTTCTCCCACAAAATACAGTGGCACGTAGTTCGGACTATTGATATGAACCTCCAAGCAACCCAAGGGCTGGAGTAATGGCAGAACAGCCAAAGACCTGTTCATCCACTTACCCTTATTCTCCTTCTACTAGGAGCTAATACGCATCCATGAGCTTCAACCAAGGGTTTTCATCAGGTTTATTTTATTTTTATTTTTTATTTTTTGGGCTCTGTAAACAGTGACGTCAATCTACATTCAAATAAAACATATTATTATTTAAAAAAATAAGTTGGTTCAGCCCACTGTTCACAGTTTCTAGGTTTTGGAAACGTAATAAATATGTAGGTACTTACCTATAATGGAATAAACGCTACATGCCATTTTTTGACACTATTTTTACTTGAAGGAATGAGTGAAAATAATGAGCTCTTGGGACCCCTAGATAAGGAGGTGAACAATTAATGAACTACCTAAATAGCTGTATGGATAGGTACGATGCTCATAAATACACTTTCTGAAAGTGCTCCATAAATATTTCTCTAATTTTGCATAGGTACCTACATAACATGGGAAATTGAGTCAGCATTCAGATATTGAGCTGAGGTAATCTTAGATCCACTGACCTTACATAATTATAACCAGTGACTTTACATAATTATATATAATGCTAAGTATACATAGAGGTACACATTTGGGTTATGGTAGGGTCCACTTACAGATGGAATAGCTTCTTTATATTGATTAAGGACATCTATAGTTCGAGCCAGCACTCCGGCCTCGGCTACCAGTGCCGAAATCTGAGCTTTCTTGGCCTTGTAAAGCGCGCTTCTGACTTTCAACTTGCTCACGTAGTCTTTGTACTCCTTTTCCGATAGAGGCCGTTCGGAAGTATTGATCCCCTCGCGTGCCTTCAACATCGAGTGAAGCCAGCCACATGTTATAGAAAGTAAATACGGAACCTACCTAACAAAGAAACTACTGAAATTTTCAGTTCAAGGATTGTGAAAAGTACATAAAATATGTATTCTGTAGGTATTATGGTACCTATTCATTCTCCAAGTTTGCTCATTCCTGCTAAGTAACTTCTTCATTCAACTCCTTCAACATCCTACTTTATTATTATGGTACCTATTCATCATCCTACTTCATTATTTAACTTCTTACATAATTCTACTTTATTATTCAACTTTATTATCCATCATACATCCTACTTTATTATTCAACTTCTTACATAATTCTACTTTATTATTCAACTTTATTATCCATCATACATCCTACTTTATTATTCAACTTCTTACATAGTTCTACTTTATTTTTTGTGTATGTGGTTTGAAATAAAGTGTTAAAGTTACGTACTTCTACCATTGATGCTACTGCATCGTTTAAAGGCACGTATCGACAGTGCGAGGCAGCTCGCATCGAATGCGTCGCGCATGCTCGGAAGGTCGATACCAGGGTTGCTCGCTATGAGCCGCTCGCGTCCCACAGTGCGAGGCGAGCCACGAGCTTGTCGGTAAAATGGCAGTGCTCAAAGGTGCCTCGCTCCAAACCGTTCGTGTAACCGCTAATCGTTCCTTGACAGTAACCCAGTGTCCTACGTGGATCCACCGCGTGCCTCGGAGCGTTCGGGCGTTGGCGCGTTGAAGACGCAGACCAATGATAACCATGGAAATTGTCACGTGATTCGAGCGGCGCGTTGTCGCGACAGCGTTGAACGCTTCGGTTTGATTTCCAAACTAGTTTGATTTTTACCGTCACCGCTCGCGTCAAACGCCGCGTTTGATTTGTTTATCTCATTTGTTCTGTTAATTGCTGTGTAGAAGACCGTGTTTTTGTGTATTTTGTGTGATGTAAATATTAATTGCAGAAGTCCAAAAGCGGCCGTGTCTTTGGAATAAACGGTTGGAACACTATAAAAATCATGGTTTGGTGCAAACTGCTTGGGACGAAGTGTCGCAACAATCTAGCATGGCAAGCAAGTACCCCCCCCCCCCCCCCCTATGTATCTACGTTTAATGAGATGTTTAAAAAATAACAATACGAGATTTTTAGAAACAAACTGTATTTAGATAGGTACTCTTTTTTTTAAGTCTTCTAGAATTATACAATATCAACTAGTCGTAGTAGAACAACGTTGGCTCAGAAAATATTGCATAAATGCCTGCCTGATACTTGAACGTAATCAAAAATAAAACAGTAAAAATTAAAGAACAGGTGACACGATACCTACTTGACAGTCGGCGTCCACTGAAATACGAAGCGTCTCGCGTTTTCACGTAGGACACCTTTTTTTTCGCCGCGCGGCATGACGACGCGATTTGTGTGAACGCGAAAGCTCCGACGCGTTGACGCGCGCGGCAGATCCACGTAGGACTTAATAGCAATAGGACCTAATAGCACTTCGCATGTAGGTATCAGTTTTTTTCACGATGGGCTCTATCAATTGAACTAAATGTTCGAAATATTGTTTATAAATTCGTACGAAATTGGGCGCATCTTCTTCGAATCTCACGTCTTCTAGGAGCTTGTTCCCATATTCTGATCGATTTCGATAAAAAATTTTTGACCCACCAACATGGCTTACGTCGCCTTTTTTGTTGTTTTTGTTTTTTAATAATTGTTGCCATCACAATAAAAGCAGCTGCAGCAACAAGCACGTTTCTCCGTGATGCCGGGGCCATGACTGCTTTCGATTCGGGTGGTTCGTGTGCTCGCATCGAGCATTCATGGTTACACATTGAGTCAACAGCGCATGCCTCACCCTGAGGCAGATGTCGCGAGGCATTCGATGCGAGCTGCCGCGCACTGTCGATAACACCTTAACCTTAACACCATTGACCCAAGCCAACAGGCCAGAATAAGTCACATGCCCCACCTTTCTCGAACTCCCTATCCCTCTATTCACTTCCCCGATTTGATGACAAAATTTTCCTGGCAAACTGATCCAACTTTTGTTAACCCTAAGCCAGGTGGTTTCAACAACCTGTAGTGCGTTTAGTTAGACACCAGTTAAAAATAATGGGTGTGTCATTTGAAAAAACAGTGATTTCGCAAATTTGGGAAAATTAATTTTTCAGCCCGATTTGTTAACCAATGAATTTGGTGTAAAAAAATTTCGTTGCACCAAGGTGATAGAAAACTCGACGCTATTTCCAACAGCTTACTAAATTTCAGTTTTACTCTATCAATAATTAAGGTTATTAATAGTCATTTTCGCGATAGGTAGAAGGTCGAAACACGAGAGAAAAAATCTTGAACCGTCGAAAACACGGAAACCGAGGGGTTTCGAAGTGTCTAGGAAGAATTTTTTGTAGCACATTAGCAGTAGAATCGAAATCGGAAGTTTCGTGGTTCGAAAGTGGGACACCCTGTATTATGCCTTGTTTACTCTACGTAAATGCCTTGTGGTAAAAGAACAAAGAAGGAACCAAAAAGTGCAAAAGAAATCAAACCCTACACCCAACTACCACAGATTTCTAGAAAAATAGCGTGCTACTATTTCCGTCACCTGTAGTTCCTTTTGCAAAGTATCAAGCCTTGCTTTAACTTGTGCGAACTCGTCTGCCATTTCCTCTTTCCTCCGGACCATGATCTGAGCCTGTTGTCGGTAAGGAGCCAGATTGTCTTCAACTCCTTCTTTAGCGGACAAACCACGCTGAGCCAGCTCACTTACTTCTTGACTCACCCTCTCAATCTGGAATCACATTTTATAAATCTTCCATCTATTAACAGACCTTCACTTTGAATGGTACGATGAAAGGAGTATGATTTTTTAAAAATACATACATAAATAATGTGGAATAATCAAATAAAAAATAAACCTTCGGCTTGATACCAATTTATATTAAAATAAATTAAAAATTAAAAATTAAATTAAAATTAATGTATATTTTGATACCAATTTATATTTATATTTAAAGCTGAGCTAAAAGCTTTATTTTGAATATAAATTGGTAGTAAGCTGAAGGTTTATTTCTTACTTGATTATTCCACATTGGAAGAGGGCTTATTAAATTCGATGAATTGATACATAAATAAGTTTGAAACAAGTATACTATAACAACTGGCGTTGTTATATAGCTCACACCTGACGATGGAGATGGTCCAGAGTTTCCTGGCTGGGAGGAGGAGCGTTGGCAACTCTTGACAATATCTCGACTTCCTTTCTTTTTGCTTCTATCTCCTTTGGCAGTTTTTCCGATGCAATGTATTTGTTCATTTTAACTTCTTCTTCCAAACCCCGGACCAAACCTGCAGATGCCGTGGTCAATAAATGTGAAATTTGCTTTTACGTACATTACCTGGAGACTGGTGTGGCATTTCTCACTCTTTGACCGGCTAGTTTCCTGAGATAGGCTAAAATTATCGCGACTTTACAAGAAATTGATTTTCTCTAAATAGGGTGTACACTGGATCACGCCAAAACTTTGAATCCACATTTTGTATCCATATGATGACATTTGTAACCTATACTTCCTATACCCAGGTTGAAACCTACATATCTCACCAACTCCGCAATTGCATAATGTAAGTGGCAGTTTACAGAAAATACCACGTTTCTAACTAATAAAACTGTGAATCACACCATGTGATGAATGAAGGAATGCCGAAGAATTGTAGAATGCAAAGCTCTATGACCGTGTATTAAGATTAGTGGTCCACTGTCACCTCAAAGGGGACGACAGTGGTATTGCTAATCATGAGAATCTGATGATAGCCCTTACCTTCGGGTGTGGTTCCCTTGGAGGCAGCGCGCAATTCTGATAGCTGCTGCGTGAGCCGGGCGGACGTCTGCTGCAGTTCTTGCAACAGCTCAACTTCGTTTGCACGCTGAGCTGCCAACTCTTTCTGTCGTTCACGCTCCAATCTGAGTCCTCTGGCAAATTCTAAGTAGGATTCTTTGTTCTCCACTACTTCCAACTTGGAAAAATCGAACAGAGTATTCAACCATGCACCCTTCCACCTTTGATTCATGAACGTGATTCATGTTCGTTATCTGAATAAAATAAAATCTCACCTTCCTGGAAGCTCGCTCAATTTTTTTGTTCACTATTTGTTTCTCGTTTTCCATAGCATCAATATCAGTTCTCAGCTCTTGAGCTGAAACTCCACTGGCTTGCAGGGCAGTGAGCTCCTTGTGGGTGACCTTGAACTCATCAATAAGCTGTTCATACTGGAATCAGAAGACAACATTGAATTGTAAGCATAAGACATGACAACAAACTTGTCTGATGACATGTTAATAAAAAAATTTGGGATGAAACTGCTAAGCGTTTGCAGACATTACATTTGTTCAGAACCCTCTGAACAAATGTAATGTCTGCAAACGCAGAACGCAGACGAAAGACATGCCCATGTCTTTCGTCTATAATAATTCTGCTAAATGTGAAGGATTCTCAGCATTATCCAAAATGACAAGAGCTGTAAATACTGGGCGTGGCAAGATGATTTGCCAATTTCTAAGGTCAATAAGAAATTCCGTTGTACAGAAATACATTTTCCAGTTCGGTTTCCCTGGTCTTGGAAAACCACATTGGTTGGCCTGAAGTCCTTGGACGATCTGTGTAAACAATGGATTTAAGATGGGTAGCCCCATAAGAAAAGCGCTGCAAATTATTACACAACGGTTTATTATTTACCTGTATTATAGATGCCCTTTCTGCGTAGATCACAGCTTTCTATGGTAAATACCTACCCTCGAGCTCCTCCCCAAGGAAATCCCTAAATCGAGTACTGGTGCCGGCCCAGGAATTACAGTTTCATGAAAATGCGCAGGACTCAGTCATTAATTTATTTGTTGTTATTCGTGAAGCATAACGTTTGTTCATGTTATTAAAGTACATGTCCAAAAAAGCCATCAATCTTCAAATGAAATAATATCACGGAACAACCAACTCTACTTCATACAGCCATCCGTGATTATAATCAGGTGTTCCCTAGCAATGATATTTGGGCCAGATTTATACCATTCCATACACGATCATGTTCACTGAGCTTTGCGGTGCAAACGAACGTCTGGTCATACAATGCTCCGGGTGGTCTCAAAAAATTCCTTAGTTTGAGATCAATTTAAAAATTCAACAAAAACTATACCCTTCTGAGCTAAGGCGTTCTGAAAAGTTCAACCCCTACTTTTTACCCCTTAAAGATGACCTACTGTAACGCAGAGCTTTGCAGGCCAACTAGACCATAAATGGGACATACAAACCAAATTACATCAATTTTGGTTGATGGTAACTAAGAAAAGTGCGAAGTACGGCGTACGGTGGACGGACCGAAATTTCTTATTCCATTTTCAGATTCTACATACTTTGAAACGGAAACCATCAAATTTTGAGGGTGGGGAGGGGGGGCTGTTTTCATGCTCGATTCCAAAGGTTAGTTACTGAAAATAATAAACCAGAACTTGAAGGACCCACCCTTTCAAATGAGACCATCCCCACCCTCGTCCAAACAACAAATTAGCGTCAAGGAATTCGAATTACAACAGAGATCTGACTGTAGATATTCATGTTCTTGAATGACTTGATGCTCTTTGAATGAGTCATCAATGTTACAATAGGGCGAACTTCCTATGATCACCATGTATTGCGGTCAAAACCCTGAGACCGAGACCTCTCTTAAGTATTCCGAGGGCAACACTCGTTTCTCACCTGTTCGTAAGCTGCACCGATCTCTGGGTCGCCCAACATATCGACTGGTATCTCAACTTTGACTAGGAATCTTGCCAAATAAGCTCGTTTCTTGAGGTCTTCAGTGCTCCGAAGGAGCCACTCCAAGATTGGGTGGATCACAGCTTTCTCTCCCTGCACCAGTCCTTGACGAAACCCAACTCTGAAACCCAATCAGAATCAGAACGACCTCCGGCAAACCAATATACTTCTATTGGTAGAAACCGACCAGGTGCACATTAATGTTGTTCTCAAACTCTCGCTTGGGACGCCGAGCTTTTTCCCCCAGTAGTACCACAAAAGCTCCAAATGGGCCCCAACAGCCCAAACTTTCCTGTATCTTAAGCTTTTTTTCTTCTTTTTTTTTCATTAGTACTGCCAGTGCTTTCCAAATTGTTCGAAAAGCTCCTATATAAGAGGCTCATACTGCTCATTGAGGAGCTTATACCAAGTCACCAATTGGGATTCAGAAAAAAACACTCAGCAATAGATCAAGTATATAAGATAACCAGCACAACTGAGCAATCATTTTAAGAAAGAAAAGTCTGCTCTGCCATCTCCCTTGACGTCAGACAGGCATTCCAAAAAGTCTGGCATGAAGGCCTTAAATTCTAGCTGAGAAAAGCACTGCTGTCTCAGTATGCCGATCTGCTGGACTTGCACCTTACGGATAGGTACTTTCGCATTAAACAGGATGACGCTTACTCTGAATCTAAACCAATTAGTGCTTGCGTACCACAGGGCAGTGTACTTGGCCCACTCCTGTTCCTAATCTATACCAGCGAGCTACCTGAAATTGAAGGAAACACAACAGCCACCTTCGCAGGTGATACTGTAGTACTAGCAGTCGGGGAAAATATTAGGACCTCTATCAGCAAACTTAATCGCTCTATGTCCCAAATGGAGTGGAGAATGAAATTAAACAAAGCAAATTCAGTGCATGTAGATTTCACGTAGGTATCTCAAAATTGACTAAATACCCGTCTACCTCAACAATTCCGTACGCCAACGACGCAAAGCATCTAGGAATAACATCACATTCGAGACTGAGACAGAAAGCGCATGTTTGAAAGAAAAAATCAGAACTGGTCCTAAAATTCAGAAAAATGTACTTGTTGATGGGGAGGCGGTCAAAGTTGTCTGTTCAAAACAAATTAACCCTGTACAACCAAGTCTTCAAACCTGCATGGACTTATGGAGTGCAGCTGTGGGGCTGCAGTGCTAAGAGCAATCAGGAGGTAATCCAGCGCACAGTGCACTCAGGAGTATAGTCAATGCAACATGGTACATTCGAAATGACAGACTCCACCACGATCTTGAGGTGGAGTCTATTGACGAAACCATAAAGAAAATTGCCACCACCCACCTAGAGCAGCTAAGAGGTCAACACTGAAGCTGTCCACTTGCTGAGGTGGATGAATTGCTAACAAGACTGAAGAGAAAAAGCCACACGACCTAACACAGTGAAATGAATTGGACTTATTCTCAATGGTTATCAAAATGGACAAATCAAGTTCTATCTTGTCTTGTGATGATTAGTAGCTGAATTAAGTCAACACGGTATTACTAATAAGTAATGAAACTTAGTGTAATAGAAACAAACCAAAGGAAAAAAATTGCACATTAATGTCGTTCTCAAACTCTCCCTTGAGACTCTGAGCTTTTCCCCCCATTAGTTCCATAAAACCTCACGTCCCTCCAAATCGGCCTCAACAGCCCAACTTTGCTGTCACCTTTGTCTTTTTGTGTTTTTTTTTTTCATTTTAATTAATACTATAACAGTTGTAATTGCTGGAAACAAAAATCTTGGTGCCGGAATCATGAACAGAAATATCAATGTCCTGTACAACGTGATAGAACACGACATTTGGAGGGTCTACTGGATAAACGCTCAGATGGAATTGCCTTCTTTGTTGGCAGCTAGTTGAGTCTTCTATATAGGGAATCTATATTTGGTATATCTACTATTACTGTGTACCTGTACCATAACGAACGTAGGCGTTAAAACTAGGTAGGTACGTGTTGGCTGACCAGATGAACTCACGGATCGGCACCCGGATCATATTTGAGAACACGAAGCATTGATAGAAGACGGACTGCAGTCTCTTCTGGCTCCTCTGCTTTCACATCTGCTTGACTGGACGGGTCGATCTCTGCTAGTACGTCATTCAAGACCTAAAAACGATTTCAGCTATGAAAAGCCAGAAAATGTAGGTGCTGGATACAAAAGCAATTTTTTTCAAATGGTTGAACCAATATTTAGATCTGTAAGTAGTTTGTCGGTCATAGTAATGGCCATAGCATTTCTTTTATATCTATTAAAATTATAGGTACCTACGTTCCTACCTATCCAACATATACCTATCTGAGTCAGCTTCTTACGAGACATTTTTGATAGGTAGGTAAATTCTTCAGCGGCCCACGCTCAGTTCAACTGTGCAGTGTATTGTGCAAATAACTGTGTAAAAAAACTGTAGTTATCCGGACTGATGGTGGCTACACTTCTGTTTTCCCCTCGGTTTTGCTTTTAGTTCTCTCACTTTTTTCGTGTAGTGGGCACCCGCTGGAGAACGGAGACGCGAACCTACACCTATTTGCCTCAGCCACGGACTAGACAGAACTGGTCTATCAACTGCGCAGTACAAAAGTAGGAACATTCGCTCAGGCCAACAGCCAGCGTAACAATTTGTGGGAACTGCAGTTTCCTCAGTTAATCGCTCAGAAATGACCTCACGTGATAAACTACACAGTTAAACTGAGCATGTGTGGGCACCTTTAAGCCAGTCCTCCACTGGAAGCGATACCAAGCAATCAGGTGATGAGAGGCAACTTCGAGGAAGCAAAACAAGGCGACGGGGTCCTCCATTACAGGCGACTACATCCCCGTTTGAGCTGCCCGTGTTCCAAACAAGCTCCAGGCTCACCCTGCTCCGAGCGTGTATGTTCAGAGTTCACCCTACACCAAGCCAGTTCGGTTCATACGAAAACTGAACTTGTTCGGAGCTTGCCCCAAGGGGACAGCACGAAAAAAGCTACCTACTGTGCTTTACCACAATGGGATCAGTCACTCCTGTACGGACGAATACGCGTATACCTAGTCGCTTGGTATACCCAACTTCGCTTATCCTAAAGGCTGGGTCATTCTTCTTCCTACCTTGGTTAGGGTGCCTACAGAGTGGAGCGACGAGGGTAGCGACGAGCGCGGCAGAGAGGAAAGCGGGGAAAACAAACCTTAAGGGGGGAACGGGAGCGCCCAGAGTGGGCAGGCGATGGAAGAGAGAGGAAAGCGTGCACGGAAGAGGAGAGCGACGAAAACAAACCAGTTTGTTTTCGTCGCTCTCCTCTCGCCTCGTGTCGAATTATTTTTCTTTTCTATCCAAATTATTATTCAATTGAAGTTGGTCCACTTCTTGATTAGCCTCTGCTGAATTTTTTCAAGAAGGTAATCGAAAGTGCTGATGCTCATCCGAAAATATTGAAAGAACCTTGCTGGGTCTTCTCTCAGTTGACCAAACAAGTGGTGAAATTCTCCATGTTCACTTTGCGACTGATTGATAGCATGAATGCCCTGTCGTGAGCGGGTCAAAAGATACCAGATTCGCAGTCCAGAATTTTCAAGATAAAAATAATTTGGATCCATTGCAAGGAATTGCGAAAACAAATGTACTGCCCCGGGCAAAATTTTTGAAACTACTCGTTCCACTCTGGCATTCACTATCCTCTCCGCCACACTCGTCGCTCCACTCTGGCTTGGCACTCTCTTCCCTCTCTTATCACACGCATTCCTCTTTCCTCTCCGCGACGTCGTCGCTACCCTCGTCGCTCCACTCTGTAGGCACCCTTACAGAGAAGAAGCTACATCTAGAGGGTGCTCTTCCAGATCAATCTCGACTTTTTGATAGGTAGGTAACTCATGTCTTCCAAGTGCAGGTCAATTCCTTACACCAAGTAGGAAAACAGGTAGGTAGAAGTGCACGTTAGTTGAAAAGATGGAAAAAATGTGGCATTTTTCAAGTTACACCCACAAGAAAAAATAAATTCGGTATGTTTTTATATTTCTAACGCACATTTTTACTGAGTACCTAAATAACAAGTTATTTCCCAAAATCGGTGGCTGCCTACGTAGGCAGGTAATTTTATAATGAAACAAATTCCAACATACTTGCAGCAATTCTTCTGGTGAAATGGAATCGAAGGAAATCAAGTTGTAAGCCCTTTTGAAAGGAGGCTTGTTAAGCTGTGATATTACGTATTTTATCTTCTCACTCATTTTATTAACGATGTTTCAAGATGAGGTGTCTCAACGAAATTCTAGTGAGTACTTAATTAGGTACCGAGTTCAAATTAACCCTCCGGTACTGTTAAACTTAGCAGGAACAGGAACTGGAAATGAAAACGCTAATCAGTTGTGTTATGGCATCCCATGAGGTAACCACGGAAACAGAGTTGTACCGCCCATTTCGTCTCCGTCACTCTTGTTTGAACTCTGCTTGGAGTCCCTTTTCCCTTTATTCTTATCTCTTTTCTATAACATAGATACGTATTTGGCTCTTCAAGTCTTTTATACTACTTATCACTTCCGTACGGCTGGCTCGAATACCATTTACCATCTCAACCTCTCAACCGTTAGTATAATGATCTCAGCAAAGTAAACTATTACTTCAGATACTCAGGCAAGGTGGCCACTCGATCAGGATTTTCATTTTCCCTGACTTCTCCCTGACCTTTTTGGATTTCCCTGATTTTCGAGATTTTTGAAGCCCGACACTGTTTCCCCCATTTCACTGCTTGAAAGCATATTCCCTGTCAAATTTAAATGTCTAAAAAGTAAATAAACGGGTAAGTTGACTAAATATTATTACACTGAAGGATTCATGTATTAATTTATGTGCTAACCTAAATAAATTTCTGGTTTAGAGGCGCGATCGAGGCACAAGAAACGCCAACCAGCGTACAGCAAAGCGAACTACCTACCAAGCGTCAGCACAAAAAAGCGCTGCAAATCCCTACACAACGGTTTTGTATGGAACACCCTTCTGTCACAAATCACAGATCACAGCTCTCGGTATAGATAACCCTTCTATATAGACCACAGACCCTCCGTAGCTTAGTACCCAACCCTCTACTCGTTACTAGGTGCCTACCTAAATCACGTGTTAAATGCTGCTAAAATAATTCCAACAACGAAAAACAGTAGCTAAAATGGCAAAAAGAAACAAATAATTTGTGAAGGGAAATTGTTGATCTGGAGTGAAGTCAGCAATTCACTCCAGATTGAACCCTACCGGGATTCAAGTACCTGTAGGGTTTCGATCCTAGTGAACTTAGGCGTTACAATCCGTCACTTAGACCACTGCGCTACAGTGCCCACCTGGCTGAGAGACCAGTGATGCGCGCTCTCTACTAAGCTTGATGCCTGCATTCAACTAAGGAAAATGTGTAAGGACGGAAATATTTTCGTTCGATATTCGTATTCTATGTCCCTTAAAACGTAAAAAATGAAACAATGACGGGGGGGGGGGGGGGGCACACGCAGAACCCCCTACACGTTTCTTTGGGATGGAACATCGACCGTCGATGGTATCGGAAAATCGACGTTTTGACTTCGATGGCCCATGTTTTACCATCGATGTTGAAAGGTTCGAAATTATTGAACATCGACGTTACCGTTCCGATTTCAATGATGAATATCGATACCATCGATGTTAGCTGAATCAATATCGATGTAATTGCGAAAGAGGAAAATTCACATTTGGAAAGAAACTGGTGGAAGTGGCAGTAGCGGTGCGTGGGGTCTGAAAACGGTTGGGCACCTAACCAGAACACAAAGCCAACAGCTTTGTCTACAAAATACCCCAAGGCAACAACACCCTTCCCTTATTTACTGATATTCCGCCCGTTTTACCTACAAATCTGCCACCGGAACCGGACTGAACGCAAAATTTGACGCAAAAAAATTTATAACTGACAGAGAAAGCGAATGTGATTCAGAGAAAAACAAATCAGAAGAAGCAGCATCTCGTATCGAGATGACAATTGAATCGAAGGGATCGAATCGATTGTGAAATGAAGGATTTTGGGGTTGAGATCAGATTCTGGGGAAGTGGCCCAAAGTGTACGTGGCAAACAACATATTTACTCGACTGAGCTTGCGCGGACGGGCCACTTTTCTCGGTTGCCATGGCAACTCTAGGTCCCAAGACCTGTCAGTTTCAGGAGCCTAGGTTTCGATTTCGACTGCAAGACATCGATTATTGTCGCTGTATTCTGATAACATGCTCCGTCTGGGGAGCTACAGGGAGCCAACACGACGGAACCGCACATTGAATATCCACAGCCAGAGAACTCGACAGGGTTGTGAAAAATGCTAGGTGCAGTTTACAGAGGGAAATTCAAATGCCAACTGAACACATGGTTGGAGCTTTTTTCACTCTTAGTGTTTCTGGGTGCCGGGGCAGTGGCCTTATGGACACAGCGCCCCTGCCCCATACGAACATTCCAACGCCATCAATTACAGTTCAAGTACACTATCTACTGGTTCATAATCGAACTTCACACTCGTATTCCCTAGAAATTCCCACAGGTCTGTGGAGAGCTGATGGGATGGATGGGGCAGTGATGACATCTTCTACTCCGTGCCGCTAGGTGCGCTGCGTTCGTGTTGCACTCCCTGAACCTATCAAATGACCGGACACAAGTAGAGCAGGAAATAAGGCGCGTCAGTTCAAAATCTCAAGAAAACGGCGGATGTGCGGTAATTTTCCCTGACTCGCCACTCGATTTCCCTGACCAACATTTTTTTCCCTGACTTCCCTGACCGATGGCCATCCTGTCAGGGTCATGGTAGAATATACTAACTCAGGGGCGGTTGCTGAGCTCAGAGTTCGAAAATCTTTACTAGAGACTTCATAATCCTGGAGTTAAAAATTGAAAAAAAAACAGTCCCAGAATAAATTTTTTAATTCCGGGATCATCTCAGTCTGGGACTAAAAATTAATTCTGGAATGAAGGGATTGCTGTTCTTATGTTGGTGTAATCCGTTTTCTAATGGCATAATCTCTGTTATCTGTCTCCCGCTCACTCCTACCTAGACACATGGTAGAATAAATATACAAACGTTTGATGGGGGGGGGGGGGGGGGATATTACCCCTGGGCCCGGCCTTTGTAGGGGGGGCCGGATTTTGAAGAAAAAAAAAATCTTGAAGAAATTAAATTTTCAAAAAGGTGTGAGGGGAGAGGGAATATGAAAATAGAGGACAAATCAGTAGGTGACTGTTCTGAAAACACTGAGGTGTTTTGTGCGTATTCTGCAAGTTCCACTAACTTCTTTCCCCGCCACCTTCCCCACTATTTTCTTTTCTTCGCATGCGCTTTCCGCTTTCACCAATCAGTAAGTTTACCTACAAACTGATAACCACCAAGTAACCCGACCGATTTCTATCATAGTCTAAAGCCGCGGTTACACTTGCGGTGTTGGGCCCAACACCGAATATTCGCCCATACTCGCCCTATGCTCGGAGTTTGCCGAATCTTGACGCGCACCCCGCACACACATGCGGTGTTGGCTCTCAACCCCAAGCATCGACGCATATTCGGGCAAGCGACGATGAACGCAGTTTCGCTGTCAACTTGAAACAACATGGAAGTGGATGAACTCGTGGTGGCGGCAGCCATATCGATTCCTTTTGGATAATCGGATCAACAACAGAGCAATAACTCGGAGTGTGGGTCACAGGAAAATGTTTCCTGTGATTCACACTCCGGGTTCACTTATTAATGAACGAGAGCTCTGCGCCTTCAACTTGCCTCGGGAAGCAAACCCGCCAAACACTCGGCCGCATGTGTATGCGCTGCACGAATACACTAGTTGGCCAATATTCGCCGCCTTTGACTCAGGACAAAAAACCGCCTTTAGACCGAGCATCAACATCTGCGCGCATTCGGGCATTTGTCCCGCGGTTACACTTGCGGGAAGAGGCCGACGAATATTCGGTGTTGGGCCCAACACCGCAAGCTTAACGTTTTAAAAGCTCTTGCTTCATTTTACTTTTGTTTTGGAATTGAATATCCCAGGTGTTCGGTTTAAGAACGACGAAACTTCAGGGGTCGACTCTACTCTACAACTAATTTCCAACAAAAAGTGTCTCCTAGAGTTTTTTCTGTAACCCCTTGTTTTCGAGAGTTTTTTCACTTCTAATATTTGTTTCGTGTTTTCGGCCTTACTTATCTCACTAAAATGACCATTTTCCCCTTAAATTACATGGTGAATCAAAATTTGAGCATACCGTTAGAAAGAGCGTTAAATTTTCTTTCAGATTCAACCATCAACTATTCTCTAAAGTCGCGAAAAACAAGCGTTTTTTGAACCCAAACTACAATTTTTGTCATTTTTCATCTTTCTAGGCGATTTTCAACGTTATTTTCCAACAATATCGGCTACTGAAAAACTGACTAGCTTCAAGGTAAAAATATCTAGTACGTTTAATAAGCTTTACAACGGTATTATTCAATTTTATTTTTAACGCCGTTGTTGAATGAGAAATCGGTGATTGAATACGAAAAAACGTGGAGAGGGAGGGCATTCCCACATATTTCGGGAACCAGTTAGTGAGGAAACGTAGAATTTTCGCGATTAGGATGGGTTAAATAACAAGTAAGAAGTGAAAATTGAAAAATAATCCCTTTTTTCCTTCACATAAAAAAATTTAATAAAATTAATAAATAGAAATAACTTCTTTCTACAATATTTTACAATTTATAACTTTTTTCTATGACATTTTAACTTGTTACAGAAACTGTTCAAAATGCCCTCCGCCTTGTTGTAAACAGATTCTGCACCTCTTGTGAACACTATCAACAGCGCTGCTCAATTCCAAACGATTTTGCTCCATTTCGGCACAACACAAGGTTATCCTGCCAATCAACTCCTCCCGAGTTTTGACCCTCACGCTGTAAACTTTGGCCTTTAGGATGCCCCAAACGTAAAAGTCTTAAACGAGGCAAATCTGGGCTCCTCGCAGGCCACTTTACTGGTGCATACTGTCCGATCCATCTGTTTCTAAAATAGTCGTTCAACCAATGGGAAACGTTGCGTCCATTGTGGGCTGGACATCCATCCATTTGCCACCACACAATATTCTGCCTCCTATCAAGAGGCGCGACGTCCAATAACTCAATCAGATCGTTGTCCAGAAAATGAGATTATTATTCCAGAATATACAGTGACGCTCATCAGTTTTTCAGTAGCCGATATTTTTGGAAAATACCGTTGAAAATCACCAAGAAAGATGAAAAATGACAAAAATTGTAGTTTGGTTTCAAAAAACGCCTGTTTTTCTTGACTTTAGAGCAAAGTTGATGGTTGAATCTGAAAGAAAATTTATCACTCTTTCCAACGGTATCCTCAAATTTTGATTCACCATGTAATTTGAGGGAGTTATGGTCATTTTAGTGATATAAGGTCGAAAACACGAAAAAAATCTTAGAAGTGAAAAAACTCGAAAACAAGGGGTTACAGAAAAAACTCTAGGAGACACCTAGGTAGGTATTGCACCTTCCCCTGTGTATTACAGGTACTCGATCATAACTTACTATAAACGCAAACCAATCACGTATCAGCGTTTCCACGGTTGAACGTGTAAAGATGACGGGAAGTACAAAAACTGTCTAATCAACGGATAACCTAAGCGCGAAACCATCATTATATGCCACAGAAGTACTTAATTTTTTCATTTAACTAAATAAAAGAGGAAATCGCGAAACAGTATCAAATAGCAAGATATTTGATACTAGGAACAAAAACCTTCAGCCCCTACCTTTCAGATATAAAAACTGGGTAAAAAAAAGAATTATACTAGGCCAGGAATCTTTAATAAAATACCCCAAACAATAAAAACGGAAATGGATATTTTCAAAATTAAGGAAAAATGAAAGGAAACAAAGGTTGGCTATTGGCTCATAATAAAGACAATTTAATTATTTACATAGATCAAACTTCAAATAGTTCTTCAAACTTCAAACTTCAAATTCAACGTAATTGCACTGCTTATAACACTTGTTCAATTTTTGGTTTATTATTTTCAACAATTTGGAATCGAGCTTGAAACAAATAATTTATTGAATCCCTCGCATTTTATGAAACTGTAATTCCCGGGCCGGTTCCAGTGCTAGATTTAGGGCTTTCCTGGGGTAGGGATGTATGATACTTCGAAATGTATCGATACATATCGTATCGATATTTTTAAAAAGTATCGAAAAGATCAGGCCGATACTTTCAAAAAGTATCGATACATTCAAGTATCGATACTTTTTACAAACTCAAAATTAGAAAAGTTCCGGCCTCATGGATTGTGTTGTTTTGCGCCTTCCCCTTCCAGTGTACCAGTTCCACCATAGAATAATTCTATGCCTGACATAAGTGCACAGTATCAGTTGAGTTGTTTCACGTTTCCAGTCCTACTAGATGCCGGACAGTATCAGTTGAATGAGTGATCATCTCCATTTTTATGTCAAGGTTGTTGACAAATGGTGGGACTTCAGGCATGATAGCGATCAGGCTTTGTAGTATTCTGTGAAACTTGGAAGTAAGAAAAGATCCTTGAAAAAAGTAACGGTGTCGATACCTCGAAAAAAGAAAAAGTATCCCGATACATTGCACACAAAAAAGTATCAAAAAGTATCGATACTTTTTCTTAAAAGTATCGATATTTTGAAGTATCGATACTTTTTATACATCCCTATCCTGGGGGGGAGCACGAGGTAGGTACTGACCACAGAAAACAGTGATCTACGCAAAATAGGCATCTATACAGGTAAATAACAAACCTTTGTGTAATAATTTGCAGCGTTTTTCTATTAACCAATGTATTATTTGATTATAAAAGTTAAGGAATTCCACAACGCTGTAGTGTCTCCAGGATCCTGGAGTAAACTTTCCCGGCAGGCTAAGCAACGAGATTCCCCGATGATTGGAGCACTCTCTGTTGTCCCCCTTCTTATAGATCGGGACAATGACGGAGACCTCCCAGTCGGATGGGATTCTCTTCGTCATCCAAGCCAAATTCATGACGTGCAGAAGCATCTCCTGCCCTTCCCTTCCCACGTACTTCAGCATTTCAGGGGTAATTTGATCCTCACCTGCTGCTTTGCCGAACTTCATCTTTCCTATGGCTCTCTGAAGCTCTTCCATTGAAATGGTTGGTCCGACGTCCTCCTCATCCTGCAGGTTGTCATCTTCCGAGTGTTGATCCGCTCGACCACTGTCCAGCAATTCTTGAAAATATTCCCTCCATCTGCCCATAATCTCATTTTCTCCCGTTAGCAGGTTACCGAGTTTATCTTTAATGAATTTCAGAGGGCAGTCTTTTTCCTTTCTCATGTTCTTCAAGATTCTTGTACAACAGTTTCTGGTTTCCCTCGTACACCTTCTGCATTCACCTGCCAAACTCCTCCCAGGATTCCGCCTTAGCTGCGAGGACTATGAGCGTTGTCTCATTCTGCTTCCTCTTATAGGCTTCCCAAGCTTCTAGAGTTTTTGTTTGGAAGTACTGTTTCCAAAGCTCAACTTCATATTCGGTCTTCTCGCCCTAAAAAACATGGAAAACGATACCTCACAAGCTCATATTCACTAAAACCTCAAAAACCCCTATTTTTACACCCACTTGTAACACCCCTCGGTGTATTCCGATAGGACTGCCGAGCTTCGGAGCTTTTCCTTCTTTTACCTCAATATTCCACTCTTCGGTAAAAAAAACCACGCCTGAAAAAACCACGGCTCAATATTCCACTAAAACACCACTCCTTCCAATATTCCACTCTTCCGGTCCTCGTCCTAAAACATATGGAAAAGATACCTCACAAGCTCATGTTACTAAAACACCAAAAAGCCCATTTTTCACCCATAACACCCTTGTGTATATTCCGATCGGGCTGCAAAGTTTCGGGACATAACCAGGGCCCAAATGGAGCCCGCGTGTGAAAGAATGAATTTTTTAGACCGAAATTGAAGTAGATAGGTATGCATGATAGGGCGGAAGGACATAGCGTTTTTTGGAATCTACAGAACTTGAAACGTAAAAAAAATTTGCGGGGGTGTTCCAAAAAATTTTTTGTTGCGCGAATACCTACATAGGTGTCTTATTCACAGAATAATAAGCCAAAGTCCGTCCGCCGTATCATCCATATCTACTTCACTTTAGGTCTGAAAAATTCGTTGTTTCGCACATAGGCTCCGTTTGGGCTCTAGTTGTGTCCCGAACTTTGCAGCCCGATCAGGGTATAACCAAAAAATTGGGTATTTTGGTGTTTTAGTAACATGAGCTTGTGATGTATCGTTTTCCGTGTTGTTTAGGACGAGAAGACTGAATATGAAGTCAATTTTGACCGGAGTGGAAAATTGAGGTTCTAACGAAGTTTCAGCGTTAAATTTACGTTAAGTACATTTTGGTCTAAAATCGCCGTTCTTCCACACACAGTTTGGGCCCCAATTCGGGAACAAATTTGAGTCCTAGTTGTGCTCCGAAGCTCGGCAGCCTGATAGGAATATACCCAAGAGTGTTGTGGGAGAAAAATGGGTGTAAAAATTGCGTTTTTCGTTGTTTTCGAGGGATTTTTGAGGTGTTAGTGAACATGAGCTTATGGGGGCCTATTCAATAAGTCAAAGAGACATCTCTTTTCGGTCCGACTCTCTCTTTTGGCAGAAGGGATTTTTATAGTATCCATGACAGGGTTATTCAGTAATTTCTAGCGGTCATCTTGGCATTTTCGATCTCTTTCAAAGAGACATCTAATTAGGTGTCTTTTCTCGAAAGAGAGAGTCCCTTTCTCACTTGTTTGATAGTGATCGTGTGTCATCCTTCGTTCATCGGCTACCATTTCGGTCACTTTGATGTGTTTTTTCATCTCTTACTTAAAGGTAAGTCAATTGTTCATTAAAAATATATAAATATTATAGATTTATGAGTAAAAACATCTAAATAGGTACGGGTTGAGGGCTTTTCAGTAAAATAGACGAACCTGGGAGACACATGAAGAGACTGTCTCCCGAGGGAGACTATCTCTCCCAGGAGATTTTCAAAACAGATAATCTATTTCACTATCAAAAATAGGGCTTCTTGGTGTTTTAGTAACATGAGCTTGTGAGGTATCGTTTTCCGTGTTTTTTAGAGCGAGAAGACTGCATATGAAGTCAATTTTGACCAATGCGTGGAAAATTGAGGTTCTAACGCAGTTTCAGCCTTAAAATTACGTTAAGTTTTGGTCTAAATTTGGTCCGTTTGGGTCCAAATTTTGGAACACATTTGGGTCCTAGTTGTGCTCAGAAGCTTGGCCGCCCGATTGGACTACACCCAGGGGTGTTATGGGGGGGGGGATGGGTGTCAAAATAGGGTTTTTAGAGGTTTTAATGGACATGAGCTTGTGATGTATCGTTTTCCATGTTTTTAGGGCGAGAAGACAGAACCAATATGAAGTTGATTTTGACATAGAGAGTTAAAAATCGAGGTTGTGAGGAAGTTTCAGCTCCGAAAATTCATTTTTTATGAGTCAAAAACCGGCGGAATTGTCTAAAATCACCATATTTGTATACAACTAGAAGCAGTATAAAAGGTGAATAAAGACAATGAAATGGCACTATCAATGATCAAAGATAATTTGTTAAAAAAAATAATAAAATAATTAGGAACCTAATTTGTGTTTTTGGGGACCAAAATTGGTGGAAACCATCAAAAACAGCTATTTCAATGATTGTAGATGAATGAAACAATAGATGAACAGCCAACATTTCTGTAGGTATCCAGTAGAATAAACCCATGTGACAAGAGCAGTTTTTGTCATGGAGCCCATCAGGACTTCTTCTTCTACACACAAACTTTTAAAATCTAAGGACAGGTTCAGAATGCACTTTACACAAAGAAATGGCAAGGAAATTATATTTGTAGTTAAATAACAGAAATGCACAGCCCAGCAGAGGCGAAGGTGAAAAGTTAGCGCAGTTTCATGACTGAATAACAAAAGAACGCAGGAGTTCAACGAAGAAAAATGTCTAAATCATCACTTCATTCACGAGAAAAATCCATTAGGTAAATGGGCCTGAGGGGTGTCTACTATTTACCAAAATCGATAGCTTCCAGTAACTACAATAAAATGTTGAATGCATCATTCTGGTGTAGACCCCACAATACGTGTCATAGCTAGTGGGCTGTGTACCCTGGTGTTTCTTTGAATAGACGGACCTCAGTTATTGAATTGATACTTGAGGCTTTCTCAAAACCAGTAAGGAAATATCAGAAGGACACCACTGATAGCGATTTATTCGGGATTCAAATAAATAGCATACTTACATGCTAATGCATAAGAAAATATACAACACACTCGAGAAAAGAGCCTGATTAATAAAGTGAATATTTCTAAATTTGTGGAGTGAAAATAAAATTGACAAATACCTAACGTAATCGTCACAAAGTATGAAACAAAGTTGAAGCTTTAACAAAAATACATACAGGTACAACAACAAAAGGCAATTAAGGAAATGCCCAGGCCTTAAGAATAATGCATTTTGTGTTGATTAGGAAATTTATTTTTTTGCCAGCATCATGCCGAGACTAACTAGAGCTCCGACAATCAAGGCTCCACCTCCAACAATAGCTATTCCTTTGAGACCATCTGTAAAAGAGGAGGATTATTAGTATGATTGTAGTAGTTGGTTGTAAGGTGCCTAAGGCGCCCGTTGAAAAAGCTCCTCCCCCTTTCCCCTCACTGGCACCGCCACCCCCTCATCGCGCCATTCCACGCCCCTCCCCATCAACCCCCCCCCCCCCACCACAAATCAGTGTTCCACAGTCGGTAAATATACACCTACGTGGATGAACCGCGTAAGATGCATACAGAAATAATATTCAAAGTAGATGATAATGCATAGGTACTCAAACATTTAAATACAAAATTTGTAGAAATTCTTCCCAAACGGTTCAATCATTTTCTAAATAGATAACCCAATATGGAGAAACCTCACCAGAGAGTTCCAGTATGTGTGGTTGACATAATTCTCCTTCAGGGAGATGAATTGATAACATGCTAGCTGGAGCTCAATGACGCTTGAGCCACACCATGGCATGGAGCTAGCTGAGTTAGTAAGGGCCCATTTGAGAGAAATGAAACGATTTGATGAAATGTCGCAACCTTCGATATCGAGGTAACCCTAAAGTGCATCCGACAAAGTCGACATTAGGTTGGGTAACCCCCGTATAATATTCGAGGTTACATCAATGTGACCCCCTAGAATATTGTTTTGGTTAAGGATACTCCTTCAGTTTTACGTTTATCGTGACATTTTTGGCAACACTGTGTTAATTCGCTTTTTCTCCAATTGATGATAACCAGATTTCACTTGTGGTGTGGTGTGCTGTCTACTCAGTTTTCCATTTTTCTCGCTATTTTCACTGTTTTCATTGTTAAGCGATGTCCAGTAAGTAAGGCGCTAACTGTTAAAAAATTCTCAATAAAGCTATATTCTCAATTCATGTGTATTTTTCATTGGCCGAGTACAGATAAGTGGACTACCTACCTACTTGCAGAAACACCCTCACCTATATTATATTAGATATAGTTAGAAGGTAGTGTCGGGAACGGGAGGGCAATCTCTCATACATCACCACTGCATTAAAGATCATTACCACTGCTTGCTTTCACAGTTTCATACTAATAATTCAAATGGTTCAGTCTACTGTTTTCAGTCGTTCTTGTTTGACTGAAATCCGGAGGTATGTAGGATAAATTTCTTATTGAAATTATTGTGTTCAATAGCCAGATAGGTAGGTACCTACCTACATTAACACCGTTGGGAAATAAGGCAAATTCGGATAGGTAAGGTAGGTACCTACATCAATCCTCTGAATCTAGTCAGCTTCATCATGTCACAGTTTTTATCGAATTTGGAGCTATAAAAACATTGCATCTAAATTCCAAACTAATGTTACGAGAGTGATACAGAAATAACTACCTGATTCATGTTTAAAAACCATATTTATGTTAAAGGTAACCTATCCAAGGTTTTCTGCTGTTGAAACTATATCCCTTCCTTTGATTGGACCTCACCTTCATTCAAACTGAGTATAAAACGTAACCACCTAACTAGTGGATCGAAAACGATTTTCTCTTCCTTTTATCCCAACCTGTAGGTCCATTCTACCTCTCATGATCAACAGGGATTTCACAGTAACTTCAAGTGCTCGTAGCTATAATTTTAAAGTAAAATACCAACCCGATGATAACTAGGTAGCTACCTACCAAGTGACTATCCTCCATGGTATTCTATATATCTGTATGCAGAGTACCTACATACTACTAGGTAGCACCTACTAGGTTTAGTACCTAGTATTTCGATGGGGGTCTCAAGTGGATGGAAATATTTCAGTATACCTACCTATTTACTTATTGCAGTATTTTGTTCAATATCAGTATTTTCAGAATATTTCGCGCTTCGTATTTCAGAACCAACTTATCTCTGAGCAGCTGAAATTATGGCTGCTCGGATTTTTTCCATTTTGAAGAACTCAAATTCAGTCCATCTCGGTCGAGGGACTAGCGATAGGTAATGCCAAATCCATGAAACCATTTTCGTCACTTTCATACGAGCTATTAAAACTTGAGATGTTGAGAAACTGAGAAAGTAACACTACTAATATACAAGGGAAAAACAACGAAAATGAACCGATAGGAAACGAGAGATAACAATGATAACTGAGTGAGATAACATAAATTATATTTTGGCGCTAATTTTGGTTTATTATTCTCTGAATAATACACCTATGTAATCGCTCAGCAAAAAATTTTTATAACCCCCCCTCAAACTTTTTTCTTTTCCGTTTCAAGGTGCGTAGATTCAAAAAATGCAATGTCCGTCCGCCGTATCACGTGTACAGGCTTCATTTTCGGTCTAAAAAAGTCGTTCTTTCGCACACATGCTCTATTTGGGCCCTAGTTGTGTCCCGAAACTTTTCAGCCCGATCGGAATATACCCAGGGGTGTTGTGAGTGAAAATGTGTGTAAAAATAGGTACTTTTTGCGTTTTAGCAACATGTTGGTAACATGAGCTTTTGAGGTATCGTTTTCCATGTTTTTGGGGACGAGAAGATCGAATATGAGGTCGATTTTGGCCAAGGAGTGGAAAATTGAGGTTCTACCTGATGTTCAGCTCCCAAAATTGATTTTTTATGAGGCAAAAACCTGCGAAATCGTCTGAAATCACCATCAATTTGTAGAATAGCACTAGGAAAAGTTTCAACACGTAGATCAAGACGATTAAGTGGCACTACCAATGATCATGGATAATTTGAAAAAAAAAAAAAAAAAAGATCGTACCTACCTAATTTGTGTTTTGGGGGCCAAAATTGGTGGAAACCATCAGAAATAGCTATTTCAATTATTTCACGTGAAACAAACAATAAATGTAGGAACAGCCAACATTTCTGTAGAATAATAAACCCCATGTGACAAGGACTTTGCAGCGTTTTTCCTATCCCTGCGTTCTCGACCAATAGAAAACGGGATAGACTTCATGGTTACTCAATCCTGAGTGTAATCCCACAAACTTGGGGGTTTACGTAACCTGTCGCAACCTTGTATTTATCAACAGAAAAATCGATTATTGCTTTTTGTCTAACGGCACATTTCGTGAAACTCTGTTGGGGGTTTCGGGTTACCAGGTTCTCTCGAACGGGCCCTAAGGGGCGGTTGCTGAGCTCGAGTTTTGGGCTTAGTCCTGGACTAAATGGTGATAGTCCGGGTTTATCAGAAAAATACGTTGCCGAGACTCAGATTATATTTGGTCCTGGACTATGCCTAGATCCAGGGTCAATTTCTAGACCTCGACTAATTTTAAACTCGGACTTCGTGAAATGACTTGCTGAGTTCGAATTCGACATAAACCGTGACTAATTTTTAATTCTGGTGCCTTGCTGAGCTCCCAATGGTACTTAGTACAGAATTAGATGTTGGTCCTGGGCTCACTTTAGCCCTGATTTTTAATTCCTCCCTTCTGCAGAATATCTCTTTGAGCCCAGAGTTTATCTGCTGTCTCGAGAGGTTTTTTTTGTGGTTTGCGTTCTTGTTTGGTAGTTTGTGTTTTTTATAGTTTGTTTTAACTTTAATGGACTACCTAGACTACAAACCAGATGACATTCAGAGGCTCAGGTATGATACAGAATCCAACCAGTCCATTTGATGATCTCTCGGACGTAGAGTTCAAAGACAGATACAGACTCTCAAAAGAAAGCGTTAGAGATTTTATAGAAATGGTGGCATAGTTGATGGATATGCCAGACTCTCGAGCCCCTCATACCATACCTGTGTGGAACAAGGATTTGGTAGCGGTAAGGTTTTTTGCCGAAGGAACCCTCCACCGAGAAACTGGTGATCAACAGATGGGAGGACTCAGATGATAATACTCAAAATGAAGAGGTTATCACTGACCGCGAGTAGGACGAATGAATATGTTTTCCGAGAAGAATATACAACAAGGGATGATTTAATTCGTCGCTTTTTCCAATGACTTTGTCGTACATAATTTTAGTAAATTGATGTTTTGATATTTCAAATTTAACACGAGAAGTGACTGTAACTACTATAAATTATTTCTACCCAAAAGCACTGGGGAAGCGAGTGGCACCTAGCAAGTTGAAATACCAACCAGCGCAATAGCTCTTCGAAAATTCGCTAAACTAAAGTTTTGCTTAACAGTCGACTTGAAACTCGCATTTTGATAAAAGTAACTCGAACTTTTGATAATCATGCATACAACTTCTTGCTTCAAGATAACAACTCTATAAAAATATGTTTTAAAACATATTTATCATTAAAACACATAGAATGTTGCAGACTCTAGAAATATGAGTAGGTGTAGTCAGTCGAAACCTTTAGGAATTACAACGTAGTATAAGGAACAATAGAGAGTTTTTGCAACACACTCACGACGAAACGAACGAAACGAAAGCAGTGCTGCGCATGCGCACTTAAGACACCGAAAAGTTTGACGAACCGTGACGACGAAAAATACCGGGATCTCGCGGTGTCAGCTTTCGTCGTGTTGATATGACGAAACGTAATTTAACCTTACATCTGTATAACGCTACCTACCTTCTTCTGTTTTCCTTGGAAAATAAAAAAGTTGAGAGTCGTATTCACAGCTGCTTCTTGGCGTCTTGGCAGACTTGACGACATGTGTGGACATAGATTTGTATTAACCATGGAGTAAAATGGATGAAAGAGAGGTTGACATAACGTTAGCCTGACTCCACCAGCCGGTAGACGCCAAAGCTGAACGAAAACTGAACCGAAAAAGGTTAGCATCTGACTTCGGTCGCCCTATCCGCCATTTCCGTTTCGGTGTCGTTTTCCGTTTCGTTTCGTCACGAGTGTGTTGCAAAAACTCTCTATTGAGTCAACAGACCGACGAATGGAAACAACTCTAGGTTGGCCACAAACAATAGGAGAAAAACATGGGCATGAGTGAGGTAACCTTGGAGATAACCTGGAAGAAGGCGAGAATCAGATGGAAATGATGGTACTATAGTCCGTGCACTAGAATATTGCCCTCCGACCCTGCCATCTGACGGAGAACGTGGAAATCATTTTCAACACGGAATTCCCCGTTTTTTTTTGTTTTTCCCCTGTCCAGTGGCAGCACTTTCCCCCTGTAATCCTTTTTCTAGCTGAGTGTGAACCGTCATAAAAACTTAACTTTTTTTCGTTATAAAAAATGATACTGTCATAAAAGCCATAGTGAATGAACGTACCATTTTCCCGATTTTTGTAAAATCCGACCCCTGAGCGTGACTCCTTTGAGCTGACAGACAAACTCGTGTGTAATAGGATTTTTCTATGAAATGTTTTCTTGAAAATTAGGAGTACTTTTTTGAAAAGGTACAATGAGGTAAATAAGGAAATTTTTTTGAAGGTAGGTAGGTATAAAAGGAAAGATTGGGAACAAATGTTATTTTATTATTTATTTATTTAGTACATATTATTATTCATTTATTTAGTACTTACGTAATTTAAGTGTGGTACGTAAAACTTCTAATCAGAAAAATCCGAATCCTCATCGGAACTGCTATCAGTATCAGAAGCCCCCCCAACATTAATGATGAAACTATCGATCTCCGATTTGACTAAGTGATTTTTTTGACGGTAGTCGTCCTCAATTTTCTTGGTTGGACTGACATTTCTTCCACCTGAAACCGCTACTAACCAGTCGTTTCCGAAGGTAACTTCTACCACACTCGAGAACTCCGTCACTCGCCGATTCCACACAGTGTTTTCAATGAAGGGCACTCTTTCCAAACAATGTAGAATTCACGTATCTTGTATCGTACAGCAGCATCGGTGAATTCATCAGCATCGATGACCTTCTTGTGCGGTGTGGACTTGGTTGGCGTAACAAACAAAGCTCTCGCCCGATCTGATGTTGTTTGGTTTCCAGCTTCCTTCATAATGTTGCCGACTGTTCTCGCTGAGACGCCCGTCGCTGCACTAGTCACATCGCGAACGTTGTATTTCGCGTCATCCTTTCTTCTTCTTCGTAAAATACTGGCACACATTGTACACAATTTCTCGTGCCTCACTCCTTAGAGCCCTGCCTCTTGCGATAGCAGGTTTCCGGTTTCTTACTGTCGATGAATGTTGATGTTCCATCGCGAGATCTGTGTAGGCAACACATGGAAACTGACGGGTACGGGGGATTGTGATGATACTCAGTTCAAAAATAGGATGACGGGGATTGTGATGATACTCACAGTTAAAATAAGAAGGGTTAATACGACGATATAGGTAGGATGGTGAAACGAAAAGCAAGATGCAAACAAGGAAAACACGATATGAGGAACGGAATGAGCTGGCTTGGAATGGCAGCACGGATGCCAACATAACAGAGTAAAAGTCCCAACATTGCATCCCACTCAGGCTGCCGACCCCTCAGCTTCTCCCATCCTCCTATAGAGTGCAGGGTCGGAGGGCAATATTCTCATGCACGACCTGCTGTGCTCTGATCGTGTTAGCATTGTATCTAGGCCAGTGGCCCATGACAATGCGTTTCCAGGCTCTGTGTGGCAGACACTTTTATTCAACGGCAGACTTTTGGCATATTCTATGCCATGCACAGCAGGTCCCCCTTTTGTTCTGCCCCCTCCGGCGTTGGTCATGCTCAGGCATGTCCGGGATGGACCACGTGGAGGTGCCGGGTTTTGCAGGGATGTTAGGGGCAGAGGGGTAGATTGCGTTTCGCAATCTTTTACGAAGCTCGGCCTCAGTACTCCCCGCCTCTTCTTATGGCATGCGGTTCTTCCATCATTGGCAGGCATTCATGTTACAGTTTCGCTCGGCCTCGTTACTCGCCGCCTCTTCTTATAACTTGCGGCTCTTCAGTCATCGGCAGGCTCTCATGGTCAGTGGCAGATTGTCACACGGGGTGACGGGCGAGTACTCCTATAAATATTCCTCCCCGTCCTTATTCTAAACTAGCCTAATTTATCACAGAAAGGTTGAACGCGGTTATCACAGTCGGGTTGCATATAGTACTACACAGTCACTCATTAATAAATTACATTCTCGCACATAAAAACTCATACTCACTGTCACATTCACACATTAGACCGAGGGATGAGAGGAATCCCACCGGTCCCGAGCCCACCCTACCTTAATGGCCATCCTGGCACCGGCTGTTTAGGGCTTTCTAATGCCAGGTGGCCGAACAGCCCTAGGTAAATTAACAAAAGGGAAATAAACAAAAGCAGAACATAAAAAAAGAATTGATAAAGGCAAAAATTGTAAAGACCTACCGGTTTGCTGCCCCCCCAAGACCGGCAGGCCCCCCTCACCACTCATCCATTCCACACATACCATTTAAAACTGCCTAATCCTATTTAACTATCACAGTCAGTTTCACTAATCTATTATCACATGGTAACTAATCTAACGTGGCGAGTACCAACATAAAACAGCAATTCCCGTACGTTTCCCTCCGTTGATCTAGTACTTTCTTCGGAAAGTCCAGAACTAATTTTTAGTCCCGGGCTGAGATGATCCCAGAATTAAAAAACATAGTCTGGGACTCAGCAAGCCGTTTTTCTAATTTTTAACTCCGGTATCATGAAGTTAGTCCGAGATTTTCAAACCCCCAGCTCAGCAACTGCCCCTAAGTGGGTCAAAGGAGCTGGTGGCAAGACATAATTTGAGCTCTTCACGATGTCTACCAAGACAAATAGCACCCACTTGAATATGAAGACATTCTGTGGTGGAATTAAGAGCCCTATTCCTAGGGATTCAACTACATAAGTACACATGGGAAAGGTTAGTCTCCAAATAGGTACTGCTGCGGAATTGATGAAAACTAGTGATGGGCTAAAGCGTCATTTTCTGACAACGCGTTATTCCCTAATAGTTATCAGTCAGTAACCGGTCCCGATAACCAGTTATTCTGATATACGGTAACCAGTTTATGGATGGGGGTGCTATTCACCCACGGAGTAGAGACAAAAATTGGGTGTTCACCTGACAGTGGATGACGAAAAGTTCATCGTATGATACCTTCCTACCTACTGCTTCATCTTGTGAATCTGTCACTTACACCGATGGTGATTGTTAACTTCATTAATTTCAAAATAGGATTGAAATCCCGCCTTGGATTGGAATATAATGTGCGATAAGGGAACTAAATTAAAGGTCTCTGAACTAACAATAATTAGTAACAACAGAATTTTAAAACAAGAGTAGATGAGGAAGAGAATAAGGAAGTAAAAAGTGAGATATCAGTAGTATACAAGTGGAGGACAAGGTGAAACAGAAGAAGACGAGACTTACATAGAAATGCTGACCATAAATATATAGAAATAAATTGCTGATAGAGGTATAGCATCCTAAAATACCTATTTTAGGATGCTATACCTCCATAGCTCCATACCTAACATGTTACCTACCTAGGCAACATGTTAGGTATGGAGTAAATGGTAAAGAGTGATCACTACAGGTACACTGTGCCTACAGTGTACAATACCATCTCTCGTCAAACGGAAGCGAAAAGTCCTAAACTGATGAATAACTGTCAGGAAATCAGTAACCTGTTACGAGGTAAAGCACTAATGGCGGCAGGTTGTTACTCAATACCATCCCCACATCAAAGGGTGCCAGAGCGAGCCAGTTACTTATGTGTGGCTAGGTAGGTACAGTCTCTTTAGTACTGCCCATGCCCAAGCCCAATGCCCAGGAGAAGCGAAGCAGTTATTCCAATAAGGTAGGTTTTCTTGTAACCGGTTCTTGGTCAATAACTGGTTATTTTAAGCGGTTCCGTTATTCAACGCCCATCATAAATGGCAACAAACATGCAGACGACTTGGACAATGAAGAAATTGAGAGAAAAGCCAGTTCCTCCAATAGCTTTCAGTGTGTCCTAGCAAATAATAAAAATCAGCAAGTTAGTAGTAAACGCAGGGCTTTCCAAAGAAAGCACCCACCTAGCAGAGGGCCATCCTCCCATACATCTCAAGCCCCAAGGATTGACTAGGAGTTTTCAGGGATGAGTTGGTGTGGGTTGCATGATTTCAAATTGCCACAGGAACTGTGCCCACCATGACTACCTTTGAAAGCATCTCAACTGAATAAGAAGTGCAAAAATGATAAACTGTGCTCCCTGTGTGCGTTTACAATAAGATGGCGTCCAAATATCTCAAAACCTGCCCTGCACTGTACACAATTTCCACGACTTATGACTGCCAGTGGAAACACAATGGGGTATGTGTAAGTATTTATTTTAGTTCTTCACGAACGTAGAGTCCATCCTGAGAATTTTGACAGCAACAGCACTGCCCTACAGTGCGCAATGACACCGGAATTTCGGATGTCACTGCTCCCCTTTCGGCTGGGCGGGACCAGAGGGGCCAACTGTGACATCAGAAACAATCTGGAAACTTTTGAAAAATCATAGGAAAAGATACATATATTTATCGCAAGAGAGTGCGGCTGGTGTCAGTTTTCAGAACGGAATCTAGTTTCATAAAATAAAAAAATATAAACTGCTACCATGACCAATCCTGAAAAAATCACAGACAACTGTTGTCCAGATCACTGCTCCGGATGCCTGACGTCACGTCGTCTGCCTGCAATCTCACTTTCGTTTCACCTACCTATTCAAATGTATGCACCCAAACCGCAAATAGTACACAATGATTCCTCTGTTATCACCGCCTCCTTCCACCAACCCTTCATCAAGTCTCCTTGACCTAGTGATAAGAAAAAATCGTCCGAATGGTCTGAAGTATCAATCCCACTCACCCTTTTCCATCCTCTTCTTTATTACTACTTCCAGATTCTGAACCTGCTGGTTACCAGGTTCCAGAGAGAGGAATGTTCGAACATACTCTAGAGCTTTCGGATAGTCCTGAAAATACAGAGATCGTGATATGAATAAGACAAAGGAGAACTCAACATCACCAGAGAACATGAATTCATTATGCAGGAGAGTATCTCAGCTAATGATCCAGCTGGATATCCAGAAGCAATACTGTGGACTTACTAAGGGTCTGGGTACTACTGCGAGGAAATTTTTATTTTTGAGTACAAATATTTACTGCACTTCAAAACTGCAAAACTGCTACTTCAATAAATCCAGAAGCAATCCTACTAAAACCAGATCAACTGAATAAACTCTTAGTTTCTTAGAACAACCATTTAGCTCCGAAAGTAACATGGTACCATGCAACACATGTTTCAATGGGTATTTTTGTAAAAAAAATAACACGGAATTAGAGACAACCGGGCCTTACTCTAAGTTTGGCAAATCCAACAGCTAGAAAATAGACGTAGTCCCGCTTCTCCTTTTCAGTGCCATCCTTGAAAAGATTTTCTAACAGACATATCCCTTTCCGTATGTCCGTAGCGTAGTTGCTGCGTACCAGGCACCAGGCGTAGTTGAATGTCGACTCTTTTCTGACGTTGTTTGCTTCAATCTCCTTGTAGTAAATCGCTTCATATTTCTAGGGGATAAAAGTTATTTGATTGGATAATGATGATGAATGGAATATAATACACCGTCTAATAGCAGGAATGTATGAAAAACATGTTTACTGACGAATGGAAAACTATTAAACTAGTACAAGGTACCCATGGCCAGTAAAACTGTCAAGGTAGTCCATTATTCTCATCGTAAACATTTATTTTCGTGTTGCTTGAAATTATTCTCATCGTAAACATTTATTTTCGTGTTGCTTGAAATGAAATGTTGAAGTTGTGTTTTAACCATAATCTACTTCTAGAAGCAACTGTTTCGTTGCAACATTAGCCAAGAGGCTCAGGTAGGTCCACGTCACACGCCCCGCTTTTTCCAAACTCCTGCTTTCTGTTTGCTTCCCCAACTTTGGAAGTTTCATTAACCCCAATCACGGTAATTATAAAATTAAAATTAAATTACTGGAATACCCCACCCACTCTATTGCAACAAAAGTGTACCATGGTAGTGATTTTTGTTGTTTTAATAATAAATATATGGACCTTTCGGATATATGGTAGGTAGGGTAGTTTGAAGCCCGTTTAAAAAAATTAGCGATTTTGGTTTATTATTCTGTGAATAATACACCTATGTATTCGCTCAGCAAAAAATTTTTATAACACCCCCTCAAACTTTTTTCTTTTACGTTTCAAGGTGCGTAGATTACAAAAATGCAATGTCCGTCCGCCGTACGCCGTATCACGTGTACAGGCTTCATTTTTGGTCTAAAAAAGTCGTTCTTTCGCACACATGCTCCATTTGGGCCCTAGTTGTGTCCCGAAACTTTTCAGCCCGATCGGAATATACCCACAGGTGTTGAGTGAAAATGTGTGTAAAAATAGGTACTTTTTGCGTTTTAGCAACATGGTGGTAAGATGAGCTTCTGAGATATCTTTTTCCATGTTTTTCGGGACGAGAAGACCGAATATGAAGTCGATTTTGACCAAAGAGTGGAAAATTCAGTTCTACCAAATGTTCAGCTCCCAAAATTGATTTTTTATGAGTCAAAAACCTGGAAAATCGTCTGAAATCACCATCAGTTTAGATAATAGCACTGGAAAAAGTGTCAACACGTGGATCAAGAGGATTAAATGGCAATACCAATGATCAAAGATAGTTTTAAAAAAAATAAAAAAATAAAATAACACGAGCGTAGGTACCTAATTTGTGTTTTAGGGGCCAAAATTAATGGAAACCATCAGAAATAGCTATTTCGATTATTACGCATGAAAGAAACAATAAATGAAAAGCCAACATTTCTGTAGGTATGTCCAGTAGAATAATAAACCCATGTGACAAGGACTTTGCAGCGTTTTTTAAATGTAGAAAGAAATGATGTATCAGGCAGGTCATCTGACTGGCTGTTGGCCCCAGGAGGCGGAGCAAAGCTTCAGAGAGGAAGGTTCTCAATGTCAACCTGATATTAGAAACGGCAAGCTTCCTGGCAACCTTCAAGAACTTTCCCTGTGACTTAATGAACCTCCCCTCGGTTCAATTTTAGGGACACGTTTTTAAAATTTATATATAAATTTGTGGTTCCCTCCATTGTGGTTCTGTACATTTAAAGTGATGTACTAGAACTAAGTGTGATTTGAGTTGAACGACTCGGCAATTTACCTGATACATCATTTCTGGCAGGGACCCCCAAATTCAATTTTCACACTCGTTTTCTGCCTACACTTTCCAACATGAACACACCATTATGTGGTCAGTTTTAATATCGGTTGTTGATGGGAATTTGGCAAAAAAAATGAGAATTTATAACCCACGAAGACTGCCCATCCAAATTCAACCCAGGTAGTTGATAAGCAGTCAACCAGGAGTCGTAAACAGCAATGGAAGCTACATTGGATAATGTCAAATAATATTTATTTACCATGCCCCATGTCGAGATGCCCATAGCAAACATAGCCCGTTAATGTGCACAGAAAATAATTTGCAACAGATGGGTCCCCTCATAAGTAACAGGACTATGACATTAGGTATTAAATACCAGTATGACTGGGGTGGCGTAGATTCGTAGGAGCCAGTGACAGGAGAATGAGGCACCTCGGAAGAAGCCTGGCATCCCACCCGGAAGACAGCCAAAAAATAGGGGAAAATATGATGAGGAGAAAATTATTGAAGACATAAAAAAAATGTAATGGTGAGTAGTTCAGATCTGCTAAAACCATTACAGTAGCTATGGCAGACGTGAATTTGTGATTCAACCAAGAGCAACACAACCTGACTGACCGAAGTTCTTTCATCAATAATTATTATTACATTATCTTTTTGTTTTTTAAACCAGTACCTCGGTACTTTTTGTCGCAGTTAAAATTTAGAGCATGATTAGCACGTAACGATTAGGAAGATGCAAGTAATTGCACAATAAAGCATGACCTTGGCATGTCTGAGTCACTATCACTGACGTACGTCGTCATCCTTATCAATCTTGCGGAAAAAGCTGTCAAAATCCTTAGGTTCCCAAATAGCAGACACATTCTTTGTTCATAATAGAATCCTAATATTAGCCCTTAAAGCAGGAATAACAGTGTAGATAAAAGACAGAGCTGAAGGATTTTTTATAATACATTCAACGATAGCACAATAATGAAGGAATATTGCCGAACCAAGTTCTACCTTCCAATTGTGCCTAATAAGCCTGAATGCACCAACATCGAATCAATACGTGATAGTTATTTATACCTATAGGGTCGAATCAAGGTGTGAAATAAATAAACTTACTTTGAGGTCCTCGGTGGACACAACTTCATCGAATATTTCCTCCATCATACACGCGAGAGATCAACCATCAACTTTTGGGTAAGGGTACTCCTCCCTTCAATGGATCAGTGGTACTTCGAAAAAAACCCCACACAGCTTTTAAAAAAAATCACAAACGAACCTCGCGAAAGGTGAATCTTAGCGAAATTCACGAAAGCAATTCGTGCAAGTCTGAAGTCTGTGACGGTGACGGACACTCGGACAGAAAATGCCTTGGAACGTAGTATAGTAGGGTTTTCTGTGCCTTGGATACAGAAAGATCCTATAATATCCATGATGCTTGAGGGGTGGAGTGGAGGTGGTGGTGGTTCTTAGCTTAGCGGAGAGGAAATTCTCGGCTTTACTGTCGGACGTAGAACTAGTGACACTGGAATTCCATGGTGAGTAGAGAGACTGCAATTACCATGACGCCGCACTGATAAGAAAGTGGAGCGTCAGTAAATGGAGCGAGTTGGATCCGCCAGAGCACTCTGCCAACAGTCGAAGGTATTGGAGCCAACAAGAGGCTTCCTGTCCATTGGAACCGTATTCGGCAGTCCACCCACGGACGACCAGCAGCACGGCCGAACGTTCGTCTACTGGAGCGGGTTTTCATGTTCTTATTTGTGCTTTCTCGTCTGAATATCCTATCCTATTTTCTTGTCAAAATGGACTTATTTGATGAAATTATGTTAATGAAAAACACATCCTTGATGAGAAGACGGCAGAAAAAAAGGCAGAATTATTGGGTACACCCCATACTCAGTGAAAGAAGTCGACTGGGCGAATTTAATCACTTACATGGCCAGTTCATGGGAGATGAGATAAAGTTTACGGAATACTACTGTATGCGTGCAGGGACATTTTATAATCTGCTGAATGCCATTGGTCCATCGATTGAAAAATATTCAAATTTCAAATTCAAAAATAGGTAACACAATGTTCACAACAACAAAGCATACAATACACTGGAACGAGAGAAAGGGGGGACTTTGGCTGAATGAGCCAAAAAATATCTCCCAATCCGGATCTGAAGAGGCATTGGCCGAACTCACCCAGGACTCACACAGGACGCGTTTCCTGTGAATGTTCAGCCAAAGAGGGTTCCAGTGGCCGGCTTACCTAAATGTTACCAGAGTTGTGAATTTTCTGGCATCATTCTCATCGAAATCTGTTTATGTTCTATTGTATTTATGATGTATAATGAAATAGTTAACTTTTCAGGGGAGACGGTCGTGGACCTCTCCTGTACCAACTGGCCCTCACTGAAAAGTGTGCCCCTCACCTCAGAACAGGAGACTATGAAAATGGGACGAGCCAACTGGCCCCCATCCTCAGAATAGAGGGAGTCAAAAATTTTAAAGAATGAATGAATAAATATATTATATTCTACTTATATGAACAAGGTTGTCACAAAAATGAACACTTGATGAAAGTGTTGGCAGGCCGTCCCCCGAAATCGGTGGATGCATTTCTTTTAACTGCAGCTCAGCTTTCACAAATCTCGACATCCATTCGAGGTTCGTGGTTGTGAGAGGTGAACTCTATCACTTCTTTAAACCAAGGTTTAATAACACTTTCGCACTGGTATTTCTGTCGAGATCCGCACCTCCAAAGTTTTACTTCACCATAAAGATTTTTATGCAAATACAATGAATGAGGACAAAACGTGATGTTTTGTCCTCTTTGGCTTCCACCCTCAACAATACGGTTACTCTTGTCGATGACAAAATATGTTAGCAAAAATAGGATCACACCGAGCCGGTTATCTCTCACAGGGGTCAATTACGCCTTCAACTGGTGCATCATTTTGCGAGGACGAGTGCCACAGGGCCAGTTCTTTACAGGGGCCAGCTGGAGTCCACTTTGAGAACTTTCACTCACAGGGGGCCACTCTTGACCTTCCTAGCCGTGATTGGTGGGGGGGGGGGGGATGAAAGTGCACTCTTACACTGTACTTATACCTGTAATTACCCCCCCCCCCCACTATAATCATTCATTTTCTGATTTTCGTCATTTTTTAAACTACGAGAAGTATCTACCTAACTGTTGAGTACCAAATGTTCCAGTGGTTACCCACTAGATAGCAGTGGACATAATGGAGACAGTAATCCAAGATATCAGCATAACGAGTAGAAGGATAAGTGAGAAAACTCCCACCCTGCCAGACGACCAATGCGGCGGACAGGTGAAGCTTCGGCGGTAGTGTCGCTAAGAGCTGGTTTTTCTGAATCATTTTCCCTTAGATCTTGTGCCTTGCTCGATCACACACGCCCTTTCTGTGATAGAATGACTAACATGTGATCTTAAAAAGTGTTTCTTCGCGTATTTTCTAGTCATAAACTAAGGAACAGACCAGTGATCTGACTACCTAGTCATAATATATAATATAAAAACCGTGCTGTCTTGTTGTGTTCCTGGCTGTAAGGCTGGTTATATGAAGGGTAAGCCAGAAGAAAATATTTTTTTTAAGCCACCCAGAAAATTGTTATCTGCGTGGAATCGGACCATTCCAAGGGATTTTGTCCTTTCAGAGAAACATCGTGTATGTTCCCGACATTTTTTGGACGAGTCCATAATAAAGGAAGACGTATTCCTTATAAAAGGAGAGACCATTTCCATTCCTCGTTTGCACTGGTCATTGAAGGATGAAGCTGTTCCAAGTATATTTCTTAACTTGCCAAGTTATTTATCAAAACTGGCGAGGTCTTGGAACCTCCAGCTCGAAGGTATCTTGCACCAATCAATCCGTCATCTGCTGAAAAAGAAAACTCCGGACCATCGATTATCGATCCGAATGCGAGAATTCGTGGCAGTTCAGAGCCTTTGGGGCATGGTAACGACGTCGAGGGTTCGAAACCACTGGCTCCTCCACAAGGAGAGATTTCTGAACGTTTGAACTGTGAAAACATTATCCTCAAGAAGAAAGTCAAACAGCTGAATAAAAAGTTGTTTCAAAGCAAGCAGCAGCTGTCCAAGTACCAAAAAAAATTTCTGAACTTGAGGAACGCTTGAAAAAATCGAAACAACTCGTAGATTTATCCAGATCCTCAGAAGTGGAACAGGAGAGAATAAAAACGTTTGAGGAAAAACATAAAGTTGCTAGAGCACACGGGGTGAGGTACTCTGATAATTTCGTCAGAAGCAGTCCTCTTGAGGGTCAAGTCTCCCCTCCATCGCCATTGCAAAAATCATAATTTACTGCCACTTCCATCTGTTCAGCACTTGAGGAACCTGACAAAGGGCCTGAAATGTTCTTTTGGTTTCAAGGAACAAGCAGTTAAAGCCATTAGCAGCGATTATAATGATTCAGTTTCGGAATTCTCCTATTCGAGGAAGTTACGTTGAGCAAAGATGTGCAGATGAACCAGTCTACCTGGTACTGTAGATGGATTCGTTGATTTGGGAAACCACACACAAGAGAATCAAAAGAATAAAGTGGCCAACCACAGGTTGGTTTTGATGTCAGTTCCCCTGCTTCACAACTGGGTGCAACCTGTCGCTGTATATGCAGCTCTCATAACGCTACACCAGGAAGAGCTCTTTCGAAAATTCCTCTTGAAATCATCATTCATCTTGTTAACAAAAACGTGAAAATTATCGGATTCACATCTGACGGAAGCCAGTCAAACAAGACTCTCTGCAGTCTTGTTCTTCTACCTATGATGCCGTTTTACATTTCATGTTAAACAAAACAGCCAACGTTAAAAAAATATAAGTGGAGCTAAATCAGCTAGGAAAGTGTCATGTTTAAAGAGTTGAGACTAAGTTAAGGAAATTGTGTGACCGGTCAGTTACCTACCTGATATAGAATATGTGATGCAACCCATGTCTATCAGTAGATACCTACAACTACAATATGTTACAATTTGGAGTTAGAGAGAGAGTGCTTTAAAAAACGATATCGTAAGTACCTAGACATAAGTTATTTACTCTTGAAAACAAAGTGGTTTCGTGGAAATAAAACGATTGATTACATGGAAATTCCAATTGACAATAAGCTCCCTCATATCTCCTTTCTATTTGCAGGTTTAAGCTGCAACTGTGTAATTATTATTTCGGTGGGAGGAAGGAACGAAGTAATTCGGGTTCATCATGTAAAAAGTCCCCTTTAGTGCATGGAAAGACCTGGGCAATACCAGCGCTTAGCAACAGTGGCGCAGACTAGCGGCAGTTCCACTGTAACTGCAGGAGTTTTCTCACTTCTCCTTCTACTCGTTATGGTGTCAGTGCGGCGTCTTGGTAATTCTTGGTCTCTGTCTGTATCCCTACCTGTGTGGATTATTTGGACGCTCGTTATTCTTTTATTTTTTGTGGCGCTCTGTTGTCAACCCGTCTTGTTGAACGACCTCAGACTCAGAGCAACACTGTTAAACCAAGCTTCATCAACAAAGTTTACACTTTTCAGTTACTCTCGTCTCCCGTTGCTGTGTTGAAAGTCGTTCCTCGTTCATTCTTATATCATAGCGGCAATCCAAACCTCATTTGGCTCTTATTGACGGGAGTTCGATTTATCCCTTAAAAGATGAGTAATGTCGAAGAAGAAGTGATGCGGATCCAGAAAAAACTCAACAAAATGACCTCCGGTGAGGGGGTAAGTCTTGGTTACTTGATAATAATAACTTTCCGATGAGGCGAGTGCTTTATAGTTTTATGTGCATCAGCACCTATTTATGCTGGGGCCTGTCAGAAGAATCTCATTTCTTTCACGATCGTGTTCTTAGGCTCTTGTGTACAACAGGTACCGACTGGAGAACTTGAGCCGGAACATTACGCCAGCAGTGTTTTATTTACATCATATAGCCCGCCTATTGTTTTTAGGGATAAAACCTGGAAGCTGTAATCCAGTTCGGGGAAAGAATTGAGTAGGTACGTGTTGTGTATTCCCATCACCACTAAATCTTGCTGCTAACATTGGGGACACCAACTTGTGAATAATAGTAGGAGTCGGCATTCGACAAAATACCTTTGTTAACCACCAACGAACATTTTTTCAACCAATAATCCTGTGGTTGAAATGAAATGAAATATTCTATTTCTATAGACCAGATATGGCATAACAAAGGTTGGTATGCTCTTCTTATTCTGTTACAAAAGAAAAACTTGAAAAATATTCAACTCCCATAGTATGGTACAAATAAATACATTAGTTCTAACATTAAAATTCAAGGAAGAACATGTAAATCATGAATATGTTTAGTGTTGTCTGAGGAGATCATTTTTGATTTTATCGTACCTGTCAAGGAGCACTCCTTTGGTCGCTAAAGAAACGCGGGTCTTTCAGTGTAGAAGTGTAGCGTGTTATCCACTGAGCCAGGGCTAGTCGTTATAAATTGCCACCAACGGGATTCAGGTAGCTTGGTGAGTGAAGCCCGAAAGAACAATTGACAATGTCTTGTTGAGGTGGAATTACTGTGAGAGGTGTATTTCAGATGACCGACAACCTTCAAGAGGTCAAAGGACCAACACCACAGAAACGAGAGAAACGTTCCAAGGTGTCGGATCCCCACAAGGCCACATGAAAGGGGGGGGGGGGGAGGGACAGAACCCCTCGCGTCAATCCCCTCGCCTCCCGAACGTTACAGTAGTAGGAAAGAGGCATGGCGGGGGAAAGCGTGACAGCTTTGCAGACAGAGGTCCAACCACTAAACATATTCATGTTAAAATGTGCAAAAGCGGGCTGCAAAAAGCAATATAATGCTACTCTATTTTTGAGAAAAATCCACTATATTGTCACTATTGTTCTTTATTAGAAGTCACTATTCTACTTTTTTGCGTGGTGTGAAGTGCTGGCAACCCTGCATGTGTACTGAATGGTACCTATAGAGCCTAGTACTCAACTTGCTCGTGACGCTCAGTTCCCCTGGATGTCTTCATTAACTCCCACTACTAGCCCCTGTAGATCTAATTCTGGAATATCAGATTGGGGATCTGTTTTTCCAGGATCAAGAGCAGGCTTTGGACCTCCTGAAAACCCTAAGGGACCTCCCTGTCAACCTGGAAATCTTGACCAAGACCCGCATCGGCATGACAGTCAACGCCCTGAGGAAGTCAACCAACGACGACGAAGTCATCAGCTTGTCTAAAACGCTCATCAAGAACTGGAAGAAATTCCTAGGTATGTTTCGTAACTCACTAACCTAGGTTCGTGGTTTCGTCAATATGGTCACGCCTCTTTTGAGGCTACCAAGATTGCCCTCCAAAATCAAAATTTCCACTTGCGTTTCGAACTTTTATGAACAAATTTGGTGTCTTAATAATGAACTTGATGAGTTGTTTGGTGGTTTAATGAAGAAGTTTTCTATCCGTCAGTCTGTGTCCGCAGATCCTTGCTACTTGTACAAATGGTCCTGATGAGCGAAAATTCAGATGGTTGTTGCGGGTTGAACCCAGATGGACCATTAACAATTTCATCAAAATCAAAATAATAATGTAATGACCTGACAAATACGCCTCCTTTATTCCGGAAGACCGTTTCGTAATTTGGGATAGGCAAACGATTAGCAAGAAAGCCTCGACAAAAAGGATTCTATTGATTGTGTGGACGAACTATCTGAATTGAAGGGGAAGCTCGTCGACCACTGTGTAACATCGTTTCCAGGTGCATCAACTAATTTCAAGAAGCCTAAAACTAGAATTCTTAAATTCCGAGCCTCAGAAACTCCCAATGGCAAAAGGACTTGCCTTGTAGTCCTGCTGCTTATTGAACCTTACTTCTCAAGATTGTGCATCTACAATATATTTTACTGAAGAAGAACGAATTCAAATAAACATGAAGAAAGTTGCGTGTTTGCCCAAAGGCCATTCAAGTCCAAGATGTAAGTATTTTGTGGAATTCAAAATCGTGAAGGTAAACAGTTGGTATCTCATCATGTGTAAGACTGAAAATAAAACTTCCACGCCTCCAAAAGGGCATAATGGGCAGTTATTGTGAATTCTGTTCTGGGCATTTTTTTTCTCCCCCTCAATAGTTTATGATGTGAAGTTGCTGGTAATGGGGCTGAACCGGTAAAATATGCCTCCTTCATAATTATGTTGAGAGGCTTTCAAACTTTGAGATTTCAAAAAAGAGGCTGGGGGAATGGGGCGCCGCTGTTGCCTGTGACGCAAAAAACTAGGAGAACCGATGAGCAAAGGCAAATGGCTGTGCCCAGTTCGCCAAACCTTTCGCCAATCATAAAAACTTCATCTGTAAGGGAAAGAAATATAAACAGGAATCAAGATCAGACTGTAACCTTCGTCTGCACTTGAGCAAAAGGAGAATTCTTGCTCCACTCTAATCAACTGAATCGGTTCTAATTCTCCGGGGTTAGTTGGTTCTGGTATCCACGTGGTTCCGTATGATTCGGATAGGCCTCATGGTAGGCTCAGTGCATGCAAAATCGTTAATAAATTGATCACCCAATATCAGTGTGTATGGACGTTTCCATAGCTATTGCAGCAAGTCCTGAAGCACTTAAATTGTCCACGAGGAAGCTTTGTGCACACATTGGCATATGTTTTGGGACAGATTTTGATATAGTTTTCCTCCCGAATCTTCGTTCACAGAACTCCATTTAAGCTTGTATTTTACTCCAGAAAATGTTTTGCCATTGTTCTCTTTTGATGGGAAGCAATTCTATTGAACCAAATAGCTGTACTGACATACTAAGACCGCTGATCTGTTGCACAGGCCCAAACAGTGGTGGGAAGGAAACGACCACGCCAACGAGCAGCTCGAAGAAACCCAAACCGAAAGAAGACAAAAAAGAAGATGAAGATAGAAAAGCCAAAGAAAAGGAGAAGGAAAAAGAGAGGAGCCGTCAGACCTCCTTTCCAGCTGCCAATACAACAGATGCTGTGCGGCTTAAGTGCAGGGAACTTCTTGCCGGTGCTCTTAAATCAGATGGAGGTTCGTACATGTTGTGCGTTCATTAAAGGCAGTCGCCATTCACCCATCTACGTTCTGAATAGCTCCCTGTCATTATTCATCTTTTGGGAGCTTAAAATTAAAATCAATTGAAATCTTATAATCAAGTAAGTTCTTCGTCCCAAGTTTGGCAAGAAAGTCGAAGTATTGATCACTTTAAAAATACAAACCATGTTGGTCTTCTGGAATGAGAGTTGAACGTGATAATATTAGTTTCTATCCCTGCAGATTCACTGAACTGTATTGACCAATTGACTCTCGAATCCATTGCCACACATTAGGTGACGTTTTAGGCAATGACCTTACGCCTACGAGTATGTATATATTTTTTTCCTGCGCCAACGTACCAAGTGTTTCCTTTTCAATACTCCAGAGAGTCCCGAAGGGTGCGCCTCGTTCGAGGAACTGGCTGAAGAGTTGGAAGAAGCCATTTTCCTGGAGTTCAAGAACACGGACAACCGGTACAAAAACAGGGTACGCAGTCGTGTCGCAAATCTTAAGGATCCTAAAAACCCCCAGCTGAAAGGCAACTATATATGTGGGGCTCTCAGCGCTTCCAAACTCGCCACCATGACTGCTGAGGTAAGGATCGATGACTTTCTGAGGCTGTGGAATTAACAAGTGGTTAAGGGCTGTTGTAGTGCCACGGCGCAAGGCTTATGTTGAGGTTTAATGTTGAGTTATAAACTGCTTACTTACAGGAAATGGCCAGTAATGAAATGAAAGCACTTAGAAACAAGTTCATCAAAGAGTCTATTGATGATGCCCAACTGGCCACTGTACAGGGCACAACAACTGATCTCCTCAAGTGTGGTAAATGCAAGAAACGTAACTGCACTTACAACCAGGTAATTGAGTAATAATACCGTTATAACAATAGTTGATAGCATCTAGGATTCAGTTGCCGTACTTGGCTTGTTTAGGAAGCGTTCAGGCATCGCTCCTCCATTGCTTCTTCCTAATCTTCGCAGGGCTTGTGATTTCTTGGTTTAGCAACATCCCATGGCCCTGGTCACAAGATGTCCTCCATTTTTTTGGACATATTCTGTTCAGGAACGGAAATTAACACTTATTTACCACAAAGAAGTGTTTATGTCGAAAAATATAGGCAGAAAATGAGTGTGAAATTTGAATTTCTGAGTTCCCGCCAGAGTAGTTCAACTCAAATCACGCTTGGAGCACTAGAGGGTCACTTTAAACGATGACCAGAACTGCAAATTTATAAATAAATTCAAGAAAGTCCTCAAAATCAAACCGAGGGGAGGTTCACGATAGGTCACAGCAAAAGTTCTTGAAGGTTGCCAGGACGGTTTGTCATTTGTAATGTGGCCATTCGCCTAGGATTTCAGTCTGTTGACAGACATGTTGCAGGGAGTGCCTCACAACTTTGCGAACCGCCTCGCCATTTTGTTTGGAGCAGGATGTTTTGATTGCCTGAATGTAGCTAAATTTTTGTTAAAATAATTAATTGAAATTAATAATATTATGAATTAGTAATAAAATGGAGGTTTACCTACTAATTCAGTTCGTACTCAGACTATTGTCATCTTAGGGTTTAAGGCATTCTCCAGAGACATATTCCCATATTTTATTGCTGACTAATATGGAATTGACTCGAATTGATGCTAGATGTCAAAGTCGTCTTAGCCTGTTCTATCATTTACAGCTGAGGGAACATCTCTGTCCTGCTGTTAATTACCCAGTTCCAGAGTGAAATATATTTTATGTTACTCCTTCAAGGACAAAATCAGAAGTGCAGTTGATTTAAGGGTTAACAATTCTGGTTCCTAAAGTAAATATATAATTGAAAATGTGTCCATGGTGCTGTACTGTGCTGGAAGTCATCACAACCTGTTGGTGGCGACAATGTGTTGCATTTTACTGGCACCAACAGCTTGGTTCCTAATTTTTGGGTGCGTTACGTAACCTTGAAGCACTCATAACACATTGAGAGAGAAAAAAATGGTCGAAAAGGGCTGAAATTTGGGGTTAGGTGCGGGTTGATACCTCAGTGATCTATATTGAGCCATCATCAAAATCGGGTCACTTCAAAATCATCAAAATCGGGTTGTCTGCTCATGCGCAAACGTGGAATTCTCGCTATACCCATCACTGTATACATTAATGGTCAAAAAGGTCTGAAATTGAGAGTGCGGGGTTGTATATTGATGATCCTGACGGTATGAGTGATCGAAATCGGACTTACTTCTGTCTGGTGGACAGGTAAACCCCCTCCAAAATTCAACATGTTTCTATACTGTTTCAATTAGTTGTGAGCGTTTCAAGGAAAATACGTTTGGGTATGCGCAGACAAAAGTTACGTTTGGCATGTTATAGAAACGATATGGAAAACAAACCCTCGCATGTCCTCCAAATTTCAGCTTATTTCTACCATTTTCAGCGTTTCAAAGGTTGGGTGCGGAGCTGTTGGTGCCAGTGGTAGCGTTCCTCAAGCACTGTCTTGCCACCAATTTTGCTTTTTTTGCAGTTGGCCGTTTGTTCGACCATCCTTGTGTTCTTCCACTTTTTTGCAATAAGGCATTCAACATGATCTAGCCCATTGATCAACGAACAGTGTATCATCCCTTCTTAAGGGTACCCATAGGCCCTATCCTCGCTACATAGTATACCTCATGCGCAAGGGTCATTTTTTGGTACATACATAGGTACCCTGATATTAGTTTTCAACCTATCTTCTCGAAATTTTTTGGGAAGTTTTATTATGATTATGGTGAACTTCATTTTTTACTGCATTTGTAATAACTCGTACAGAAACTTTCTGGTAGCAGGTCGGAAATGTTCATTATTTCTTCCGTTTTTGTAGAGTTGCATCACCTGTTCTAATTGAGATTTTCAAAAACTGTTGCACAATAGCTTAGTAACTAATATTATTAGTGAAAGAACTAATAACTTGTAGTTTGTGTTGCACAATCGGAATTTACAAGTTCCAATAATACTAGTACCAGTTACTAATATTATTAGTACCTTTTGGCTAACATTATTAGTAACCGTTGCACAATCTGTTAAAAATATTACTGTTGATAGAAATATTAGTGGTCGCTAATAATTTTTCTACTACCAAAAATCTGTTTTTTTTTTTTTTTTTTTACAAGTGAAGGGTACCCCAAATGTTGGTGTTCTATTCTTATCTTTTCCAAACGGAACAGCAAGGAGTAGGCAGCATACTCGTAAATTTCGTGCCATACCTTGTTTTTATCCTGTTTTGTCAGGCGATCAGAAAAACCACCAAAACTTTATTTTGTTGAGGACGCACACCTTTACTTGCGTTTTTCATCGCGTTTTGACATCGTAAACAGCCAAAAGGTAAGAATGCAAAATGAGAAAATGGTAAAACACGAAAGAGGTCAGTGCCCGGTAGTCATGTAACCTTACGCTTTGTAAACCCAACTTGTTGCGTCTCAATTCATTGTCCCTACCAACGCTGCGAAGGACAGTTGACTAATATTTTCATCTTCGGAACTTGTAAATTTCTTCTAATATTATTAGTGACATACGAACCATTGTGCAACTGAAAATATTAGAACTTTTAGACTCTTGTAAAATTTGCTAATATTACTAGACTATTGTGCAACAGGCCCCTGGTCCAACTCTTCGTATACTGTCACCAAACAAGTGATTTTGAGAAAAGCGAAGGATACCTACCGTCTGATAAGGATGTGGGACAGGTTATAAGTTAACGAGTTAGGCCCACTTTCACCAGAAAATTATTTAACGAAGTTTAGCCAAACTCCGTTAAAGTTAACGTGAAGGTTTAAACCTGGAAAGGCAGCTGGCGTCTTTCACCAGCCCAAATGTCGGTTAAACCCAGTTTGAAATAATGGAGTTTGCCTGACGGAGTTTAGTTTAAAATGTCCAAGCAAAATTTGGACAATATGACGCGCCAGGACTATAAACTCGTCAAAACAACAACAACCACCACTCAGCTGATGTCGATTCCCGCTTCCATTGTCCCGCTGTAATAATAAACTGTAATTTGCCAAAGTGATTTCTGATTTACAACGACTCCAGTCACGAGGTAAGGTACCTATAATATCATTGTGGAACACATGGTATAGAGTAAATACCAATACAATCCCAACTCGCGTTAATTCACTTCACAGCTCTATAACAACGGAACCGAAAATCAGCTATGAGCTAGGCGGCCATATTGGGATCTCATGGATAACGGAGATTAGCGACTTTAACTTGCCGGATTTCGGGCGTTTAAACTTGAGCCCCCTCGGTGGAAGTTTAAGCTCGCACAGAGCTCTGGTGAAAGACAGTGAGCGGTAAACTCTGTTAATTTCCAACCTCTTCCGGGTTAAACTCGTTTCAAATTTTTGGTGAAAGTGGGCCTAATTTCGACTTCTCACACCCCTCAAGTAATGTAGGTACCAAATTCTTCAGAATGGACAATTTCACCTGTTTTATTTTATTTTCTTAAGTAAAAGATCTCGGCGAGTGTTTTCCGAAAAGGCGCTATATCAGGGATATCCAATGATCGGAAGTGGGCGAATAAACTAGTGGAAAGAACTCGAAATGAAGTCGGCGTCCGCCTGGGGGCAACCCTCCGCCATTTCTCACTCAGCGCCCTCGTTTTTTTTTCTATCCGTTTGTTGCCAAGCTGCATGGAGTTTTGAGATGAAAATTGGCAGTGGGGGGTTTTCAAGGGTGCTAAATCCGATTCTGAGATCAAAAATAGAAAATTGCCCATTAAGTTCATTTGTTCGACAATTTTGCCCTACAGATGCCCTTAAATACCCAATATTACAAGTATGTCGACGAACCAACTCGCTTTTTTGCTCTAAACTCCATCTTCTGTTATTTGCAATGTTCCCAGGTACAAACAAGGAGCGCCGACGAACCTATGACGACTTTCGTCATGTGCAACGAATGCGGCAATAGATGGAAGTTCTGCTAGTTCTCACCTGTTTGTTGCTAGCTCCTACCTTTCATCATCGCCTTCCTCGGCAGTTTTCTTTCCTATTTTGAGCCCTGAGGTTGTAACAATAATGTACATTGTAAATAATTCATCTCCCCTCTCCCTACATCTTCACGTTTTGATTTTCTATTTTCCTGTAGTTAGTTCTCTGGAAACGTGTCTAAGTTTTCCGCTTTCTTAGGTGATGTTGTTCATTCGTAGACTTGAAAGGAATTGCAGCAGGTCATGATTTCAAATCATCAAGAGTGCAGCCGTTATTCTTAATCATCTTGCCGATGCAATGGAATGATACCTAAATAATGAATTTCTACTGGAGATCAATGCATTCATGTATGTTCTTTTATTAAATTATTGATTGGGTGATTATGAAGTATTTTACCAATGAATTAAACCGCTATTACAAAAAAAGTGCTACGTTAGTCTTATTTATGGCGTATTATTTCCTCCGATGTCGAGTACTAATCTACAAGAGGTTTGTAGCTGTAGCCAGAAATAAACTTGCTTTGCCTTCGTTCACCAGTTACAGATTTCTAAGCTCGTGTGATTCTGGAAAATTGCATTCTGAAAATGAAATTCCGTTAAGACTCGAGTTTGTCCTGTTGCATTTGGGGGGGGGGGGGGGGGGGGGTCCAGTCATGCAGCATGGCTTAAGGAGCGAATTTTCAAAGAACTAGTTTGGGAAATTGAGAATTTGAGTTGACAGTCATCTGCCTGAGCACTCATTACAGCCTGACTAGGCACTTGTTGAGACCAGAGTGGCACTTCGTGCAGAAAAATGACGTAAAAAAAATTTTGGGGGTTTCAAGGACTAAAACCAAACCCCAAACCCCAAAACCATCATATACATATTTCTATCTCCCTGATGACAGATCAATTTTTTTAAAGAGAATTCAATGGGTGAAAAATAAACCTGAAAATCAAACTTCGTAAAATTTTGGAAATTTTCAGTTTTTTCAAACTGTTGTGGGCCTTCCACCAAGTGATTCTACCTGCTTTTTCTCACCGTAGGTAACCATAATAGTTGGCCCAGAGGGTCAGTTTTCCAGTGGTGTGATCAAAAAAATTTTTTTTTTACAGTGGACTCGTGAGAAAATCCTCGTTTCCGAGCCAAACACCGTGGATTTTTCAGTACTAATCGCTTTTTTCGCGAAATTTGATATTTTTACCATAAAATGAGTTAGGCAGCAATCTTTTCGTACTTTTTCACGCTGAGTCGAATGGTGGCACTCTCGAGACTCCCCAACCAGGTAAAAACCGATTTTTTGACCCATTAGGCCTAGGCAGTTTTCACATTAAATCTGGATAAACCGTGGTAGGCTGAATGGATCAAGATATCGGTTGTTACCTGGTTGGAGAGGCTCGAGAGGTTGGGACTTCAAACACGGAAAAGCAAAGATAATTTAGGGAAATTGACATTTGAGTGAAAATTGTATTACGTACTTACATCACATGTAAAAAATAATAAATACTTGAAAATTAAATTTGCCTGGAGGTTCTTCACAGCAAGTTTTCGAAATGCCCTCCATTTTGGTCCAAGCAAAAACGGGTCCTGCGTCGAATCCCATCAACAGCACACTCCATCACATTGCGCATTCTGTCGACTTGCGTCGCTACAGAGGTGGATTCTCTCCACTAGACCTCGAGTTTCTGGTCTAACTCCGTAAACTTTCTAATTAAAATGGAGGGCATTTCGAAAACCTGCTAAGAAGAACCTCCAGACAAATTTAATTTTCAAGTATTTAAGGTAAATGCCGCAATAGTGGAAGGGTCACCAGTAGTGGAAAATTTGCCAAAGAAATGCAGAAAATAAGGTTTTGAGACCACTTCTGATTGTGTTCCTTCCTCCATGCAAATTTGGTGGATCTTCCAGACCACAGAACAAGAGACTCCGTTCCAGACCGAGACGCAAAACACGATGAAAGTTAAGCTGGTCGTCAGGTTGTCCATAAGTTAGTATTCTATGAGGTAGTCTTCGCTGAACTGTGAATGCTTGTGAAAGATGTTAAGGTATATTCCTCCAGGATTAAGGTTTTATCTCATTATTTTAGTTCATTTTTAATTCAATTTTGCTTTCACTTCTTCCTCATTCTTTTGTTTTTCAGGATCGAACGTCCGTATCAATAAATTAAAGCTAGGTTCACATGGAGATGCAATACCGGACGGCAGTCCAGCAGGGCTACGCGTTCTGCAATGCCATTGGTAGTATAGTAGGGTTTTCTGTGGCCATTGGCAGGAGTGTCTCCCCCAAGATCCGCTGTGGACTGGTGGCGCTGCAGTTGGCTGGTGAGCGTACTACTCTCCTCCCCGAGCTCATTTTTGTTATCAGTAGTGGGAAGGTCAGTGGTTTGGTTGTCAGTTCGTGATGTTTTTGCAGCTATTTTACGATGTTATAGTACATGGACTCCGAGGACGTTTTACGATTGCAGATTGCTCTCAGCGATCCTGCCATGGCGCACTTTTTTGACCAAAAAAGAAAAAGACGAAGGTGTCTGCTCTCCTTCCTCCTACTACCCCTCTATCTATGTCCGACCTCCCTTCGCCGCGTCAGTGGCAACACTGGCTTGCGGCCAACCCTGCTTTCCCCCCGCTCTCCAACCTCACTTTTGTTTTCGCCATCCGCCTGGACACTTTCCTCATTTACGCTTCCCGTATAAGTTTCAATATTTTCTTTTATTTTCCTTATACAGTTACGCGTGTGCCATTTTTGTTTCGTTCCGTGTTTTCTACGCTTAGATGTCACGGAAAACGGTTCGGATCGTGGGGATGCGGGTCGACCGAGATGCGGAGATAACCTCAAAACCGCAACCTCGTGGTGACGCCGCGTCATCAAAGAAGAGTTCAGCGGTCTCCTCGAAGGACCCGGCGACTGTTAAGAAACCGGTGAGTTCGGGAGATTACGCGTCCTCTTCGACACAGCCTTCAGCTGCCTGTTATAAGGTCTTGACGTCTTCAGCGGTCGTCGGGAGCTCCGCATTGTCCGATTTACGGACCTCTGCGAGTTCTCGACCTTACGCGTCGACGTCGAAAGTTAAGGAATCGGCGGGTTCGTCAGCGGTTGTCGGAAGCCCCAGCATACCCGACTTACGGGCCTCTGCGGGTTCTCGACATTACGCGTCGTCCCCCGCCGTTCCTCAGTCTACCGAGCCTTCAGCGGTGTCGGCGGGACTCTCCAGTGCCAACACGTCCCACTTAGGGACCTCTGTGGTCCGAGGGGTCGCTCCCGCGTCCGCGTTGGCTCCTGACTGGTATTTCGGTTCGGCTGCCGTAAATCGGTTTGTCCCTCATTTCACGAGACCTCAAACCGTCGAACCGCAGCCGGTCAGCGACGAAGAGGATAAAATCTCCCTGGATTGTCCAATGGACATCGGAGTGCCGGCTCAGGCCGCTCCGGCCCCCGTTACCGCGGTCCAAGGGCCCTCGGGCGTGAAGCCGAAACTGTCGGCGCCCAAGACCAAGCGCCGCAAAAAGAGGGAGTCGTCGTCGTCATCGTCATCCTCTTCCTCATCCTCGCCGTCACCCTCGTCAGCGGAACTGGAGTCTAGGAGGGAAAGGGCGAGGCGACGCGCCAAGCAACTCAAGAAGAGGAAACGGGAACGGCGCCATCACCGCCGTGCGCCGTCTCCTTCGGCTTCCTCCACGTCTTCCTCCTCGGAGGTCGCGGAGTTATCCACCGTGCCATCGGTCTCCGTCGCGATGTCATCCGCGGAGATCGACCGGGCGCCATCTCCACTGGCGCTTCCGGACGAAATTCGGGCCATCGTCGGAGAGAAGCCCCCTCCTCCGCCCACCATCCCCGTCCACCCGGACTTACTGGGTCCCTGGACCCAATGGTGCGCCGAGGGGATCGACGCGGATACCTATCGTCGCCTAGCGGCTATCTTTGATCCGGCAGTTCATTGCCCCCCGTTGGCCCCCCCTGCGGTGGACCCAATTCTTCGGGGTCGGGCGCAACAGGTGACCCCCAACGATCGCCTAGACAGCAGCCTCCAGAAGTCGCAACTCATCAATTCCCAGGTTATGGTGGCGTTGTCGGGGGCAATCAATGCTGTTTTGTCGCGGGATCTCGCCACAAGTCGTGTGGATTTGTTCCAGCGATTGTGGCAGATTTCGCAAATGGTCTGCTCCTCGCAGTTCAGGTTGTCCGCCATGCGGAGATCGCGTCTGATAAAGTTTTTCAAGACGCAATTTCAGCCGGCCGCGCGAAAGCAACCCGTGGCCAACAACTACTTGTTCGGGGATGCTTCCGACGTTTGGGCCAAGGAGGCGGGCGACGTCGCGAGATCAGAATCCATCCTGCTAGCCACGCCGATGGCAAAAAAGAGACCGCCGCCCCAACCAACAGCTCGGGACGCGGCCGCGTCCTCCCGACGTCAACTGTCGCTTCCGTCGACTTCCAGGGAAGAACAGTCGGGAAACGCCTCTCGCCCGCCCCAGCGCCAGCCACCGTCGGGGCAGCAGGGCCAGGCCTACCAAGGTGCGCCGCTCTCGAGGGCGCAGAAACGCCGCCGGAACCGGAAGCCGTTCAGCCGCACCAGGAAACACTGATGCCTCGATTACCATGTATATTTCCTTACCAGAATCTAAAATTATATCCCTTAGAACACAGGTGACGCGCTTTCTCCAAAAATCGTCATGGTCGATACGATCCCTGGCGCGTCTTATTGGATACTTGGTGTCTTGTCTTCCAGCGGTCCGATATGGACGGATTTACATTCGATCCTTAGAACGAGATAAGGTACGTGCGTTAGTTCGCTATCGGAACGACTATTCGGCGCGTGGTACTTTGTCGGACCTCGCTCGAGCCGAGCTCTTATGGTGGCTCTCGGACACCTCTCTACAACCGGCTCCCATTCGACCCGAGGATTATCGTCATTGCATTTGGACGGATGCCTGCTTGACGGGTTGGGGGGCCCACTTACCCCCTCATAAAATCAGTGGTTGGTGGGGGGCCGATAGAGCTACATGCCATATTAACGAATTGGAGATGTGGGCGGTTTATGAAGCCCTGCTTCATTTCGCAGGCAATTGGACGGATATGTCGATTTTGTTACGAATCGATAACACTACCGCCGTGGCCATGATCAATAGGATGGGGTCGGTATCCTATCCGCGCCTACAAGCCGTCGCGCTCCTAATTTGGAAATTTTGCGAAGAGCGGGACATATGGCTGCGGGCCTCCTACATCGCCACCGGCGAGAACGTTATAGCGGACGAGGAATCACGTCACGAATTCGAACAAGGGGAGTGGGGGTTATCCCACGAGGCCTTTGATTCCATTGTAGCAAATTTTTCACGCCCGGAGGTCGATTTATTTGCCTCTTCTCTCCTACATAAATGTGATCGTTATATATTATTTCCTTTCGCCCCGATGATCACGCTGTCGATATTGATGCGTTCACGATTCCGTGGGGCGGGATCTTTTTCTACTGCTTTCCTCCATTCGTCCTCCTTCCCAGAGTACTCCAAAAGATTCGTAGGGATTCGGCCTGTGGGATCGTGGTAGCCCCTTGTTGGCCTCAACAGCCCTGGTTTTCATTATTTCATGACTTGGCTATCTCCGAAATTTTATACTTTGACCCGTCACCTAGTCTCTTGTTCTCTCCTTACAGGGACACGCCGCACCCCCAGGCCCACACCCTTCAGTTGATAGCGGGGACCCTCTCCGGGGCGCCCTGATTTCCAGGGGGCTGTCGGCGGAGATAGTGGATACACTATGCAGATCGGTAACGTCAGGTACTTATAAGCAATATTTATCGTCAATCGCTCGGTGGACCGTTTTTTGCTCTGAGCGAAATTTGGACCCCTCTATAGTTGATACGTCGAAAGTTTTGCAATTTTTTCAATATTTGCTTGATTCTTCCTCAGTATCCTATAGTACGTTTAACACTCACCGGTCGGCTCTGTCTTGGTTAGCCGATTTGGATTTAGGCTCCGACAAGCTTGTGACTCGGTTTTTAAAAGCAGTGTTTCGTTTGCGACCCCCACGAGCGAAATATGATTCGTCATGGGACCCTGATATCGTCATTACGTTCCTTCGATCCTTCTCGACGATGTCCATACGAAATTTGGCCCGCAAATTGGCTATGTTATTACTGTTGGCGTCAGGTTCACGCCCCCAAACAATTTTGGCTATCAACCGCTCATGTATCAAATTTTCCCAGTCGGGCGTTCATATTTTCGTCCCAGCACTCCTCAAAACTTCCCGACCCAGATCGATAGCTCCTACCCTTCACTTTCCCTTTTGTACGGCCGATGAGTCATTGTGCATTCCGACCTTCCTGAAAGCTTACCTTGACCGCACAGCTGAGGCGCCGGGGGGGGGGGGGGGGGGGGGGGACCGTTACTAGTCACTTCCCGACCGCCCTACAAACCTATTACGGATGTGACCCTGAGAGGCTGGGTGACTTCCCTCCTCGGCGAAGCGGGCATTGACATTAGTACTTTCTCCGCCTACTCCACCCGGCATGCCTCGGTTAGTGCCGCGGCACGAAAGGGGGTGCCTTTAGCAGTAATATTCAAAGCTGCGGGATGGGCTCAATCATCGTCTATGTTTGCGACGGTATATAACCGGCCCCTTTGTTCACAGGGTGATTTCGCAGCGGCCATTATCGATCCCCACGCCCCTTCCACGTCCGGAGCCTCGCAGGACCCTCATAATTAAATTAATACACATTGGCTTTAGCTTCCTGTTCTTTTCAATTTAACTTCCTTAGTCGTCAATTTAACTTCATGCGTCAATTTAACTTCATGCGTCAATCCTAAATTCAAGATTTCATTAAGTTATCCTCATTGCACAGAGTTTTTTCGAGTCAATTAAGATCTGCTGTTTCACCCCGTTTGTGGTGCGTCCCTATTACAGGGCCCCCAACATTGGACATGGTCATTTAACACTCTGATGCGTAGTTGTCCGCTACTTAAGTCTCTCTTTGATAAAGACAACATTAATACATAACCCTCTGACGGTTTTCTCACTTCGAGGTAATACATTTGTTACGCCTTTATACCTCACTGGGTTGACGTACCGTTATGCGGTAACTTCGTGGCGGCAGCGCGTCGAGCCCGGTTTGCTTCGTCTCACCTCACTCGTACAGTCGCTCGGCCTGAAGTAGTCATCAGGTAATTTTATTTTATTCCATTCCTAATTTAAGTTCTAAATTAGGGGGACCATTAGGGGGAAGGACGGGTCTGCTCTCCAAAAGGGGGGGGGGGGGAGTAACCCAAATGCCGGACAGACGTCGGCTGGCCTGGAGAGTTTAGCCGGGCAGGCAGAAATCGGCCTTTGTGTTATAGAAATCAGACTGCCTCGTGCTTTAAGCTCTCGGCTTGCCTTCGGTCGTGGCCAGGCGGATGGGCCGGTCCCAGGGGGATGTTGTTAGCGTCCGCGCGGGACTGTGAATCATCTGCAATTGTAAAACGTCCTCGGAGTCCATGTACTATAATTAATGCTCAGCCTACATTGTTGGATAGGCTGAGCTGGATTATAGCTAATGGACGTAGAGGACGTTTTACCACCCACCACTAAAGTGTCGGTCCTGTTTTTTGTTGTAGACACTCCCACCCAACCGCGCGGTCGCCTTCGTGCGGATCTGTGAACGGAAGTGAGGTTGGAGAGCGGGGGGAAAGCAGGGTTGGCCGCAAGCCAGTGTTGCCACTGACGCGGCGAAGGGAGGTCGGACATAGATAGAGGGGTAGTAGGAGGAAGGAGAGCAGACACCTTCGTCTTTTTCTTTTTTGGTCAAAAAAGTGTGCCATGGCAGGATCGCTGAGAGCAATCTGCAATCGTAAAACGTCCTCTACGTCCATTAGCTATAATCCAGCTCAGCCTATCCAACAATGTAGGCTGAGCATTAATTATGTGGCCGACGGGTGATTATGGCGACCATATTGTTTTTCTGTATCATCACAAGTTGAAGCAAAATCTTGTATTCATATTTCACGTAGGTGTGGTAAATGGTGGTGTTTCATAAATTTATGTTTTCATTACTCTTTTTTGTCGCTCCTCTGATACAAATTTGCAATTTTTCCCCTTTTTGGGAAATGCCGTCTGACATAATGTAGGCATTTTCATTTTTTTATTAATTATTTTTTATTTATTTTTTAATGGTTTAGTTACCTACTATTAACATTTACTTGAATGTATTATTCGTAATGAATATACTTGTTCATGATTACCTGTGTCTGTGATGCTTTCTGAGACTCCCTAGAGAAAGACCCAGGATATGGTATAGTTACCTACCACTGTTTGTGATTACCAGGATTGAGACTCTGGAGTTTTGTTATCTTTCGCTCGATGTTCCTGGGAAAGGACCCAATTTACTGTAAGGTACAGGTCTAGATGCTATTCATAATGTGACCTACCCACTGTCAAGTCACTGTGAGCAATAATGTATCCTTAAGTATTCAAAAATGAAATGAATATACTTGTTTTTATACGCACATTCATACTTTCCCTGATGCGGTCCTCCAGATGGAATAAACTAACTTGTACCTTGGCACCTACGGAAATAGAAACAGTCCCAAACTTATTGAAAAAATAATAGCTCTAAAAATCATCCAGTAACGAGGAGGTATGAATATGAGTTGGTATCCATTGAAAATCATAATCTGCCTAGGTAAAAATAAGTTGGTGAAAAACTTCTGACAGTCAAATATTCATGCAACAAACAAGTGATATTCATGCTGGTAACCCGTGCACTGTCAACTGTGGCGATTGTATTTAATCGATGCAGTACCTATTTGACAAATACTATGGCACAAGGGAGACATTTACTTAAGGTTATTGATCCGTAGTCTCAATTGAACTGTCTCCAACCATCCCTAACATCTCTCATTAACAATCTCTAAAAAACATTCAACAAAACATGACACCCCCCCCCCCCCCCCCCCCGGACACACTATGGCAACCCTCGATGATGTGTTATCCAAGTACCCGGCCTGTGAAATGACAAAAAAAGACCAATGGTAAGTGGGATTCGAACTGAAGATTTTCAGCACTAAAGCCAGTGTCTCCATCTATTCAGCTAACGATGGCTTGGCGATATTGCAGGTTATCTTTAATGTTATTATTGAGTTTGATAGTCAGAGCGCAGTCACTGCGTTCTGGAGACGAAATTAATTTGAATGATGCGCCGGGAGGAGAGTAGTACGCTCACCAGGCAACTGCAGCGCCACCAGTCCACAGCGGATCTTGGGCGAGACACTCCTTGCCATTGGCCAACGCAAAATGGATTATTGCAACGCAATTTCTTGGATACTATATCAAGATCTCCAGGTATTTTCCACTGTCGATCTCACAGAACAGGAGGGTCGATCTGTTGCCGTATCTGCACACACCTCCTGTTTGGTTGTTCAGCCATACTGAAATTCTACATTTGTGGTTGATTTTGGGTTTTGAGTTCAAGCAATTGTTTTTTTTCTTCTTGTGTTTGCGTTTTGTTATGATTCCGCTGCCATGTGAACGCCTCTGCGGCGAAAATTCCGGCAAACGCGTTGCCGTCCGGAATTGCGTCTCCTTGTGAACCAAGCTTAAGTGATATATTTTCTACTTCCCTACCCCCGGTAGCGGAAATTTCCTTTCGCTACTGGACCAGAGCTGTTTTTTCAAATTTATTCGTTTAAATAATTATTCATAGTTGATCAACCAAATCATTTACACTTTAAAGCACATATCTACACAATAGCTAATAGTGGAAGGGGCTTTCCACTATTGGAACTTTTGGTTTCCACTTTTGGGTCGGTACCTAGTGTTTACGGTCACATTCAAACCTTGCTTCAGTGCGTCTGTGTCATCCATTTGTATGAAATTTTAACCAAACTAAGGTGGGTCCTGAGAAGGTGCGGTGAATATTTCAGTATTAACGGATGATTTGGAAAGTATCGAGGGAAGATCACATGTAAGTAAGACTGTTGAACTCCTAATTTGATTGAGTTTGAATGATTTCTATTCAGGTTTGATTGGAAAAATTCTTAGAATCAATTGGGTTTCATAAGAAAGCATTTGATGCTATTCAATTACTCACACCACATTGTTGGTGTTCTGTTTAAGGATGGCGCCTCCGAGTAATTTTAGAAACTACGAACAGGAGCAAGTAGATGCTGCTGTTGCAGAAGTTTCTGATGGCAAGAGCCTATCTGCTGCAGCTCGGGACAACAGAGTTCCTCTTTCGACACTTCATTACAAAGTAACAGGACACTGGTCAGTGGAAATTAAGAAAACGGGGGGGGGGGGGGGGGGGTACTCACAGACGAAGAAGAAGGTTTGCTGGTCACGTCTTGCTTCACTTTTCTTGCTTTCGATTTCTCCCTGTTTCCTCTCTCCCCCTATACTTTTTGTGCAGGTACCAGATCTATAATGTTATAATTGTTATTATTCAAGCTGCATGTTCCTAGATTTCATACTATGTGGCATGTTCTAAGTGGGACCTAGGTCCTTTTACATTCTGAAATAAAATATTTGATCGACTGAATTATGACTTTTCTTTGGAATCTCCTAATATTTCTAACAGACATTTTGCAGTAAATTTATAATAGCCTTTACGCGATTTTAGGTCCGATTGTTTCTGGCGATCATTGGTGTTCCACCTGCACGCTTTTCAAGCCCCACCCCTGAAGAAATTTTATATCACTCGTTTTATCCAACCCCTTTGGTTTCCCCGTCATTTAGTTTTCGCGGGAGCCTGTAAATTCTGAATTACAGATTCTTCGTCTTGGGATAAAAACGGAAGGCCGTTTGATAGTGAGCTTAGCAGTATGTATGCAGCCTAGCAACATATTATAATCCACCCAAGGAGGTAACCAGGGGAACAACCAACCAGATACTGATGGTAATCGTGTATTATATTGAAGAGATAATTTTTGTACATACATTGTATTTACAAAATACTATGCTCACTAGCTGTAGTCACACGTTCCAACAAGATTCTGTAACCCCAAAATACATCCATTTATACAATGATACCAGGGAAAGCATTCCCTGAGATATATATTAATTGCACTTGGCTTTCAGAAAAAAATCTGTAGAACACAAGAAAATGAATGGATAGGTATTGGTTAGCAGATTAGATACACAACCCTGACACATGCATTAAGGTAACAAGCCGTAGAAAACCATTAGATACTTATACCAACCTGAATAGAAATGAATACTTATTTTTTAATACAGAAAAGATGATGTTGCTCGAAGTTGCGGACAGTTGATATCTACATAGGTACAATTTACAACACCTGCAGCAGTAGGGGACATTTTTAGAGGTTATGCATTTTGCATACAAAAATAATCATAAAAGACGAACAAATTTAAGTTTCCTGGTTTTCAAATGAAATTTACATGAATGACTGCATAGGTCTAGATGGCGCCACATGCCACGCAAATTTCTTCAAGAATTCTAATTCTCTAGGAAGATATTATGTTTACTTACAAATTGTGGCTAACTTGTAAACTTACTTCGAACTGTAGGTATGCAAAGATAACGTTCATTGCTGTTTGATGTACCTAACTCATTCTGTTGTGTACCGATATTTCCTCCAAATAATCAAGCAAATCCAAAAATCGAGCATGTCTCAATATTCTCAAAGCAACAGGAGTTGGAATTTGTACATAGTAAGCCCACGTACGGTATAATGCTGATAAAATATTTACTGTAACAAAAACGCAAAGCTCTCATGAAAACGAGAAAAAAAAATCGCTAGAACAATCACCTAATTACACAACACATCTTCACATAATTACAATACATCACAGCTAAGGGTTGATGCGACTGAGCGTTTTCTCAGGAGCGAAATTCGTTAATAGGAACAAACCTTATCGTTACACGCCTACACATTATTTACAATTCTCAATGAAGAACGCTACTGCCAACATAAGAAATCCAGTTGTAGAAGACGTATCATCTGTTTTTGGACCCCCAAAAATGCGCATTATCATATAAAAGTACATAGGAGGTGGTCACACTGCGCCTTACATATCCATTCGGATTCAACATACTAGTAATATGTGCAGATGTGTAGAGAAAAGAGAACATTCGCTGATGATCATAACGAAAAATGCGATAGAAGAAGCCTCAATTTCGTTACCTAGTCCAGACTGTGCAGAGCAAAATATGAAGCAAGAGAGGTTATGCAAAAAGAAGAAGAAGCTATGCAGTTATGTAACCCGATCTACTAGATGGATACTATAAACTCATTCACTCCACTCAATCAAGTTTTCTTTGTTTGGACGCTGGTAAACCTAAAGGGGGCTTTACACGACCCCAAACGACCCCGTGATTTCGGGTGATATAAAGTGGTGCTCCTGGTCCCGGTTTCCCCATTGATCAGGATGTGAAAGGCCTCAGGCCTCAGTGAAAGGATCAGAATGTTTTTGCCCATGAGCGAACGTGAAATTCTAGTAAGCCCCTTTCTTTCACGAAATACTAATTACTAGGACTACACTCAAATTTTGATGGGAGATTGGCTCCTAGATCTGCACAGGGCCAATGCAGTTAGCACTACACCTACAGCTTGCGGTTTGAATAAATATGGAGATACTTTGAATTCAAAACTTTAAAAAAAAGTTATGCAGTCAGATTCAGGACGTGCTGAGCAGGCGGACATGGTGTACTAACCAGGTCGGGCTCCACCGATCCGGTTACGCAATGCACCGTTCTGTCGAGAGGTGTTAGGAATGGAGACAGGGAAATCATGAACCGGAACGGGAACCAGGATCGCTCGTGTAAAGCTGTCTTGAACCACCTATCTCATCAAACCATTCTGATTAAAGTTCCACATATTTTCAATAACTTTCCACAGCCCTTACAGTCAGTGCTGCAACTTCCACTTCCCTGTCGAGGAATGAATTTATTACCCAACGTATCTGTGAATGTACATTCAAGGTAAGCGCACTCTAGTGACCCGATGGGATGGGTCACACCGCGGCGGAAAAATGCGCCTGATTCCGTTTAGTGTTTTTCTTAAGGAGACATGCACACAACAGCCGAGGCGGAGCGTGGTGAAGCGGAGCAGATGTAAACATTGTCTGCTAGGCTAGTTTTCCGTCGGCCCGCTGCGACCCGATCCGCCCCGGGAGCAGTGTGTGATAGCCAGCCGGAATGTTAGTGACCAAAGTTTCTATGGGAAAGTATTTGTTTTTCTCTGCAGTGTTTTTATTGGACACAACGCTGCACATTACTCCAGAAGGGATTATTATTTTCAGTATAGATACGTATAGGTATGTTCAGTATGTAAATAATTGAACTAGCATTCTAAGTGGGATATGAGCTGAACTTCTCGGCAGTTCACCTGATACATCATTTCCAGTGGAAATTAGAAATTCAAATTCCACACTCGTTTTCTGCCCAGACTTTCAGACATAAAAACCTCATTATGTGGTCAAAAACTGCTAATTTACGTTACTGAACAGAATTTGGCCAAAAAAAGGAGAATTCGTAACCCACAAAAAATTTCCCATTCTACATAGCTTACATGTACGTATTCCTTTTCCAACTTTGAACCACAAAATGATTTATTTATCGATTCATTTTGTATCACAAATCCAGAAACGCTTATTTACTAAGAATATGTCGCCCACACCTATTGAATCTAGTTCTCATAAACAGAACCGTTATACAGGAATATACCAACAAACCATATTGCACTATATTAACTAGCACTGAATTTGGACCATAGTACTTTCCCACATTGGTAAAGAAGTACAACCTACATCATCTGGTTACAACATACACCAAAACAACTATTACTTGAACGCAGTAATAGTCAAAATACTGACTCATGTCAGTAAGTACCAATCGAATAAAAAATAGAACAGAAAAGTTAATACTTAAAGGGTGGATCGAATTATGCATGTGACCACCTCCGAATGATAATGCATTTGTACAGAGGGCCATGGTGCAAGGGGCAAACTCAAACTTTAGAGCCGGTGTAATCTGGATTCAAGAGCTTTGTTTCTCTCCTCGTCATCGAAATACCAGAGCGTGATAGCGTAGCGGGTCATGTACGCTGGCTGCACTTCGTGAGGGTTGCGACGATCAGACCAGAAGAACAGAATCCGGTCGAAGAGAGGTTCAATGTCTGCAACGTGGTTGGACCCTCTGGGGAATATCCTGAGGAGACCGCCATGATGTTTCACGTCCCACTTCCTGTAAGCAATTGCAGACTATCAGCTATAGCTATGTCTCTACGCCTTCAGTTGTTACGATGATGAAAAAGCATACTTCCACTCAGTTGCATAATATCATTGTCCCCTAAAGAAAAATATATGAACTGAACAAGGGGACTGGTCTGTACTGAAAATCTCATAATGCATGTAAGTAACCAGGTGACAAAGAACTTGGGTATTCGAAGTACTTGGGGATAGCTCAACTCCTACATCGTACTGTAGGAAACCATGGTGGCTCAGTCGGCTTGGGAAAGTGTGATTTTCTCTTGCAAAAACCAAATACTGTAGAACAAAAAAAGCTACACTGCAATGGACCTAAAATGTACAGTATATTCCTATTCATTAGTATATAATCATTCATATTAGTATAGTATTCATATTCATTTATCTGTAAATATCCAGTCTTAGCTACCTTTTGAGAGTTTACTGATAATCCTATTATATAATGAGGAGGCCGTCATGTGTACATGACGGCATCAGGGCCAAACGGCTAGCTGTATTTACAGGAGGGTGATCAGCGAGTTCCGGGCCAGATTACAGGCTGCCGTTCAATCCTCCAGACCTTCTCTTTGATCGTATGGCTATGGTCCAGCCCATGTTGTAGACCACTTCCCCCAAGCCAGAATAAGGTGGTGGGTGTTGCAGTAAAGTTTTTACAGCGATTTCAACCATACTAAAACCATTTTTGTGAGGCTTCTAAAACCATTTCAGGATATATTCGATGATCGTGATTCCCTCGTCGGAATATCGATTGGTTGACAAGTGGTTGCCCTCATATTTCTGTTCCATGTTATTCACAATAAGACAGTGCAACCTCGACAATGGCTGGGGTGATGCTTTGTGAGAAGCGGATTTGAAGATTTCACGACGGGTTCCTGGATAGCGATGAGATTCATCGTCAGACTAATCTGATCTGAGTGGAACTACAGTTTCATAATTTTCCCAATGAACATATAAATGAAATAGACATGGACGTATGGAACTGGTTCGTATCTATGAGAAATTTGTTAACTATGCACCTTCTGCTAGAGCCCGTTGTATTTAGTACAAAGGGGTTTCCTGCTAGTAAACAATAATTTGAGTAATTAATGCATTTTACCCGACATATCAAAGATAATTTTGGAGTTGGAGAAAAACCTTTAGACTTCAAGTCTTTACTGAAGATGAGAACCTAACCTACGTTGTACTGTGGTTCAAAAGTCCTATCTAGCTAAACAAAAATCCGGTCTATTTCAACAGATTCACAATATTTTAATGTTTTTTTTTGTGGTGAGGTATCCTAATTTGAACCCTAAACTACCCCAAAGTAACTGGTTTACGCAAAAAGCGCCAAAATCGAAAATATCGACTTTTCACCCCACCTCACCATTCGACACAGTTCGAACTTTCATTGGAAAACCAAAAAGTCGATATTTTCGATTATGTGATGTAAACCAATTACTTTGGGGTAGTTTGGGGTTCAAATGCGGATGCCACATCACAAACAATTAAACTATGGTAAATCTTTTGATATATACGCGGTTTTTGTTTAGCTGGACAGTTATTTAGAACCACAATACAACGTAGGTTTACCCATCGATTAACTTACGAACATAGCTAACAGGGGATTCGGTGTTAAACATACCTGTTGAGGTAGTAAATGGCTGTTATGCAGCGGCCATCGTTGTTGGGATTATCAACATGTTTGACGTATCTCGCCCCATTGCCCGGGTAACAGGCGACCATGGCTTTGGAACGGCTTTTGATGGAGTAGTTGCCCATCTGCCCATTGTTCACCATCCGGTTTGCTTTGGTGACCACGGCGTCTACTTTGGCAATCAGCATCCGAATGTTATCGCAGGCTGGCTCCATCCCGTCCAGCCACGTGATCTGGTCACTGCGGATGGTTTTGTGATCCCTGCAGTCAGTGTTAAGAAACAAATTTTGAAATAAAGAGAGAAGAAGACAATGACTTGTATAGCACAGAGGGGAAAGCCGTTCGTTTTTCCCTCCCTGCTTATACAGATATGGAACTTGGGCTTATCATTTTAAATATTTAACAGCACAAATTCGAGTAATAACCAGCCACCGAGCCCCACCTTTCAAATCAGTCAGGTAGGGGCTATCCTTGCACACTGGCGTAGCCGGGGGAGGGGGGGGGGGTTAGTGGGGGGTCATAACCCCCCTCCCCACCATTGGCTCGAAAACTACCACAAACTAAAACTAAATCTTAAGAATAATAAAAATCGCAAAAATAACAAACAAATACAACAATAACAGATTAAATAACATAACAGATAACATGGTTAAACAGTTAAATAATATATTATTACGTTTATTTGATTACAAACGATTTGTCCCAAAAATTTGACCCTCTCTTTTTGACAAAAATGCTTACTGAAATAGTCCCTCACCGTCACCATCCCACACTTCAGGTGAATAATATTGAATTTAGCCCTTAATACCAATTTTTGACCCCCAAAAATCCTAATTAGACCCCTATTCTATGTGAAAAACAACGGAAATGGTATTTTTTTGTCTTCACTCATTCTTCCATACCACTTTCACTGATTTTATATATCAACTTTAGCCGTTTTTACCTATTTTTGACCCCAAAAAACTCAAATAACCCCTTCGAGTTTTTTAAAATTGCTCATCCTTTTGTTTGGCAATAAGAACATTTTGCCGAAATTTGGAATTTTTATCACGTACCCAAGGTCAGATATCGTCTGGAGTGACGCATAAATAAATATATGATAAACGTATACATTTTTGTTAAAATCTAGGGATGAAATCAGGATATCTGAAACGGATTTGCCTATAAAATAGTTTCAAAAACTTATGTTCTGAAAATTTTGGACCCATTGCAATAGCTTCAGTTTCCTTGAAAATTCGCGAACATTGTTGCAAAATATATGTTTTATTTCGTCAGTTTATCTTACCTAACGTTACCTGTAACATTTACCTAGTGCTTTGTTTAATTTAATTTAAATTCAGCTTTCAAAAACTTATAATAGTTGAAACTTGAAATAGTTTCAAAAACTTATGTTCTGAAAATTTTGGATCCATTGCAATCCATTCCTTGAAAATTCGCGAATATTGTTGCAAAATAAATGTTTTATTTCATCAGTTTATCTTACCTAACGTTAACTGTAACATTTAGTGCTTTGTTAAATTTAATTTAAATTCAGCTTTGTTTGTAACGTCAAACCTTATTAGTGAACTTTCAAAGCAAATGAAGCTACTGCATTTTCAGAACATGAATTTTTGAAATATTTTTATAGGTAAATCCGTTTCAAAGCATCCTCATTTCATCCCTAGATTTTAACAAAAATGCATATAATCATGTATATTTATGTGCCATTCCAGATGATATCTGTCCTTGGGTACATGATAAAAATTCAAAATTTCTCCAAAACGTTTGTACTGCCAAACAAAAAGATGAGTTCGAAGATCAGCAATTTAAAAAAATTCCAAGGGGGTCAGACTGGAAATTTTAGGGGTCAAAAGTCGGTAAAAACGGCTAAAATTGCAAACAACTTATATAAAATCACTGGAAGTGGTATGGAAGGGTGAGCAAAGACAGAAAAATACCATTTCAGTTGTTTTTCACACAGAATAGGGGTCAGATTTAGATTTTTGGGGGTAAAAAATTGGTATTAATGGCTAAAATCAATATTAATTCACCTGACGTTGTGTGGGATGGCTAATCACGAGGGAGGGACTATTTCAATGATGAAACTATTTTTCTCAAAAACAAGTGGGTCAAATTTGACTGTATTAGGGTCAAACATCGGTAAAAATGGCTAAAATCACGAAAAATTATATAATTTTAAGAAAAGTGGTATGGTTTCTCGCCATATCATCTGTTTACACAATAGCAGGAATATTTCTTTGAAAATTCGCTCTTATAGCCTGCTGCATGACAGGAACTTTTTTCTATTTCCGATACCCCCCCCCCCCCCCATTTAACAATCCTGGCTACGCCACTGCCCTTGCAGGAGCTGCACTACCATACTGCAAACATCCCCTCCCTACCCATCACAATGGTGGAGGGTCGTCTCAAGAGGCCGAAAAATAAAATTACTGCTCAGTGTAAGATGTTCATGTTGGCTATACTGATGGTGAGATCAGTCTATGAAAAAAGCGCTTTATCCAACATCATAGTGATGTTATTTATTGAGTTCCCCAAGACTTAACGCCCAGGTAACTAATTATTCTACCAAGACCTTCTTGATTTCAAGTAGGTACCTACCCAAACTTAAACATGAAGAAACTGATACCTATCCTATCCAAAAGTAGGGTAAGGTCATATCGTGTTAATGTCCAATGACTTCTATCAATAAACAATCACAAATGGGTACAGCGAGCTATATTAGTGCCAGGTATTCGACTTCGAATCATTTAGTTCTCCACAGGGCCACTCGAAGTAGAAATCTTCCATATTCTTCCATGTTTACTAGTATTACAAAATCAAAACATGCGCTTCAGACGACAATGAATGAGAATTCAATTCCTTTAAGAACTACTTCAACACAATGAATGGACAATGCAAACTTGCCAAAATTTTGAAGACAGATAACTCGAGATGATGATTTGATAGTTAGGGTCCATTTATCTACACTATTATCGATCAATCGTAGAAGCCTAGGTAGACAGACGTACATCAACTAGGTAATATGAATCCACGCAACGACGAGATGAAACCGGAGACAGTCCAGAATTTACTTTCGTTCTTGCATGAATACAAGGCCTACATTAAGTGCAATTGCTTCTGTAGTGAAAAAACAAATTACTACCAATCAAGTAACTGAAACGGTGGAGTTAATGAAAGAAACTGTATTTTCGATGCATTTTCTGCGCAAAAAATTCAGATTTTATAGAGGGGAGGCACCGAACCTGCCGCCATTGCTCTCCTGGAGCCTTTCTCAACATCAATATTGGAAACGTAAATTCTGCGCAAAAACAAATCTAGAAAAGCTGAAGTAACAAATTAATAAACTAAGGGTTCATAGCACTCACCTGTTGATGCTATTGCTCACAAGCTCACCATCCTTGAACACTCCCGAATCGTAAATATTCAGAACTTCCTTCAACACAGCCAGCCCGCTTTGCTCCCCGAGGAAGTTGTCGACAACGCAAATGCCGAACTGGTCCATATCGCTGACCACGATTTGACTCACTTCATCAACAATTTTCATGTCGTAGTCGAAGGGCTGTAGCTGCCCGTCGAGGCTGATGCTGGACAGCTGGACGGTGAAGTTGTCCTGCCCAAGGGACGAGTCGCTCACGAATTCCCCCGGCATTGGCGAAACCTAAACATCACCAATTTAGAGATGCAAAATAACTTTTGCAATTTTTCGTCGACTTGAATGTTGAGGGTATCGCCGGACTGTCAGGATTTGCCGTTCGATTATGGCGCCTCAAACACAATAACACCAACTTTAACATGGTACCTAAATTTATTGTGGTGTAACTGGAAAATAGGGGGTAATACTTGTATGAGGGTCTAAATTGCTTCGTAAGTTATGGTGTCACAACAGTGTCAAGGAACGGCGCCTAAGGGCGGCAATGACGCAGCACAATCCAGCGAACATCTTTTATCGTACATATTACAACTTTAAATTTTGACAATAAAATAATTATGTCAATGAAATGTGAATAGTGTGTGAGACGTTGATAAATAGAAGCAGCACATTTGTTAATGCTTATCCAATATTCGTACCAGAGGATCTGTTGCCGGGGAATAAGTTAGGTATATTTAGATTTTTCGATACCTAGCTTTCTAGTGGGCAGCAACCAGATTCAACTGGTCGATGCTGAGGATTTTTCAAATCAACTTCTAGGTATTCTGTTTAATTTGAAGTTGACCTTTAAATTGAAGGGAAAACCTCGAATTCGATTCGGAACGGAATCCGATTCGTCCTCGGAAAAACAGGTAGTTAGGTGCCTACCTAACATACTGCATAATAAGTCAAGGAGAAGACAGAAGTAGCTATAGCGCATATTAAAAAAAATATTCATACCACAGACTCTGCGCCGGGGAACAAGTTACATCTGTAGTCCGTCTGTTCCAGCAAAGGTCCTATGGCTTCCTGGAGGACGGCATCCACGTCCAACTGGTCGACGCTGAGGACAGGAGCCGTGTCCCTCGGGCGCAGAAGCGAAACGCTGACAGGCTGCTTGACGCGCCTCCTCGCCTGAATCTTCTCCCTGACAGGCAGACCAGAGCTCGTCTGTCCCCCAGATATCGGAGTATTTGACAATCCAGGATCACCGGACGGCCCGGGGACCTGCTCGGGGAGACATACCGACTTGTGCCTCCGCCAATCAGCTGTCTGATGCTCTCTGCTGCAGTAATAAACGCGTTTGCACCTTGAACAGACCAGCAGGTTCTGACTTATAGGGCACTGTTCGCAGCGTTGGACGGCACCCGACATCGTACGTGATCCGACGCACGAACGGCATGGAAGACCTCTTTTTTCCTGTGTCAATACACCACTACACATAAGCCACGAAGAAGGTGGATTTCTGCAGCAGCCAGCAGACCAACGAATCCACTGAAGAATCACCTCAACAAAAGAAATCGCGAACGCCAAAAAAAAACTACTGCAACGGAATGATAATTAAAATGATAATAACTGATAACCTTGATAGCGGGCGGAAAGTCTTCAGCCGCCAGGTCGCGCTCCCATGACATCCCCCCCCCCCCACCGCTAGAGGTCGTATGCGTCACCAATGTTGATTTTATTGACTATACAGCTATAATAGCTTAGGTAATTTTTTACTTAAGATATTATTACCTACGAGTAGGTAGCGAATTGTTACATATAGAATAGTGAATAGGTAATAAAATCCAGTGCTCTCCCTAATCAGGAAATTTCATTTCCAATCTTTTTTTTAAACGATAGGGGTAGGTATAAGGTTATAGGTATTTTATAAGTGTTTAAGGAAAGTCGAAATAGGTAACTCAGGTTCAGTGGGTTTATAATAATTATTCCCCCTGGGTTTTAAGAGGGACTGCTCATAACCTGGGCGGCGTCTGTGCCCTAGAACACCCTGTCCTTGACTACATTTTTTTGTTCAATAAACAAGGGTTTTGTAGCCGATATAAATGGAATTTGGGCATAAGTACTTTCAGACCATGCAACCACCATGACAGTGACAAGGATTTAGGAATGGAGGACACAAACAACCTCAATGTGGAAGGGCTGTCAGAGATCTGACGTGAGATGTCTGTTCGACCAATTAAAGGTCCTCACACACTAGGCGGGAACAGGGTCGTATTTTTTCGCTTCTGTGTATTTGAACGGAGATAGGTACGCATACTAGGTGGGACGCGGCGGTCACGGCATGGGGCAGGAACAGGACGGGTTGCGGCGCGATCGCTCTCAAAGCGAAAAACGCTGCAAAGTCCTTGTCACATGGGTTTATTATTTTATTGGAGTTCTAGAGATTTTTGTTGGCTGTTAAATGTATTGTTTCTTTCATGTGGAATGATTGAAATAGCTATTTCTGATGATTTCCACCAATTTTGGCCCCCAAAACATGAAATAGGTAGGTTTGGGAGCTGAACCTTTGGTAAAACCTCAATTTCCGCGTCTTTGGTCAAAATCGACATCATATTCGGTCTTCTCGTCCCCAAAAACATGGAAAAAGATACCTCAAAAGCTCATTTTACTAACATGTTGCTATAACGCAAAAAGTACCTATTTTTACACACATTTTCACTCATAACATCCCTGGGTATATTCCGATCGGGCTGAAAAGTTTCGGGACACAACTAGGGCCCAAATGGAGCATGTGTGCGAAAGAACGATTTTTTTAGATCGAAAATGAAGCCTGTACACGTGATACGGCGTACGGCGGACGGACATTGCATTTTTGGAATCTACGCACCTTGAAACGGAAAAGAAAAAATTTTGAGGGGGTGTTATAAAAATTTTTTGCTGAGCGAATACATAGGTGTATTATTCACAGAATAATAAACCAAAACGCTGCAAGGTCCTTGTCACATGGGTTTATTATTCTATTGGAGTTCTAGAGATTTTTTTTGGCTGTTAAATGTATTGTTTCTTTCATGTGGAATGATTGAAATAGCTATTTCTGATGATTTCCACCAATTTTGGCCCCCAAAACATGAAATAGGTACTTTTTTTTTTAAGATCATCTTTGATCATTGGTAGTGGCATTTAATGGTCTTGATTCACCTGTTTACACTTTTTCCAATGTTATTGTACACATTGATGGTGATTTCAGACAGTTTTCCAGGTTTTTGACTCATAAAAACCCAATTTTGGGAGCTGAACCTTTGGGGTAAAACCTCAATTTCCGCGTCTTTGGTCAAAATCGACTTCATATTCGGTCTTCTCGTCCTCAAAAACATGGAAAAAGATACCTCAAAAGCTCATGTTACTAACATGTTGTTAAAACGCAAAAAGTACCTATTTTTGTACACATTTTCACTCATAACACCCCTGGGTATATTCCGATCGGGCTGAAAAGTTTCGGGACACAACTAGGGCCCAAATGGAGCATGTGTGCGAAAGAACGACTTTTTTAGACCGAAAATGAAGCCTGTACACGTGATACGGCGTACGGACATGGCATTTTTGGAATCTACGCACCTTGAAACGGAAAAGAAAAAATTTTGAGGGGGTGTTATAAAAATTTTTTGCTGAGCGAATACATAGGTGTATTGTTCACAGAATAATAAAACAAAACGGTGCGTCCTGGCACGGGACGTTCTCCCTCCACCGTCCAAATTTTCTCCACGTTCCCGCCTTCCCCACGCCCGCCTTCACTTGTGCAAGGTACATTTCTCATTCAAAACAAACTATCATTTGTTCAATTAAAATAGGCGCTGCTTCTCCAATTGCCTGGGCCCCGTTCAATAAAACTACAACTACAATTTAACAATTTCACAAGTACAGGGACCTGTAATGCCAAGTGTAGAAGTACAAGCGTTTTTCATCAAACTACAACTACAAGTAAACAATTAAACAAGTCCTGTAGTTTTACGGGCCTGTAATAACAAGTAAACAAGTACAGGCGTTTTATAAAACATTGTTATACAATTCAACAAGTGTACAATTGTACAGGCGAAAGTTACAATGTATCCTTCCCTTGGAGGTTACAGGTTATGTTCGGATTCGGCGACCGTCGTCCATCGAACGTTCGAACGTCTAGTCTAGTCGAAGTTTTGTGTTGTTACCTATTCAATTTTTACTTATACATCGTTTTGAAAGAATAAGAGAGAAGGTAAGGTCGAGTTGCTGAAAATTTGTATTAATACGTGGTCGGAAAATGCGACGTCAACGCCTCCTCACAACTACAGTTTCCTCATCGGATGAAGTATCCCACATCATGACACAAATAAATGAATAAAACGGGGACAAAAACAACAGCAACTCGGACTAATCGCGATTGCAGGCTCACTTGTTAGCTTTTAACAGGAGAATGGAGCTATGTTAAATTGTAGTCCGTTTTTACAATTGTACATTTGTAAACTTGTTAGAAATTTGATGAACGCCTGTAGAACAGGCGAAATCTACCTGTAGAATTGTTAAAATTCACCTGCACTTACAAGTCCACAATTGTAGTTTCGATGAACGCTTGTACCTCTCATTTTTAACATTTGTTAAAAAATATCCCTGTAAATTGTGAATTGTAGTTTTATTGAACGGGGCCCTGGTCATTTCTTGATTCCCTGATGTAGGACATCACACAAAAAGTTAGAAACTGGCAATGTTTTGCTCGCAATTAAGTGTTCAAATTCGAGTTATTTTGTCACTAAAATTGCTAAAAATCGTGTTAAACGTGATTTAAAAAAAAATATGACGAGGGGTTGGTAGGTATCTTATCTTCTTTCAAAATTCACTCATAATCATGCTGCATGACTGGAACTTTTTCGATTGGTACCTATACATATTTTAGGCGTCAAAATGTTCAGTGCATCAATGTCAAAGTTTCAAACGCATCAAGTTAAAGAGCGATCAAAAAATGTCACCTCAATGTGAGAGCCAGTCTTTCTCTAGGACTAATTGATTTCCGGAAACTGGTATCCATCTTCGTAATATGAGCAGAATAGCCGCAACTATAGCTTCTTCCTCAGAAGAAGATGATGATGAATCACTCATGAATTAAACTTGTATGCTACTCTCACTCTAAGAAGCAAATGGGGCAAAAATTTGTTTGAGAACAGGAGATCTTGAAACGAGGGGAGTATGGCGAGCGACCCGAAGAGGCAGGTTGGTTCAATCAGTGGCGGCCGATTATCGGCTACTCTTTTCATTGTGTTTGCGTTTTCGCGCAACATTAGTAGTCAACATGGACTTGTCAGGTGAGGAGCTAGCTGCAATTTTCATAGCCAGTGAAGGAAGAGCACATTTTCTGGAGGAAAGGCGTCATGTGCATGAGATACTTCGATCAAGGGAAGTTCTCGGGGAATTTCATCACCTTTTCCCACAGTTGGAAATGAGCGCGGAAAAGTTTTTTGAGTATACAAGGATGGAGCTGCCCACATTCAACTACATTCTTCGGAAGATAGAAGGGCGTTTGGTTCGCAATTGGTGCAACCTGCATAAAAGACCGATTTACCCAGAAGAGAGACTGTTGATTACATTGAGGTAAGTCAACTGTTTACATACCTACAAAATAATATTCCCAGTTAAGACATATACATAATAAGTGTAGGTAACTAATAAGTATGGTTTTAGTAAGGGTTAAAAATTCCTAATGTAGGCAAATTATCCATAAAACGTCCAACTTGAGATATCATTTCTCTGGATTCACTAAAAAAAATTTCGTTGGAGGTTGAATAGGCTTTCTATCTTCTGTAATACGCTCTTCAGGACATGCTTCGTAACTAGATATCTGCTCATACCTAAACCACTTTCCCAAATCTGAATGCAGAATCGGCAACCGGAATGTTCTGTTCATTCCGGTAGGCAGGTACGTTCCGATTACCGGACAAGCTTTTCGGAATCGGCCGCCACCCATCGCACTGACCTGTTAATACTGGCTCATTTTGTTCTCGCTGGTTCGCGCCGGCACCTGCTCTCGGAATCGGCCGCCACTCTTCGCGTACCCTAATGTGGGTATAGGCACAGGACGGGACAGCGGCAGCCGGCCGGCATCCCGCGTCCTATCCACGGCGTTTCCTGTCCTGTTCCCGCATAGTGTGCGAGAACCTTAAGGCGTCCAACAGTTTTATGAGTTTTACTAGGAACCTCAAGCGAGCGCCTGCTAAACATTGAGTACGTACTAACTTCATTTGACTTAGGTTCTGAACGACATTTTTGACAAGGTACCTACCTAATAAATTCATAAACCTTTATTTAAAGGAAAAATATATCTCATTACAAACTTGGATTTACTTGCTTAAATAACAGAGAAAAGACTGCAAAAAATAAAAATACTTGAGAAAGACTAGGAGAAAAAACAATAAACCATCTTCTTGGATTTTCTTTAGACTTTTCAAGTAGGCAAATGGCCATTCCAACTAAGTCAGAGGTAGTCAGTACCTACCCTGGATAGTACAGGACAAGAAACCTTTCTTTGGCATGAAGAATTTCTTCACCAAGTGTGTGTGGGCTTAACTTAGATCCTGTGTTTTTTTTTTGTGTTCCTCTATGGGTACAGGGCATGGATCCTAGAGCATATTTGCAGGCTCGGATGGATGCCTATATATTATAGTAGATTCATTATACAGGTGCATCCTAGAAAACCCATGAGTTTAGGTCTCCAGTGATGAGGTGGCCACGACTGAAAAAAGAACCACTGTAAGTGGTTCAGTTGCTACTCAATAGGGCTATTCCATGTCTCTGCTTTCAGGACATCATTATTGCCAACCTCTTGACGGAGAGTAGGACGTCATAAGAAAAAGAAGCACCTACAGCGAAACAAGTCCTCTTTTGAACTTTGTCAATTTCAACAATGACAAGGGTCAAAATCGATAACATTATATTTGGGTCAGTGTTACGAAGCGGGGACTTCGGGGTGGAGCAGAGATGATTTCGGTCGAGGCTTCACCCCATTGCGGCATGAAGCCCCCAAAAACACCCCCCCCGCTAAACCCTTCTCTCCCTGCCGTACTCCTAATCCTTCCCTGAATAGTGGGAAACAAATGCAAACTTCTAACTATCACTTTTGAGAATTGAAATACTAGGAAAAATGAAATTACCTATCTTTACGTGATTATTCTAAAGGGGGCGTTCCACCAACTGTTTCCCTCCCATGAAAGAGAGAGGAAACAGTAAACAAAATATTAGTTTTTAGGTTACACAAAAATTGAGGTAGAGCTACTCTTCATACACCATCCCCACAACCCAAGAAGCCAGTGACTTCCATACCATCGTTGGTCTCGCAGCTTTGCCAAACTCATCTTGTCCCAAATTCTATTGGTGTACCTACTTAGAGTTATTGCAATAAAAAAACCTATCGGGTGATCATCGGATTAATTACGATGGGTCCTCCACTTCTGGAACAAACCTACTCTGAAAATCGGACCTAGCCTAACTTGTAAAAGTGATGGTGTAGTGTCAGAAAAATTACTGCAAGAAGTCTAGATCACCTCCAGAAGAAAACAACCATCAATCATGGACTTACCTTGTTTCCTAGAACTCCACCATAAGACCTGAGCTCAATTTAGCAAAACTCCAAAACGTTGGAGTATTATAGTTCAGGCTCTAGAATCTCCCTGACCCAACTTGCTTGTCTTTTGTGAATGGAAACATACCTTACATCACAAAGGGGGAAAGTTGGAACTATAGGGCGATTCCCAAAAGATCCTTCTTATCCCAATGCACTATCATAGGCCACGGTGAATTCGTGAGGAAATAAACCCCGATCCCCAAGGGACGGATCCAGGCTTACTAGCTCCCGAAAACTCCGAGGTCTATCCCAAAAGACAAGGAAGTTTACGAAAATTCGGCTTTTCAACCTATTGAACGACAAGAGAAATGTTTTTCTGAATTTGAAAAGTTACTTGAACTCAGGATCCTATGAGAAGAGCGGCCAAGCCGACAATGAGCAGCCTATAGCCCCATGGTAGGAGGTGATCACATTTATAGTTACTTCAAGGAAAACGTAATAATAAAGCCTAGCTTCTCTCGAGGGGATAGACGAAAAATACTGTGATTAAGAAATTAGGTAGTAAGCCAAGAGAGAAACTAACGAAGTCTAGATGGAGTTTTGGAACGCTTGGAAAAGTGTGTACTACCTACGAAGTGGGACAAGATGCTACCAAAACTGAATCACGAGGAAAGGACATGGGTTTTATGATAAATAGGAGCAAAATCCACGTTCAAGCCCTCATGATTTATTAAACTAAGAAGAATGAAAAGTGATATCGGAAAACATGAATAGGAAGTGAGTACAAAGGTATTAAGTTCTTAGATTCTAAAAATTCTTAATAAACTAGAAATGTACTAAGACCAAAAAAGGATAAAATAATAAAAAGCCTAAACTTCTACCCACAAATGAATTTATAAAATGATCTAACCAGAACCTAATTTTACAATTTGGTCGATAAATTAACAAATTTTTCTTTAATGAGTGACCTTTTTCCGTTAAGTAACTTAGAAAAGAAACTTCTCCCCTAAATCCTAGAAAATACTCTCACGGAAACCACAAAGATAAGAGTTTTGAGATGGAACCACCATCACAAGATTTGAAACAACTTTTAGTGTTTTACATTTATTTCTAAGTCATGGAGATAGAGTCAAGTTAGAAAAAAAAACCCTTGAGGGCAAAGTTAATTTAAAAAGGGAAAAAAAACTTAACCCTATCCCCATATATTCTTATAATACTTCTCACTTGATCAAACCACAAAGAATAATTTTTAATAACGGCCAATTGCCCACGAGATTTTCGAAACTATTATGGTAAATTTGAAAAAGATATAGGTTTCTTTAAAGTGCCTAGATTCTGTAACACCTTTACGTTTTAGCATTTTCATTTTTGGACTTTAACTTTGGTCAGGAAACTCTAATAATTTGGACTAGGAGGAAAGAACCAAGATCTTACCTTAATGCAGCAGGAGGAGAGCAGCCCAGGGAATCTTCAGCAGCCAAATGTCCAGCTTCCGACTTCTCCCTTTCCCAAGTCAACTCCGGCCTCCCACTCCCCGTTTAATAAGAAAATCTTATACGCTGAGGAGAGGGGCGACCGAGCGAATCCCAGGAAAAGGGGGCCCCGGTAAAACGGTGGATTGATGACTGAGGCCATACTGAGAGAGATTATTTCCGAATATTGGAGAGTTTATATAGTTGACAAATCGAAGGAGGGACATGACGAAATTCGCCTGTATTTCATTAAATATTCTAATTCATTACATTAACAGTTAATTTGGGAATTTCGTCACGTCACAGTCAGCTTGGTGGATTGGACTACTGCTCTGATCGTTGAGACCAGTATGGCCCATGGTCAAATCTCTGCACATCAAGTTTGATCAAGAACAGCTGAGGAGGTGAACAGCAAAAGGTAACATGTCCATTTTCTTCCAACACGTTTTTTTCGTGATGCGGGTTTTTTTAACTGAAAGGCACATGTCCACTTCACCGTTTGTTACCAAAACGTCTTGTTTACCATTCATGTAGCAAGCAGAAAACAGCCTTCTTCATCAAATCGTCACATGTCCATGCCTATGTGAAACGTATGACCGATGTTGTCAAAGAGGAACATAATTATCCTCCCTTCACAAGTATGCTACGATCACATTTATGCTTATACCAAAAGGTCACTTAAATCCAAAACCAAAGCCACAATGCCTTCTTCTTTTTCCATGTTTGTTCGTTGGAAAACCAACAGTGCCACCATTTATTTACCTACCTCTCTAAAAAGCTAGTCCTTGCTCCTCTCAATAGATGTCATAGGTTCATGTCTGTGGCATGGCCTTCTGGTATGGGAAGCCAAGGAGAGTGGGGTTCTCAAAGTGTGACAGCTTTTGTGGTATTATAGAGCGTTGTGTTGAACTGTGAATCACAGGATTAGATTCTTGCATAGAAGATGCACACGGTCACGGGCAGATCACGGTCTGTTAGTCACATGTTTTCTTTGTTACCTACCAGAAGCGGCTGAGTGGATCCAACGTGTGTTTTCCTGTTTGTTTTGTTTAATGTCTGAATGCATTCTGTTTTATAATGCAAGCTAGTGTGAGTTAAATGAAGGCTTCAGAAAACGTAAGCTGCTAAAGACTCTAGAACACCAGCAGCAATAGATACTCATGTAATTATCTATTATCAATATGGTTATCCTCAAGAACACTCCCAAGACCTTGTAAGCATAAGGCCCCTTTCACACGGGGAGCCGCACGGTTCGCCCTCGCGAGCAGGAGGAAGGCGCGTGCGACTGAAATGCATTGAGTGCAATGGAGCTTTCACATGGGGAGCGACAGCTTTCAGAGCTCGCGAACCGCGAGTGATCACGGCTCTGCACTTCGAGCCACGCGCCTCCGGCTCTTCCATGAAATTCAAAGGGGAGGACGCGGGTATTCACATGAAGAGCGAAAACGGCTCTCGCTCCTCAGTTTATTGCTATCCATCAAAGGATTCTCATCACGTCAAAATTCTTTCTTGCTTTCTTTTTGATTTCAAAAATGGATGTAGACTGGAAATGTTAATTAATTCCGTGTAATCGAAATTTGTTGCCATCCTGTCGAAGCTGTTGATAAAGCGTGGCGAAAACTCCTGCTTCATCCCGCCGTTGGTTGATGGGATGGACCCAAAACCGTCTGCTACTTCGGCGCCGACGATGAAGAAGGTAAATGGCCAAAGTACGCATGCGATCCATGCTTCTTCAACTGGGCGGAACTAGCGACTGGGCGCTCGAGAGCCAAAAGGCTCTCAAATGTGAAAGGTGGGAGTCAAGAGCGGAAAACGCTCCCGACTGTGAGCCACCAGCCGTGCGGCTCCCCGTGTGAAAGAGGGCTAACACTAAAAATGTATGTCTTGCATGTCCATAACATGGGCTATTGCTCGCAATAAGAGAGTGTTTTATTCTGCACAGGTTAAGGTCATGCAGGATATGCATCTAATTTGTCACACATCCGCTCATGACCCACTACTCAAGACGATCTCGTGAAACAACCTTTACAACAAAGCCCAAAAAATTTACCCTGGAATATTTGATGAAGCCCTTCAATGAAGGACGGAAACCTTCATTGCGTATGCCTTAGCGATTTCAAAGAAACGACTAAATTGGTGTCGTGGACTCATTACTTACTGAAAATTCTGTGTATGACGACGATGAAGAATCTTTCAAAGAATGTGATTGCCTTGGACGACTGTGCCCTTAATATTTGAAATATTTTTTAAAATTTTTATTCAATATTCCGTTTTGTGTACTTAGTTCCAGTTTCTCATGTTCTCACCACCCACTTCTTTTCAACCTAACTTCAAATTTTTCACATTGCCTTGTTCCATTTTTGTTGTAGTTTTATTTACTTAGCTTTTTTGCTCCAGTTTATATATTTTAAAATCATTTACATTATTAAGTTTTGATCTAATCAACATTGTTGGCTTAATTTTGCAAGTGACGAAACATTTAAATAAAAACGTCCACCAAAAAGACTTGTTTGATTTCTGAAGGTAACATGTCATCATGTTTTTTGCAAAAGGTAAAATGTCCAAACTTTAAGTTGCTGTATGTCCGTTATTTGAAAGGGTAGATGAGTCATTGGAAAGTAGGATACATTGTGGTCCCCGACCTGATTTAATGACGGTGTTTCAAAATTGTTATTGTTAATCGTTTGGAAGGAATCAGATTTTGCCTCCCCTGAAAACCTTTCAAAAATGCACAAGTGACGTTTTGAAAAAACCCTCCTCAACTAGGTAGGTACCTATCTCCATTTGCATCTGTTCTTTGGAATGAATTATTACCAGGCCAAGGTTCTCGATTCTCGACCGGGATTAGTGTAGGTACCTATCACTGGAAAAGGTGGATACAATGAAATATTTATCGCAGGGCATAAAAATAACAACTATAATAAGGTGGGTAATAATATGTTGTGCTACATACAAATGAGGGATTAACATAATATTATGATCAGCCTCCGTAAAATGATGGAGTCATATACCCATTCCGCCTTCCAAGAAAGCAAAAACTACCCTCAAGTGGACATTGAAAAATAAAGGTAGGTACTACATATCAAGTAACATTACCCATGTTTTCACAGAAGTGATCGAATAACGCAATAGTTCATAATTACCTTTCAATAATACTATTTGAAACTGCAGATTCTATCACGATTTGATACATTTACAGGCTATCAGGAAAACAGTGTGCTGTTAAGTATAAATTCACAGGTAGCTCTACAGAAAAAGGAAATTTACCAATACTGGCAAACACAATCATGATTAGGCTGAAATTTAAGCTCTAAGCTTTAGAAACAAGACGCTCTTCATGTTTTATACAGTAATAACTATATTAATTTTTATTAAAACTAGAATCACTGTGCTTAGTAATAATGAGTTAGTAGCAATAATGTTTTAGACAGTAATAACTGTATTAATTTTTATTACAACTAGAATCACTGTGCTCAGTAATAATGAGCATAATAAGGTACCTAATTATTAAAATGAGTAGTCAACAAGAACCTGTGAGTTCCGGAAAAGAAGGCTTGGACGAGTCGCCCATCTTAGGCCCAAAATCCGATTTGTGTACAATATTTAAGAATAGCTTTAATACAAATTGTATCAGTTGCATGCATGTGCACATGACAAAATTCCTTTTCCTTCGACTAACCTGAATGTATTCATTCACAATAATAAATTACCTGTCCACATGAATTTTGAACTGACAGATTCTCAACTCCTCCTGTGTTAATTCCAATCCTCCCCAAAGCCGTATCTGGGGGTTGTTTGAAACAACCCCACACGTGCAGAACAGTAGTTCTTCCACAGACTTGAAACATTTATGCCAACTCATTCTATAACTCATATAACACAAGTGATCTAATAGGTACCTCAGCACATCCAAATGAGATAGGAACCTACCTATCTAGGGAACCCGAACAGTTCAGTAGAAGCAGAGTTGTAACTGTTTGAATTTTTAGTGAGGAATTTTTTTTTTTAACTGGGAAACCAATTTTGACGGGAAAACCATTTTTACCGGGAAAAAATGTTTACTTTTAAATTTTACTGGGAAAAGAATTACTTATTGCGACATTTTTTTTAACTTCATCAATGCAAAAAGACGTGTTAAAACTTGTGTTAAGAGTTGTTTGTATGGGAGGGGGGGGGGGATTTCTACACAAATGAAATAACCATACCTTAAAGCTACTACACAAATGAAATAACCATACCTTAAAGCTACTACACAAATGAAATAACCATACCTGTAGTTTTAAAGCTACACAATTTTTTAAAGTCACAGCAGCAAAAATGAGTACTCTTACTTGAAAGAAATCAGAGTAATAGAATTTCCCCTCAAAAGAGGATTTCCGAAGTTTGTTATACTGGTTGAGTGGACCAAACATCGTTAGTAAACATTATAACGAGTTATTGTGTGTAACTGACAAGATTTGATCTACAAAGCTGGTATAAAAGTTCAGGTAGGTAGGTACCTACTTCCGCTTTTAGAGGAAACAAGACCACCTTTCAAATAATTTGAAACGGAAAACCCTCGGTTTCAGTCGTTCGTACTTAACCGTGCAGTGATGAATTATCTACCTAATCCAAATACGGAATGATGAAATTATCTATGATGGAAATATTTCTGTGCCAGTCGAAATGAGAATAACCTTCCAGTGAGTGAATGACCAGTCGACCCGTCTCGTCGAGAGTTCGTAGTCCAAATGAGTCATTTTTGTAGAAATCTTGATCTTTCATTTCAACAACTGTGATATTCTGTTTGCTTTCAAAACACCCAAAATGGCTGAAACAAGAATTTTTGAGATCATGAAAAGTAGCAATTTATCAAGTCACATTCAAATTGGGCACCCCTTCACATCCTCTAACTTTTTCTGCTAAAATGACATTTCCACACAAGTGCCCAATGCTTGTGAATTGAACAGACTTTTTCAGGTGTGCATTGTGGCGATTGATTTCGGTTGGAAATGCGTTGCAAAAATTTGTTTTAACCAGTATTGTATTGTGTTTCATCACAGCCTGCTTCAGAGAAGGCCGCGGCAGTACAGAATTGGCATCGTCGCACTTCAGGCCAGGCGCGACAATCACCCACAATAAGCCTAGGTTTGTTTATTTCCGGGTTTCGATAGTTTACCTATATATCTTCTCACGAAAATTCTTTTCAACAATAATATGTACCTACCTATTGTTTTCAATGATAACAAAATGCCAGAAAATTGTGTCGTGCCAGGTTGCAAAAGTAATTACGGAAGTACAAAAGAATACCTATGTGATTGGTTTCGTTTTCCCAAGGATGAAGAGAAGAAGTGGATTAGCGCGATTCCTCGTACTAATTTGGAACCAAAAACTGGGTCAGTGGTTTGTATATAACATTTTTCCGAAAATGATTTAGGTACAGTAGATAAGTAGGTACCTTCAACAGGGAGAATAGAAAGAATGTACCCTTGCAAACCTAAAGATACTTATCTACAGTGCTATCCATCATTCAGCTACAGTGATTGGTATGATGAATGTTATGAACATTTTAATCACTCAAGAGCTCAAGGATACGTTTTTGAAGGCTCCTAACCAAAAGACATCCTAACATTTGTCTCAAAGAGATCGCTTGGATGTAGGGAAGACATTAAGATGACAGCATTGCGTGCGGTCAGTGATTTCGAATAATTATTCCAAGAATATTTGTGATTAAAAACAAAATGCTGCAAAATCCTTGCCACATGGGTTTATTATTCTATTGGACGCCTACAGAAATGTTGACTGTTCATCTATTGTTTATTTCATGTGTAATAATATTTATATAGGTAGCTATTCTTGACAGTTTTCACCAATTTTGGCTACAAAAACACGAATTAGGCTCCTATTTTTAACAAGTTATCTTCGATCATTGAAGTGTCCTGATTAACCTGTCGATTCTACTTCTTGTGTTATACAAATTGCTGCACAGCGATTTTCACAGGTTTTTGACCCATACATAATTATGCAGTTTTGAGAGTTGAAACTTCGTTAGAACCTCAGTACTTCACTCAGTGGTCAAAATCAACTTCATATTTGGTCTCTTCACCCTAAAAAACATGGAAAATGATACCCCACAAGCCCAAGTTCACTAAAACTTCAAAAATACCTAATTTTGCACCCATAACACCCCTGATGTTTTCCGATCGGGCTGCCAAGACATGGGACACAACTATGGCCCAAATTTTTTAGACCGATAATTAAGGTAGATATATGGACGGACATTGCATTTTTGGAATCTACACACCTTGAAACGCAGGTAAAAGAAACAACTTTGAGGGGGTGTTCCAAAAAAAATTTCCGAACCGAATACATAGGTGTAGGTATTATTCAGAGAATAATAAACCAAAATGACAGTCGCAAGTTGAATAAGTTCTATAAGTAGAAGACTATAAGCAAACTATAATTCATGTTCCTCTTTTTCGCCAAGTCATCTTGTTTTTTTGTTTTTTTTATTTTTATAATTATAAAACACTAATTTATATTTTTATAATAATCAGAGGGATTAACAACCCGCATTATCCAGAAGACGTTTGATTTCATTACTATACCTACTCCTAGGTAATATAATAAAACAACTGAAGCTCATGGAGCTAAAAGAACGCAGTGGTTATGAGACACAAGAGCGGCCTGAACCAAGAAGCTGTTACAGCGTTGCCAAATCTTGCACCACGGCCTTCTCTAAAGCCGGCCATGGTTTGATACACCTTAGCTGAATTTGTTTTCTTTCGGTAAAATTTCTACCTTCGGCAGTGAGGCTCTAGTCATCATGTGAATCACGACAAGCAAACTATGGTACTTGGAAACTTGCATTACCTAGTTAAGTATCTAATACGTAAGTAGTAGATGTTAAAATAAATACATTGAAGTACCTATCTAACTGAAGTAAGCATCAAAGTACCAGTTTTCTTGTCATAATCACACTAAGAGCCTCACCACTGAAAGCAGAATGTTAACCGAAATAAAACAAAAATTCAACCAAGGTGACTTGGTATCATTTAAACATGAAAAAACACGAACGACATTACCGTCGTCAGTAGCTGGCCGAGTACTGGAGGCAAGCAGTTTCGATGATAAAGGCAGAATGTGCATCAGGCCATTGAGAGAATACTCCATTCTTCGGAGGGTATGGTGATTTTACTTCTACTAATAGTGCAAATAACCTTTATGGACTTAATACTGAAATAAGTATGTTATGCATAGTGTAGTAACTAAGCCACGGCAGGTGGGGCCCCACTGTTAAGATTTGTATTCGAAAATAAGAAAATTATTTGAAAAACCACTTATTTTCTAATTTTTGAAAAAACTGACCGAAGTTCGGTCTCGTCTTGGGAGCAGTCAGACAAAATAACTGAAGAAAAAGAAGAAGTTATTCCCCTATCAAGAGAGTATTCTCTCCATGACCTGATGGTGATGTCCCAACATCGAAAGCGATCGGCTTCAGTACTCAACCAGCTAGTGAGGACGGTTTCCTCTGGGAGGTAGTTCCCTTTTGAGAGTTGTAGAGGGATCAGCAACTAACCTGGACTGCCATGGCGTTATAACGCCATCGTCAGGCCCACCAATGAGGACCATTTTTTTGAGCCTTGTGATCCCAGTTTTGAAACTTTCCGATCTCTCAGTCTCAACCAAGTTGTTGATATAAGGGAGGTAAGCGCTGTACTCGAAGAATAACTGTTGGTGATACGGGTCGTTCCAATAGTTGCCGACTGATGTATGTTGGCCAGCAATTGAGTAGAACAGTTCGTACGCCTCGTCACAAGCCAACGTCGGGAAGAAGAGATGCAGGAATTTGGCTGATGACATCAAAAGAGGGCGAAACATTAAGTTGAGCCTTATTTACCCACCAGGTGGGGATTTACCATGAATGTGGGTTCATTCTATGCGGAATATCCTCCTCCCGCACGAAGAAGGTATCTTTACTTTTCAAGTTCATACATCAATTTCCTACACTTTCTGTACCTTCCGTTAATATTTTTCTTTAACTTCTGTTAATATTTTTCTTCAACTTCTGTTAATATTTTTGGATGGAACTAGATTCCATTCTAAGAATTTTGAGACCAACCACACTGTCTTACGATGAATAGTTCTTTTTCTATGAGCTTTCAAAGTTTCGACAACAAGTGATGTCATACTTGGCAAGGGGGTCCCGAGGTGTTGGTGGGGGGGGGGGGGGGGGGGAGGTGTTCAATGATGTCACTTGCTGTCGAAACTTCTTTGAAAATTCATAGAAAAAGAACTATTCATCGTAGGAGAGTGCGGCTGACCTCAAAAGTCTTGGTGTTCCATTCTACAAATTTATAAAAATGGGAGTAATATCAACATTAGTCATGGGTACTCCTCATTAAACCTGATAGTTAACTCATGTACCTAGTTGTACAGCTACAATGGGAAAAAAAGGTCTGATACTAACTGATACGACATATGTATGATTCATAGCTCAACACCATGACACATTCACTACGTTACACTCTCAAGCGAGTCAGCTTATTCCTTTCTGTCTGAAAGTGGATTTCGATGGCTTGGTAGTTTGATGGAGGGGTCTACATTAACTTTTGATAATGTCCGAGACGACCTTGGGGTGTCTAACTTCGAATGTAATGTAAAATTTCTCACACACCATGGCAAGTTTGTATTGATTTTAGACTCTGTTCCAAGTCTGTTGATTTTCTTATTTTAATTCTTTAAAATCTTATCCTGGCAAGGTGCACTACAGTTCACCTTCACTTTAGGCGGGATTAAAAAGTCCTAGCTGGATTTATGACCTCCAAACCAGTGTTACCCTCTGTTGAGAATCCCTACTGAAGTGTTGGTAGCAATGTTGCGACAAGAAACGCGGGAAAATATCAATTTTATCAGTGATAATTGCAGTTGGTCAGGTGGGCGAGACGAAACATGGGCGACCGCCAAACACCAATAAGTTTTTCACTTTTTTCCATAGTTTAGAGGTGTTTCTAAGGTCCGGGGATTCTAGAATCGAACAGAGCGGGTGATTTTCTATAGGAAACGACCAAGAGAAAGTGTGTAAGTGTACATAGTGGCTTGGCAGCGGGGAAATTGAAAAGCATGGGAAAAGTGCACCTCAGTACACCTTGCCAGGTTCCCGATATAAGTGCAAGGGTGGAAGAAGTGCACCTTGCCAGGTTCCTGGTGTAAGTGCAGGGGGTACCTTGGTTCTTGTTCCAAGGTTTCCAATAAGCCTAAATACCGTTTTTCAGTATAAAAATTTGCCCAAAAACACCTGACATTATTCTGGAGATGAAGTGTTCCCTATCCAATGAAGTGTCATCTTGGCATTATCCTAAGCCTCAAAAATTTAGCACTGGCCATTTGAGCTATAGAATATCATGTTCACGAGTTCAGTTCATTTTGAGCAACACCTACCAACTTTTTTAATTTTTTTTAAACAATACCATCTCGTCTTAATTTTTAGGTCAGGTATTGAAAGACTCGAGGGGAAAGGTTGCTGGCAATCATCCCAAAACCAGGGGTTGACTCGGAAGACGAGACTGGGAGTGGATGATGATGACGACGAAAAACTCGAAGAAACTTGTGGACAAGATGATTATGAGTGCTGGACTGAAGAGAAGTTGGAGGAAGGAATTGAAGATCTTTTCCGAACCACTAGGCCCATTGACTTTGTAGATGATAACGAGCCACATCTGGAGGTTCCCGACGCTCCTGACATCCAAGAGCCAGGACAGCAAAGTCTGTCTTTGACTCCTTCAGTTGAAGTGCCTGGACCATCAAACGAGCCTTCAACTCAAGAAAATCAACCAACTCCATTTACAAGAGGAAGGAAGAGAAGTCGCCCTGCTCTACAGCTGAAAACTAAGAAGTAAAAATCAGGCACAAACCACTGTCTATCAAATGGCAAAAAACCACGTTCCGCGGTAATGTCACACTACTTACCACCAAGTCCGTTTGAAAACGGACCCTTTGATGACGATGCTACCGTCTGCACCCCGCTGTCCTACTTCCAGTACATGCCCAAAAAACCCTGCAAATGGGGCTTCAAATTGTTTGTCCGGGCAGGGATTTCCAGCACTGTGTACGACTTTCTGTTGTACTGCGGCAATGCGACTTTTAGGAACATTGATTTCTCCCCCAAAGAAGAATCCATGCTCTTCTCGTCTCAGGTTGTCGTAGCATTGTGTAAGACGGTACAGCCATTGAGTAGTGTTTTGTGACAATTTTTTCACTTCACTGGACTTGCTCGTTTACTTCCGTGGAGAGTTTGGGATTCTGGCTCTTGGAAGGATCAGAGCAAACCAGATCCTGGGTGCTCCGATCACGAACGAGAAAGAGGTGACGAAGGAAAATCGTGTATGGTACGAAGAGATTTGTGATAACAAGAAGAAACTTTCGTTGGTGCAATGGCTTGACTCAAAGCCAGTGGTACTTGCAAGTACCTACGTTTCAGATGAGCTGCAAGAAACTATCGACAGGTGGTCAAAAGCAGCAGGCGCCAAGGTTCAGATCAACTGTCCTCAGATAATAGAAGAGTATAATATGCATATGGGTGGTGTGGACCTGAGCGATATGCTCATTGCACTCTACCACACACCCTTCAGGTCCCACAGATGGTATATAGCACTTTTCCCACAGTTATTGGATATTTGCGTGAACAATGCATGGCTGATATACCGGAGAGATGTGAAGAAGATTCGAAAGCCTGAAAAGAAGAAAAAGCCTACGACTTGTAAATCAAAAATGAAGAAAAACACGAAAACTGTAAAGGATGGTAGGACAGAGAACGAACCAGGGCCAACCACTGGAGAGAAGAAAGGCGTCAATGGATCAAAGCAAGCTGAAGAGAAGAAAAATAAGACTGAGAAAAACAAAACCGTCGGCGGAATGACTCCACTTCCACTGAAAGAATTCCGAGCGGATGTGGGTGAACAGCTCATCCGATATGCTCTGCGAACGAAGCATGGAGGCCCGTCCCCTTACATCCGCAAGAAAAAGCCAGATCACAATAGAAGTCAAGAAAAGTATGGACGGCAACCTGGTGAACATTTCCCGACGTTTGCAGGAAAAGGAAAATGCAGACAATGTCACGTCCATCAAACGATTTTCTTTTGCGCCAACTGTGAGAAGAGGCTGTGTCTAGTTCCAAACAGGAACTGTTTCCTTGAATACCACGCTTCTAACGGAGGACCACAACCCGAGTGGACCTGGGCTGCCTACCATTTTTTATTTTCTATCAAACGTTTGCGCAAAAGGCAAACAATAATTTTTTGTTGGATGGTTAGGAAATGCTTCGTTTTTTTCTTTTGTTCTCAGTCGATTCTTCTACTCAAGAGTTCCTTTTTTACTTTTCCATTTTATTCTATTTTATTTACCACAGACGTGATACAACTCAAGTATTATAATGTGATCCCGTTTGAAGTCTTCCACTTTCTTTAGTAGCGAAAATGTAATTACTTAGATCCTCACGTCTGATATATTCTAATGTAAGTTATATTTTTGAATAAATAATTGTTTCGCTATTTTATCACATTTTAATTTTTCTAAACCCCTCTCGTTGGCGTGTATGGTGACCTGGCAAGGTGTCCTACAGTACACCTCTCAAAGAGAAAGAACTTACCGGGAAGCTGGCAGGGTGCACTACAGTACACTTTTCGCAGAGAGAGTAACTTACTGGGAACCCGGCAAGGTGCACTCCAGTAAACTTTTATTACAAATGGTCGTAAACGTAATACAATTAACTCAAACCTTGTTCTTGGATGAAATTTCAGTTTCAGTGAGGTTGAACTTGAAAATTTTCAGAAAGTTTTTGGAATTTCACCCATTTCTGTTTTTGCCATGAAAAGCCAATAAACTCAATGATACGGGGGGGGGGGGGGGGGGGAACACCCCACTAGATTTTCAAGATTATCGGAAACTTCATGTTGGACTAAATTTCTCATACTTAAGAGTATCCCCCTCCACGACAATGAGGGGGGGGGGGGAGGGTGGTCAAACACCCCGAGAATTGAGGAATTATCTGATGTATCAAGTTTACTACCTTTGTAATATCTCAGTGTAGTATCACCTACTTGGCATACATACTAAAAAAAAGAGATATACATACAACCTTATACCACCCTCCCAGATTTGATGCTTGATTGTTGAATTCTCAGGCCTTTCAAGTTTAATTACCTACTTTGGTTATACCCAAAACTGGGTAGTATCACCTACTTGGCATACATACTAAAAAAAGAGATATACATACTACCTTACCACCCTCCCAGATTTGATGCTTGATTGTTGAATTCTCGGGCCTTTCAAGTTTAATTACCTACTTTGGTTATACCCAAAACTGGGTATTATCAAAGGTAGATCTTGGGTATCTTCCCAAGATGAGTAAGTATAATGTCTACCACTGAAGGGTAGCCATCCCCTCCACTCAGCTTCGCAGGTTCGGGTGTAACCCGTTTCAGCGAATGGCCCGCGAGTCATGGCTGAAACGGGGACCCCGTTCGGCAAATTAGTTTTGGAGAAAGAGAGCCTCTTTCGGCGAATAACAACAAGTCAATGTACAAATTCCTGCCGCAGCATTTTGTTTGGTTTCACCTGGTTCTTCGCTCATTCTTGTATTTAGTATCGTTCGCGATTGACGAAAAATATGAAAGGTGTTCCTGCAATAATAATAAATTAATTCAAATTCACGCGTAGTTATGTGCATCAGGATGGGCTAGTAACTTTCCGGTGTTAAAAAAATCAATATAAGGCTTCCACAGTTATAGACGCGTGTTTCCCGGATAATATCAATAGAAGATGTTCACATTCACGATCCACTGCCATTTCAGGTTACTGAGAAGGAGAAGTTGAGTAGTTTACTAAAAAGAAAAGCCCAGCTCGATCCGTGTAAGAAACTGAACAAAATGATGAGGCAGGAGTTGGGGACTGCTAGTACACCCAACCTGAGGTTAGTTCGGAAAAGAATAATATGCCTCCGTCAGTAGCGGTATGTGTGTATGCATTGGCAAACGTGAAATCCTTCAAACGCCCATGGATTACTGTAGAATGTATGGTTTCCTTCCACAACTACAGCATATTTTCCATTGCCGAAACGGGCTCTGTCCCCGGGCTTACCCGTTGCCGAAATGGGCGCTCTTTTCGCCGAAACGGGCTGTCATTTGTGAAGCCATTCACCAAAACGGGAACCTCCCGCAGGTTCAATGGTACAACCCTCACATGTTTAATGGTGAGGGGTTGAACACACATGGTTTTTCGAAATAACCTGGTGTTTCAAGTTGGTCAACTTTCATGAGCACAGAGCATCCTGTGTATGTAATACTTACTAGACCCTTTTTACTGCGGTTAGTTTGGTATAAAATGATGTTTTCACAGACTGATGATGGGCATGAAATATTTCGTAGGAGAGATTCCCATCATAAATTGATATATCAAATTATAGCTATGACCTTTCTCAAATATTGCTTGAAAGCATGCACTGGTAGATTAGAATTTCTTACTTCCATACTGCCCACACTGCGGGGAGCTCAGTGATATGAAAGTGTTCACATTATGAAGATGGTAATTTTCTAAAATTCCTCTAGCTATCAGACCACCTTGTGAGTAGCCTGAAATTGAAACAAGAAAACATCACTGATGCTTATTACAATGATGTCCAAGATGTTATTTGAGATGCAACTTTCAATCAATCAGTACAAGTAAAATACAAGAAACTAATATTGTCAGGAATTCTAATTACAGGGTAATTAGAAGGCACAACATACTTCACTGAATGATTTTATAATTATGATTAACTGATACCGATTAGATGTACCCCGTGAGGATGTAAAGCCATGTACTGAAGAGCATCAGTTCCTATCTCGAGTACTTGATGCCACATCGGTTCGAGACTGGACCAACCTCCGAAACGGTCGGTGACAAACACATTGGTTCCAGGATGAATCTATAAGCATCATCACAGAGTACTGGTGCTTAATGAAATGGGGACTTTCTGATACTAAATAGCTCTGGTCACTTTTGTCTGATGACCACTGACTTGAAATGAGTTCCTCTTAAATCACCTAAACTTGTATACATATTCAGCCAATACTGGGGAAATGGGTGCTAACTTACTTCTTGTATCCGCTGGGCGAGTGGCAGCATTGTGATGTTACCGGTCAGAACTCCGTGGATAATAATGACTGGTTTGTATGAGATTGAGCAACCAGAGAAAATGATAATAACGCTGAACAATAAAATGATTTTCATCTTTTCTAGAAGTAGATACTAGGATTCTAGAAATCAAGTAGCGTTTACTTGATTATGGTCCCTTTCTGGAGATATTATCGTTAGTAAAATAATTTACATAAACTGAGTACCTAGTGATTTTTAAGGGCGACAGGATAAATCAAAAGAATGAAATGCTATAATTTTTTTAAGCAGTAACATCATAAAATACATAAAAAGAACCTCTTCTTCTTCTCTCCTTCTGGCCCTGAAGTGATCTTCGCGTGGCCATAGATTGTGTGTTCGTTGGCATGGTTGAGGTCGTCGTAGTTGGGATTGCGTGAGGCATTAGCTCAGCGTAGAAGTTGAGCAGGGAGTGGTGAGGGAAAATTAAGGGGTAGGCTGGGTGAGAGTTAAGTTTATGAAGAAAAATGTTATTTATTACATTTCTCGAGAAGTTAATTATTTAATTTATTTTAACAGACAAGTGAGATATTATTTTAGATTGTTATGCTCAGCAGATTCATTTTTCATAAAGATCATGGAATAGCTGGTTATTTGTGAGGCCCTGTTTTAAATATTGTTGGAATAAGTTATTGGTGAAATTGTTAGAGGTATTGCCGAATTGGATTAATGGCTGGGGTGGTACGCATACATCTTAGGAGAAGATGACACATGTCTTGCTCAATCTTCCTAGTCACCGTCAATAGTTGTTCTTTCCACCACTCTTGTATTCTGATTTTACTATTTCAAGAACAAGGAATGTAAAATTCTTGCAAATTTTGATACCTTGTAACATGAAAGTCTGTGAAAACGATATTTTCAAGACGGTTGAATGTGATTAAAAAAAGGAGTTCTGATAATGAATTACGGGGATTTTTATCAACTGTCCACTTACTCTCAACCCCCTGTCCATTTGATACCGCACCGCTATGTGGAAGTAAATGGACAAAAAAGTACTTCCAAAAAAACTTAAATTGTGAGCAAGCTATCCATTTGAAAAATCTCTGTCGACCAGACAGAAATATATCAATAATTCTTTTTTTAAAACAGAAACAAAATGGGTGCGTTGAAATTTCAATTTGAAAAAACTTACACCCCATGCTTCACTAGGGAACTATAGCATCCCTCCTACATAAAATGGCCCCTGTTTTCACCAGTCCTCAGCCGATTCGCATCTGTGGTTGTCAGGCACCAAGATTCTGATCCGTAGCAGACCACCGGTCTTCTGACCAAGGTCTTGTGGGATTTTTGAACGAAAAGTGATTCGCAGAATCTGTGGTGGCGTGTGTGAAGGAGGAATGTAGCGCATACGTACAAATGCTGAAATAGATGAAATTCTCAAACACGAAAACATCATAAACCACATCAAAACGGGACGATTAAGATATATGGGCCACATGAGAAGAATGCCGGAGGGTAGGATGCCATTGGTGGCAGAAGATGCGAGAATGGAAGGCACAAGGAGAAGGGGGAGACCAAGGAGCCGATGAGGTGGACAGGGATGCGCGCCGACTGGGAATTAGGAACTGGCGAGAAGCTGCCAAGAATCGGGATCGATGGACGGAAGTAGTTCTTCAAGCCAAGGGCCACATAGTCCTGTAGAGCAGGAGAGTAGTAATAGTAGTAGTTTTCACCAGTAGGTATAGGCATGAAGTAGACAACCATCCGGACAGGAGGGAGAGTTATACCAAGTGATTTGAAGAGATGACCGAATTTAATTAAAATAATTTCGAACTATAGTGCTATATAAATCATGGAACATTCACAACACATGAGTTGAGATATTAACCGAACCAATGGACAAGCCCAAATCGACAGAGTATACGCCATTGTTAGCTATGAGCAAATGTCCAACACCTCATGAGATTCATAGCTTGAAAACAAGAATTCACACGACACTGATAGGAGTGCCACAGTATAGGGCAGCTCTTTTCACATTTACAAGCACACGGAAAAGAAAAGATGTACTTTTTCAAAGTAAGATGTAATTCAACAGATGATAGGTATGCAGCTCAACCACTCATCAAATAGTTACATACTGATCACACATCACATAAGCTAAATCACCGTACGACGAATAAAAGTAGATAGGTAGGTACATAAAAGAGAGTGAAGACAACTAAACGTGGTCTAATGAAAACATTAGAGAATCTTGTAGAACTCAACTTGCAAAAATTCTGTAACGTTAGGGTGATAAGGACAGTGTTCTCCATTTGAGACGTAATTCTCATAGAAAAATATCCACACCAAACATCCGCAATAAGAATTAAATAGACATTTAACGGGTGAGTGGAATTACCTATTAATTCCACAGAACTAGTTTATTCAAACACAACTAACCATTATAAAGCTCCCACAAATTCTAGGAGAAACTCCATCTTCTTTTTGTAATGTTATTTTCACGTGAACCTGGAATGACCTAGAGTCTGTAATAATTAGAAAAGATGAAACCATAAACCAGGATGGCTGATACAAATTTAGTTCGTCATTGTAACAAAGCTGCGTGTAAATACGAAAATGACAATAACAGAGTACTATCGCTTTCTAAATACAAGATCAGCTTTGGCGAAAGTAATAGGAAAATCTAATTTTTAAACCTAAATTTCTTTCAATATGATCACGAGACTCCATACGAAGATTTACAGGGAAAAGACGCCAGCAAGAGGGAAAAATCAATCTTCATACCACTTTCCGGTCTGAAACAATTTAAACGATAAAGGTCAAGTAAAAGAGTCACAACACAATGCAAAGGACTTCAATCAAACTCACAGCTAGAACCAAACTTGAAGGTATCGAACACGAATACCATCTTAACCGAGTTGTTCAGGTAGCATTTACTGTTAGTAGTCATTAGAAAGACCTATTGATGCCATGAGATCCTACTCCGTTAAATGTTCACAGACAAGCAAGATAGAAATAACATACTCGATAGAATTACTGCGGCACACAGCGCGGAGCAGCTCCGCCTTCCATATGTATGTGAGGTTGGTCATCGTCCTCATCGTAAGCTTCCCCTCCAGCAGTTGCATTACTATTGGACTTCATCTCTTCACACTCGAGCATATCAACTTCCTTTGTGTTCTCGCCTTCCATTTCAACACCAGGCGCTGGACGAGGAGGAAGAATGGACTCCAGGATCTGACGGAGAAACAAGATACAGGTATGAACAACTTCTGAAGTTAACTTTAACTTTTGAAGTTATTTTTGCAAACGAATAGCCTAATGGAAAGTCATTCAGAACGGAACCTCCCTTTTTCCCTTGTAAGCATGGTCTGGTGAACCATGGTTTCCGTAATCTGCAATGCCCCAGTGGACACAACCATGTGGATCTGAGGGTTTCAGATTCCTGCGAAATTGTGCTTTTTGATGCGTGGAAAGTCTTCAGTTGATTCTAGCTTTATCTGTAAATACTAGTAAAAACCCAAAAAACTGAATACCTACTCAACTTTGTTGTTGGAGTAACATTTGAAATCAATTATGAAACCCATTAAACGGAAGGGGGGGGGGGGGGGGGGCTTGGCTTGATTCAGAATAGGTTGATACCCAAATTTCCTGGTTGTGGGAGAGGAATTTGAAGAGAACGTTTCATGTTAGTGTCCTCCTATTATTACACCTACAAATTAGATCAGGACCAGTTTTGCTGCTGGAGGCAGAGAGTCGCAGGTATGTGATTGTAACAGAGTTGCTGTTTCAAAGAAAGCAATGAAGTTGCGCCAAGGAGAGAAAAAATGTTTGCACGCCTGATTCTGACTGGCTCCCAACCTGCCTGACCTGCGACCACGTGATTAGGCCTGATTAACAACCAAGTCCATGAGAGCTAGCTTCCTTGTACTTCTGCATGCAATTACCAAAAAGTGGTTCACTGCTTGGATGATCAAAAGCTGGATCCTCTTGTAATCCAAATGAATAAAATAAATTCAAGAAACGAACAAACCTTCAGTTTACCCTCATCTGCGAAGTTGTTACTGGGGAAAGTAACTTGGAACTTGACGTAGAGGTTTCCGTGTTCGTGAGGATTCCTATGCAACGGCATGCCCTCGCCTTCAAGCCCCATAACGGCATCTGGAATACAGGAAATGCATCGCACGTCAAATATCTTACAGACGCTAACTTTTAATCATCGGATACCGTTCGTTCATACTGCAACTTTCTGGGAAGCCCTTTCTGAGATTCATCAGATAACAACAACAACAAAAACATGGTGGAACACCCCATTCATTAAAGGTCCGTTCACCAGTCCTCCAAACCGATGTAGACTACTCCCTACATAAGTCTGAGCAGCTGCAGTAATATTTATCTACAAAATGAGGAGCTCACACGATTACTTTTCATTTTTCAAATGCAGTCTTTTATAAGGAGGCCTTTCCACACTGACAGTTGAAGAAGTTGAGGAATTTTACCTGGGCTGATGATTTTTCCAGGAGGACACTTCACAACTAAATCCCGGCCATCCAGATGCTTGACAGCGAAGGAAAAACCACACAGGGCTTCAGTAAGTCCGATTTCGAGCATCATGAGCAGGTCACAGTCCTCCCTCTTGAAAGTTGAATGCGGCTCAAGATCGAGAATGATAATGACGTCACCGGGCTCATCTGCATTCTGTGTCAAAACGATAAAAATGTATTACTCATAAAAGGCTGATGCAACTGAGGGCAACTGCCCAGAGTCAGCACTCAGAGCAAAATTGATAAAAATATTGTTGTAACAATATTATTCTCTGAAAAACGAAATGAAGGGAACAAGAATTATTAATAAAAAATATATATAAATATATTATATAAATATAAAATATATATAAGGCATTATGCCTTTTGTACATTGAAAAAATAAATAAATAAATAAAATAAAATATATAATACTAGTTACTTACGGCTTGGTCCCCTTCTCCTTTGAATGTTATCTTCTCTCCATGCCTCATTCCTTTTTCGACATATACCTCCAAGATCTTAGCTTCATTAACAGTCTTTCTACCAGAGCAAGTCTGACATCTATCTTTTTCAGGGATAATAACACCTGAAAGATAAAGAAAATAAGCGTGCCTGAGAAGAGATCTATACAAAGGCTTTTGGTATTTGGTAAATACCAAAAGCACACCAATGTGGTGTGTTTGTGTGAATGTAAAGTTTCGTCCAACATTCCTGCAATGCCAATACTGTAAACAATGGGGTATGTAGTTGGGATGACAAACTTGCTAAACTAAGAGTTGATTCCAAACAGTCCAGTCACTTTATCATGGGAAGGGGTGTTGGCTGGGAAAAGGTGGGGACTTGGTTTTTTGTTATCGTATAGGTGAAGCTATGTGATTAAGCAGCCATAAAAGCCATATGGCTTCATTAATACCTTTCCTTGCCCCAAGATGGCTAACGTGGTGTCACACCCACTAAAAGCATGGGTGAAGGACAGCAAACGTCAAAGCACTTCTTCTCCTAGGCTTGAGAATATATAAATTTGTGCATGACTGTCCTAGTCCTATCATGAGCACCAGGAGATCAAAATCCTCCCCAATGAGGAGTACCCTTGACTTCCGTTTATATTTTTGAATGGAATTGGATTCCATTCTAAGAATTATGAGACCAACCGCACTCTCTTATGATGAATGGTTCTTTTTTCTAAGAGCTTTCAAAGTATGACGAAAAGGAATAGCACACAGGGCTAGGCTAGAACAGTCATGCACTAATTTATATATCCTCAACCCTGGGAGGAGAAGTGACGTGTGGTATTCCTTTTCATCATACGTATAAGTTGACACAGCCAGCATTCCCTTCACCCATGCCTTCAGTGGGTGTGAAACCACGTCAGCCATCTTTGGGCAGGAAAACCACAAAACACCAGGTATTAATGAAGCCATAGGTACATTTATGGCTACTTGAAAAGTACGGCCCATCAGAAAGACTTAGAAAAAGATAATTTTTTTGCCTCACACAACTTATATTATTCGAATAATCAATTAGATTAATTGCTCTTTTTGAGTTGTTGCCTACCATACACCTAACTCTTGCACTAACTGTAGACAAGATTATATGTTCAGCGAGAGGGGGGGGGGGGGGTGGACAGTTATATTTCGTTGGCACCTTCATCTGAACTGTTAAGCGTTTGGAGGAACTTCGGAAGTCTCAGAAAAATTATAAATATTTGACCAAATTAAACTTTTGGTATTTCTCAAAGCGGAATTGAATGCTCTACAACTTTCATTCCACGATTCCTACATTTTTCACGTAGAATGACACTTTTCATTTTACAGACCTAAAAGTCAGGATATATCAGTTTTAACAGAAGTTGGAAGAAATTACCGTTTTTTGGAAGTCGATTACGACTTTACACTGGTCGAATTTGGTTGTTGGGTTGATCATTCGACGCACTGTTTTCTCGGTAGGCTTTTCGCTAGGAAGCACCATTTTGAAGTTATAAGCGAAAAACTAAAATATGTCCTAAACCAAAAATTACGAGGTTTTTCGCCCACCGAAAAAAATTGTTGGATTCGCTTGGTTTCCAGTTATTCACACCTATATACACACACCACACAAGATCAAAAGCATAAGTCCCCACCTTTTTCCAGCACTAAGTGACTGGGCTAAAATGGACGGTTCTAAAATTATCCATTTTTCAAGCAACTTGAAAATTGGTTCACAAGAACATAAAAATATGGACATCAGGATACTTACGTTCACCATTGCAGTCATCACACTTGACCTGCACTTCCTGGACCATTCTATGGCCAAGCGGCGAGTACATCACTTTGTAACCCCTCCCCGCACAGCCACGGCATGGTTTAGTGGCTCCCTTGGTTCCTTTGCTGTAGAAAAAAATTTAAAAAAATCTTGTTGAAGTCTTCTACATAAATGCTTTCTATGAGGTTACACAAGGTCAAGCTAATCCCCAGTTTTTCAAGAGGAAAACTTACTATAAAATCATCATACTTCATATTGTGCTCATTAACAAGTTACTCACCCAGCACAAGTGGAACAGGTGACTGAACGCTTCAGCTGCAACTTCGCGGTTTTTCCATTGTAGAGATCTTCCAAGGTTACCCTGTAAACACAAGCAGACCATCACAATCAAATCATTCTAAAGATCCCATGATGAGATCCATACGAAGAATCTACCAACTTATCATTCTGAAGAATACTTCGAAATTTTATCTGAATTTTTATGTAACAAAAGTTACCTCAGTATTTTGAATTCTGGCAATATACAACTAAATCTTTATTAAATTTTGATTCAATATCAAAATAAAATATCAATAAATAAATCTGATTTTTGTTTGATGGGACAATGTTAATTGAAACTCGAAGCAAAGATAGGGAAAAGTCACATACTTGAGAGAATGAACTGTGTCCTCAGCCTTCCTTGGCCCTCTTCTGTTGTGACCAAAGAACCCTCCAAGAATTTCATTCAGGAAGTCACTTTGAGCCTTCCTCTGAGGCATTCCATTCTGAATGGCCTCAAGACCAAAGCGGTCGTACATCGACTTCTTCTCGGGGTCCGAAAGCACCTCATAAGCAAAGGAGATCTCTTTGAATTTGTCACCGGCAGCAGGGTTCTTGTCAGGGTGGAACTCCTTGGCGAGCTTTCTATACGACTGGAGACAAAAAAAGATAAGTGACATGGAATAAAAAAATGATGATTCGACTTGGAATTCAGCACACAGTTTCAAGGTCAGCCAGTTTCTAGCAAACATGTGAAAAACCAGGGTAACCCCCGGAAAACACGTACGCGCGCGCAGAAGGTAGATTCAGTAGAAATTAAATTAAATTTAAAGGTACAGCCTGCGGTAGTAATCCCATATCAATACTTTACCAAGGTTTTTTTAATTCAAGAATAACATCAGCATCATTTCCTAAAAACAAACTGCATAGGTTAATTCGAGTTGCTGAGGTCCAAAGGTTACAAAAACATCTATAATACAAAAGAAAAGGCACAAAAAATGAAAGGTGGTTTAGATATTGCTCACCAAAAATGGGGGACTTCTAAGGAAGTACACGGGCATCTTAAGAGGCATGTACTTTTGAATTGTAGATTTTATGCGACACTGTAATAATACGACTTAACGCATCGACCCATGCAACCATTTTCGGGTGGGAACTCGTCCACAAAAATTATGAAAAATGAAAACTATACTGAAATTTTTTTTGAAGGTGTCACTGGTGAACCAGGGCAAAACCACCCTCTCAGAGTCGGTGGTGAGGTACTGGTCCATGTGAACCGCCTCAAAATCATATATACCAGCAAACCTAGCCAGGTAAAGTGGGAACATACATGTGTTATATGCGAAGTTTGTTGTATGCAGCCTACGCTATACGGTGATCCGAGCTGTTGCCTACAGGGTGACGCAAGCATAATAGAGAGTTCCTAGGAGATACGGTGATAACAATACCGCATTGGCTGTTAGAGCGAACAACATGGATGCTAACCCGTTGCCATGGGTTACGAGAGACAACTAGCATGATAGTCGGTATCTTAAAGTGACGTCAATTCCTTACTGATTGTTGAAGTACCGCGAACCTACCCCCCTCTTCTACCCCCTTCCATTTCAAAAGACAAAAGAGCACAACACACCACTATGCACCAGCTCTGTTAAATCTGAAGTCAGAAGCCTGTTAAATTTGAGGAACGTCTAATTAGTTATTGCAAAATTAGTTGCATAAAGTTGGTTTGCTTCTGCAGCACATATTTGGATTCTTTTGCAAAAGCCTGCAAAACCAGCTATAAATTTGTGAAACTAGGATTTATTATGAGGGAAAGGTAGGTCTAAACTAAAAAAGCTTAAGCATTTGAAACCATTTAATTTTGTAGGTTAAGAAAACAATGTAACTGCAGGTTAAGAAAACAGTAGGTACAGAAATGTTTTACAGTAGGTACACCAGTACAAAACACGAAAAGCGGGCATAACTTGAGTAAGGATTACCAGAAATGTTCGTGAAGAAAGTTACTGAATTGTTTGCTGTTGCTAAATTTGGTTAAAGCAAGAAAGTTGATACAATTCTTCACCCTCACTCCAACAAAAATCCGATTCTATGGGCTCTGGTTCATATCATTTTCATGATCTTCTCCGTTGATGTGTGTTTCCGTAACAACTTCTCCTTCCTCTTGATTCTCCTCAGCAGAAACAGCTTGAAAGGGAGGTAGGTAGGTATTTGGGTTGCGAAAACGTTGGTGTTTGAAAGCATGGTGGAAAATTCATCGCGATCACGTTTTCACCGTTACCTAACACGTAGTAGGTACTCAAGGTTTTCAACATGTACTGTTTTCAACATATCAGGTTACGTTTACTCACGGTCTAGTCGTTACGTTTCACGGGATCGAGAGGCGGTGACGGATGTATGCGGCAAAATACGTTACCCGTATGATACGTCAACCATTTGGCGCATGCGCAGAACACTTTTCTGAGACATACGGATGACGCATCTGAGCAACGGTATCGCCTAGGAACTCTCTATTATCGTATGGCACACACAATACCAAACTATGGCCACTGGCACAGCAACCTCTATCTCCACCCCATTACTGCATGTCCTCCATTTGAGTTTCAGCTTCAGTTTTTTCTCGCTATGGCATGCAGATACTTCAGGACTTTTTGCTCAAGCATTCTCGCAGTAACTGTTCAGTGTAATTCACGGGTGAGCATTAAAGGCGGTACAATAAATGGCTGATCCAGCAAGTGAACCGGTGTTCAAGCTGGTCAAAGAACTGATATAGAAGAATTATGTAACAGCACCAGCTTGCTCCAGCAACCACCTGAGCCCCTTCCAACCGCATTCCAGTCGTTCAAGCTTTTTTCTGAATTGAAATGCTCCCGAACTGCCCCTGCCCGTTCACTCAGGTTCTGACGTGTTCAGTTCAGGCAGGGTTTGCTGAGAATGGTAGCGCAGACTAGTTCTAGTACTCCTTTCAAACTGCTACCAACTTGAACAGAGGGGGTAGCATCCACCACGCTCGCCCTAAGGCCAAGAGATGACCATAATCTATCTTCTGGAAGCCTGAAGTACACAGCTATGAATGCATCGATTGCTTCGTCCCTCCTTACTACACAATACGACTACTTTGTTTACCAATAAACTAAACCTATTTACAATGGTTTTCATTCAGCACGAGCAAGAGAAAGTAGCTACTTTCCTACTACTTGTACTTAAAATTAAAAACTCTATAGATGAGTAAATTTTATCAGATGGGTTTATTAAGTAGCGCTAGCTTTACTTCATAAACTTATTTAAACAAACATTTGCGGATTGGATACAAATTATTCACCAAAACGACACCGAGGGGGGGGGCTCGTAACTCAAGGTTCGTGCTAATTATGATACCTACCTAAAGTTGAGTTCCGAACTATGAAAGTATAACTGCCTAGTCAATAATAAATAATAAAACAGAATGTGGGGAAAGATAGGCCCCAAGGTCTACTACGATGCAATTCCTGCCCTACCTACCAGGAAGCTCCAAGAAAGCACATCCACACCAATATTATCAGGAACGTGGGAATCGACCTTCCAAATCAGTCGGTACTGTTCAAGGATCACCAATGAGCCACAAACATGAGCCTCAGAAGAGGTTGAGAGACCCGAAATGAGGAAAAACTACATTATTTTACAACAAAGGAAAGGTAGGTAGGTAGACTGTGTACGGAACCTCCAGAATGTATTGTCACGGTGGATGAGAAGTTGGGGTATACGACCGGGGGACTTGAAACTACTTACCTTTTTGATTTCATCATCCGTCGCCGATGGTGGTAAGTTCAAAATGCTATATAATTTAGTATCAGTCATAATATATGAATCTTATTTATGCAAAACACAGTCGGAAAATGTAAATTGCAGAACACGGACTCCGAGAACAATCTGAAAGAAAGGGTTGAGGAGGAAGGGGTTGGCTGGAAGGGGGACATCAGTCTTCTTCGCTTTCCTCTTTCGATCGCAACACATGGATACGACGTCTACTCAAGGTACGGAAAAATGTCAAATGTCTTCTCAGTGAACATAAAACTTGGGATGATTTCCTGCTATAGCCACTGGAATATTACGAATATTGCCGCACTGCAGTACAGCTGGTTCGATAAAATGGTCAATACTTCAATAGCCAGCGGTGGACGGTTTCTCCCGCGGGAAAAAACTGAAGGTAAAATAATAAAACTTTTTGTTTGGAAAACGTCTCCGAAACATCTTCGGAATAAGTTCTCCATTCAGTGACCCTCCTTCTCATGGAGTATTTTAATAGTATTTTTGAGGAAGCGTTTTAATAATAACATAAATTTTCCTGAACTGGGGAACATAATCTAACAGCGTACTATGATCGCACAAATAATAAATCAGTACCATATTCTAACAATCTGAATTCTAACAAATAATTTTGAAAAGAGTAGTAGGCCTACGATAAGAATGAAGATAGGTCGGAATTTTATGTTACAAACAGGTACACTGATATAGGTTTTTGATTAGGATAGGAAAAAATGAGGTAAGAGTACATGTCATGAATATATCGACTCAGGTGGGCAACGCTAGCGCGGCCTAACAATGTGGCGGGGTAACTAAGAATAGCATGTTCCAGGTGCCCGACATAGAAGTTCTCCTAATCTTCTCCTATCTACCTATAGTCCTATCTTCTGTGGGCGCGTCAAGTGACAAACCCGATCTAACTTTGGTCAGCTTGTGATCCAGGAAGCACTGATGACTGTGTTGGTGTGTTTTCCAGTGTTGCCAACCGTACGAGCTACGAGTAACGTAGGCAAAAATACGAGATTTTTACGGTACCTACGTAATGAAGAACAGAGAGGTGTTACAATACCTACCCGCCACAAAAATTTAATGATTGTAAAATGAGTTCTTTTTGTTTTTGGAGAAAAAATGCTTGGAGGAAAGGGCCAGTCTTGGCAGGATTTAGAACACTGAAACTGAGGTGAACTATTGTAACTGATTGTGAAAAGGCCCATTGTACAGTTAGTTAGACCATGAGCTGAAAGATAACTCTCGAGTTTATTTGTATTTCAGTTTATCTTCCTTGTTATTTCTGATAAAAAAAAAAAAAAAATAAACATCTCACATTTAATTTTGCTGTACCTACTTACCTACGTCTTTTCAACATTACTTGTACCTACCTCACTTTCCGAACTCCTGTTGTAGGTATTTCATTTATTTGTTCCATAGTTCTCGTACATAGGCAGTTGAATGATTATAACTAAAATATAATCAATAATAATTTTATTTTTTCAGTAAATTACCTACCTATGTCCTACAATAGGCCGTTGAATAATTATAATTTTCAAGGAGGACCCCTTGTTAGTGTTATGTGTTATGTTAGGTACGGAGGCTTTAAATGAGTAGGTAAATTAACAAAATAGGTACCTACCTTTTTTTATACATGCTGAAATTTAAGCCGATGGAGTCAGTCATAATTATGGTCCGCCGTAATATGGTTTTATTTCCTAGTTTAAGAATGTAAATAATAAATTATTATGTAGTAGATTGTTCCAATGATGATGTACGATAATTTTTAGTGGTGGGGTAAGATATTTGCTGATCACGGGTTGGCAACGCTGGTGTTTTCACCAGGGTCTAATTTACTTGTCCCATTGTGAATTTGTGGGAGCCTGGGAGCTATCCTATAAGAACTGCTATTAAATATCTGCTTATACATGTTTTTGTTTGTTCTAGTAATTTGCTTTATTTCATGTTTCGCTGGCTTTTGTGACTGTATATTATTGATTCTTCTACCGTGTACCTCGTTGAGACACTAGTTCCTGTACATTGACAAATAAGTAAATAAATGCAGAGGAAGGAAAAGGCCTAAGTTGTTAAAGGAAGACCGTTTTATTAGACAGTGACACTTACACGCTGTTCTCGAATAAGTCGCTGTCTGATAAAACCAAGTCTCCCTTTAACAACTTAGGCCTTTTCCTTCCTCTGCATTTAATAGCAGTTCTAAACACTGTTTGGGCGACAATGAACTTGGTGTGATAGGCACAGTTACATAGTGGGGGTAGTAGGAACATGGGCGACCATCTATGGATAGCATCAATCATAGCTAACTATCTATATTGGCCATTAATGGTTGTTTCCAATACTCCCCTTCAATCATGCATAAATAAAACTGTAGTCTACCACATAATATAGCTACATCACATAATTATAGCCTTTTATAAAATTTCAGCGATCACCAACATAATAGCTGAACATCCAGTTAGACTCTAAAATAAACATTGGAAAGATAATGTAGTAGAACGCACCAGGCAAGCTATTACTTTAGTTAAGAATGGAATCTAACGTGAACTGACCGCATATCATTACAGAATGATAATAATCCCGGAATACAAAATACATAATGCAGTTTTTTCAGGGTAACCAAGTAACCATTGGTGCTTGGCTGTAATAGTGAAGCAGGGTTCACATCCATCCGGAAAGTGCGTACGAGCAGCTGATTGGTTGGACATCAGTTGGGGAGGGGGGAATATTCTTTCCGGAGAAGCACTTTTGAAGCGAACTGTACGCATCTGATTTTTCAGATATTTTCCGCTCCGCATCTGCGCAGTTCACTACTGCGCATACAGAATGGCGTCGGCAACCGAAACAGCTGTGGGAGGAAGCGCGGGAAACGAGTTGTCAGCCAAAATTCCGGATGGTTATGAACGCCTTCCCAACTTCCGCGATTCCCCTCCATCCCTTCCACTGCTTTTCACTAGCTTCCCCTATCCGTATTTCCAGACGGCTCCGGATGGATGTGAACCCTGCTTAACAATTACCGAGCCGGTGATGCTACATCTTCTCCCCCTTTGGGTGGCTGTTGAGCTCGCCTCCTCATCTGATCAGCATGCTTCCTCCTCTCAATACCTTCTGCATCCACATTGTAGGAATAAATACCATTTTTCTTTTTTATGAGCCCTGGCATGAATTTGTCAGTGTAGGGATCTTGCACCCATACTGCTGCTCCCTCCTCAAACAAACGGTTTTTAACATGCTGGTATGGAGTCAAAGTTATGTGATGGATGTTGTTGGCTTGACAAATGTTTGGAACTAGTGTAATGTGGTCCGTTGTCACTCACAATGATTTTAGAGAGCCTGGCTGTTGTAAATGGATCGTTTTGGAAGCTGTAATTCTTCCCATCAGGAATATCTCCAGCCACTTAGTACTGGAGTCAATAACAATGAGCTATATTATATAGTATTTGTTCAGGAACCCACAGAAATCAATATATTATATCCTGCTCCATGGCTCTCGAGGTACAGACCAAGAAAATAATGGAACCTAGGTTCCCTAGGCCTGGATTCCTGGCATGTAAAACATGAGTGTACATGAGACTCCATATCTCGATCCATGTTAGGCCACCAGATGTGAGTACGCGCTACTGCTATCATCCCAGTAATACCTGGATGACCTTTGTGAAGCGCATTGCGGACTGCTACTCTTGAAGTAACTGGGATAACCAACCATCCTTGCCCCATCACTATGCCCTCTTTGTAAGAGAGGTCCATTCCTTTCTCGTAAAATGTGTGAAGTTCCATGGGGATAACATCTTTCTGTTGAGGCCATCTGTGCTATATATGTCATTACTTTACTTAAGTGTAGCCTAACAGTCAGTAATTTTGTACCCAGTAATGCACTTTCTTCTTCATGATCTGAAGCTTTTGTTGTCTACAGCGTAAGTCTTGACAGAGCACCAGCTGTATTATTTTTGCCGGGCAGATACTGAATTTCATAATCAAATCCGGATAATACCATCACCCATCTTGTTAACCTGTTTGCTGCAACTTTTGGAAGCTCACTCTTCTCGCCTAAAAGAAGAGCCTGAGAGACTTGTGGTCAGTTTGTATTATGAAATGTCTCCCTGCCAAATATTGCCAAAATTTGCTTAGTCCGAATATGATCCCCAACGTCTCCTTGTCTAAAGCCGAATATCTCTTCTCACCTGGTGTCAGCGTTCTGGAAGCAAAACTTATGGGCTTCTCAGTATTGTTCTGAAATTGATGAAAAAGTGCCACCCCAACTCCGGTATCGCTGACATCAGTATATAAGTGGTAACGTCGCATCGTAATGTGCCAGGTAATCCGCTGACAGCAGAATTTCTTTTATAGATTGTACTATTTGGGACTATCTGGATGACTAGCACCATTTCCTTCCTTTGCACAAAAGCTCGTGTAAATGAACTATAGAGTGATCTCAACTCCTCTGTATTCTGTGGGTCTGGCATTTTCAAGATTGCTTTGATGTGCTCTTTTGTTGGTCTGATTCCATGTTTGTTTATGAGATAGCCGAGGTAAACTATTTCGTCCTTGAACCATTTGCATTTGTCTTTTTGCCTTACAAGTCCAAATTGTTGAAGGAACAAAAGAACTTGCCACACATGTGAAAAGTGTTGCTCTTTTGTGGGTGCTGTTATTATAATGTCATCAAGATAGTTGACAACTGTAAGATCCCTAGGTAAGGCACTAGGTTTCTTACACTGATTACCAAATGAAAAGTGTAAAAATCAAGAAGGAGAGGCTACGGAAAAATCGTATAAAACCCGAAAGAACAATAAGATCGAGGTCAGTCGTCGAAAATCCGAGCTGTGCTGTTGTAAGTGGAAAGGCCCGGCCCACCGTTGCCGCCCTTTACTTGTCGTGGGTAATGTATGAAACTCGTGAGAGAAATCATAAGTTCCCACTCGCACACTGAGGGTTTGAGTCCCTTGAAAGCGTATGGGTCCACCCCCCATGCCTCGTGCCTGTACTAAGGTCGGTTGGATTGTACTCCCTGGGATGGGTCGATTGAGTAGCGGCACTTGAGCTCCCGTGTCTACGACCATGGTTATGTGAGTGACATTAAGAATGATGGGTAATGTGATGGCTGGCCCATAATTTTCAACCGTAACGGGGGTGATCCATGGGCTTTGGGCCATCAGTTTTTGCGCCTCCTGTCCCATCGTAGCAGCAGAATAGTTTCCGGCGGTCACTTGTTGACCGGTTGGGTCATAATCATCTGCTGTGTTCACTCTTCCGTTATTTTGTCGGGTTGGGTTAATCTCCGAGGTCGGGTTCCATCCTGGGTTCATGGTGTCTCCAGTTTCTCTGGGTTCAGACACACTATGAATTCGAGCCGGTTCGTTCGGGTTCCCAATCGTGTTTGACATTGGGTTCACATGCGGGTTCGTTGGGTTCTTCAGAGGTGGGTTCCTTGGGTTCACATGTGGGTTCATCGGGTTCGTATTTGGGTACATACTGGGGCACCAAACGGTTGCTTTGGCGATGGCGGCCGGGAGTTATCCCTCAGGTGTACGTTCAGAACGCCACAGTCACATTCGGAGTGGTCCCTAGCACCACAGTACGTGCAGCCTACAAAACGTCTAGCGGTCTTTCTGGGTAATCGGCGGCAAAATGCGAGAACCCGCCACAAAATCTACACTTCACTGAAACGGGTGAGATGGGCCTATGCAAGTAATTGGAAGGCACTTCCTGAATTCGAGGGGAATGCACATTATTCGATTCTAGGGGGCAAGGCATATACTGAGGGTTTCCTCCGATGAGGTTAGGCGGAGCGTGGTTGTGACATTCACGCGCGAAATGACCCTGTCAGCCACAATTATAACAGCCCCCAGTTCTGAGATCTCTGGGTTGTCCCCAAGTGTATACGGCGCCTACATTCCAAGGTTCCTCAGAACCTACCCCTGACAACAAGGTCTCACACAGATCTAGTGTCCTTGTGACCGTTTCATCAAATGTCGGCGGACAATTGCTGGGCGCAAGTGCCCCTCTAGGCCTCTGATGAAGGAACGTTTTGCACGTTCATCGATTGCCAGGTGCCTTGCGCCCAGCTCCCAATCCGGGTAGGTCACACGGACCAGGCGCCCTTGCAGGCAGCGCACCCGATTGGCGTACTGTACATTGGACTCGGACTCTTCCTTCCGGCATTAGGATAGTTTCTGAGAGAGCGACTCAGCACTTTCCCTCCCGAACCAGCGTAACAGTCCGGCTTTGGCAATACTGTAGGGGGACTGGGCTCGCCTCAAGTCTGGGTGGCTAACCAATCAATTAAATGCGACCCCCTTAAGCTTGATACGAAGTAGTCCTTCCCTTACAGTTTCTGTAATTCGAAATGATCAGAGAGGGGTAGAGCCTCTGGGTCGGATGGATCCCATAGAGCTGAAGAGTCAATCATTGATCGGGACAGCCTCTGAGGTTGGCGTTCCTGGGCCTTCATTTCGATCAGGATTTCTCTGTGAGGATCTACCATGACCTGGCCTAGTGCCAACACGGATTCTCTCCTCTCACGTCACTGTTAGCTAAGAATGAAGTTGCCATTTTTCTGGGGAAGGTTCAAACTTAATTTTCATCAACAATATGGATAAGTATCAACAAATTACTCTGATATAAAAAAAGACTCAAAGTGAACGAAAGTAAACAATCAATAGTAATAGGGCAAGGTGAAAATATCAAAACAAGTTCAAAGGGGACACCAGAAAGGTATAAACCAATCAAAACAAGTTCAAAGGGGACACCAAAAAATGTATAAACCAATAAAAACAAGAAGGTAGTACAAGGGTGACTTCAAAAACAGAATGCAAGGGTGCCTACTGTAACTCGTGCAGAGCTCACGCCAGCCACCGCTCGTGCACCTGTATTAACAGGCCATGTTTATCGACATCTAATTTCGATAAATTAGTTCTTTCACCACTCTCCAGACGAATAGGTACCTCTCGTTGTGATATCCTCACTGTTCTGGTGAATATGAGCAGTTTCCATATATTGAACATTGATAGTGATGATAGTGAACGTGCAGACGATCCCGAACCACCCAGACCCGGAACATCGCTCCAACCGGACTTGATTGGATCGGATGAAAGTCCCAATTTTCATCGCAGGCGACTACCAGCAAATCGAATCGTAAGTGACGGCAGTAGTAGCTCTCAATCTGGACCAACCTCGGCCTCCGGCATATCTCAACGGAATCCTCGAGGAAAGTACAATAAATATTCTAAGGAAAAAAAAGAAATGTTCATACGACTTTACGAGGATGGACATGGTGTCAAGGAGGCGGCTGCAATTTCAGGGTTGAAACTGAAAAGTGCATACTGCATTTACAATAAATATCAAAAAGCTGGCAGCACCCTGGAAAAGGGCAGGAGGGGTGGCCCACGTTGGAAAAAGGTCAATTCAGAGGTTCTTGGTTTCATCGAAAATGTGTCCGAAGAAAACCCTGGAAGGACATTGAAGCAGATGAAGGAGATTATCTCATCCAGGTATGGTGTGAATTTGAGCAAATCGACCGTCGACAATGCCCTGAAAATATTGAAAGTCACGCTGAAGAAAGCGAGTCTCGAAATTGATCGGATGAATTCTTCAGAAACTCTGCGGAAAAGAAGAGATTACGCCTTAGGGTTCAACGATTGGGCACCTACTGAAAGAGAAAAGATGATATTCATAGACGAGTCGGGTTTTTATCTCCACCTTCGTCGGACACAAGCTCGATCTCGGCGTGGCACCCCTGCAGTCCTTACCGTTCCAACAGTTCGAGGCAGAAATGTGACTCTGGTAATTGCAATCAATAACCAGACAGTCGTCCATTTCAAAATCATCACTGCGGGAAACTGCAATGCGATCCGTTTCTGCGAGTTTTTAACGGAACTTCACGAAAAAATGGAAAATATCCACGATCCCGTGTTGATAATGGACAATGCGGCCATTCATCGAGCAACATCAGTGGCGGAGAAGATGCAGGAACTCGGACTCACCGTCAAGTACCTTCCTCCTTACTCTCCGCAGCTGAACCCAGCGGAAAAGGCATTTTCGAAAATAAAATTATTTACGAGGAACCGTCTGAGTGATGCGAGAGAAGTACTAAGCCTCCCGACTATCATTGAAGAGGCTACAGCGACAATAGAGCCGACCGACTGCTCAAACTGGGTTATGGACATGATGGTGGAGCTCCCTAAAGCAGTGGCTAGCCGCCTTCTCCATTAATTTGTACGTGAAGCAACCATGTGAAAATACTTTTTTACTTTTTTGTTTTGTTTTCATTTGCGAAAGATAACATTTTTACTTTTGTAGAAGTATTTACTTGATTTTATATTAAATATTTTTATTTACAATCGTGCATTAATGCATCGTGTGCTACCCACTTATTTCCGTCTCTTCACCCAATTTTCACTTTTTGGCTTCAGCCAAGATGTACCTAATCCCATTTTTGGATTCAGAACTACATCTACATCACCACACAGAAAGATCGATCACATTCTGAAATTGAATTGGAAAATTCTGAAATTGTTTTGGAAAAATCTGAATTTGACTTGGACAATTTTGTATTTGACTTGGAAATTTCTGAAATTGAATTGGAAACTTCTGAAACTGGATTGGAAAATTCTGAATATGGTTTGGAAAATCCTGAATATGGTTTGGAAATTTCCGAAATTGGTCTGGAAAATTCCGAATTAGACTTGGAAATCCTATAATGCAATGGGGTCAACCACGCTGGTGAAGTCGGTTCCCTGAACCCAAAAACAGACCCAAGCGGCCTGTCCTAACGGTCGCTGTAACGGTCGTGTCTGATACCGTCCCTGCGATGGGTTCAAATATGGGTTTACGTTGACCTGACTGGGTTCAACGTTTGGAGAAATTCCAGTACCGTACTGATTACGAAGGAAACGGACCCAAGCGGCCTGTTTCAACGGGTGTTGTAATGGTTTTTAACTGATGCAATTCCCCGATGGGTTCAAAAATGGGTTCAACTGCCCGTACTGGGTTCAAGCTGGCAGTATTGCGTTCAATACTGGGTTCAACCTGAACGGAAAATTCCCACATTCTAGACTTTAAGAGAAAACCCCTTCACAACGCAATTTTACCCCGAAACAACATATCTGACGAGATATTTATGAGAATGGTTGCAAAATGATTTTAAAATACAAGAAATGACGAATAAAAGACATAAAATAGACAAATATATATCAATCTCAAACAAGAGTTAAAATCATTAGCAAATATATACAATAACTACTTTAATCACCCGAGCCTGGCAGGATATATATGGTCCTAATTGGTCCTACTGGGTTCAGATTTCTAGGAGTGCATGAAATCCCCAGTTCTGACACCAAAAATTTAATGTACTCGAATTCCGCTTGGACCAAAAGTAATGTGCTAGAAGATTATACTTCCGACAACAAAAAGGTAGTTATGGTTTTGTTAAGGTGGATGGCGAAGCTAGTGGGCAAAATGGTCTGTGTGGAATCTATCGCATACATTTATTTACCTGATTTCGTAGCTAGGCAATCGGTCCTGAGTCAGACTTGCACGGTACTGGCTCAGGTTCAGGAGACACTATGCTGACCCTAGGAAAATAACTGGGCCCGTACCTGGAGAACGGTGTGTGATAAAGCGGTGTATCAAAGTATGAAAATATATTAGAAATAATACTGCAGAGTACAACTATAGGGGGGCCACGAGATGCGGTGAATACTAGTTACAATAATCATGAAGGTAAGTGAATTTAGCGTGATAGTTTGGGACTCTATGACAATGAAAGCAACAGGGCAATTTAGATATAAATGAAGTTATTACAAACAAAGATGAATCTTGACCAGAGTCGTGCTTCCTGGCGGACGTTCTCCTAGACAGATGTCCTAACGATTTCTACTCCCGTCTCTGGCTGTCACTACAAGTCTGTTCCAATACGTATCAATCAAAGAATAAGTCCAAATCAATTTCTACTATCACTCTCAACTACGGGTTCACAATGGCGGCTGAAGGCGTCACAACCAACTCTAATACTACTCTGTCGCTGGTCACGTCTGAAGTCCCTCTCCAAGAGAAGATTAGAATAGAACCATTGAACCATCATGGCGGTCGCTGCAAGGTTTTATACGCTGCCCCTCTCCTCCTAGTTTACCCCTCCGCTGGCATGGGGAAAAGGCGTAGGCGGTCCTCCTCTTCCACCCCTACAACCTCCAGAGTCAAATTACCAACACTGCCCGAGTAAAAATGAAGGCGCCCATTTTTGATTCTATAACAGTAGGATGAGGAAGAGAGAATTTAGCCTCAGAGGCCACTCAGCTGAGCAGGGAGGGACCTCATATTGCCACTTGTACCCAGCAGTCCTAAGGAGGTACCCTGTCAAATTTCAGCTTCCTGGGATGAGGAGGAGAGAAATTAGCCCAAGGGCTCACTCAGCTGATCGGGGAGGGACCTCATCTTGTCATTCGTACCCAGCAGTCCTAAGGAGGCTCAGTCAAATTTCCTCAGAGCTCACTCAGTTGATCGGGGAGGGACCCCATCTTGTCATACGTACCCAGCAGTCCTAAGGAGGTTCCCTGTCAAATTTCAGTTTCCTATGATGAGCGGAGAGGAGGCCCAGCAGTGTACCTAATTACTCAATCGCAAAAGCATGTTTGAATTAAACACGGTTTTTCTTCAATACCCCATCACAAAAGCATAATTAAATAATTAAATGCTAAAACTTTCAATTGTTCAATTTACATGAATGCAATTAGTCCCCTCCCCCTCTCATAAAAGATTGTGTGTTGTCTAGTTCTGTAAGGTTTCACTGTATTTTCAAGGTTGTAATACAACACCACTGTTTTGAAATGTTTTAGAATATATTCTGCCATCTGGCGCTTAATAATATTGCTCTCGTTTCCCACAGGGAATATTGTACCAAACTATGATGTTGTTACCCAACTATTAACCAAGTTCAGTAGTTATAATATTTATTATTTGGTACCTAGGTACTATAAAGTAATTTTTAATCACTCAATGTTTGCAATAAAACGGTATCTTGCTCAATAAAAAAGATTCAGAAATTGATTCTTTTATTGTTCTTCCAACATTATTGTTGTCCTACGATCAACATGGGTAATTCGGTCAATGTAGAAATGGTAAACTCATATAAAGCAAAAAAGAACCACGCCACAAAAAAAAAACAAAAAAACAGCATGAAATCAACAGGATGTACGCCCACTGATCACCCATATCTACTTTATTTTCGGTCTAAAAAATTCGTTCTTTCGCACACATGCTTCATTTGGGCCCTAGTTATGTCCCGAAACTTTGCAGCCTGATCGGAATATACCTGTAGTGATCCGAGGATGATTAAATAGACGAGGCAGTTTGAGAGCTTGATTGAGAATGGTTATTTATTCATCGAATACAATTTCTTATATACCCCCTGACATGACCAGAGGGGGGTCGGGGGGTCCCCACTCAGTTCTTCGATCAGGCTCGACATGTTCGTACATTAACAGGTTTAACGGAGGAGCAGCCGATCACAACACTGCTCCCCTCAGAATTTAAGTACTTCATTAAATTCTTGTGTGCCGGTGTCGTGGCGTTTGCTGGGTGTGGGAGGCTGCGGTTGGAGGTTGCGACGTGCTGTTGTGGTCGCTGGGCTGTCCGGTTGGCTGCGGTGGTCGTGGTCGGGGGGTTGGCGTCGGGTTGCCGTTAACGACGGTCGCGGCGATGTAGGCGGGATCAGGCGGGGCGGCGGTCCATTGGCGCCCGGCGCGGGCGACGTGGTGGGGTGCGCCGGTGTGACGACGGGGTCCGGGGTTGCGGTTGCGGCGATGGCGGGGGTGCCGGCTTGGGTGACATCGGCCGTGCCGCGGGCGTGGCCAGTGGTGATGTCCCCCCCGGGGGGGGGGGGGGGGGGGGGGTGCGCTGAGGTTGCGTCCCGGCGGTAGATGTGACGGGCGAGGCTCGCCGTGCAGTGTGTTTGTGGTGCGGGTGGCGGTTGCGGTTGTGGGCCTGTTGCAATCGAGGGGGAGGGGGCCGGCTTGCATCGGTCGATAGACACCGACGGCGTGGTTGAGTCCTCCTTTTGGTAAGTTACCGTTTTCCCGTCGTTCGTCAGTATCCTGTATGGGCCGAGGTATGGTGGTTCTAATTTGCCACGCGGGGTATCCACTCGGACGTATACGTGTGTTGCTCGGGTGAGTGTCGTCGGTAGGTACGAGTGGGCGAAGTAGCGGTATGGTTCGTGTGTGCGTAGGGGTACGGCTGTCGGTGGTAGCTACGTAAATAGGTCACCGGGTAGGCGCGGAGTGGCGGAGAAGAGACGCTGTGCGGGAGAGTATCCGTCCGGGCCCGGGCGATTTCGGAGGCCGCTGAGGTCCGCGGCCCAAGTGCGGGACGTGGACGTTGCGATGATGGCGTCTTTAAGTACACGGTGAAGCCTCTCTACGAGGCCGTTGGCCTGTGGGTGGTAGGTGTTCGTGTGGTGTACTTCGGTGCCCATCGATGTGCAGAACGCGTGGAATGCGGCGGACGTAAATTGTGTCCCTTGGTCCGTAGTGACGTGCGCGGGGGAGCCGTATCGCATTATCCAATTCGTGTGTAGGGCTGTAATTACTGTTTCCGCTGAAATTGAGGAGAGCGGGGCACATTCAAACCATCCGGTGGCCCTGTCGATCCTCGACAGGACTTATTTTTTGGTTGCGGAGGGTGGTAGGGGTCCGAAAAGGTCGATGTGTAGGTGTGATAGCGGCGTTGCGTCGGGGAATGCGCCGAGTGGTGCCCTTATGTGTCGGGTGGTTTTGGTGCGGTTGCAGCTCGGACAGGCGCGTGTGAATAGCCGGATAGAGGAAGTCATGTTCGGCCAGTAGTAACGGGCCCGGATGAGAGCGGTTGTGGCCTTGATTCCGGGGTGTGTCATCCCGTGTATGCATCGGAAGATGGGTAGGCGTAGGTCCGTCGGAATGTAGGGGCGTGGGGCGGAGTCGGTAGTTTCGCACAATATCTCGTGGCCATTGATGGTGTGGGGCGTGAGGGTCATGGGTGCGGTGTGCTCGTCGGCGGCTTGGGCGTCCGCTAGTTGACGGAGGGTGAAAGGGGTACGATAGTCGGCGACGGGATGTGTGTCGGTGGCGTTTGCGTTTGGCGGAAGGCGTGATAGGTAGTCAGTGACTATGTTGGTGGGCCCCTCGGCGTAGCGAATGACCGTTTGACGAGGCTCAAGCGCGAGAAAGGCGCGAGCGAATTGTGCCTGCGACGTCGTGAGGCCTTCGTGGGCGAAAACCAGCTCTAACTGGGCGAACCAGACGTGCGGGAAGGCGGGGTCGAACGGTCGCAACTTGAGGGAAGGCGGCGGCGGAGTTTTGTCGCTTTGGTGTCCATCTTCTTCGTAGGCGCCAGTCCGGAAGAGGTGCGATCGAAAAGTGATGGGTCCTGCGGAGGCCGCTCGCTTTTTACGTAGAACGCTGGGCGGGACAGGGAAGTGGTGGCGCGGCGTTATCACCGTAGACGCGGCCGATGTAGTGGGGCGCTCGAGGCGAGGCGATGGTGGGGCGTCGCTACGAAGGCGCTCCTCTCGGGTCAGACAGCGGGCGGGTGCCCCCAAGGGGACATACCAATCCCTCAACCTATTCATAGTGCTCAGTTCACAAGGGTACCCTTGAGGGACCGTTTCGAGTTCCTATTCATAAACAAATTTCCTCGCTAAGGGTACCCTCCAAACAGCTGGAAAGCATCCTCAAGGGTGCTTAGAGGAAGGGACGTGAAAAGGACCCTCAAGGGTGGATTAGCACGCATTTTTTTCGTGTTTTACCACAATGTCTTTCCTGCTTTGTGAGTATTTTCCCCTGATTCCAAACCAATAATGGATTACGCATAGGCTATCCAATTGGGATGATGAGATGGAAAATCAGCTGGCCCGAGTTCCTAACCGGTAAGAACGAACCCTGTATACACACAAAAAGCACATGCATAGAAGTACGTCCGTACCTCCGTTTTCATCAGCCTGTTTTTCGTTATCTGGATAAGTACATCCGAGACCTCCAAAATCCAATGGAAAAATATGATGACGGCCAATTCAGGTGGAGATTTCGCTTCAACAAAGAAATGGTGGTTGACGTATTGTTACCGTTGATATTCCATGGGGAAAGCACCTCAGAGGCCTGTTTATATTTTGAATTACAAATAATCTGAAATCTGACTCATACGGTTCGCAAAATCCTAGCATGATCCATTTTATACAACACTGGAATCCGTGAGGAAGACAGTAGGACAGAAGATAACAACGTCGTGCCATCCCCCTATGAATAGGTTCCTACTCCTCTGCAAAATCAACCAAATGATTCATTTAGAAGGAACTACTAATTATTAATATGCGTTTTAATATTTCAATAAGTAAATGTTTTAATTATAAAATGAACTTTTTATATTGTAAACCCACCACCACGCTTTAAGAGATATATAAAGATATAAAAGATGTACAAACATCCTGAAATTTTTTTTATATATACAAAACGATTTAAAAAAATATTACTATTAACTCAAACTTGAATAGGTAATTCAAAATTTTGTGTTATCTCTGTTTTTTTCCTTGAGCAGCATTTTCTTTTTTTTCCATTCCACAATATTCTTGTATTTTCAACGGTGGTGTTAAATAGGTTTTTTTCTTCTGAGAAAATAATTCTCTTCCGGCCCATTATAATAAAATTAATTTTTTTTAACTTTTGCAACTTTTTTCACTCCACATCAACAATCTCCCTTCAGAACTTCATTATTTGCGTTTCTTTTTGCCATTTTAGGTAGTGTTTGTCATCGACAGAATTATTTTAGCAACATTTAACTCGTGATTTAGATAGGCACCTAGTAACAAGTACGGGGTTGGGTACTAACCTGCGAAGGATCTGCGATCTACATAAATATGTATAGAATAGTACATATTATATTATATAGACGGGTTATCTATACAGAGCTGTGATCTGTAACAGAAGAGTATTCTGTACAAAATAATAAACCGTTGTGCAGTGATTTGCAGCGTTTTTTGATTCATTTTCGAAAAAAGACTTAACACAGAACAATGTGTGTTTTTCTGGAAAGCAGTTTGCTCTTAAGCAGGGTTCACATCCATCCGGAGCCGTCTGGAAATACGGATAGGGGAAGCTAGTGAAAAGCAGTGGAAGGGATGGAGGGGAATCGCGGAAGTTGGGAAGGCGTTCATAACCATCCGGAATTTTGGCTGACAACTCGTTTCCCGCGCTTCCTCCCACAGCTGTTTCGGTTGCCGACGCCATTCTGTATGCGCAGTAGTGAACTGCGCAGATGCGGAGCGGAAAATATCTGAAAAATCAGATGCGTACAGTTCGCTTCAAAAGTGCTTCTCCGGAAAGAATATTCCCCCCTCCCCAGCTGATGTCCGACCAATCAGCTGCTCGTACGCACTTTCCGGATAGCTTTCCGGATGGATGTGAACCCTGCTTAAGGAACACAGAACACAAAACGCAAGTGAAACAGGTTTTCATACCCTTTTTATCTGTCTTGGCTTGGTCGTGGCGAACAATCCCTATGGAACTTCACCAAACATGTCCACAGAGCTTCATTTTGCTTGCTCTAGACACCAATCCTCCCCAACCCACCTTGAGGCCGGCCTTGAGAAAAACGTGAGCCAAGGCCACCCTCCACATCAGTACAGTTGCAGTATGAATACGGACGCCCCCCCTTGAGATCAACCTCACCTTGGCTTGAGGTGAGATTTTTCTCACCTTGAGGTGCGACTATGAATTCCGGCCCAAGAGTTGCAAGAGCAGTGAGCCCTCTACCCACTAGGTGGGAGGAGGGACCCCCAGCATCACTATAGACAAGGTTAGCAGACTACCTTACCAACTTTGTCATCGGCGGGCACCCCCTTAAATGTACATTGAGTGGTATATTATAAAGGGGTGCCACGACAACAACATTTGGTGGTCAAAAAATAACATGCCTACATTTTTTATTGGTAGGAAAGTTAAAAGAAATAACTGAGTTAGGTACCTCATTAAAAGTCCTCTTTTTAGCCCCTACCAATTCAATAAAATCCGAGGAAAGAAGGAATTTAAGGTAAAAAAAATATTGTAGGTAGTGCAATTAAATTTTGAGCATGAAATCTCTTGGATCGGAAAATCTCAAGCAAAAGTATATTCAACAAAGTATGCTCACAGACCCTTCATTACCTACAATATTGATGAACAATTTTTTTTTTTGGTGCCCACTCACCAATATAAAAGACTCGGGAGGCTGTATTTCCGTGGGCTTTTTGAGACTATTTCTGCGCTTTTTTATGAGGTAATTTTAAAACTAATAATTATCGTTAGATGCACCTTGAATATACGAATCCAGTGGTACCAAACCTCAAAAAACTAACAAGCAAAGATGGAACGGCAGCAAAGATATTGCATTTAAAAATATTATGTGTTCGTCCCAACATTTTCATTCATCTTGTATTGTGCGTGTTAAGTTTCTACCTGCACAAGCCCAATACAAAGTATAACAGAAAAAATGTACTCCTAATGATTCAGCCCAAGGATCCTTCCGTAAGTATCTCTGGTATGATAGCAATTCATTCGTCAAACGAACTGCCGTAACAGACTGCCGTAACAGACTGACACTAATCAGTTTCTGATCCAAGTGAAACTAGCTTGAGACTCTGGTAAACAGCGATATGTACCCATGGGTCGGCAGAAGCCGCTTTTCCACGGTTATTTTTTGCGTAGCAATCTGATGGGAAAAATCGTATCAGCTTGTGGAAATCATCAATATTTACTTAAGTCAACGTAAACTACTATGACACCTCACTTTGTTGGAAATGAATCCAAACTGAACATCCATACAACACATAAAATAGGTAAGCAGGCAGGTAGCTCACTCAGAAATAGAGGTTTTAATTTGAAGGTTTTAATTTTGACGTATTAACAACATTACTAACAGTCACAAGTATGAAACCCCTTCTCCACCATTGTTTTTTTTCCCCCTTGATTGGTCACAGTAATCCAGAAGGCCTTAATAGGTGACACTGCTCTGCTGCAGACACTTTTCTTGCCTTCAACTTCATCACAGCATGTATGAATCGAAACAAAGAAGTAAGGGTGCATGGAACGAACTTCAGGTTTAGTCAGGCTGGGCAAACGCAGTCACACCCAACAGAATACCTTGAAATACTTTGTAATGATTCTTATCCGTGAGTCTGGAAAATGTACGTTTTTTCTTTTTTTTTTTCAAATGAAAGTAGATTCTATCCTGAGAATTTTGACACCAACCGTACTCCCCTACGATAAGTAGTTTTGGTTTATTATTCTGTGAATAATACACCTATGTATTTGCTCAGCAAAAAATTTGTATAAACCGTCCTCAAAATTTTTTCTTTTACGTTTCAAGATGCGTAAATTCCAAAAATGCAATGCCCGTATCACCCATATCTACTTGATTTTCGGTCTAAAAAAATTGTTCTTTCGCACACAGGCTCCATTTGGGCCCTAGCTGTGTTTCGAAACTTTGTAGACCAATCGGAATATATCCAAGGGTGTTATGGGTGAAAAATGGGTATACACATTTTTTTGGTGTTTTAGTAATATGAGCTTGTGAGGTATCGTTTTCCATGTTTTCTAGGACGAGGAGACCGAATATGAAGTCGATTTTGACCAGAGTGGATAACTGAGGTTCTAATGAAGTTTCAGCCTAAATTTACGTTTTTCTGCACACAGTTTGGGGCCCCATTAGGGACACTTATGGATCCGAAGCTCGGCAGCCCAATCGGAATACAGCCAGGGGTGTTATGGGGGGCACCCCAAGTTTCGATTTTTGTTGTTGATGTTTTAGTGAACATGAGCTTTTTCCATGTTTTTTAGGGCGAGAAGACCAAATATGAAGTTAATTTTCACCGAATGGAAAATTGAGGTTGTAACGAAGGTTCAGCTCCCAAAATTCATTTTTTATGAGTCAAAAACCTGGGAAGTTGTCCGAAATCGCCACAATTTTGTACAATAATATTAAAAGTACAACACAATTAAATGGCACTATCAATGATCAAAGATAATTTGTACAAAAAAATAGGAGCCTAATTTGTGGTTTTGGGGGCCAAAATTGGCGGAAACCATCAAAAATAGCCATTTCAATTATTGGACATGAAAGAAATAATAAAAATGAACAGCCAACATTTCTGTAGTTATGTCCAATAGACAGGGAATTCACCGTTTTTATTCTATGGCTTTTAGGAGTTTGCTCACTAGTGATGTCACACTGTAGGGGTCCTGCCCAGATGGGAGGGATACAATGACATCAGTGGTGTACGAAAAATCATAGAATAAAAACTACTTATCTTAGGTTGGTGTCATAATTTTTAGGACCTTTATTAAAATTTTTTTAAACTTAAACTGAACGCGTATGTAACGCTCATTGCGCACAAAATAACTCCAATTCTAGTGGCAGAGTGATAGCTTGGAAGAAAGGAGAATGCAAATTTAGTGAATGAGCTGCGCGATCTCTAAGTGGCTCTCTAATCCACATTCCGTACTGGCACGGGACAACTATAATTTGGATTGAGAACATTTTGGGACTGCCTTTCTCAAACAGTTTTATAGGCAAAGGGGAGGGAGTACTAAATAATCATGGTTGCATTACTACATAGATAGGTACTGCCTTCATTTGTGGATACTTATCACAATAGGCCTCACAACTCTGGGTACATACCTACACTGCAGAACCTTGTGGGACTGTATACCACTGAAATAATGAAGTATTGAACTTATGGGCTTTCAAGTTCTATTGTTCCATGGATAAAAGTGTGATGGCACTGCCTCCGGACCGCACTTGACCACAGTGGGGTGCGATACTGCCACTGGACGTCTAGTGCATATTCCATTTAGATTATGGATCCAGTCAAATACTCGAGTCAATTGAGGTCCTCCACAGGCAGTGTCGCCACACCTTTAACCGACAGACACTTGATGGGCCAAACAGATGAATACTATTTAGACAGAAAACATCCCCCCCTCCCTTCTTCCATGCATGATATTGGAGTAACCAGGTTTGCCCAATCTTAAAAATATTCATTGCTCCATTTCTTTTTCAACCGAAATACCTAATAAATTCGAATCGAAGCGTTCATATAAAATACGTAGAAAATATCAGTTCCTTCATCACTATTGGCTGTACAAAGAATTCGCAACTCGTGAGGTGAGTTGTGCACTGTTAGATTAGAATCAATTTCGATGAAAGCTGAAGATCGCAGAAACAAAGGAATAGTTCCAATGCTGTTTCAAGTCTCATAGTTGCACTGTGAAGTAGACCTTCGAATTTTCACTGTTTCTTTTTATATGATTTTGGTGACTGCACGGACTTGGTCAATCCAACCTGCTTGTGGAGTTCCGTAAACAAGGCGGTCCCAACAAACACCATCCCCGTTCCTATCCAATGGTACAGAGAAAAATCATTTTGGAACAACCAAACGCTAATGATGAGGCTGAGAAACTTTCTCAGAGTTAGGACGAGCGTAACAGTGAGCGTTGTGGCTTCGGTCACCAAATAGTAGACTGAACTGATGCACAAATATCTAGAAAAGTTAGCTGTCATGGAAAACACTGGACTATAAAAGAATCCATCAATATTATCAATGGAATAAAATTCGTCACCATATTTCTGAGAACATTCATACATGCAAGTAACTATAGCTGCTGGGTGGAGAAAAAGTGAAAGTTGAAAGTCTAGTTTGAATGAGGAGCACCCATGGGTCTAAAATGGGCAGTGAAATTTACAATATAGCTGTTTTTCTCCTGGGGGTCAGACCGAATTTTCAGTCATGAAAGATTTTTCTGGTCGATTTCACGAAGAACCTCTTTACTGCTACGTTCGTACAACATCCTTAGCTTGATCTCACAGAACTCCCGGAAACGGCGGAAAGCTCTCTAAAACGCTTCACGCTTTCAATATTTCTTCTCTTTTATAACATGCATAATAAAATACGAATATTTGTTTTACCCTTCTTCATTATTTTAGAGGTTTGTTTATAATGTGAAGAAGCAAAATTAAGGTAAACATCCCTAGTTTGATTTCCCAACAGTTCACCACTCTTTGGAAAGCTCTCAATTCATCTAAAAAGCTTCGCGCTTTCAAAATCTCATTACTCACTGTTTTATAATGTACATAATAAAATTCAAATTTACGTTTTACCCTGCTTAATTATCATGGATGTTTGTAACGTGAAGAAGTAAAATTAACCCTCTGTCGGTTGCGTGGGCTGTGTTTACACCATAAATTTGCAAATGAGGATCCAGCATACTGTAAAATGAGCTCCTTCTTCCGAGCGCTACAGGCAATCGTGAATTAACGTGTCAACCGAACGAGCGCCATCAGGCAGCCATAAATAAACTGAGCTGGTACCATAGCAGTCAGTTTGTCACCATCATCATCATTCACCATGTAAGTACCACCGGCTGACCTTTCACGCATAGGATCGCGAACCTATATGCGGTGTCCGGGCCTAGAGGATGGAGTGGGGGTAAACCCCCTGAACGCCCAGTGGTAGACAAGGAAAACACCAAGTCCACACACTGTGCGGTCGCCCCAACAATGTAGTGATAAAAGGTACGACCAGCGACCAATTTAGCTCTCAATTAATCTCTAAACTTCACGCATTCAAAACCTCTTCCCTCCACTTACTATTTCATAATAATAAAATTGTAATTTTGGTTTTACCATTCTTCATTATTATGGAGGTTTATAATGTGAAGGAGCAAAATGAAGTTAATTTCATTCTAGGTGAAACGATGTGGCTTACAATTTCCACAAATCCACTTGATTTCCACAAATACACAAAAAACATACTATTTTGAAATGGGTTTCCACTATTTCTTCGCGAGTGATTTAGTTCGTACCGCGTATTATCTTGTTTTAAAATAGAAATTAACAGAGAAAAAATGTGGGTACTACCCTTTTACATCAACCCACAAAACGCCTTCTTTCAGATCGTTTCGGCTAGCATGACATACCTAACTAGTAAAAGGACTATAATAAAAAGTAAATTAACTAGTTGTCAAAGGATACTGAGTAACAACGTTTCCAATTAGGTAAACAATTAATGAAGGTAGTTCGATGCCGCCGAATCTTAACAATTCAGATTTTAACGCTATATCTGTGTGGTCCAACAAATTCTGGTAAAACATCAGGAAGACGGGGAGCGGAAGCGCGTGCTGCAAACAGTTCAATCAATTCAAAACTTAGCAAATTCTTAAACAGTACCTATACTTACAGGTACGACCCCCCCCCCCCCCCCCCCCGGCTATCTCTACGGTCATGACTGAGATGTTCTTAGCTTAAAAATGAGTGTGATCTGTGCGACTGCCTAATATGTGCTGAGCTTTAATATTCATGGTGCGTGTGGGTTGATCCCCCAAATTTATACCGTCCATCAAACGAAAATCATACTGTAACATTTTTTTGATCATGTCCAAATGCATTTTCACTGAGGAGAAACAAGAAAACACTCGCGGTGGTATAGTAATTGAATATATACCTACCTACCACATAAACAGAACGCACAGAATTTGAGAGGGACAGTATCATTTATTATGTTTGCTATACGAGTATGTTTTCTCCCACTTATCATCAAAATTCAATTACTAAACCTAACTACATTACATTTACTTGTGACCCTCCAGTATTTACCTGACCTTGACGACGAGATCAGCAGTTTTCATTTTTGAGGGCGGAACCCAGCTAAAAATGGATCAAAATCTAGGGGGAAGGGGGGTGAGATATGATGAAATTTGAAATTTTTCATCTCGTAGCCAAGGTCAGATGAAATATGAAAAGAAGGTCTGAATGAAGATGGTCTGAATATGAAAAGAAGCGAAACGTTTTTTCAAAACTCAAGTAGGTACCGACTAAAAAATATGGACCCATAGTAATAATGAACTTTCTTCAAGAATTCGCGCAAAAAACTGCATTAAAATGGAGTTTTTAAAAGGAGATAACAAGCACTAATCGTATCTTAGCGGTGGTCCCCACTGAGAATAATGTCATGGAGGAACGCAATAGGTGGTATGTGCGTATTGCCCAAGCGAGGCAGATATGTGATCAAAAGCCTCAGCTCTCTTCCCAAGCCCTTGGAATGGCAGTGTCAACTCGATCGAATAGCTACAAGTGTCTCAATGAAACCCGATCACAATACCTTCCTAGAAAAACACTCAAGTATAGTAGGGGGAAGTAGAGGAACTACCTCCTGAACGAACTTACAGTATAGAACAAGGCCTCATATGGATGCTTCCCGTAAGTGGTGAAAAGTTTCTCTTGATAAATGCCCAACAAAGATGACACCAAAAGAGCAAATATCAGGACAGAAATACCTGGAGAAAGGAGGAAAAACAACATGATTAAGAATTCGAATACCACGATTAGGTACCATAGTCCAACTAGTAAGAATGAATGAGAGTGAGTGTACAAGTGAATATAACCAACCAAGTAACCACAAAAAAAAAGAGTCTTCCGCCCCAGTAGCTTCACTGCTGCTTTTCTGGGGAAAAAAAATTATGTTGCATATTACTTACATAAACTCAGCTAGACTGCAGGTCTAAAAACAAGTACGTACTGTAAATGAAAAGTAACTATGTATGTCACAATGCCAAACTGAACAGTATCTACGTACAATTTCTCTGCCCGTGACCAGTGTGCAGAGGAAAACACCCAATGAAATGAGGATGACGGAAGCGTATTTCGAATAAGAGTATTTCCTTTTCATTATGACTACACTCATCAACATATTCGTGATCAAAGAGCCCTGTAATTAAAAATTACACACAGATGAATAAAAATGTTGAATGGTTCATATCAAGTGTATTGCTAGTAGGAACCCCCGAAAAACGATGGATTTTACCAAAGCAGGAAAAGTTGGCCAAGTAGGTACACTAAATGTTTTAAGGAAACAGAAAAGCGCGGTCCTTATTATTTTTTAACTTCGGTAAATTTCGCGAAGGCTATCGCTAAACATTTTGAAGGCTATCAACTGATTGATTCCTGATCCCTTTTTGTCATGTGTTGCTCTACATATTTCATGAACTGCCATAATTATCGACAATGGTGCTTTGCTGGTCTATTAGAACCTAGGAATACTGTAAAGCTACCTGTGTTCCCACGGGGCGTGAATGGTGCTTTGGTGGAAGACCCGTGTGAACGAGTCGTGAATGGTCGTGATTCATGCCCCTGCCTCACCTATGCCGAGCACATCAGATGCTAACCACCTGAGTCGTACTGTACAATCAGGAACTTGTCGCATGATTCTGTGAGTCAGGAAACGTGATTTCTGATCTGCCGCATGAGTCCCGCTCTTCCGTTTTTTCCTTCCTAACCAAGATTTTTTCTTTTATAACAAAACCAAGGAAAAAGTTTGAGAATACAATGAGCTTTATTTGAGTGATTTAGTAAGTGGTAAGGAGATCACAGTCATGATGGCCTAAGCGTATCTTCTCTCTCGTCATAATCGCGAAACGATTTTGATTTCTATCAGGTTAAATCCATAGAAAAATAATGATTTTCAAAACAACTACTTTTCAAAGTGTATTGCAAAACCACTTGGGTATCTCTGATGACAGGGTCATCATTTTGGGTTACAGTGATCTGAAGATGAAGAAACCGAACTGAGAGGAGCACCTTGCACATTTAAAAAACGCTGCAAAGTCCTTGTCACATGGGTTTATTATTCTACTGGACGTACTTACAGAAATGCTGGCTGTTTATTTATTGTTTCTTTCATGTAAAATAATAATAATAGCTATTTCTGGTGGTTTCCACCAATTTTGGCCCCCAAAACTTGGTGGACCATTGATTATTGGTTGTGCCATTTAATCGTCTTGAACCACGTGTTGACACTTTTTCTAGTGTTATTCTACAAATGGATGGTGATTTCAGACGATTTCCCAGGTTTTTGACTCATAAAAACATCAATTTTGTGAGCTGAACATCTGGTAGAACCTCAATTTTCCACTCTTTGGTCAAAATCGACTTCATATTCGGTCTTCTCGTGGAAAACGATACCTCAAAAGCTCATGTTACTAACATGTTGCTAAAACGTAAAAAGTACCTATTTTTACAAACATTTTCACTCATAACACCCCTGGGTATATTCCGATCGGGCTGAAAAGTTTCAGGACACAACTAGTGCCCAAATGGAGCATGTGTGCGAAAGAACGAATTTTTTAGACCGAATATGAAGCCGGTACACGTGATACGGCGTACGGCGGACGGACATTGCATTTTTGGAATCTACGCACCTTGAAACGGAAAAGAAAAAATGTTGAGGGAGTGTTACAAAATTTTTTTGCTGAGCGAATACATAGGTGTATTATTCACAGAATAATAAACCAAAATCAATTTTGGGAACTGAACTTATGATAGAACTCAATTTTCCACTCTTTGGTCAAAATCGACTTCATATTCGGTCTTCTCAACCCCAAAAACATAGAAAATGATATCTCAGAAGCTCATGTTACTAAGATGTTGCTAAAACGCAAAAAGTACCTATTTTTACAAACATTTTCACTCATAACATCCCTGGGTATATTCCGATCGGGCTGAAAAGTTTCGGGACACAACTAGGACACAAATGGAGCATGTGTGCGAAAGAACGACTTTTTTAGACCGAATATGAAGCCTGTACACGTGATACGGCGTACGGCGGACGGACATTGCAGTTTCGGAATCTACGCACCTTGAAACGGAAAAGAAAAAAGTTTGAGGGGGTGTTATAAAAAATTTTTGCTGAGCGAATACATAGGTGTATTATTCACAGAATAATAAACGAAAAGGGAACAGAAACAGAAGAGAAGAAACAAAACACAACGTGGTTACCAGATGTTACGGGTTGTGCTCCTTCTGATTTCATTAGATTTCTTTGCTTGGGCAAACTCACCCATCCTATTCGTCCAACGAATTTTCATCTCTACTCGTCCAACGAATTTTGATCTCTATTCGTCCAACAACTAGAGCTAATCGCGCATGCGCAGTTCGTCGTTTCTATTCGTTGGGCTTCTATTCGGACTAGCCCCTTAGAGAGTAATTGAAACTCTCTAGTAAGGCATACCTACAACTGGGGGACAAAAAAATGAAGCACGCCTTGCGGGTCTGGTTCCTACAATACAGTGGTGAAGCAGGGGCATGAATTACGACCATTCACGACAGATGTGTGGCTCAACCTAAGTTTTCAATAGCAAATAATGTTAATTTACCGATCTGAATGTCATATGGAGTGGCATGGAGATGTTGAAGTGGAAAGCGTAGTTGTTGCACACGTTTGCCGTGAAAAACATGGCTACAATGACCAAGTAATTTCTATAACAAAAATGACATAAGAGGTGCCTTGAAATTAATGGGACATGGCATAGTAAGATGATCAATGAATGCATAATACTGGCACATATACATATATTAGACTTTTTTGAGCTCTGCTCTCATTAGCTTATAGCTCGTCACCTATAACAAGGAATACAGAAAGAGAGCATATCATCCCTTCAGGAATTGTAATCGATATTTTTCTTTATTGTTTGCTGAGTTTTTTTACGATGGATTCGCCTCGTGAAGGTCTATTTCTTAGAATTATTTCGAGCATTCTCTTTGACAACCAGAATAACTGCAGAACCCTTGGGCTTGATAGAGATGATGTCCAGCTTCAACCCTCTGCTGCATAGCACACTAGCGCCAAATCAGCAGAAATTCCACTCCACAGCCACTTCAGAGTTCAAGCAAGACTGGCCGGAGGGTGCTTGAGGTGATTGACGAGGGACTCTCAGTTCAACCAAGTGAATTTCACAACCAGCAATTGATAAAAAGCAAAATGAAAATTTTTAATAACCAAATTGAAGAAGGAAATGAAAAGTTCAGAAAGATTATAAACGCTCAGTCAATGTTTGTATAAATTAATATAAATTGACTCACTTAATGGGGATGCGTCTCTTAGCCGTGCCCAATTTCATGGTGAATATGAAACCCTGGAGAGCGATGAATAGAAACTGAGCAAAAGTAACGAGAGTCCCACAACCTGGATCCACTCTGAAATGACAACTCACCATTAAAAATTGGAAGTGTACACCACGAAGTGCAAGGCTGGTGATTTCGGTACCTCCTACCCAAGTATAGGTGGTATCAACTCAGGTGGGTGACACTAGCACGGTGCAACAATTGGCAGAGTAACTAAGTATAGCATCCCATATAATGGTTTTGTTGTTTATGTTTCGTTATAAAAACAAAATACCTTTGTTCAGCTTGTGATCCTGGCAGCACTGATGACTGTGTTGGTGTGTTCACCAGGGCCTAATTTACTTGTCTGGTTGTGCATTTGTGTGTGTGCCAGCAGTACAACCGTTTTTTTTTTCTCTTCTTGGATTAAAATGATACTGCAGTAGTCACTTTATTTATGGTGAACACAGGATAAAAGCGTTTCCTAATAATTAGTAACACAATATTATTAAAATGCTATTGGATACCGACCTTCTGCGCTATGTAGCGAAAATTCGTATGTGTGAAGGGGTCGACCCTTAGAGTAGGTTTATACTGCGACGTTTTTTGTCGCGGCTGTAAAAACGCTGTCGCCCGACTGTAAAAAAACGTCGGTGTCTCGCGTTTATACTGCGGCGATTGTCGCGACGTTTTCGACCCCCCATCCCCACTGTTGCTCACTTCTGTTCTGTCTGAGCTCAGTCGTTGGTCTACTCCCATCATGAACAGAAGTTTGCTAGTTGGAGTACTGGAAGCAGAGGGACTGTTAAGTGAGGGCAGAGAGCGGCGAAGGTGGACCGTGCACCCCTTCAACGAAAGCGCTCACCACGGAAAGTTTCACAAATTTTATAATGAAATCAGGAAGTACCAAGACAAGTTTTTAAACTATTTCCGAATGTCACTGAGTTCCTTCGATGAACTGCTGAGCGTGGTGAGGCCGTTCATCAAGAAAGAAACAACCAACTTAACACGTCCCAATTCTCGTCCATGTCCACGGCGACCTCCTTCCACGCTATTTCCTTCTCATCCCGGTCCTTGAACCCTTCCAGCGACTGATCCCAGAGAACAGGATGCAGCTCAACGAGCTGGATCAGTTTGTCTTGGTCCGTCATAATATGAGTAGGAAAAAAAAAACGCGCGATAACCTTCCGCTACCGTTGCAAGAACAACACTGCCATAAGGTTCAATGTGTTCGGAGGGGTTGACGACTGCCGTCGGGGCGGGGCGACAGTCGCCCGTCCGCCAGCATGCGGCGACACTTTTTTTGTGTCGCGCGACACGACGTCTGTCGCCGAACGCTACCGTCGCACTATAAACGGCTCCATTGGTTTCTTTTTGTCCCCGCGACAAAGTGTCGCGACGGTAAAAAAACGTCGCAGTATAAACCTACACTTATGTGTTTGTGAGCCAGGGAATGATGTAATAGTGGGAACATCTCAAATGTGACGAGAGAAGATTTACGTAGTGAATTACCTGGTGCTCGGGTGCGATTTCATCACAATGGAGCAACTAAAAAGCCCTGAAGTGCGTGATTTCGTGACACCAAGGCTTATAAACGTTGCCACGAACATAATATCCCCACATCAATTTTATCCCCACATAATATCATCATAGTTATAATACCTACTCGTAAGATTAGAGAAATCCTTAGATTGCACTAACTTTACTCATCTACTGTTTCTATTATCTTTTAAGAGAGGGAAACAGTTGGTGGAACGCCCCCTTTAGCTTAATAAGTCAAAGAAAATTAATTTTATTCCTCATAGTGGTTCAATTCTTTAATCTGTTAGTTAGAAATTTGCTTTCAATTCCGGTGACCCAGGAAAAATTAGGAGTACGGTAGGGTGGAAGGGTTTAGTGCGGGCGGTTCTAGGGGGGTTTCTCTCCGAAATGGGGGAAAAACCCTGATCAAAACCATCTTTGCTCCACCCGACCTCCCCAAGTCGTAACATCCTTACTTTTTTTTAACATGGAAAAAAAAAACCGTTAGAGGCGTTCTATTAGTGCAATGACGGGGAATCAACAAAGCCTTTTACATGGATAACCTATTGAAATATACTCACAGCTACGCAATTCCATTTCATTACATATTATCAAATAAATATACATAGGGTCGAATGCTTACATTTTAAGCAGTACCCAACCCAATGTGTTATTCATACGTTACAGTGAAGTTCTGTGCATCATATAGCTATATTATGATATGATCAACGTATAAAAGTCACAACACATCCTACTCAAGGTTCCATGGAGGGTTCTCCAGAAGGCAGGACCAATGGAAACTCTCCACTCGCAACAGTTCCAGGTGGGTTCCATTATCCATTGTTGCTAACTCCATTCATTTTGCTGAATGCATTCCTCCTGATGTTCTCATTCCAAGGGCTAGTAAAATATTGAGAACGGTTTGCAACATTTATTGGAACGTCACACCTGAACACCCATCCACTATTCCTTGTTAGGTGCAGTCCAAAGCCCACTCCTACTACTCTCTGTAGTGCACACCATACCGCAGTACTACCATCATCCCAATCAAAGCGAGTGCTGGAGGACAATGAGCGCACATTCTGTTTAGTTCAGTAATAATATCTGTGGGTATCTATCACAGGTTAGGCATGCTCACTGTTCCATTGAGTGTATATGTACTCAAAGATGTAGTCAATGTCCGAGAATACCTCCTCCTCGACCCCGTTCAATTGAGCCAACTTAACATAAACTCCACTTACTTGACCAGCATTTCGAGAAACGCTGCATTCAGCATACATCCTGTCAAAACGTTGCAGGCCCCGAAAATTTCTCCCATATTAAATACTTAGAAGAACCCGGCAGAGGGTCCACTGACTGCTGGACTAGAAAACTGAAAGCGGCGTTAAGGACAAACCACTAACATATAGATACCGCCCACTACCACTCCCGCAATTTTTTTCAGGTCAACAACAACTACTCATGATATTGCACAAATTAACTAGAGGAGAGAGTGCAAATGTGTAAAAATGAGTTCAAAAACAGCTGCAAAGAACCAACGACTTGGGCCACGTTATCTTATCACTTATCACTCTTATCAAAACCAACGCACTACTGTCTAGTGCCGATTGAAGTGGTGGGAGGTGAACGAAGTGGAAGGTGAAGTGTACAACGGTATCTATTCTATGAACTAAGGGCCGGTTTATCAACAGTAAAACAGTCAGTTAGGGGAGATGTAACCAGCAGTAAGAACAAAACAGCATTTTGCTTCAATGTGAGTTTTATCTACCCCCAGTTAAGGGTTTGCCAAAGTTTAAATTTATCTGGTCAAATGGTTTAAAAAAACCTAGCTGTGAAATGCAGCTGTTTCGTGGAGACTTACTTTAAAATAGCTGTATAAGATTTATTTTCAAATAGCTGTAGAGGGTTTAGCCATAGATCTTAATTTTTTCTTCAAAATTTACCTGCATGAAAAAAATTAGGTAGGTACCATTTAAAAATTCATTAAATCAGCAGATGTTAAAGGTGTAGGGGTAGGTACCTACATTTGGCCCAGACGTGGTCTGTTTGTGGGCAGCATTGTTATTTAAAGAAACGTGTTTACCGTGTTACTGAAAGTTAGAAAATAGTTCTATTTACAATAAGTTAATCTGAATCTAGCCTGACCGGATATATATATTTCTAGTGTTGATAGTAAGTTGATGTGGCAGTTGGGAATTCAAACGGGTGGTGGCTTACAAAATAGACTGTTTTTATATTAATAAGGCTGTAAAAATGGCTAATGTATCTGTACTTTCATAGAGTTGGTCAGTAGGAAATCGAATTGGAGGTTTAAACAGACGCACAAAGCCTTATTTTGTGTGTTGATGAATGGTTTCAGTCCTGATATCATAGTTCCAAAACTTAGGTTCTCGAATTACCTACCAAACCTTTGGCGGGTGGGGGGGGGATTCAAAGACGAAAATGCGACCCTTCTGCGCAGGTGGGAGTGGGGGTAGCCGGGACGCTGGATCCCCTTCATACCCCACAAAGGGCCTTCAGCCTAAGAATTTACTCTCTATTTCCGATTATTTTTGTTGTTTTTGTTTGTCCAAACCTTATTATTTTACTCTTTTATGTTTTTTTAATTTTCTTTTTAAATTCTTGAACAGTTTGCTTAGTGTACTGTTGAGTAGGAGAGTGAACAAATGCCGTTTTGTGCAGTTTTCGAGTGCTCTAACTACAACAAGAAAAACAGAGTTTTTTCACTGTCAAAACGGGTATTTATACATTTCTGGCTGCCAAACCTTTCTGTAGCAAACGGGTAAATTTCTGTGGGAAGAAAGATTAAGATCCTGTTAATCTTAAATGTGCTCTGCAGTGTACATTTTAGTCGGGAGCATTGGCGTGATAACCTTAAAAATAGGTATCCCCAGAAGATCACGCAAAACAGTAGGCAGTTTGGTTTGAGTTAATAAAAACAATACTCATTTCTCATTTCCTAAAACTTCAATTTATTGGACAAAGCTCCTGTCACTTTGAGTTTGGCTCCATGGTAAAGTGAATAATATAGACCTTTCATTTCGAGATAGCTATATATAAATATGTCGATTTATTCCTATTATTATGTCGATTATCCTATGTCGATTTATTTCTTATCCATAAATTAGTTTATTAAATTTACCTTTTCAAATTACTTCGGGTAAGATGCATAATACCAGCCTGGGAACTACTCTTGGGAGTAATAAATGTTTCTACTGTGAAAAATGCCTATTTGTTACAAGGACTGTAGGTACTCATTACTATAAAATACACAGCTACCTACATTACCTTACCATAAATCGGTATGACACATTCACAAATGCTAATTATCTATTTCTACTAAATAAAATAAATGAACTTCCCCAAGGAGCGTGGAATAATAAAAGTTGAACAGATACACCCATGGTAAAATAAAAGGTAGTTAGCTACCTACCTACCTTCCTGCAAGTGCATATCTAATAAAACCATGAATAAAATAAGGATGAACTATATAAAATTAAAAACATCCCTGCAGCTATATTTGGAATTTAAACTTTGTTATACCAAGTAGTAAAATTTCAAAAATTGCGCTTGAAAGTTATTGTGGTTAAATATTAGGTGGGTACTTACCTACCTAATTTAATACCTAACTTACGAAGCAAAACTGTGTATTAATTTGTTGTTATACTCATCTATTAACAAAATTAGTATGATTTAAACATAATAATACTGCTATTATGAAATAATAGCATTGTTGTAAAAACATGGGAAAAATTAGGTTGGGCGCTACATTGTTCTTCCATCAAGCAGGATACCTACCTTCAATTGCTTGTTTTATGAAATATCCCATGGTTTACTGGGTATTGAATAAAAAAGTAAATATATGAAATAATATCTTCGGCAAATAAATAAAGGTTGGATGCTCAAACATGTGTATATTCACTAAAATTAGGCTGTACACTGGGTTTGTATAAGGATTCTGTGTTGAATGGGTCGAGGCTGACGTCATCACATCAGCTTATTGGTCGACCACTGCCATCTTTCCCAAGGTCTCTGCGCGGCGGCCTATCTGTCAGTATCTTCTTGTACCAAACCTACTTCCATGCACTACTTCTAGGTCCAAAATGATGTGGCTCTTTCCACGGAGTAGCATCCATTCCGTATGTCCATAAATGGACTATTTATTCCCATTATTCCTTCTTAATGCTGGTTGCTTCATCAGACTTCGAGTTGCGAATAACCGATCGCACGCTAAAACCTCAGTGGATGATTTTCGAATTTTAGGGCTGAAACGGAACGCTGACAAAAGTGACAAATTTAACTAGTTAAAAAAAACAACTATTTTGTCTCGTTTACTACAGTTTTTTAAGGGATAGTTTGTTGCGTGAAGTTTCGGACAGGATGACGGCTTCTCAAGGTACAGACCCAAACCGGGAAAAGGTTCTCCAGGATTACCGAAAGAAGCTGCTGGAACATAAAGAGGTGGAAGTGAGACTTAAAGAGAGTGAGTTGGTGCTCAATTTTTTAAAAGCATACTTACGTAAATACTTACCTTTCATGAAATTTTATTGTATTGACGAAATCTTATATGCACTTAGCCCATGTATTGTGCATGCTTGCAATGAGGTGCATAATAGCCTAGAGTAGCCAAGGTAGTATCGGAGCCTAGCATAGGTAAGTAACGTTGAACCTACTGTTTTCAAAGGACGTTAAAGTATAACCCCTCCCCAGAAAGAGGTTTTCCGGATCCTCCGCCTTATTCGATGTTTCGGTTATAAATCACCTGAGAAAAATGTTCAGTTTTTAGTGCTGTCCTGTAAATATTGCTTGATCTGGAGCATTCGGAAATATAGCTGCAACTATAAGAATGAATATCTTCAATTACAGTGCGGGAGCAGCTAAAGGAACTTACCAAGCAGTATGATAAATCGGAAAATGATTTGAAAGCTCTACAAAGCGTCGGACAGGTGAATGAATATCTTGTACATAATTTTATTCAAATATATCAACTAAGCTGTTGTTCATTAAATATAGGCACCTGCCCTACTGTCCATTATCATTTTTGACTGTCGTTAGTGATCTCGATGATAATTTTTGGTCAACCAATAGAAATCATCTATTTCTAGTATTTAGCTCCTGAATGCTTGCCCCGCGTGCTACGACTCACCATATTGTGGTGACTGTACCTACTGGGACCTAGTCTTGATACCGGTACAGCTGAAACAGCTCACTTTCCGTTTCGTAAATGAGGAACAGCAGTCGCAGCTGGTGAAAAGATTAGCAGGTATTACGACCGCATCGATAAAGGTGCGTTTCCAAGCTGTCAAATGCGGGCATCTGTGGAGTTGCTCTCACTCAGTGGCGTACCTTTTGATGGGTTGTGGGAAGGGGGGGGGGGGGGATACCTGGCTCGGAAAAAATTCTTATTAAAATTAAATTTTCAGGAATGATAATCACAAAAGTAATAGAAGCAAATAAGTACAAAATAACAGTTTAAACGGTAAGTCAAAGATGAATAAACAGTTAAATAATATTACGTTTGTTTGATTACAAACGAGCAGTGTCGTGGCCTTTGTGAATATTTTCTGAGGAGAGGTGGGTTGGATGGGTTGTGTGAAGGTTCCTTGACTAACCTATGAAAGGTCGCTTCATAGGAGACCGCCCCGTCACCGTCACGACATCCCAGCGGCCCAGATCGGTTGGTGACTGTCCGTGATTCCTATTCACATCTGACCGAGTTTCATCCGTCATGAATCCGTCGAAGAACAGTACAAAGCATAAAGCATCAGTCGTTTGGGAAATGAGAACTGAGCAAAAATAATTTAACATCTAATATATGTACCCACACCTATTTCTTACCAGTTGTGACATTCCTCTCCAATTTTACTCCAGATGTTGTTTTTGAAATCATTGTCCATATATTTTGGAGAGATCGTAGAGCGGGGGATATGTCCGCACTACTTCAATCAGTTTTTCGTCACCCATGTTGAAGAGTAACAACAATCTTAAACTGAGAACAAACCTCAAAATCTCACGGTCATGAAAATGACGGCTGTCAAAACCAGCAGGATATCGTCGCCAAGAAACTTCGAGATGACGGCTTGGTGATGGTGAGTGAAAACTGTGGGCGCCTGAAGGTTCACGCGCCGGGTGGTAACACCTCTCTTCAAATACTGAGAAGAATAGTATATGTATCGCCACGTCGGCCGACGTTCGTGACTGTGACTGGCTGGCCTCGTGATGTTCTAGTGTGAAGCAACCGGCTGCGCATCTGACAACGGCGTAGGGGGTAAAAAAATGCTTTGAAGTTTAGTGTTTAAATCATGATTTCTGCATTGAAAATAATTATGTAGGTATTATTTTGTTAAACAATCCAATATAAATAAAAACGTTGCCAAATAAGTGTGTTTTATTTTGTCAGTTTATCTTACCTAACGTTACATGTAACTTTTAGTGCTTTGTTAAGTTTACATTCAACTATTTCGGGTAACCCCCCAATTCAACAATCCTGGCCAAGCCACTGCTCTCACTGGATTGTTGTTGAACGCTGGACTATTCAGTTTCCTCCATTACTGCGACAAAACTGTCTGGACCTTCATACCCCATTACCTCCCCCACCCTGTACCCACTCCATAATTTATAATTACATGTGACCTGTTCCAGATTGTTGGCGAGGTGTTGAAACAGCTTACAGAAGAAAAATGTATGTCTAGTTTTGAACTGTTGATATTTGGTGATATAATAATGAAGAAACAATGTTTCTTTCTCATTGTTTCATAACTCATTGGGGTGTTTGTTTATAAACTTGCAGTCATTGTAAAGGCCACCAACGGCCCCAGGTACGTTGTTGGATGCCGCAGGCAGTTGGATAAAACCAAGTTGAAACCCGGCACCAGAGTGGCGCTCGACATGACGACTCTGACGATAATGAGGCACCTCCCTAGGGAGGTTGATCCTCTCGTATACAACATGTCGCATGAGGATCCTGGTGATGTCACTTACTCGGCTATTGGAGGGTTGGCTGAACAAATCCGAGAGCTTCGCGAAGTGAGTTTTAATTATGTTGAGTGTTGCCAGTGGTGCAGAAGTGTGAGTCAGATAGGGAATTTCGTTTACAACGCCCGAATTTAGAAGAAATTTACAACTCCTGATAAATAAGATTAAACTTTATTTCAGTTAAAGTACATAAACATTAATAAAATTGACGCTCTCCGATGATAGGCGAATATTAAGGGCTTGGAGACCCTGTGTTGAAAACTATTTTCAAGTTTTCTCAGGCTGTGATTTACTTACAGTTTCGGAAAAAAATTGTAAATTCACTATATCAGTTGGAAATAACCCCTACGTCAACCGATCATAAAAAGTCAACTGATCATAAAAATGCATCAAATTTGAACAAAAATAAAATTTTAAATTGGGCCAAATTTCAAAAATGAAAATGTCGTAGGGGGATTTTTGGAAGGCTAGTAAATCATGAAATTCAATGAACGCAGTTATAATTTGTAAAATGAGCGAGCAAAATTGTTGATAAATTTCAACGATTTTTGAAAAAGGGCGTCAAAATAGGGGCTCCGGCTTTAGCCGATCTCTGGCGGCAGGTAGTGAAAGGACAGCTGCTGGCTCTTATCATGGATGCTACTCACAATACTATCCATGCGTTCTGTCGCTGGAGGTTATTTTCAACGTCCTTGGTCAGAGGGTGAATGCGGTGTTGCAGCACTCCCAAAACGAATTGGCAACGCTGTAATGGGCTGGGAAGCTTTCCTTCAGAATATTAGTTCTGAGCTGTTTCTCAGCCTCCCCTCCTTCCCCATCAAAGCCAACCTCCTCTACTGCTTGGAAGTCAGCTTTGTTTTTTCTTTGTTTTACTCATTTACCATCCTAGTTTTCACACGAGTGGGTGACAATGGTTTGAGACAATAAATACATAGGTATCTTTACAGTATTTGGAGAAAGTGGGGAAGGGAACCAAAATTGCATCACGTTGAGGTTGGATTTTCCCAATTATTTTGAGTACCTAATTGCCTAATTACGGTAATTACGGTTGTAATCAGAATGCTCTGAAACGTCTGGGAATGAACAGATATCAGAAATGCATGTAGGTAACTTTTTTGAAGCCTTCGCAACATAAGCTTTTTCTTTGAAAATTTGCAGAACTTAACTTGACGAGAAATAATATCGACTAGGTAAACATTTCAATTACGTATACCTTATATTAAACACAACATAGAGGCTACGTACGCCTGACACTACAAAACGGCCCATTGATTCTATGAATTTCCGCCTCACGGAAAAACCTATGGATAAAACCTGTATTCGTCGTTATTGAGAGACCTTTACAGATATCATACTGTTACTGTAACAAGTATTTCAATTTGTTGCTCTACACAGAAATACAATAAGGATTAATTAGGTACCTAATTATGTATATCTGTGGTATGGACTTACTTTCTGCGCCTCTTTTTGTCCCCTTTGTTACCCATGTTTCGCCTGATCCACTTCTTCGGCGATGGAGGCATACAGTTGATACACTAGACGGAAATCACTACAAATAAACCGTGTGAGAGAAGAAAGGAATGAACTAAAACAACAGAAGGCCCACACTGATATAACCTGACGAGCGGAAAACTTGCAGAGAGAGGGGACACGGAGAGGAGAAGCTCACCTAATCACGAATTTTATCATCTACGAGATAATAGAATTTATAACAAAGTAGGCAGTTACAACTGTCGAAATTCGGCAGGATGACCTGTGCAATTGCAGCCCTCCTACCAATTGCCACAAAATCTCGCTCGGACACTTCCCACCACCTCTATCATCAGCGCAGTCTCGTGGTTGAAGGACCAATGCGACCGGGTGGGAGGAACGCCCTAAACTGATTCTTTCTATTGTGGTTGCACTCCACCTACAACGGTGGCATGTATACTTGATGCCTGAAATGACTAGTACTCGAAGGTACTACTGGAATTTCTACCTGCACATGCAAAAACGTGTTTCTACTTCTTTTTCTTTCTTTTTAGGCCTAACCGGACTTTTTCAACGTGTTTTGAGTCATTTTGTAATTGTTTAAAAACGGAAGAAATGCTTAAATTTTATAACCGCTGCAAATGATTACTGTTGGGTACATATTTTTCATTTCTAGATACCCTTCTGCGTACATCACTGAATCCCTATTAATTGGTATAGTAGGGTCCTTTTCTACGGTGGATACCTACCGACCCACACGCACACTCAGATATATACACATACACAACAAAAATGCCACGGGCCGTAGTAAAAGTTCCCAAACGTTGGACAATTACAGTTAAATAAATATGCTATTCCACCGCCACCATCATCTTAACGTGCCATTTCGGCCCCACCAGCCCTTCCACCCGGTCATTTTTGAAATTCTGATCTTCCCTGAAGCTAAGTAGGACCTTCGACATATACCAAAATTCTCACCTAATTTGGAATATTCGTATGGCCATGAACAAACGTTTACCAATCAGCAAATAAGTAAAACAGTACCTTGCAACAAAATATAAAATCATCGTCCTTCAAATGAGATTACGGAAGAACAAACTCGATTTCATAAAGCCGTGAATGATTATAATCAGATGTTCCCTAGCAGTGATATCTGGAGTGGATGTACACTGTGATTCACACTCATGCTGACGAAGCTTTTCAGTCCAAACTACAGGTCTTCTACGTACCTACCTTGAATCACAAACCACCAAATTTTGAGAGGGGTTAAATTTTGTTCATGCTCGTTTCCATAGGTTATTGAAGGTAATAAACCAAAAACCGTCTGCCAATAGTATTATTCCTGATTGACCCTCCAAGGTTGAACTCATTTCAACGATGTTTGAGGTAGTTATGGGCGTTTCAAGTGTTTCACGTTTGTGCGTGCACAGACAAAAGATACCATTTCCAGTGATTTTGGTATGGGACCATCTGTGACCCGACCTGTACCTGCTCCCCAAATTTCAGCCCATTTCGACCATTATACGACAGCCAGACAGACAGACACGGAACCAAAAATGTTCCTTAATATCTGAAATGTAAAATGCTAGTGGACAATTTTTATTTTGGAGGGCATGAATATTTTCGACTCTTGCACTTAACATGTTATATTTTTGGATAATAATTTTCAACATTACAACGATGGTATTGTAATAAGAATAATATTTCACCATTAGTCACTTTATCACCCTTCGAGGATCGTGCTGTTGAATCCATCCAGCAGTACTGGCAACCGTGGTCCGAGATCCAACCCCGGTCAATAGGGAGGGCGGTAGGTCTTCAGTTCACTTGCCCCCTAGTTGGTGGAGGGAGGGTTGGGCCTGTTCAGGCTATGCCATCAGGCGGCTTCTCTTCTTCCCATTAAAGGTTTGAGTTCAGCTCCGGGCCCCACGGCACCGCGATGGTCGGCCGGCCACATGGTGAGCAGCCGTTCTCCTGAATGCAGACCATATAAACGCTTCTCTTGTTAGGACTCGCGTGGTCATCCGCTCAAGCATGAATTCTGGGTAGCCCACTCTTTTAAGATCTGCTGCTGACCCGCTGTGCCACACACCGTGCCAGGTGATTATTGCGCCAGTCACCTTTATCTGGCCAGGCAGGATGTCTGCCAGTCCTGCTGTTTGTAGCAGCTCATCCACCTGGTACTTACGGATCTTGGCAGTATTGACGCCAGTGAGGGATCCGGATCCAGAGACATGAAGGCCCCTCCCGGTGACAACACCAAGAGATCTGGTCGATGGCTCCGCTCCACTAGGTTGAAGTGGTGCTCAAGCCACACCATCCATTCCTTTGTGTCGTGCATAACCATGCATCAGGTCCAGGGCACCATTATGACAGGCGCACCTAGATCCCACCATAGAGGGGCAGACCTGGGGACATAGGCAGCCGTTTCGTTCATGTTCAACCCATTTGGCACTGATGGGTAGTTGCGCTTCACCGACCTCTTGAGTGCCTCATCCTGATGGGCAGAGAACCAGAATGAACAGCAGACCTAGGGATTTCAAGCCCTGCATTCTTGCGGGCGAGTTCCTGATCCATGCAATGGTGGCTCTGGTGTCCCGTGATCTCACCAATTCCACTCCGTCAGTAGTGCTATGATGCCGCTATGCTCTGGCAGTCCGACGGTCGAGTCGTGCTGACCATGCTGTTGCTCACTAGTGTCCTTGAAGAGCTGCGTGCAGACATTGCCTAGACTGTTGGACCTTATTGTAGGTATCTGGGTGAGCAGCTCCATCACGCCCATGCCCCTATCCCCTACCGGTCCATGGATATAAGCATTAGCAGAGTCGAATGGTAGTCGCAGCCACTTTCTGATGTGGCCTCTGATTACCACATTCATTTGCTTCAGGGTAGCAAGCATTGTATTCCTCAGTACCAGTTGATCCGCATCAACCATTGGACCTTCGGTAGTGAGGAAGCAAAACACCTCAAAATGTACATTGTAAGAAATAGAATTCTTCGTCAAATTATATCAAATCCAGCCATCTGAGGTACCTTCTATGATTTACCTAATAAATATTTTTAATTATTTTATCAAGATTTATGGTAATTTGGAAAATTGAAATTAATTTATTTGGCAGACAAATGGCACTATTCAAACCTTATACACCAAAATTCGATCCTAAGTCGCACAATATTTTAGTTGCCAAAAAAGTTATGTATTTATTTTTCACATTTTCCGTAAAACTAGAAATATAGACATTATAAATTTAGAAGGCTGTTTTGATTAATTTGGTGTGGTATTTACCGACCTTTGTTTATTTCGAGTTGATCGGTTATTTGAGCCTTCCTTTTGATTTTTTTTCCCGCAAATATGTACCTGCTCGAAAAACGTTGACAAAAAAATTGTACCCTGATAAAATGGGCCAGGTCCATTAGGAACCCATATGTGGTCTACTCATGATCATTCCCTATAAGACCTATAAGTTTCTTCGGATGACTAGAGACCAGCCTGTACCACCACCACCACTGTATGTTCTGGCAGACACCTGTGATGTGTGTAATTCATGATTCACGATCCCTGTCTGTTTATCTCTTCCAGGTCATCGAGCTCCCGCTGTTGAACCCCGAGCTGTTTCAAAGGGTAGGAATCACACCGCCAAAAGGATGTCTACTGTACGGACCTCCTGGGACGGGCAAAACCTTGTTGGCGAGAGCAGTTGCCAGTCAATTGGATGCCAATTTCCTAAAGGTGAGTTAAACCCGTTACACAGTGTAACGATAAAACGGTCGGATCAACCAAAACTGATTTTATTGATTCGTAAACGAAATTTCACGCTGGTTTCGTTTGTTCATTTACCAAAAACAGCTTTAAAAAAAAGGGTTCTGTGAGGTATTTATTTATTTTCAACTTTTGTCGAAGTATGTAATTCATCCATTCAAACGATTTTGTGTAAGAAATGAAATTCACTGTTGTAGGCGATGAAGTGCTGCGTCCATCGAACACCAAACTTGAAAAATTCCTATCAAAGATAAACTACCTACTTCACATGCACTGTTTTAGACGATTAAATTATGCGTTTATGAACACAAATCTTGAAAGATTCCTATAAATTATCAGCAGAAATGGCCTAATAATTTCACTTCCTCGTAGCTAATTATGAGAAAATGGTGTAATAACTTGGCCAACTGTGGCAAAACCGTGCTAATCGTGGTTGAAGTTATCAAAATTAAAAATTTGGACCTGTTGGAACGCACATTTGGCGGAATTTCATTTCATCGTATTTTTCAATTCGTTCACCGGTTTTGATACGTAGTTCGGATAATTGAAGTAAAACTAAACTATCTCAAAATCGATACTCAGTGCATTTGTGCTAGTATGTGAATAACCCACTTTCAACTCTCTTCATTATCACTGAATGTAAAAGAACAAACAGAAGACAATATGGGTGTTGTTGAGCGTACACAGTTACTGCAGAGTAGAAGTAGTGATGTACCTACCAGCCACTAAGGGGCTGGAGCGTTGGCAGACTAGCTAGATTGGTTCATTCACTTACCCTTATCCTCCTTCTACTAAATACTTGGATGCTAATAATTACCATCAATAAGCTTCATTCAAGATTTTCTTGGTTTTTAGAAGGTAGGAAAATTTGAGATGGTCTCGGAACAGTGACGTCAGAGCATTTTGCATGTCTCTTGCAAAACCGAAATAGGTACCATCTCATCTCAATGTCTACTCTCTACTTGAAATGGAAAAAAATACGTTGCTATAGGCAGTTAAACCAACTGAGTGAATGATACACATTTAATAGGTATAGGAAGTAAAATTGACTCCTATTTAGTTATAACCCTCCCACTATTGCTTCTGAGTATACTAGAGGGCATCTAGGTCCCTGTTGTTATTATTATCCAACAATGAGTGTATCATCTTAAGCATTATTTTTGTTATCATGTTTTGTTTTTTTTTTTCTTCAATTTTAAGGTTGTGTCAAGCGCAATAGTTGATAAATACATCGGAGAGAGTGCACGTCTTATCAGGGAAATGTTCAACTATGCTAGAGACCATCAGCCTTGCATTATATTCATGGATGAAATCGACGCTATTGGTAGGTGAATCAGCCTGAAATATTTGACAGAAATACTAATCTATTAGCGCTGGCAGTGAATGTATATTTACTACCACTTATAGTAATCAGTGCACATGGCAGTGTACCCATGGGTCTGATTGGCTGATTTTTCCTGGTATTTACCATATATGTCCGAGTTGCTGTTGAATTAATGAGGAAGTTGTCATTCGTGTGGTGAATTGAGGTCCCTCCATGAAGATCTTCCTTCACATTGTGTGGTCCTCCACTGGAAGCGATACCGAACAATCAAGGGAGCTGAGGTCGCTTGAAAACGCTATCAATCCCATCCGAACGGGATCCATCGCTCAAATGAGCGTGCCTTCCCCCCCCCCCCCCCCCCCCCCCTCACAAATGTACTTTACTGCTGTGTTCAGTCGCTTGTGTACGGACCAATACGTGTAGTTGCTTGGTCGCTCGGTACCGTTTCCAGTGGAGGACCAGCCTTAACATTCCCACGACTTGTAACTTGACTAACTTCGGGTCACGCAAGGCTGGTAGTGTGTGACTTGTGACTGGCACCCCCGATCCATCGTTCGTTCCCACGGCGTGTTGCTTGTCAAATCCGGGAGTTGCCTCGAGTGGCAGTCTACATCGCCTCAGCTACTTGCTTGAGTGCAACATCATACTAAACACAAACCACAAAGGTCTGTGGGGACGTGTGAACGAGCCTTATGAGGCTTTTCATCCTTATGAGCCTACTCAGGCCACATGCTTTTGATGTTCCGTCTATTTACCGCCTTTTCACTCTAAGCCCCGAGCCCCATTGAGCAACATCGAGTCGGTTCCCACAGCACGTGGCGTGACGAACTTCGGCCCAGACTTGCCATATCACACGTCGTGGGAACACGCCTTTAGGACTGTTTTAGAATCATGACGGGTTTTAGCGACTTTCGTGGCTGGTGATCAGTTACAGGTATTTTTTGTTAAGCTGATCCTCATTTTGCCTTCAAACTCACCAAACTGCTTACTTCACCTCGAAGCCAATCTGGAGCCAATCTTTATTCATACCTTGACTCTTCATTGCAAGTACCTCCAGAAGGTGCTAGCTGGGATGCCGGACAGTAGACTGCCTCGTAAAGTTGCCCAGGAGACCATTACTCGATTACGGCTTGGGGGGGGGGGGGGGGATACTGACCACAGATAACACATATCTACGCAGAAGGGGTATCTATACAGGTGAATAATAAACTTTTATTTAATAACTTGCAGCGATTTTGCTTAACTTATCAGATAGTTGAGTCCTCATAGGAGACACAGTATCTATTGGGATCTTTCTAATGAACAGCTAAACCGTCGACATATCTACAAAACAGTTTGCAAAGATTTTTAACAATGGTTATCATCCATGGATGATAAAAAAACCAGTCATGCAGCATGACTTAATGAGCGAATTTTCAAAGAAATATTCGAATTAATGGCTATGGTTTTGAATAAAGGAAAACTTCGGTCTAAAATTTGGTTTTCTATGTATATTCTCTTCGTATTTATTTTAATTTGTACGTTTTGTCCATCCTGATTCTACCGTTTGTTATGAGTAGATTCCTTGTTCCTTCTGAATGGCCTTTCCTCTTGACTACGATTTCAGGCCTGGTATCTAAAACCAGTTCAAGATTTGCTCTACTAGGTAGGTAGATCCTTCCTTCTTCATTGATATTATTTTTATCATGTTAAGTACCTACCTACCTTTGAATATCAAATATTCGTATGATACTGATAATAAATTGATAAGATACCTACCTAACCTTCTTCCTCCTACTGTTAGTACCTAAATTGAATAATTTGAAATAGATTTTTTCTTTCGTCTTCCTTCTAGTAATACGTGGGCCGGTACTTGTCTATCTATGAAGGTATCATAACAATTATATGTCAAATGGGAAATTCAAGGAGTTGTACTAATCGTTTGCCTCCCCCTTTTTTGCTTCGAACTCTCGTCTTCAATTAATACTTCTCATATTTTTCAATCTGACCACTCTAAGGGGGTGGGGGGGGGGGGGGGGGGGGGTAAGAGTTTAAAGATTATCCTAGTTTTGGGTAATTTTTGCGCACTTTAAATGCTCTAATTTAAGAACGGATTTAGATATCTAAAATCCGATTTCACCATCGTGTTCAGCGTGCAAAAACCTTTAAAATGAGGGGTCACTTGCTAAAAAATAACATTTTGGGGATTTTTGGGTAATTTTTGCGCACTTTAAATGCTCTAATTTGAGAACGGATCAAGATATCTAAAATCCGATTCCACCATCGTGTTCAGCGTGCAAAAACCTTTAAAATGAGGGGTCACTTGTTGGAAAATAACATTTTGGGGATTTTTGGGTAATTTTTGCGCACTTTAAATGCGCCAAAACCCTCCTTAGAGTAGGCCAATTTCGCCCATCTTCGAACTTAGCCTTTCGATTGCCAAGATAGATTTTTTGTGCAAATTTGAGCTGTTTATCTCAATTCTATCGAGAGTTATCGTCTGGAGTGACACATATATATATAAATATATATATACATATAAAAAAGTGTTAAATTTCAGGAATCGTTTTAGAATGGTCTGAAACGGATTTCTATGAAGAAAATTTCCAAAAATTTATATTATTTAAATTTCGAAGCCATTGCAATAGCTTCATTTTCTTTGAAAATTCGCTAAAATGTAGCCATCATTATTGCAAGCCACTAATAATAAAGGAGCAATTAAAAAAATGTCGCGGACAAACGCAGTATGCTTTTGACTATGCACTATTCATCTTGATAACAAGAGGTCTGTAGATATTATGGCACTGCTGAGGAGGGCAGAATTGTGACGTCATCAAATGTTGACGAATTTTTATAACTACGATTGTCTTGTGCAATACCAAAATAGGTACCACGATCTCCCTTCTTCAGATGAAAAACGCTGCAAATCCCTGCACAACGGTTTATTATTTTGTATAGAATACCCTTCCGTTACAGATAACAGCTCTATGTATAGATAACCCGTCTATATAATATGATATGTACTATTCTATACATATTATGTAGATCGCAGACCCTCCGTAGGTTAGTACCTAACCCCGTACTCGTTACCTACCTAAATCACGAGTTAAATGTTGCTAAAATAATTCTGCCGATGACAAACAGTACCTACCTAAGAAGAAGAAACACACATAATGAAGTTCTGAAAAGAAATTGTTGATGAGGAGTGAAAAAAGTTGCAAAAGTACCTACCAACAAACTCCAGCCCCTTCTACGTAGATGGTATAATGAACCGTTGTGTAATAATTTACCGTTGAGTAATGATTTACCGTAGTAATAATTTACCCATCAATAATACTTCAACGTTTGTTCAAGTTTCACTACCTACCAACAAACTCCAAAAGAGCCATCCTTTTTCAAATGAAATAATATCACAGAACAACCAACTCGACTTCATACTCCGCCAATATAATCAGGTGATCCCTAGCAATGATTTCATCTCCGCCAAATTTCCTATTGTGGGCGCGTCTCTGGTTACGAGATTTGGTTTGAATTGTATACATTTCATTCACACTGGAGTCGAAAATGCCTGTCGGTGCAAACTTCGGGGCCTTACTGTGAACGAACGGCTGGACGTACGATGCTCCGGATGGTCTTAAAAAACTCGCAAGTTCAAGAACTATTTAAAACCGTAAAAAAATCCACGTAAAAAAATGGTATAGGCGTTTTGAAAATTTCAACCCCTATTTTGAACCCCTTAGAGATGACTGACTGTAACGTCGAGCTTCGAGGACCAACTAGACCCCGAACGGAACCTATAACCCGAATTTCATCAATTTTCCTTCATGGTAACTAAGAAAAGTGGCCCGTACGGCGGACAGACAGAAATATTTTTATTGCAGTTTTGGATTCTACATACCTTGAAACGTAAACCATCAAATTTTGAGGGGGGTAAGAATTTTTTTTTCATGCTCGATTCCAATGGTTCATTATTGAAAATAATAAACCAAAAGTGATCTTCTTCGAAATGAAAAAAAAAATCAAGCGGGTATTCCTCATTCATAAAAAACAATCAGCTTCGGTTTTCCTCAATTTCCAGTTTGCCAAATCCTGACTAATTTTTTCATGTTTTTACTCACATCTTGCACATACAGCTGACTAAGTGATACTACTACAAACCTTTTACAAGTACTCACTAAAATTACTGTTTTGCAGGTGGGAGAAGGTTTTCTGAAGGAACATCTGCCGATCGAGAAATCCAGAGAACTTTAATGGAATTGCTCAATCAGATGGATGGATTCGACTCGCTTGGCCAGGTAAAGGACCCTCTTGGGGTGCGCTGTTAGTTTCTACAATGGGAAATTTTCGTGGGTTACAAATTCTCCTTTTTTTTTGGCCAAAACCTGTTCAGCCACATAGTGTGAGGTGTTTATGTCGGAAAGTCTAGGCAGAAAACAAGGGTGAAATTTGAATTTCTTGAGTTCCCACTAGAAATGACGTAGCAGGTAAATTGCCGAGTAGTTCAAAACAAAGGTTTACCATTTCTGATGTTGGGTTGTTGGCAGTAGTAAGAATTTTCGCCTCCAGAGCTTTGCTCCGCCTCCTTGGGCCAACAGCCAATAAGATGTCAATAGATCTGATATGTAACGTTTTGCCAGGTTTTATTTTTAACTAGGCTGTAGTGTGTATCACACCACTTTCCTTTATTTCATTAATGTGGATCGTAGTTTTCTAATTTACCCTTAGGTTAAAATGATCATGGCTACCAACCGTCCTGACACTCTAGATCCAGCACTTCTTCGACCAGGCAGGTTGGATCGTAAGATAGAAATCCCTTTGCCGAATGAGCAGGCTCGACTAGAAATCCTGAAAATTCATGCTGGGCCCATCGCTAAACATGGTGACATAGGTATGTTATGAAGTAGTTTTCAGTCAGATTAATAATCATTGTTCCAAATGAATCAATAATTGCACAGCTCAATGAATAATCATTCCACCCAAATTAATAGTTTTCCCAACCATCTCCAAAATGAATACCTACCTGTCCCAACTAATTTGGTTGGGAAAGTTATTAATTTAGGTGAAACAAATATTAATTTGATTGGAAGGTATATCAATTGAACTAAAACTATTATTATGGTTAATTTATCTAGTTTATTTTGATGGTAGAAGAGTTGGTGGTGGTTGCATCACTTCTTCATGTACTAAGGACATGGTGGTTCATCAGTGTGGTTTCTTCCCGTGTGGTCGATGCTTTCTCTATATCACTTTGTTCTCTAATGATCTGGCAGAGCTTTTCACAGGATCTTAACAACCCCACAATTACTAGCCCATCATGATATCAGCAAAGGTGACCAACCCTTACTGAGTTTGCAGCCCTAGACTGGTCCTTCAGTTTTTGGAAGGGAAGGTCCTCAGAGTGCCATCTTAAATATTCATCTTGTCCTTTCTGTGCTGATTAGCTGAAGCAGTAACTTTGAGCCATCTTGAATCATAAATATTCATCTTGTGCCATCTTAAATATTCATCTTGTCCTTTCTGTGCTGATTAGCTGAAGCAGTAACTTTGAGCCATCTTAAATATTCATCTTGAATCATAAATATTCATCTTGTGCCATCTTAAATATTCATCTTGTCCTTTCTGTGCTGATTAGCTGAAGCAGTAACTTTGAGCCCTGTTACCACACCTTTGCTGATACTCTGTTCTGCGAAGGGGAGTGTTTGTGGCGGATTGTTGGCTTCTTACCATCGTGTGACTAGCTTTCTCTAAACGCTGTAGGGAGTCTCCAAGGATATGGCAGAGCTTTTCAAGTGGTCTGAACAACACCACCATCACTCATACATCCCTTCCCAAAACTATTCTAGTATCCATGCTACCCATACTGGCTAGATGAAAATGGGCACCACCTATGGGTAGAAGTCCATAGAGTTGGAAGTATAGGCAATAGCCCTTCATTTTATTTATACCTACTCAAAAGAGGTCTAACTTCGTCTTGTTCTTGCTTTTTAGATTACGAAGCTGTTGTCAAGCTCTCTGACAGTTTCAATGGAGCTGATCTTCGCAATGTTTGCACAGAAGCTGGCCTCTTCGCAATCCGCTCTGAGCGTGAATATGTCATGCAGGAAGACTTCATGAAGGCCGTTCGCAAAGTTGCTGACAATAAGAAATTGGAGTCAAAGCTGGATTACAAACCCGTATAAGAACTAACAGTCACTACAAAACCCCTAACTTTTTTCTTTTTTCATTCTAATTGATAGCATTTGTCAATATTTCTTAATAAAATTGATTTTTCGATTTTTTTGTTCCTCTCTACCAAAGGTTTTTTATTCCTTTCTTTTTTCTACTGAGTCTTAGTTATTTTACTCGAAATGGTATATAACCCATTGTCTCTTTTGGTTAAGTAGTTCTTTTGATCGGGTAGTTGCTAAGGTTGAAGGTTCAGACCTACACCTGAGGCAGCTTCAATTTTGAATGAATGTTGAAAAACGCTGCAAATTCTTCCACCACGGTTGATTTTATTTGCTGTACTGTTAATCTGTTCTGTGTACGTCTTTGTTCTGTACGCAATATTCTTATATACCAGTAACTATACAAAACCGATGAAATCCCAGTTCTACCTATGTGCACATAGGTATGTTCAGACAAGCAGTTCTGAACCAGTTCAGAATCGAACTAGTTACGAACAGAATTGTAAACGGGGGGGGGGGGGGGGAGATAAGAACCGTTCAGAACTTTGAGTTCTAACTCTGTCCATCCAAACGCTTTTCGAACCAGTTCGGAACTAAACCAGAATATCAACTCCTGAGTCCAGGGGCAGTCATAACCTTATCCCTTCTTCTGAGCTGCAAATGAAGCCATTCAAAAAATAACAAACACTGAAATTCATGAAGAACTTAGACAATTTTCTTAACTGCGGCCACTAACTAACAGTGCTTTTACCTGAAGTATCCTATCAATATCTCAGTTTTTAAAAAAGAAGGTTTTTAACAACATTTTTGTGGGACATTAGTTGCTGGTCATTTAGAGCCACCTTAAACCTCATATACCCAGATTTTCGGGCAAAATTTAGACTAAAAACGTCATAATTCTCGAAATATTGGTCGATTTTGTTGAAAATAATAAACCAATATGAATTCTTATTAGGTACCTGCCTTACAACAGGTGGGCAACTTTTGTTTAGGAGATTCAACTGGGGACCGAATTAACCAATCTTACTAGGTTAGATCCTACCAGATACGTAAGTAGGTACTCCATTCAAGTTAAGACTGCAATGAACAACATAATTTGTCAAGGCATTTTCCCTGAAATTAACCAGTCTTATTCAACAACACTACAGTTTCAAGAATGTAGTCGATTGTATTGGGAAACAAAGTACAAGCAAAGTGATCCAACGTTTTGTTACTATTAAAAAAAATTTAATGCCAACATACAATCAACAAAAGTACATGAAAATATAAAACAGGAATATAGGTTTATATTATGTAAAAAACGAGTTCGTCGTCCGAATCACTGAATTGTGGATCAATCTCATTTTCCTCTTCATTGTCACTAGAACTTGAAGATTATACACATTTCTTGACAAAGAGATCTTCAATTCGAATAGTCCTCACGATCCAACTGAATGTTAGTTAAACGGCAACTTCTAAAATCTAAACAATAGCAATACCTAATCATAGAATACCTATACTTCGTAACAACAACGTGATCAATGAGAAAACAAAATGATAGTTGGCCACAGGAAGAGTATAATAAGGTTATATGAGGAAAACGTCACTGTGCATGTCTCGAACTACAAGTAATGAAGAAAATCCCGAACCTCTCGAACTGGTTCAGAATGGTTACGAACCACTACGTCCGAACATCGAACTTATCCATCGACTCTTTCAAACTAGTTCCGATGCTGTCTGAACAGCCAAAAATGGGCATGGTCAGTTATGAAAAGAACTGCTTGTTCGAACATACCCTTTTGCAATGTTTGCACAGAAGCTGGCCTCTTTGCAATCCGCTCTGAGCGGATGATAATTGATAGCATATGTCAATATTTCTTAATGAAACTGGTTTTAAGATTTTTTTGTTACTCTCTACCAAAGGTTTTTTCTATTGAGTCTTAGTTATTTGACTCGAAATGGTATACAACATTATACAACCCATTGTCTCTTTTGGTTAGTTCTTTTGATTGGCTAGTTGCTAAGGTTGAAGGTTCGGACCTGCACCTAAGGCAGTTTCAATTTTGAATGAATGTTGAAAACCGCTGCAAATTCTTCCACAACGGTTGATTATTATTTGCTGTATTGTTAATCCTTTGTCTACTTCACTGTTCTGTACACAACACTCTTATACCAGTAGGTACTATACAAAACTGATAAAATCCCAGTTCTGTTTTTGTGCCCATGATTCATACAATCACTGCAGTCTATTTTACGGTGTTGTTTCTATTTTCGAACTGGTTGGTCTTCTACACATGAATATCTCACTGCATACTTAACTATTTTTTGTAATCCAAATCCGCGCCTAAAATGGGGTTTTACTGATTTTTGACTTTAGAAACACCCAAACTGACCAGTTTTTATTGTTCCAAAGTTGATGGTCACCTCATCCGTTATCATGTAAATTGACATGGGTAAATTCTTCTTTCCTTTGGGTGGACTTATTTGGTTTCTTAATAAGGGTTCGGTTTTAGAGTTGAAAATGACAGCCAGAGGGCTGTTGAAAGCTCCTCATTAAAGGATTTGATGAAAGAAGGACTTTTATTGTCAAAACCGAACCCTTATTGACATGGGTATTTGGCTTCGATTCATACTGTGCCCTCCTACCTACTAAGGATTTTCGATTCGTTGTAATTCCTCATTTTCCAAAAATCCCCAGGATCTTGGCTTCATCTTGAAGACTCATTAGCTAAACAATAATTACAGCCATTTTATATTAACGTCGGCAGGAACTATAAGGTCTCTTCACTAAAATAACACAAAGAATTAATATTATGAATAAATTCACTTTTAGAAAAATTGTTAGAGACAGGGTGATTAGCATTACTCAAACCAATTGCACAATAACCTTGTCGGAAGTAAATAAAATATTGCGCAGGTGGGTCACAGATTTGTGGGCAAGGGGCGATTCCATTTTAATTTGAATGTATCTACATACATCCTTAAAATGGGTACCTGACTGGCAAATTATTTCATTTTATCTTCGGAACAACTAACCAAATTTGCAGCTGGTTTCCTACCTGACATGACCCTATCCGATTTAGGGGCACTATGAGGGGCAACAGCCCTATGTGCAATAAACGATTTACGATTTAGCGTCATGGTAGAATAAATAATATACTAACAGGTAGGCTGCCGCGCAGATGACCTTGAGAAAGATGGCAGTGGTCCAGCGATAAGCTGATGTGATGAAGTTAGCCTTGGCGCATCCAACACAGTCCTTAAACAAACCCAGTGTACAGCCTAATTTTTCCGACGTTTTTAGTGAATATACACATGTTTGAGCATCCAACCTTTATTTATTTGCCGAAGATATTATTTCACATGTTTACTTAATACCCAGTAAACCAAGGGATATTTCATAAAACAAGCAACTTGAAGGAAGAACAACGTACCCTCCTGCCTAATTTTTCTGCTGTTTTTACAGCAATGCTATTACCGATAAGCAGTAATTATGTTTAATCATACTAATTTTGTTAATAACTACAAGATGACTATAACAACAAATTAATACACAGTTTTGTTTTGTAAGTTGGGTATTAAATTAGGTATGTAAGTACCTACTTAATACTTGACCATAATAACTTTCACGCTTAATTTGAAATTTTACTAGTTGGTATTATAAAGTTTAAATTCCAAATATAGCTGCAGGGATGTTTCTAATTTTATATAAGTACATCCCTATTTTATTCATGGTTTAATTAGATATGTACCTACTTGCACGAAGGTAGGTAGGTACCTAAATTTTTATTTTACCATGGGTGTACCCGTTCAACTTTTATTATTCCCCGCTCCTTGGGGGAGACCTTTATTTAATTTAGTAGACGTAGCTAATTAGTATTTGTGAATGTGGAGTACCAATTTATGGTAATGTAGCACTGTATTTAATAGTGACGAGTTCCTACATTTTTCACCGTAGAAATATTGCTCTACTCCCAAGAGTAGTTGTCAGGCTGGTATTATCCATTTTACCCCAAGCACGTAATTTGAAAAGGCAAGTAAAATAATTTATGAATAAGAAATAATAGGATTAAATCAATTTATTGATATACCTATCTATAGCTACCTCGAAATGAACGGTCTATATTTACTTCACCATGAAGCCAAACTCGAAGTGAGAGGAGTTTTTCCAATAAATTGAAGTTCGACTGTAGGCACTTAGAAAATGGGTAGGTATTCAAAGAGGAAACAGAACAAAGAAATGCAGAATTAAGAATTGTTTTTTATTAACTAAAATCAAACTACCGACTTGAGGGCATACCTATTTTTCATGTTATCACGCAGATCCTCCAGAGTAAAATGTACACTGCAGGTCGTAGCACAGTTAAGACTGATAGTATCTTAATCTTTCTTCCCACAGAAATTTATAAAACGATACCCGTTTCGACAGTGAAAACTCGGTGTTTTTGTTGTTGTGGTTAGAGCACTCGAAAACTGCACATAACGGCATTTTAACATGGAACATGTTTTTACGGGAGTAAACCAGGCTCGAAAACGTCTGCGTCCAGTCCAGTCCAGGGGAACTTCCCTCCTCTCCCCGTCACCCGCACAGTTCTCCCTCTAACCCCACTCCTGCCACCCAACTCCGAGGAGAGCATGGCGAGACCCCACTCCGCCGAAAACTGCTGAGGGGGTTGTACCTATCCGAAAAACGCCAAAAGCCGCTGAGGACGTGTATTACATGACATTGTGTTAGGTCGCTGGTCCGAGGCTTGGAAATCCCACGACGTTTTTTTGCTTCCTCACTACCGAAGGCAGGGAAGCCTTGGATTCGTGATTGAGTAAAAAATAGTTTGTGTCCTCCAAAATGAAAATTTCCAAATACCATTTTCTGTTTCAGACATCGAGGAACATAATATTTGGTTCCCTGTCTGTCTGTCTGTCTGTGGTCCATTCCTTGCAACACCCATATCTACCCGAAATAATGGTCGAAGTGGGCTGAAATTTCGAGGGTAGGTGCGGGTTGAGTCACAGATGGTCCCGTACCAAAATCATTGATAGAGTACCATAACTTTCGTCTGCGCATGCGCAAACGTGAAATAATTGGAACACCCATAACTAACCTAAATATCGTTGAAATCAATTCAAACTTGGAGGGTCGGTCAGGAATAATACTTTGGTAGTTCCAAATCAATTTGATTGGAATGGTAACGTAACTTTGATCTACACATGCGCGAACATGAAATGTTGACCATTTCCTTGTAACGTTTCTAACTACTTACGCGAGTAGTAGGTACAGTAAATTTTAAGCCATAGGACCCAAAATTAGTTGTCATAGATAATGCGCTGCTATTACCGGCGCCGAGGCGGAACTTACACAACATACCTATTCTGGCTGCCCACTGAGTAGACTCGTGTCAGTTTGAAGTCATGGGACTTATCAGGATTAGCAGCTGTTCTATAATGATATCTTTTTGGTTTATTATTCTGTGAATAATGCACCTATGTGTATTCGCTCAGCAAAAAAATTTTACAACTCCCACGACAAATTTTTTTTTACATTTCAAGATGCATAGATTCCAAAAATGCAATACCCATTCGCCGTACGCCGTAGGCCGTATCATCCATATCTACTTAATTTTCGGTCTAAAAAAAGTCGTTCTTTCCCACACAGGCTCCATTTGGGCCCTAGTTGTGTCCCGAAACTTTGCAGACCGAACGTATTATACCCAAGAGTGTTGAAAAATCTGTGTAAAATTGGGTTTTTTGGTATTTTAGTAACGTGAGCTTGTGAGGTATCGTTTTCCATGTTTTTAACCTCTCACTTGTACTGTACAGATAAGTCTGTCTGACTGTCCAACGAGTTGTAGGTGCATAGAAATATTAAGTCATAGGACCCAAAATTAGTTGTTACCTATAGATAATTATTGCACTGCCGTTACCGGCGCCGAGGCGATGTCGTGGCACCAGAACTTATGTACAGTATATTCTTGCTGCCCACTAAGTAGACTCTCAGTTTCAAGTCACTGGACCTTTCATCAAGATTCGCAGCTGATTAATAATGGACTTTCCTCTTACTTGTACTGCGATAAGCCTGGCGCTGCTCCGGGGCGAGAGAAACCTTATCTCAAAGCGCCCATACACTGTCCAACCGTCGGACCCAACAAGGGGTGGGGAGAGATGAAAACGCCTCCCATTCCCTACTGTTGGATCGTGTGTGGGAGGACGTCCAACCGTTGGATCCGACCAACCTGGTTGGGTGTGGTCGGATGGCAAAACCGCCCAACAAACATGGTTGTGCCCTTCCCCCTCCATTACTCCCGACCAAGTTGTACCGTGTGTGGCGCTGTCGGACCAACTTCTTCTTCTTCTCCTGTAATTTTTTGTTCGTCTGAAGCAGACACACGTTGTTTTACGTAATTTTTATCAGTTTCTCCTGTTATCAGTTGTGCCAGTACCTCAAGATATTGGAGTTTGGATAATTGGATTGGTGTTTACTGTTACTGTTTTGTTATTATCATGAGAGGTGAAACAATGAATTGTACCGAAGTTGATGCAACAACGGAGTTATTGGAAAACTATAGGATTCACGTTCGGGAAAAATAAAAAAACGCGGGAAACTTGGTCGGATTGGGTGCTTGTTTGGTTGGATCGTGTGTGAAGCGCCGTCTGGTTGGCAGGGGGGTGCGTTTTCGCCTCTCCCCACCCCTTGTTGGGCCCGACGGTTGGACAGTGTATGGGCGCCATTAGGCGAGGAGGAGCCTCACTTGTGTACGTCTCCTAGCAGGATGGTCACTGCCCCTTCCGAGTAGTGATACATACAATAGTCTCCCGTTCACGGATTAACTCGCTCACTGTACTCCATAGAAACGCTCTTCTTGTCGAGGAAGTAATAGCGCACACCATTTCAACAGGAGCGCTATTGCATCCAATTAAATAGTAGCATGGCCGCGGGGAGACAAGAATTAATGGTAGGTGTGCCCATTCCATTGATTTATGGGCACCCCTCGGGCTCGTTTCCATTAATATTCTTCTTTTTGTTTCAAAGCCGAAAGGGAATATTTTTGCCGTCTACCTCTCACATGGTCCTTGCCTCACCATCCAGAGTGGAACCATTCAGCAATTAGCATGTTCTTTCTTCTAGATTTCTATTCCATTTGCATTAGGGGGTTATAACACCGGTGCAACCTTCCGCGAGGAAGGTTATGGTCCTCACAACAATCTCAAATCTCGCGACCGCTTACTTTTACTTGGATTTTGACTTCTCCCGACCCGTGATTTTGTTTGTGAATATTTTTGTGTTTTGACCTGGCTCTCACCCTGACATCTAAAAATCTGGACATCTGAAAGGTACATCGGCAATTCGGCGGTTTGTTGAAATGGCAGCACAAGTGCCGTTCAAGGAAATTACGCTAACGGAGGAGGACGTTCCAGGGGCCAAGTTGCCGAATACAAGAGTAATCAGTGGCAATTCAGTGATTGAATTGAAAAGGTATTTAGTGACCCGTGGAGTTAGGCTTGGCCATAACATAAAGAAAGATGAGTTGGTCGAGCTCGTCACCAAAGTTTTGGCCGAAAATCTGCTGTTGATAATGGTAAGTGGTTGACTGGAAAAGCTATGATGATGCGAAATCGAGATTTGGATCAAATCTACCTCAACAATAGAATGGATGTGTTTCCGGTAAATGGTTGGAAACAATTTCCATCAAGACCCATTCCACATCTGTTTTGTTACGGATCTATTTACAAACACGTGATAGATACCGCAACAGTCGTAGTGGTCGGAGATGAAGAGGAAAACGTTCCTCGGTCATTCGCCACGGCTAAGCCCTTGAGAAAAGGGAGACAGTTTTTCGTAGACTGCCACGTCAAAGAGATGGAAGACGCCAGTTCAATACATGGGCACTTCTGTGTGAAAGCCACGGTACGTTCATGTTGCCTACTTATCCTAACCACTTACATAATTAATCGTGAAATCAATATAACCAGTTTTGTTGACTTTTTCAGGTCCAAGCTTCAATGAAAAACGAAGACTACATCGTTATGGTAAAACTCAAAGACGTTTCAGGAGAGGTCTTAGATGCAGAGTGTCACTGCAAGGCTAGCAAGTATGAGTAGGTGAGTGAAGTTACAAGTTTCCTACATTTTCATTATTTACGAAATATTAACTACCTACTAACTACATGGTACGTTTAGTTGAAAGAAAACAGCGTGAAGCCTCAAATTTTTCTTTGGTAATATTTTGAATGTTGTATTAGGTAGACTTTTGCCTATTACTTGAATTTTGTTATTGTTATTGTTTGTATCTAATAATCTAAAAATATACTACATAAAAAATACAAAAATCAAAACATTAATTGAATGTTATGAATAATTGCCAATTAACACACAGAAGTAGATTTTAATGAGTAATTATTACATATTGATAGTTGGTTTTGCTGTTTTAGGTGTTCACATATCTCCGCTCTCTTATTGGCCATCGAGGACTACACCATCCACTATGGGTATACTCCGCCATCATGTACCAGCAAGATTTGCGAATGGAATAAGGGTCGACAGGTGAAGAGCAGTGCCCCTGTTTACTCGAGAAAATATTCCAATATACGAGATCCATCTAGAGTCATCAAGAGAAAGGCCATCGTAAAACCCCTCAACATGCAAAAACTAGGGGATCTATTGAAATATTTCAAGCCAGCACTCATCTTGAGTATCCCAAGTCTATGTGGAACATGCTGTTCCAATTCAATTACTGTGATTATAAAATCGGTGAAGACCGTATCAGGGTACTCCAAGTTCTTCGGGACCGTCTTCAGTCCTCCCTGAAATTTGGTTTAGAAGAGGCACCAAATTGCGTCAACGGAACTGAGGCACAGGCTAGCAGTAACATGTGGAGAAGACTGCGGTCTTTGATGATCACTGCGTCGTCTTGCCCCAAGTTTATCACTAACGATATTGGGGATTTATCTAAAAAACTTGATGATCTCATGTGGAAACCTAATGCAGAAATCGACAATATCTATATGAAATATGGGCGAGACAATGAAGATATCGCGCGCAACGCTTATGAAGAGCTAACAGGAAATGAGGTTTCCAAAACAGGTTTATGGGTTAACCCCAAATATCCCGGATTAGGAGCAAGTCCAGATGGGGTCGTAAAGTGTAAAGAGACAGGAAAAATGGGTCTCTTGGAAATTAAATGTTGCTTTGTCTTGAAGGATCATAACCCAACTGATGTGGACAAATTGACAAAGAGACAACAGTATGGACATTATCTTAAACAACAAGGTGGTTTTTTACATTTGAACAAGTCATTCCTATTTCAAACAGGTTCAGATGCAACTGGGCATCACACAGTTGCCTTGGTGCGACTTTGTGGTTTGGACTCCAAATGGATTGTTTATTGAGAGGATTTCGGGAGACGATGAGTGGTGGAGTGAGGCCAGTCGTATCCTAGTTGACATCCATGCAACATACATTTGCCCAGAGTATTTTGAGATGCGGCTTCCTCGAAAGTTACCTCCAAATCAACTTGTCTAGTCATGTGCAATGTTACCTTAACCAGGCATTCGAATTCTTAATTTTAATTAATCAGTCATTTTTAATTTAGAGACCCAATAAACCAATTATTTACGAATTATCAAAGAACCATTTCTCTATCATGATAATGTTATGGTTCCTGAGAAGCTGTGATAAATTAGTGCTACTATTTAGAACAAAGAAGGTGAGAACCAATTTATTAGAGTTCACCATTTTGATTGAGCTACTTTGTAGTAAGTACGTACTTACCAGTACTTTTGTATTCAGCGTTTGCGAAATTCATGTTGGATGTTACATTTTAAAGGTTATGATACCTACTTCAAAATGACCTTCGCTAGCATAACATTATGGATCCTAACAAGTTGTGATAAATGAGTCTTTTTTTTAAATAGAGATACATAGTTCTTGAAAAATTGTGATATCACGTATTGAGGATTATTTTTTATTCGTGTGTTTGTGAATTTTGTATAAGATGTTACCATTTTTATGTCTATCAACTATTTTTTATTGATGCGAAGTAGCAATCGTTTCCAATCTTCCTCTTTTTAATGAATAAATTTTTTTTAAATAGCTTGAAAATTCTTTGAGTTATTCCATTTTGAAAACCGTACACCAATTGTAATATCCTATGGATAATAAAGTTGGATAAATTTAAAAAAAAAGAAAACCGTCAGGATTGACTGGCTCACCCTGTAGAAGTCTTCCTAATTAAACCCTTGATTCATATCATTCACATCTTATTTTCCTCTTGAACCCCTTTTCTTTTTTCCTAAAGGCTTATTGAATGTGCTGATCTTAAATCTGGGTCGCTGGGCAATGATAGACTTGTTCGATGGTTCCGTATGAACTTCATTGGAATCTTACTGTAATTTCCCTCTCCGCATGCGCTAACATGAAATGTTGTTTCCTTATAACGCTTCTAACTACGCGAAAAATAGTAGTAGAGAGCTGAAATTTTGCGGGTACACGCGGGTTGGATCGCAGATGGCTCCATATCATAACGAACCTACCCAACTATAAAAAAATAGTCTATACGTTCATGTGATTCAAGTGAGGTAGCTATTCGGTAGCTAATTCGAGTGCCTACTCGAATTGGCAGACGTTTTTCTACATATCACCATATCCTCTGTTATCTTGTACCTATTCGAAAAACATGATCCATGTTTCCTTGCTTTGATCCTTGATCTAAACTAGTATAATCCGGGGGCCTGGGGGTGTCCCCCAGATTTCATTCGCCAATAAACGTACCGTCATGAACACAAACCACTACGGCAACGCTTTTTTTTTCACTCCACTAAACGAACTGATCGAGAATTTAAAACGAAAATTGAAAAAAAAAGAGTAAAATAATAAGGTTTGGAAAAACAAATACCTACTACAAAAGTAATCGGAAACAGTGAGCAAGAAGTAATAAGCTGAATGCTGTTGTATGGTATCCTTCTTCCATGACGTTCCTAATGAATCTACATGTTTTTTCATTCAGCGGGCGACTTCTTCCCTCACCAATTGCAAATTCTTCCTCCACGTCCATGCGTCCATGGTTTCAAAACGGATTAGAAGTTACAGTCACGCCAAAACGTGTAGTCTCTAGTCTCCTGTTATGTGGTCCTCTCCTCATCCTCACATAAAAACATAATACAACTCATGATCGTCGTGCTGTGTTGTGTATCTCATGAAATTCGGTAATTGGTAATTTGAACGATTGGCTTAAGTACGGCTCTCCGAAGTTGAAAGTTCAGTTGCTGGAGCTGCAGTGCGAACTTCACAGGTACTTAGAAACGAATAAATTACTACTATCTCCTGCCTCGGTAGGTACCTGCCTGCGGAATTATTATTTTTATATTTTTGTTCGGTCGAAGAATTTAGCTGGCTGTGTTTGAAAGATGAAGGGGGCAGCAGTCATATGTCGCTAAGGGTGTAAACGGAGTGACTACCTGAGGCGACCGAGGGAGTCCGCGAAGAAGTCATAATAAATTGACACGCTCTACAACGAAAGTAAATTCATCAGATCATTATATTGTATAGACGCTACAAAAAAAGTTTGTCTTATTAACATTACCTGTCTACTTCAGATATGCCTTCGTGCAGTCCAGGAGGCCTTTCTCGCCCTTGAAAGTCGCTTTTGACCAAACAGTGAAGAACTGAGGTTGTACCAAAGGTTCAGCTCCCAAAATTCATTTTTTATGAGTCAGAAACCTGGGAAATTGTTTGAAATCACCCTAAACTTGTATAGTAACACTAGAAAAAGTGTCAACAGGTGAATGAAGACAATTGAATGGCACTATCAATGATCAAAGATAATTTGGGAAAAAAGGAGCATAATTCGCCAAAATTGGTTTGCTGAGCGAATACATAGGCTGTGTATTATTCCCAGAATAATAAACCAAAATGCAATGTCCGTACGCCGTATCATCCATGTCTATTTTCGGTCTGAAATTAGTTCTTTCGCACACATGCTCCGTTTGGCCCCTAGTTGTGTCCCAAAACATTGCATCCCGAACGGAATATACCCGAGGGTGTTACGGATGAAAAATGGGTGTAAAAATTGTCGTTCTTCCGGACATAGTTTGGGTCTCCATTTGGAAACACATTTTGTTCCTAGATGTGCTCCGAAGCTCGGCAGCCCGATCAGAAATCATCTGGGGGTTTTATGGGGAAAATTGGGTTTAAAAATAGGGGTTTTCGAGGTTTTGGTGAACATGAGCTTGTGATATATCGTTTAACATGTTTTTTAAGGCGAGAGGACCGAATGTGAAGTTGATTTTGACCAATGAGTGAAGAATTGAGGTTGTAACGAAGGTTCAGCTCCCAAAATTCATTTTTTAAGAGTAAGAAACCTGGGAAATGTCTGAAATCACCACAAATGTGTATAATAAAACTAGAGGTAGTACCTATCAACCGGTAAATCAAGACAGCTAAATGGCACTGTCAATGATTAAAGGTGATTAGTAAAAAAAAGCTCAAACTATCGCAGAAATGTTTATTATTTACCTGCATAAGCAGAAAAGCCGGCCCGGAAATTGCAGTTTCACAAAAATGCTCGGAATTCAATAATTCACTCTTTAATTATTTTTGTTATTCATGAATCATTAACGTTTGTTTCACGTTACAAATGTACCTATCAACAAAATCCAAAAGAGTCACCATTCTTCAAATGAAATTATATTACAGAACAACCAACTCGATTTCATTCACCCATCCGTGATTATAATCAAGTGTTCCCTACCTACCAATGATATCTGGGCCGGATTTATACCGTTTCATTCACGATCATGTTGACGAAGCTTCTCGGTTTAAACGAATGGCTGGACGTACAATGCTCCGAGTGATCTCAAAAAATTCTTTAGTTCGAGATCAGTGTAAAATAGGTACACTGCTAAGGACATGGCACAGAAGCTTCCTCGTGGCCTTCAAAGTATGTCACCATTAAATTGTCATACATAAAGATTCAGATTAATTAACATAGAGATTCAGATTAATTAACGGAATTATTTAACTGTTATTTAATAATAAGGGTTCCTAACTCGAAGTTAGTATTAATGCTTTAAGATAAAGTAATTAGTCCACGTATAGCACTGAGAACGCAAAGAGTCCCTACCAAATTTAAACTTCCTAGGGTGAACAGGAGAGAATTTGGCACATCAGCTGAGCAGGGTGCAGCCCTTCATTTCATTCGTCAGCGCAGAGGCCCTTCCAGGTTTATAGTTCTGTGGTCTGGAATGCTCGACGTTTGGAATGTACGCGGTGCCAGTGCCACGTACCACTGCCACCGCTGATTCAATCGTGATGAATGTCGTGTGGGACCTCAAGGGACCATACCCGCATCATCCCTGAAAATCTGACCAAAATCCGCTCAAAATTGATGGAGTTATGACCGTAACAAGATAATCTCGTTAGCGCCTCGTTAATCCCTTAGAGACGAAGGCGGTAGCGCCGATATTCGCGAATAGACAACTCCCCAAATGACCTTCAAACCAACTTTCAATGATTTTGGTTCATGGTAACTAAGAAAACAGCGATGTACGGCGGACGGACAGAAATCTTCCATTTTCGGATTCTACGTACCTTGAAACGGAAACCACTCATTTCCGATTTTCTGTGATCAATTCCAAAGGTTCATTATTGACAATAATAAACCAAAATTAGTAGCCTAATTGTTGTTTCAGGGGCCAAAATTTGTGAAAACCTTTAAAAATAGGTATTTCAATTATTGGGCATGAAAGAAACAATAAATGAACAGCCAACATTTCTGTAGGTATGTCCAGTACAACAATAAACCCATGTGACAAGGACTGCAGCGTTTTTCCTTTTCAACCCATGAGGCTCAAATTTGAAATGAAGCTTCTGTGGGACTGCTGGATGAGAATGACAAAGTGGTTCCCTGCCCAGATCAACTGAGCAGGGGCGTTGCGTCCATTCTCCATCCAAGTAGGTACTGGCCGGCGGGTCATTACTTCGTTGTATTTTAGTCTAGTTCGTTATTTTTAGTTGTTGTTTAGTTTATTTGCTTCTGTATTTTTGTACCACATGAATTCGGTGGCTAACTTACAGTCGAAATTTTCGACGTTTTCCTACGAGGATAGATAGAGTGATGATTAAAAGTTTAGGAAGAGGTAGTGCTGAGTATTAGTCGGTATGAAGCTATAGAACTTTTAGCTTCTGGTAATCCCGGGTACTGGTGAGAACTATTCTGAACACACTGCTTACATTGTGACTTGCTAAGAGCTGCGGTTGATTAAAATCCATCCATTTCTCGTAAGAAGACTCCACTGTTGGAAAACATTTACAGGTATTTTGTAGAAAAAGCTGTTAATTTGTGTTTCGGTTTGGTGGCCCACCATTTTCAGAGCCCACGCACCGCTACTGCAGCTGAGCTGTCACAGCAATTTCTTTCCTGCAACCTTCTAGCTCAAATTTGGAGTAAGCTTCTGTGGGACTTCTCGGTAACTTATTGTTTCTTTGGTTCGCATTGCAACGCATGCCGGGTACAGCTAGTAATTTAAGTAAAGCGGAGACAATTTTGGGTTTATTATTTCCAATAATAAACCTTTGGAATCGAGCATGGAAAAAAAATTAACACCCCCCCCCCCCCCCCCCCCTCCCGTTTGATGGTTTCCCTTTCAACGCATGTAGAATCCGAAAATGGAATAAAAAATTTCTGTCCGTCGGCCGTATGCCTTACTTCCCACTTTTCTTAGTTCCCGTGAATCAAATAAGAAATTTGGTTTGTAGGTCCCACATGGGGTCTAGTTGGCCCGCGAAGCTCGGCGTTGCTGTCAGCCACCCCTGAGGGGTGGAATATAGGGGGGACATTTTCAGAACGCCGTAGCTCGAAAACTTTCAGCTGACTGTCACGGATGGTAGTATGAAGTCGAGTTGGTTGTTCTGTGATTGTTACATTTTGAAGATGATGGCTGTTTTGAATTTTGTTGGTAGGTAATTTCGTAACTTGAGCAAATTTGTTCAAGTTATGCTTCATTAATAACCATAAATAATGACTGAATTATTGAATCTCGCGCATTTTTATGAAACTGTAATTCCTCGGCCGGTTCCTGTACCCGATTTAGAGCTTTCCTGGGTGGAGCACGGGGGTAGGTATTGACCACAGAAAACTGTGATCGATGCAGAAGGGGCATCTATACAGGTAAATAATAATCCGTTGGTGTAATAATTTGCAGCGTTTTATTGGTAAACTATTATTTATACCCAGCTACGCCCGGGAATATTTCAAAAACATTTCGGCAACCACACAACAAACACTCAAGAACTCTGTGACCTGTAGAAACCAAACATTCTGGTCTCGAAGGAAAGCTTCTTTACGTCGAAAAATGACGTTTCGTTGATTTTACCGTAGCTTCTGTCCGTCTCAGGAACTTGCTGATCATGTTGAGACCACCCTCATTAAAATCGGTCAGTAAAATCGGTGACGGTTAGGCTTAGACGCTCTTAGGTGACATACGAAAACAAGAGTTTTATTGTATGATAAAGAAGGTGCATGGATTTTGCCTTGAATAAATATTGATTAAAGATATTCCTTTTTTTGTTGTTTCAGTGGTCCAAGCAGGATGGCGTCAGTGACCGTCTCCTCAACGGTCCTCACTCTCAGCTTCAGTGACAAGGTTGTTATTTTCAAGAGATCAAGCGCACAACAGATACACGAAGAATCAGTTTTCCCTATTGTTGCTGCCACTAAGAGTGAGCCAGGTACCCAACTACTTGAATTCATGATTTCGGTATTGAGAAAAACGTTAATTGCTTTTTTCAACTTGACTATGAAATTAATGTGGCTCTAGTCCCGTGTTATAATTGTGAACATTTAAAACGAATCTGGGTTTATAGATGGTCCCTAACTTGGTCGACTGACTTGCAGGAACACCTGTTACGGATGGTTATGTACCGATGGTTTGTTCATCGCTGTCGCCCTCAGGGAAGTATTTTGCAGCTTGCACCAATAAAACGTTGACACTATGGAATGCATCAACCTGGTCCCTTATTGCCATAGCTGGTTTGGCCCGAGCAGCAAGCTGCATCGCCTTCTCTTCCTCAGAAGACAGAATCGTAATTTCGGATAAATCTGGGGACGCGTATCTCTTCAGTGTGGAAGAGCTGCCCACCAAACCAGAGCCTTCTGTCCTCCTCGGTCACGTGTCGATGCTTCTCAGGATCGCCATTTCCCGGGACGACAAGTATGTATTGACGTGCGACAGGGATGAAAAAATACGAGTGTCACATTTCCCCAACGCCTACAACATTCAAACTTATTGCCTCGGACATGAGGACAGCGTTACTTGTCTCGATTTCCCTGAAAACTTTCCCAACCTTCTCATATCTGGGGGCAGCGATGGTACTGTTCGACTATGGAACTACCCGACTGGTAAACTACTTTACACTCAAGATTGCTCCTTAACTGAGAACTCCCTCATCGTTGATCTAGTTTCGTTTCCCGTTGATTCAACGGCTTTTATGGTATGCATCATCTTGAACAAGTATAATAATTTACGGGTTCTTTCTGTAGACAATGGCCATACATTGGAATGTACTTTGCTGGAAGATGTGTTGATTCCTTGCTCTTCACCGCGCGCATTGGTGTCTCATTCTGATGAACTGTTTGTGGTGTCGTACGACGCTCCCAATTTTATTACTGCCTTAATATTTGTTGATAAGACCTTCACTTTGTGTACTGACTTGAACGATACGCTGAAAGAGGTTACTAGAAAATTCAGCGAGGATTTTTTCAGAATAGAAGATCATCTTCCTGAAGACAGATTATTATCTTATTTGAATAAACGAAAACTTGATGATACACAGGATTATTATAAGAGGAAAAATGAACGTTTGCTTGGTACCCTGAAATAAAGTTGGCATATCGACTATCTTTGATACACCCTGTTTATTTAACAACCTGCATTGCTCAAGAAAATGATATTCACATTGGTTGAAACATGATAACACTGTTTTCTTCTTTGTTGCTGTTGTAAACAGCAAACAGGGCACCAGCCCGTTTCATAATGATAAATAAGCTGTAGGCATGAACAAACGGTTATATTGTTGGCGTCTTCAATTGGTGGAATCGAATTGTAGGCTGTTCTTCTTTTTAGTATTTTTTTAGGCTAGGCTTTTAATTGGCCAAGGATTGATCTAAGATGATAATAATATGCTATTGTCACTGTAACCGTGAGAAACCCTCAACCAAAGTACCTACCTACCTTATACCTTCTAGTTTTTCATTATAAATTGTTCAAAAGCGTCGATCAAGTGAGTCTGCTGGCTTCTTTTTGGAAACCCCAGAACCGCCTTATAATGAATAGGGTGGCTCATCCAAGGTGTAACATTTTCGGCTTACACTTAGAGCCAAATCAAAAAATTTCCGAATTAAACCGCCTTAGTTTTAAATTCTCTATCGATCTAGCTTACAGCCATTTTTGGCGCGCTCGGAATGTACCAAATTGGCACTAACTTCTTTTTTGCACATGAGAACTCCAAATTTTTATTTCTGATTCGGATTCTACGCAAAAATCCATGAATAATGACACCTCAGCCGATTTTTTTAATGCCAATTCCAACATGCGCAAAAAACAAAAAAGCTGCTAATTATTACTCAAAGGTTATTATTTACCCGTATAGATGACCCTTCTGCGTAGATCACTGTTTTCTGTGGTCAATACCTACCCTCGAGCTCCCCCAGGAAAGCCCTAAATCGAGTACTGGAGCCGGCCCGGGAATTACAGTTTCATAAAAATGCGCAGGATTCAATAATTCAATCTATTTGTTTTTATTCATAAAGCATATAGTTTGTTCAAGTTACAAAAGTACCTATCAACAAAATCCAAAAGAGCCATCATTCTTCAAATGAAAATAATATCACCGAACAACCAACTCTGCTTCATATAGCCATCCGAGATTATAGTGACAACTTAGGAACTTAACAAGTAGTCAGGTTCAAGGCAAGAATACGAATGAATTATATTTTATGAAATCGGATGTGGTAGCAACCAGTTACCCCTGTGGTTAGCACCACAACTAATAATGCCATGGTATAACATCATCATCTCCCCTCCAATTTGGGGCACCGGGCTCCTCAGCTGGTCTGGATTCCTTCCACGACTACAACGTAAGATAATGGCCCTGTCCTCTTCTTTACAACCCCTTCTTTGAACTGCTTCTCCTCCTTCCTTCTCTTCACCCAAACGGTGTCCCCCTCGGTGAAGTCCTTTACCGACCCCCCCCCCCCCCTTTACCCTTATCATGGTAGTTTTTGTTAAAGAGATTCTCCTCCAACCTACTTGTCAAATCTGGTTTTATCAGCGTCAGTCTTGTTCTCAGTGAACGTCCCAACATCACCTCGGCTGGCGGCCTTCCTGTGTTCCGATTAACTGAGGTCCTGCGATGTCAGATAGTGGCAAAGCGTCGTCTGGATATCCTCCCCACTTGCTTTAGATGCCGAAAACCTCTGCTTAAATGTTCCAACTGGTAGCTCAGCCAACATTAATTTGAACATGGGTGATACGGTACCGTGGTCACATGCCGTATGTTGTTCCCTGCACAGAACTCTTTGAAAGCTTGTGATATCCATTGTGGCCATTATCTGAAAATAACATGCTCGGTAGTACCTCTTCTAGCACTGATATAGTCTGCTCCGTTGTTATGTTCTTCATCGGGTACACCTCCAACCATTTGTCCAATATTATCCCTCAGACGCCTCAGCAAAATCTAAGTGAACTCTTACCAAACCTCAGATGGTATGTTCCAAGAGTATATAGAGATGACTCGAAAAGTTCGATTTTGGCGGCCAGCAACACTTTAGGTATTGCACTGCCCGTGATGTGTAAGCTATTGGTCGCTCTTAGTTATCTTGAAACTGGTGACACAAAACTCCCCCCACCCCTTTCTCACTAGTACCTGTGTCTACAATGAGTGGGAGTGAAGGTGTATAGTGAGCCAATGTTGTTGCTGCTCTTAGTATTCCTTTCAACTCGTTGAATTTATCCCTCATCATCATCATTTATCCACCCCCATTTGTTGCCTTTTTTCAACAATTCGTGTAGGACAGCACTTTTTCCCTGCAGGTTCGGTATAAACTTCTGATAATATTATGCAGCCGAGGAATGACCTCAGCTCTTTCTGATTCCTTGGCTCCTCGATTACTGCGTCGTGTTCTGTGGTTGAGTATATGCCATTTACATTTTGCTAGCTGCACCCTCCTCCCTGCTTGACTTACCTTTGAGAGAACCTGTATCACTCTTTGGATATAGGCGTCTCTGCTTTTGGCTGTAACAATAATATCGTCAAGGTAGAGCTCACGCCTTCCACCCCTGCCAAAATTACCAGTTTTCTGGAGCGGAACTTATCCCAAATGGCATACGCTGATATCTGAAAAAACCCTTATGCATGGATAAGACGATATTTCTTAGATTCCTTCTCCACCTTCAGTTGTAGATACACATCTCCGAGGTAAATTCCTCTCACCCTGCTAGGTGAGCACTTACTTCTTCGAACGTCGGACGGGGATGCATATCCATCAAGATGTGTTTGTTTGTTGTAACTTTGAAGTCCGCACATAGGCGGATCTTGCCATTACCCTTAGGAGCTACCACTAATGGAGAGGCCCAGTCAAGACCAAGTACTTCCAGGTTTGCTCACTAATGACCGAATGATGGGCACCTAATAGGATGATCTTCATATGCAAAGGTCTCACCGATCTTTGAATTGACAAAGGCATGACTGAATAAAAATAATTATGCCTTAGTCTGATGAGACTGCCTGTGGAGGTGAGACACACTTTGTTACAAAACATGAACCACATAGCCATGACAAGAACTTGTTTTTCTTTTAAACCACTGCTGTATAGAGTATAGCTGTAGTTGGCATATTGAGTGGAGGAATTAGGCTGAAATGCACAATTGTAGTAGCAACTCCATATTGTAGGTAACCTACTGAACGAACCAATTTCCTACAAATATACAACTTGATCCTTGACATTTCCGAGTTATTTCTAAACCCTCTTTGGTATCAGCTGTTGTCCTTGTCAGCACCATCAGTATCATTTAGGAGATACAACGCATAGGGCAAGGTCAGATGCTAACCCAAGTTGACAATGGTGGTAGGGGTTTTGGAGTCTTATGGCGAGGTATGACATCATAATATATACGTATACGCAAGAGTAGTAGACACGGTACCCTTTGGACAATAAGCTACTCTATGTTCCTTTATGAGGAATAGGAAATAACTCCATGAACGTCCACACTTTGGTATTACTTTAATGAACATTTATTACAATCATTTTTTATCCAAAAAGATAACAAGACTTTTTTCTTTTTTTTCACAATAAAGGAACTAAAATTGAAGAGGGATTGGGAGAAAGGGGAAGATAGAAAGCACATCATTACGTTCATATTGCCTAACATGGTCAGCTTCCCTGGCAGAGGTACGATGAAAGGGAACAAAACAAATCCTACGAAATACAAATAAAGGCTTAGAATATAATATATATATACTTAATACAATAATCACCCTAATGACTTGAATAAGGGAGGGGGGGTCGATAGGGAATAAATAATAAAATTGTTCGAAAAAGGAATCAACTAATGGCTACCAGTTAGGGAAGGCGTCAATAGAGAGTCATTGCCACCCACGGGGCCCGTGATGTGAGCTAGAGTAAGCAACTCAAGATGCTACTCTCTTCTTAACGTAACAAGTTGGTGAGGGGCACCTGTTACGGTTTAAGTTTCAAGTGAAAACAGGTAGTAGAGACTCAATGATAGGAAGTGCTGGTTGGCTGCTAGATTAAATCGGTTATAACTTAAGAAGCTCATGCATCTGGCAGACCCGCAACAGACAGTTCAACGTCGCTCCCATCCTCAAGGGTATGGGCGCCACAAACTCTGATGCTGGGAGGAGTTCCATGGGGCCCTAAGTGGCTTGCAAAAACTCTCTAATAACTTCAAAAAATAAGGTGAACATCTATTTCATAAAATATTACTGAGTAGGTGATATGAAGGAGAATCGGTGAGAAGTCCAATTCAAAAAATAAATAACTTAAAAATAAGTTAATAAGAAATAATTATGCTCCCTAACTTTGGAAAATCACGGGAGAAGTTCAATATTCCTTTGATACCATAATTAAAAAACAGTCTTAGTTGAGCCACAAGTCATCACGATATAAAGCACACATTGATTGAGCACTAAGTAACACTAGTTCGGAAGTAAATGGCTGGTGATCACTGTGTTATGGTTGTAGAGGTTTGACGAATTAATAATTGAATTTAAGGAACCTTACTCAAGCGGTCCATGGATTGAGATTGGTTAAAGCTACAGACAAATAGCTGCAGGTGAGAAGACTGATGTCGTTTGTGTATGATACCAGCTTAATTCGCATTATTTCTTTGTGGATTCCACGAGTAGTTAGGGCTTGCAGCATTGCTGTTCAGCAAGCGCGACGAAGAGAATTTTTCAGTACGGGAATTTCAGAAATGCCACTTGTTGCCTATGAGTACTGTCTCATTCCCTTACACATACACTCTGTGGGATCTTGATAATTCAAACACTTGTAGGATTTACATTGCTACGAAGGAAATAACCTTGGCCCTTTTTCGCCTCCACATTCTGTTAATGCTTAGATGCCCTGACAATGTTTCATACTTTCAGGCAGAATTGGTGGAGGAGAAATTTACTTTAGTAGCTCCCTTGAGCTTCCACAATTCACTCAATGCCCAGTAGTTGGAATATTATTTGATTACATTACACGAATACATTCCAGTTTATTTCCTCAATAACCCCGTAATACTCAAGTGTATAGTACTTGCCCTCCGTAATACCTCAAAAGAAAACTGAATTGTCCAGCACCAGGTATGTCCTATGAACGCTACTTCACTCAATACGGAAACTCATAGCCATTATCTGAGAAACAATTGAGCAGCACATCCTTATTAAGACAGGAAACACGTACGAAGATGAACAAATTACTGACAAGAATGAGAAAAGAACAAGACATGACACCGGGAGTAATATCGTCACTCCAGTTCGATCATGACACAATGGCTGTTTCAGGAGTCACAAATAATTGAACTTGCCCTAGTTATCTAAAACACGACCATCCACCATCAACTGCTGGGAAATTTGTTTCTCAGGTAAATTAACCACACGCATCAATTCAGGGCACAATTTCGTGATAAGAGTGTTCTCAGCTCAATATACACTGAAATTGAGTTGTCATGACCATAATATATTAACAACGACACGCCGCTACATCATCAATCTTGTTCCAGATTAGAGTAAATCTGTAAATGTTCTAATATCATAGAGGCATAAGGTTCTCCAAATGCTATTTTTGTCCAGCTCGTGAACTTTAGAGAAAAGGTCATTAACAAATCATGACATTCCATTCCATACTATATCCGTTCAATACAGTAACAATATCCCTTTGATACAATTACACTTCCATATTAGCCCAATCAGAACTACAATTATATTACCACCAAATTCAGAATACAGACTTGTTCAACATGAATGGAAATAGAAATGATTGAAATTAAAAGTATTTGTTAGGTACTTGAGTTCAAATAATGGTAATGCAAGTTGTTTTATAGGTGCCCTCAAATGCTGCACCCACCTTGAATATCCCCCGCGACTCATGAGCTTGTTTGTTTAGAAGAGAAAAACAAAGGCGCTCAATCCTGAACATTCCTAGGTTACAAACGGTGCTTTGAACGTGAGCAGGTAAGTAGGCTCTCGTAATAAGGCTTAGCGGCATCATTATTACATTTACGAAATAGTTCGACCCCCCCAACTCGACCTGGCTGTGGTTGGTGGCAGAAATCATTCTCACTTCGACCATCCGATTGGGAACTAACAACTACAATTCCACGCACAAAAAATCCCAACTCCTTCAGGGAAATACTTTTTTCAGCAGAAAATAATATTATGAGTGGCACCCAGAAAGTAAGCTCCATTCACTTTGTTTTTTAAGAGTCGGAGTTCTTATTCGGAAAATGAGAAGTATACCGAAGTTGAGTGCCTTCCACGATGAAGCTCATTTCACCCAGATCACAACTGAACTTGTGACGTCGTTTGGACGGAATGTCCTAACGCTCAAGGCTAGGTTTAGCCTTTTCAGACTGCCACTGGTTTACCAAATTGAAATCGCTGCTGAAAGAAAGGCATAGAGGCAGTCTACAACAGGACCAAGGTGGTGGCAATTTTGAAGCTCCTAACCCGATATTTGAAACGATTGAGGCTAGCACCGACCTCAAGAAATAGTTGAGGAAATTATTTAAAAAATCCTCTGCATTTAATAAATTACCCATGTAAATTTAATAATTTTTGAAATTTTTTCCAGTGTGATTCTTTAAAAAAATTAAATGGAATTCAATTTCTCAATCAGAAACTCGAACCTAGTAGAGTTCGTTATGCGCAAGAATCCCAACTTACAATATTATAGGTATGGTGAAATATTGCTGAGTGAATCATCACTGACAGATATGTAATTCAGGCTGGTTTTTACGCAGCAAACCGTGGCTCAGTGCAATAAACATTCAAATGGATACAAAAAATAAATGAGCCAAACTATATTTTAGCTTCTAGAAAGGCAACAATCGAGAGCCCATATTTACTGAGGAGGAAATTAATAACAAAATCATAGGTGAATGAGGAAAAAATCTGTTTCACGACTGACCTTCCAAATATACTAAACCTTTATAAATCTAAACAGAGATCCTACTTGAAACATACAAGAAACAAAACAACTAGAATAATATCTAACAGAGAAATATAGTAGACTCAAATCATTCAGATCTTTGATGAAAATGTTCATAAATCAATTACAAGAACGTTGCAGGGTTGCCAACCAGATGTCTTGCATTAAAATTATTCCACGCGAGCTATTTAGTGTGCACAGGTCGACCTCTACAAACGAAATTTTGGGTCTGATGCAAATGATTTTTAATGTTCATGTTGGTATGTCTGGAGACCAACCTTACATCAGCTATGACAAAAGCCACAGGATTTTCAGATACTGTCCAGCAGAAACAAGGTAAGATTGAAATTATATTAAAAAAGTAAATAAAATTCAGAATTCATATGGGGGGAGGGGGATCACTGGAGGTAAGAACCTGCGTACCGTAATGCTGATTAAGTGGTGACTGGCGCTGAACCTCGACGTTAATAATTTAAAAAGGAACATTTTGTTAAAAAAATCAATAACAAAACAAAAAAAAATGAACTGCCAAGGATAACAAACAAACGAAAATTTAATATAAAACTGATTTAGGGTTGCTAACATAATCCAGTTTGTTTGGAAGTGTTCCAATTCATCGACATCTGATACAATTGCCCAAAGGACTGCTACTCATTTGCACTGACAATGTAAATACCAGAATTGTTGGCCCTGGCGTAGAAACACATGTCTTTTTAATTATGACTATTTCATAATCAAATTACAAAATTGGTACATACATGAACGGATTTTCAAACGCTCTAAGTTTTAGGATGTGATCAACAACCACTAAGACTAGTTTTAAAAGTGACAACTGGAAACTTCTTGGTGTTCTGAAACAGTTTCTGCACCACTACCAATAAGCGTTACCCAGTGTTTAGTTCATTTTTTAAAGGAAAGTAGATTATTTCATATTGAGAATTTTAAAACCAACTTCCCCGGGATAAATTGTTTTATTTCATGATTTTTCAAAGTGCCCTGTGCCAGTGACGTGACGTAACTTTATAACTTATCGTAGGAGATAACGGATGATACCAAAATTCTCAGGTTGGAATCTGCTTCCATACAAATAAAATAATAAAAGCACATTTTTTCAGACCCATGGTAACCCTCATTAGGGCACCAACAAGTGTTAAAAACAACTGGGTCAGTTCTAAACGTTCAACATCCAGTGTCCATGCGCCCTACGACCACGGACATTGTAAGTGTTGCCATCAACTACTTCATGATAAACTAGTTCAAACCCGACTGGTTTGTTCAACTGTTCAATATTTTTCTAATATAAAAGCAGGATTGATGGGGGGGGGGGGGGTCACTTAGAAATTAGAGCCCTTCTTCTCAAAAAAATGTTTATCAACACTCCAGTAATTGGCATACCAGCAATCCTACTGGATTCCTTGGGAAAGTGGTGGAAAACGTGAAATTCTGGCGATAGCAACAAAATCCAAAATGACAGCAACAAAATAAATTGCAGCTACAGGGCGACTAAAGAATTTATAGTGGCAGGGTGGAGGGACACTGGTTATTAAGTGTGCAGTGTTCCTCCGTGGAGACTTGGCAAACGTCGCGTCTGGCACCTAGCAGTCAAATGGGCTGACCCCCCCGATCAGAACTTCGAGGGCACTGTCACCCACATGAGTCTCTACCACAGATCTCAACGTCATATAGTTATAACCTAGTAACACGTTAAGATATGTGTGGTTGAGCCCACTTGAGGTAGTGAAAGCTTCTTGATAATGTTGACTTATCATAATAAATTCCTTCAAAATAATTCTCCAATGATGATAAGGTTTACTAGGTTTTGTTGAGAAGGATAATGAGTATATCCACACAGGAGGCCTAAAAAGTGTGACAGAGCACAACATGATCACCTCTAAACTCGTTATCCGTCCAAATGTCTCCTTGGAACGCCAAAATGTTAGCAAACGGTTTTGAGAAACTAACTATACGATGATTGTTCTCAGGTTGAGTATTTAATTTTTAACCCACAACTCGAAAAACCGCCAGAAGTACCCACACATTTCAAGGCACACATCCCCAATGTCACAGGACGGACTGGATTGCACTCGCATTTACATTGGTAGTTTCATACCAAATCAAGTTGGGTACCTACTCGTTGAATAAACTATACGACGAGGTTCAAACCACCAAGGCCCAACAGTTTGTGAAACAGAACAGCGGACACACTGGAAATTTCGACGCTTGAGGAAGCAAGCAAGACGCCAGGCGCCATCAATACAGTTTAATAGAGCAACGATGGGCCCACTGAATACGAAACAAACGGTTGGAGAACAAATACGCACTTCAACTCAGTAAGAAATTAATGAACAACATTTTCGTATGGTACAAAAAACCATAAACGACAGCTTCATCTAACACCCTAATCAAACATAACGTCTCTTGTTCCTTCCCCTTGACGTTTTTTTAATTTTTTGGGTTCACTTATAAGCTTCAAACCTTTCAATAACATAACGAACACAGTCCAACGTTGAAAAATAATTTGAATGAAAGATATGAAATAAATAAATAAAACTAACCAATTTAACTTCTAAGTAAATTGACGAAGAAAATTACACAGCGTTCTTCACTCGACTTAGGCACTACGAAATAAATGACTGTTATGATAGGTACTGTATAAATAGATAGAGAACAGTAGAACAATTTGCCACTAGAGAGTTCAAAAAATGAACGAAAACCTAATTCAATACAATAGCGAATCCGAGAGGTAGGAAAGGGAGGGGCACATATAAAACTATCGTTACCCTAAACATACAGGCAAAACGAACATCATGATATTACGCTGACAGATGAAACATCGCAAAAAAAGAACTCTTTTGTCGACTTCTTCAATATAAATGGCCACTGGCATTTCAAAAAGACATAAAAACTGAAATTTGATAGGGCAGGAAAGGGGAGGGCCACTCAGGTATTTGAGCCAAGTCTCTTTCAAATGTTTTCCCCCCCAGTTTGTTTGAATAAATTGATTAGTCGTCGAGATCGTCGACTTCTGATTCTTGATCCATGTCGGAGGTTGAGTTGCGAAGTTTATTCTTTTCTATTTTGGAGGTCTCCACGTCTTCCTTCGTTTTCTCTTTTCTGAATTCATAGACGAGCGGATAGATGGTTTCTATAGCGCGCTGTACATCACTCACACTCGGAGCTGAAAGGAAGAACGACTAGGTTAGGATTAGGAGACGACCTAAGGGTTTAAAAAAGTACCCTTATCAATGGGCAATTTTCGACGGTTGAAAATTCCCATTTTTTCGCCAAATTTTGTTCAATGACGGAAACTAACACTTATTTACCACATAAAGAGGTGTTTCACAGAAAGCATAGGCAGAAAACACTCGTGAAATTTAAATTTCCGAGTTCCGCTAGAAATGACGTATTAGGTAAATCGCCGAGTAGTTTACCTTAAATCCTGCTTGAACGCTAGTGCATCACTTAAACGATATAAATAACTGCAACGGATGGAAGGATATTACCGCAATTGATAAATAAATTTAAAAACATCCTCAAAATCAATCGAGGGGACGTTCATGAAAAGTCACAGCAAAGATTCTTGAAGGTTGCCGAGAAGGTTTGCCATTTCTGATGTTGGCAGCATTGAGAACCTTGCCTCCAAAGCTTCGCTCCGCCTCCTTGGGGGCTAACAGCCAATCAGATGTCAACAGACCTGGTAGGTACGTCATTTCTTGCCGCATTTTTACTTTTAATCCCCTCATTTGAAAAATATTGCTTATTTTGTAAAACGGGCTTCAAATTACCATTTTTCCAAGAATTCAGATTTTTTTTTTTCCAAGAAACATTTTTGATGAAAATTTCCCATTCTTTTAGAAAAGTAAATTAGTGGTGGGGAGTATAAGCCGCTCAGGCATAGATTAGCGGTCTGGATGCTCACTTAGCTGACATCCCAAACGATGTCAATGGAGAGCACAAAAACACAAAAAAGTGAAGGAAAAAAACGGGGGAAAACCAATTAGCATGAGGTTCAGGATTTGAACCTGGGACCCACAGTCATCGAAACCCGTTCCAGCGCATAATACGTGTATAACTGCTAATACCTACTCCAAAATGTACAGCTAAGAAGGTTTTGAAGGTAATTTTGATATTCCAACTTTCAGGGAAATTTCCCAAACTTTCTGGAAAACGTAACATGAACAATCCCAGTCCACATAAAATGACTGAACTTAATTTTTTTAAATGAAAAATACGAACACAGTTCCAGCTCTGTCTAAAGGATATTTTGATAACTATTTCAAAATGTCGATATTCCTTTCGATACCAGGGTAAGTACTATCGCAATGTTGCTTCAATTTAAGAATATCGAGATTATAAACTGAAAAGGTTTTTCTTTCGAAACATGATTCTATTTTCATTTTTCTAACAACTCCCACAGATTAGATTAGATTTTTTCTGCAACTTATTAGATTAATGGTGTGGGGAGGAACATACGCCCTCTGCCGCACCAAAACCTAGGCTTATTGTGCAGAGCGCTGCCCTGTGAGCCAGCCTAGAGACTCTGGGACTGGTCTACTCTCTCCAATAGACTAATGATCCCCCTACTTGGTTGTTCATATCCACTGAACTATGAATACAACGTCAAGGATATAGGTTCATTCCTAATTGTTTTCAACAATGATCCTATAGAACTGAATAAGAAAATATTTTTTAGCTCCCTCTCAAAATTTGTTGTTTTACCTGTAATATACGTTTCCGTTTCCAGGTAAGTAAGTAGGGAGTATAACCATTCATTTTTACAAATATTAGTTCAAATATAAAGTAAGGAAGATATTAATAGACGTTAGCACATACTTATTAGCTCACTGATTCGTCCCTGTTAGGTCGGCCAAATGAGGTTGTCCATATGTTTCTCTTTTTGGCAGTAAAGGCACGACGTCACATTATGTTCCACATTTTTGGTTCCTCCACCATCAAGTTAGAGATGAAGCATGGTGACTTCGATCAGTAAAATGATACGGAAATTATTCAGTCATTCCGTCTCCCCAAGGACAGAGCCTGAACTTGTTATATGCTAAATATAACTCGCTCATCGACCTGACCTAACCACCGACTATTGAACAAGCAGTGAAATTACTGTATGTTAACAAGCTTCGAAAACAATCACATACTGCCCGAGACGCAAGTGGATCCCAGGAATTTCGAGTGTACAGGGGGCTTAAACCTGAGCAGAGGTATAACTGAGCCTAAATCCGGTAGGTTTAATAGTTATTATACCATGAAGTTATTATTCAATAATCCCTTTAACTCATTATATTTTCAACGATCTGAACAAAATTGAGACAATTGTCTGGAGTAACCAGCGGACCTCCTAATCTAAGAAAAGAACAAACCAGTACAGTAATCAACCTAGGAAAAACTTACCAGTCACTGTGATGGACCCAGTGGAGAAAATTTTCAGGGTTGCTTTGGGGTTCTTTAGCTTGTACGTCACGCCAGGATGAAGTTCTGGTTCATATCTGTGAAAACCCATTTTGGCATTATGAAATTCGCAATAGCTAACTGACGACGGTTTTCATTCAATTGTGCAGCTTGTCTTAGGGCCTGTTTCACCAACACAGTTTAAACCTCGTATGTATCAATAAATCCTGGATTCAAATTTGATCGTTGGTTCAGATCTTGTCAGTTTCACCGACGACGTTATCGATCTACAGTTTAGCCATTCCTGGGTTTGTTTGCTTCACCAGTGCTATCCCCAGAAACTCCAATCCCTTACTGCAGATGACATGGAGGAGGTGTGCTCATCCATGAGTGATGGATCTGTGATATTTCTACTGTGGACGCTTACGTTTTGTCCGTCACCAATTGTTGTGGAGACATTAAACAGTGTAATACAACAATATAAAAACAAGAAACGACTCAAGTCTTCTAAAGCAAAAACATGGTCAACCCATTCAACAAACACTGTCCTTTTTTCAATACCCGACCAATTTTTTTCAAAACACGAACCCGTAAAAATGCCTCTGAAGAACTTATTATCGCACTGTGCAAGTACCTACCGCATGAAACTAAATCACTCTCGAAGAAATTGTGGAAACCCATTTCAAAGAAAAACGGAGTTATTGAAAGTTGTTTGTTTCCACTAATACACGAAAAATACACCGTACATCGTCAGTAACAAACAGTAACATTATTATTTTTATTATTAGTTACTCTTTGTTACTGACAATGGTCTGATCACCGAAACCGGTATAACAGTGTATTTTTCGAGTTTTTTCGTTTATTAGTTGAAATAGACAACTTTTCCATAACTCCGTTTTTCTTTATCTACTGCATGAAGGTTTGTATAATCGAGGAAATAAATATAATGGGTCCGATGTTGTTGCCTACCTGGTTTGGCGTAAAACGACATTTATTACATATTTTTGGTCCTACTTCTGTTTGGAAAACTAGAAAGTTTTCTATAATGTCCAGCACGAAGCTCAGCCCTTCCTGGAGAGGCGGAACCTCACGACAAAATCGCCGTCATCCATTTCTGGAAATGGTCGACACTTTCGCGAATTATCCGCTGTCTTGGCAGGGCCACTTCGATAAGTTCCTTGAAATCTTCATCGCAGGACGACACTTGAATGAAACGATTCACCGCACAACATGTCTGATGAAAATTATGAGTACGAAACAAAAACAAGATAGGTTTTAAAAACGGTGATGGCCTTGCAGAGAATCGGAGAGCAAGCGTAGATCAGAGGTGTAAACTACGTGAAAGGAGGTATTAACTTAATGCGCTGATAGCGAGAGTTATTCCGAGATTAGGCGTTCGTGAAACTGTCTTTTCTCAAAATCGATGGCTTAAACCTCTGCCGTTAGACTAGATAGTCCGCATTGGTGAAACCGGCCCTTAGAGACATGGGTTGGGGTATGTTTATGATGGAGCAGCGAGATGATAAATTGTGAACACATTTTTCTTGTTGGTTTTGTTGTTTCATGTTCGTTTTGTTGGTTCGCTGGTTTCACGTTGGGGGTATTCATGTTGGGAGTCTCGCTCTTCGAAACGTTGGACTACAGGCGAGATATGGTTACGGATAGAAAAACTTGCATTCCCACCATATAGTAAGGTAACATTTGTGTTGATAAAGTTATGGTTCTACAAACTCTTTGGTAGCTTCAACGTAAACATAGCCCAAGGGCCCAAATCCGCATATCACAACTGCAAATTTCATCATTTCTCCACTCAGGACATTAGTGAAGTGTATAAAAATGTGTTGCTTTGTTGCTGTTATTATTGTTGGAGCTAAAAATGTAATTAGCGATGCTATTCATATAACCATAAGGAACGAGAACAAAAATTCCATAATCCAACCTTTTAGTTAGTTGATGTCATGAAACCAAGTTGCAAAAGCCCTTTCTAATGTAAATCCACGTTCTAATGTCATAGATTTATTACGGGGAGGGGGGGGGGGGGGATCTGCCCATCAAACAGCGTTGAAATAAATTTCAAGGTTTGGGGGGAAGGAACAGGTTTCTATACATACATCCAAAAGAGGGAGAATGAACAGGTTTCTATCCCCCCTCACGCCCTCCTGTATCACTCGCACATGCACGTGAAGCAACAAGCATGCTACTTCGGCGGGCAAAATGGATATCAATCCTTTTTGCTGCTGAGTAGGTTTTCTTGGCAGGTAAATTTTTACAACAGGGTTTTTTGGGGGGTATTTCACATCTTTTTGCAATGATGAAGTAACCATTTTTTCCCACTAAATTTTTTTTGTTGATTTTTTGTTTTTCTCATAGGTTTATGAATTGATAATTTAGTTTGCTTGAGTGAAACAGATGGAAAGGGAAGAAGTCTCTTGAAAAGCGTGAAACATGAAAGTGAACTCACTCGGCTTCTCTGTGCCTTTCAGAAAACAATGTGATCTTGATGGCAAAGGGCATGGAGCAGGTGCCAAGGACGTTGACGATTCTGTAGTTGGTAAACCTGCATTTGAAGCCGAGTTTCTGTAGTGCCCGGGCGAACCGGCGGGCTGCAACACGAGAGGCACCTTCAGATGTGGCCCCTGTACAGGTCACTTTCCCTGATGACCACATGGAGGCAGTGGTATAGGGTTTACGCAGTTTCATGGTCAGCATCTGTAAGGCACATGGTAATTGCTAAACTCGAGTTCATAAACTAAAGAAATCCTACACATACAAACAATAGATAATACATTCTGGCCCAAGAGCAGCACGCCTTTCGAGAACTATCCACGCTATTTTCTGGGGTATCATTTGTGTAGGAGTGAGGATCTACATTTGTCCCCATCAGTCCTTACAGAAAGACGCAGAGCAGTTAGCTAAACAAATTGGGGATGTTAAAAAATAAAAATTATCTGGGGGTTGGATTCACTAAGCATTTTCAAATCACTAAACGTGCACTCTACCATGTGCCCATCATGATTGATACCTGAACTTGAAAAAAGGGAATTTCGTACCTTTTTTTTTTGAAAAAAGGAAAAAAATGGGGATGGGGGACTTCGGAAAAATGGTAGTTTTTGAATGAGGGTGATCAAAAGTAAAAACGCTGCAAATTATTACACAACGGTTTATTATTTCCTGTATAGATGGTCCTTCTCCGTAGATCACTGTTTTCTGTGATCAGTACCCTCGAGCCATAAAACAGGCAGGAAAGCCATAAATCGATTACTGGAGCCGGCCCGGTTATTAGTTTCATACTAATGCGCGGGATTCAGTAATTCAATCATTCATCATTTTTTGTAGTTATTGATGAAGCATAAGGTAAATAATAAACCGCTGTGTAATAATTTACCTGCATAGATAGTTTAATAAACCGTTTTGTAATAATTTACCATTGTGTAATAATTTACCGTTGTGTAGTAATTTACACAATAATAAACCGCTGTGTAATAATTTACGAATAATAACTGTTGTGTAATAATTTACCTGTAGATGCCCTAAATCGAGTATTGAGCCAGCCCGGAAATTACATTTCATAATTGTTGTTATTCATTAAACATAACGTTTATTCAAGTTAAAAAAGTACCTACCAACAAAATCCAAAATAGCCATCATTTTTCAAATGAAATATTATCACAGAACAACCAACTCCACTTCATACTCCGTGAATATAATCAGGTGCTCCCTAGCAATGATTATCTCGGGCCAATTCCCAAATTTACCGCGTCCCTAGCGATGATATCTGGGCTGTATGTATGCAATTTGATTCACCGTCCTGTTGAAGAAGCCTGTAGGTGCAAACTTTGGGGCCTTACTGTGAACGAACGGCTGGACGTAAAATGCTCCTGGTGGTCTTAAAAAACTTCCAAGTTCAAGAAATATTTGAAAACTTAAAAAATTCGAGGTAACGGCGTCCTGGAGATTTCAACCCCTTAGAGAGGACTGAAAGTAACGCCGAGCTTCGAGGACCAAACGGGACCTACACACCAAATTTCGTTAATTTTGGTTCATGGTAACTAAGAAAAGTGCGAAGTACGGCGTAAGGCAAATCATCAAATTTTTGGGGGGTTAAATTTTTTTTTTTCCATGCTCGATTCCAAAGTTTCATTATTGAAAACAATAAACCAAATTGCGGCAAAAAATCATTTATCAGGTTTACAGATTAGAATTTGGAAAAAAATAAGGAGAATTTGTAACAACGAAAATTGACTACTGGAGATTAGTTGTATACTGAATGTCGAGTTGATAAGCTCTGCTAAACCGTTGGAGATCTAAGAAAGCTAGTTCCAACTTAATGGGAGTAAGTCATGAAGTCAACACTCGATGACAGTAGCTACCTATCATAATTATAGTGAGTATAGGCCATAGTTCAGTCCTCACCCCATTTTCTCTTCGATATTCCACGTGTTTGCCAGTGAGGGCAATCTGTCGGAGGTTGAGATGGCAACGAACACTAAAACTGCACACCACGTTATTAATGTGAATGTCTATTTCCGGCTCATCAGCAGGCGTCTGATCAGAGGCGTTGGAGACCATCTGGTGCTGCTGGAGAACTTGCTGGTCATTGCCCTGAAGGACGCTGGGCATGGGTTTGCTGCAGTCTTGGTTATTTGGGAGGATCTGGTTCACCTCCAGGTGCCCGAGGGAGCCGTTCTGAAGAGGCTTCATTCCGTTGTTCCCTTGTACAACTGCAGCCATCACCTAGTGACAAGTTAGAAATCATTACCAAACCTGCTCAACTCAATGCTTCATCGTTCAATGCTTAGAGGGAATAGCACAGGCGTTGGTCCATACTCAGTTTTATCTGAGGGTGCGGATCACCCTCCTAATTGAGTGATTTTCCTTTCTTACCATCACAAGGGAAAAGTACGCCCCACTGCTTCGGCTTGGAAGGAGGGGACCCCCCTACCGACCTTCCAATTTATAAAATGAAAATGATTACCCTCTTTTTAAAGGTTTCATATCAACTGGAATAAGGTAGAAAACCAACAGCTAATGGTTTAACCTCAGCTAAAATACAGCTGAGAGATAATGTTAGTCGAGAATCCACAGTTATAGTACACCAGAGAAGGTTTGCCTACCGAGGGCGAACTCTGCTGGAGAAAAATGAACTACTTATCTGTTATCATCTCAGCTTTTCCCGTGCGTCCAATAATTTGTGCCTAATTTTCCCCCTCAAAAATGACATATTTCCCTCCAGTGACGGAATTGAAAATGGTTGATAGTGGAAATGCAGGACGCTGAATATATTTTCTTGGTTCTATAATTTTAATTTTATCGTAGGTTACCTACCGAATAATGAGGAATCTGTACTATCCTTCAATTTCCGTAATAGTAATATAAAATACTATTACCTACACTTATCTTTCTCAAAGTTTAAAAATCATGTTATCTATTTATGTTAGGTACGCTGAAAATATTGTTTTTTTTTCCGGAGATTACGACATTCGGTGGGACTAGGTATATTTTACCATAATAAATTTATATAATTGAGGATATAATACTACAAGGAAAGTCGAAAAAATGAAAAGGCAGGAATTACAAGAAACAAATCATTTAGGTTTACATGAACGTATTTTTTCATAATGTTCTGAACAAAAGGAAGTAGGTAGGTAAACAAGCAGATTTGCGATTCGACTGGCAGTTCTTCCACTTGAATCCACAAGCCTTAATTCGTTGTCCACAGTCGATAACTTTATCCGTCTTCAAGGCTTCCAGTATTTTTCCGATGGTCGGCAACTCCTTTCGAACCACGTAAAACTCACGAATTTTATTACGAATCCACATTTTCGAACTCGTCAGTTGGTATTTTTATCGGGTGGGGTTTCCTTTTTGGAGTGATGAAGGAAGCCTGGCCAGTAGTCTCGATTTACTTCTTCCCCTCACTAATTATAGAAGCAACTGTTCTTTCGGAAATTCCAGCTGCTTCACTCGTCAATTGACGAATATTATCCTTCGAACCCCCTTCAGCTTTCATTCTGGAGAAGTACTCGGTCACATTGAACATAATTTCCCGAGCTTGCCGACGAAGTGCCTTTCCGCGGCGAAAGGCTGTCCTCTATGCGGGGTGTTGTTCATAACGAACAGTTGAAATCAGATGAGAAAAACCCTCGGGGAAATAGAAAATGTAGGAAAAATAACAACGAGAGAATAGAGAGTTGCTCAGATGCGTCATCTGTATGTCTCAGAAAAGTGTTCTGCGCAAGCGCCAAATGGTTGACGTATCATACGGTTGACGTATTTTGCCGCATACATCCGTCACCGCCTCTCTATCCCGTGAAACGTAACGACTAGACCGTGAGTAAAAGTAACCTGATATGTTGAAAACAGTACATGTTGAAGTACCTACTACGTGTTACGGTAAAAACGTGATCGCGATGAATTTTCCACCATGCTTTCAAACACCAAGGTTTTTGCAACCCAAATACCTACTTCCCTTTCAAGCCGTTTCTGCTGAGGAGAAACAAGAGGAAAGATAAGTTGTTATGGAAACACACATCAACGGATCATGAAAATTATATGAACCAGAACCCATAGAATCGGATTTCTGTTGGAGTGAGGGTGAAGAATTGATTCAACTTTCTTCAGCAAACAGCAAAATTCAGTAACTTCCTTCACGAACATTTCTGATAATCCTAACTCAAGTTATGCCCGTTTTCGTGTTCTGTACTGGTGTACTGTAAAATATTTCTGTACCTACTGTTTTCTTAACCTGTAGTACTTTACATTGTTTTTTTAACCTAAAAAATTAAATGGTTTCAAATGCTTAAGCTTGTTTAGTGTAGAACTACCTTTCCCTCATAATAAATCCTAGTTTCACAAATTTATAGCTGGTTTTGCAGGCTTTTGCAGTTTTGCAAAAGAATCCAAATATGTGCTGCAGAAGCAAACCAACTTTATACAACATTAATTTTGCAATAACTCATTAGACGCTCTTCAAATTTAACAGGCTCATAGTGGTTTGTTTTGTCTGTGTGTAGCTCTTTTGTCTTTTGAGATGGAAGAGGGTAGACTTTGCGGTACTTCAACAATCAGTAAGGAATTGACGTCACTTTAAGATACAGACTATCATGCTAGTTGTCTCTCGTAACCCATGGAAACGGATTAGCATCCATGTTGTTCGCCCTAACAGCCAATGCGGTATTGTTATCACCGTATCTCCTAGGAACTCTCTAATGAAAAATCACGACCACATACAAAAACAATCACCAAACCAACAACAGAGTGCAGTGCAGCCAACACACACACACACAAAAATTCGCAATGCTTGACTTTTATCCATCAAGGAGTAATTGGAAGGGTTGTCTCGAGTAGTAGTTCAAGACTTCTGCCACTAGGGTTCGTCCTTGGTAGGCAAACCTTCTCTGGTATACCTATTGATACTCTGCAGATATAATCCACGACTCACAGAAATAATTAGAGGTCTGCTGCCGCAATGTGATCATCTCAAGGTTTATGCCAGGAACAAGGGCGAAATTCTTCAGGTAAATGAATCACGGAAGATTCAATAACGCAAGAAGGATGAAGGTCACCAGTGCAAGGTAGATTCCAGCATGCTAAAGGAGGAGGATTCCAAGTAAAGGAAATAAAGCGACATGAACTCAATATAGGCCAGTGAAGATCTGTCAATTCCTCAATGCTGTGACTTACGATGCCGGCTTGACTTATTTCAGTAAGGGCTAAATGCCTAAAACTTGCATGAGTCATCTAAGCATTATTCACCATAGAACTAAAAACTGATCAGCAAATTTTGGTGTCTACAGAGTAGACCCTCAAAATTGCAAGCCTTAAGACCCATTAGGAGGGACGTTCTTTGAAGGAGTGTCTTTGATACAGTGTTTTAAATAATGTCGCTCGAGTGTAAGTGGAAGTCCTAGCACACTGTTGAGGAAACAAACGGGACATGGATAGGACAGGGGTAGGAATGGATGCCCTCCCACACACTGTTGCGAATCTTCCTCTGGAAGTAAGGTAAGTATACTGAATAGAGAGAAACAACCAGGGCTAGGACGAAGAGGTTTTTTCTCAGCTCGGAAAAGGCCTAGGACTATGGAAAATCAGGGGCTCGACCAGTGTGAAATGGGCCACAGAAATTCCAGCCACAGATTCCGGGCGCTGTCTAGACTCACCCGCAACAACCCGACGCACGGCCGCCCGCTTCAAGGCCTACCCCCTTTCAAAGACCCACCCTACCGCACCGTCACACTGATACTGTCATTACGCAAAATATTAACCTCGTTCTCAAAGGCTCTCCCTGTATGACTGGCAGGCAAGGCGAACCATATTAAGGCCTTCAATTTTAAGTGTCAGATGTTTCTCAGATATTAGGAATATAGCACATAGGTACACATACATTTTTCGAAATTCAATCTCCGATTTCTGCGATTTAACGGAATTTACCTCCGCCAAATTCATAGGGGCTGTTCTCAGTAACGTTAAGAAGGAGTATACAAAGTTTGAAAAGAATCAGGGACAATGTTTTCTAGATATTCGAACTCAGCCAGAGCTATATCATCTCAACCCAGAATTCCGAGTTACCTACATTTTTCGAACTTCGCTCTCCGATTTCTCGGATTTAACGCAATTTACTTCCGCCAAATTCATAGGTGTAGTTCTCAGTAAGCTTAATAAGTAGTATGCTGAATTTGGAAAGAATCAGGAACAATATTTTCGAGATATCCGAATATAGCCACAGATAAATCACATTAACCTCTGCATATCCCATATGCCTACGTTCACCGAATTTCAATCTTCCGTATCTCCGATTTAACGCAATCTACCTCCGCCAAATTCATAGGGGTTGTTCTCAGTAACCTTAATAAGTAGTATGCTGAATTTGGAAAGAATCAGGAAAATGTTTTCGAGATATCCGAATATAGCCACAGATATATCACATTAACCTCTGCATATCCCAGATGCCTACTTTCAACGAAATTAAAATGTCCCGTATCTCCGATTTAACGCAATTTACCTCCGCCAAATTCATAGAGGTTGTTCTCAGTAACCTTAAAAAGGAGTATGCTAAATTTGGACAGAATCAGGCACAATGTTTTCGAGATATCCGATATTGCCACAGATATATCACATTAACCTCTGCACATCCCATATGCCAACGTTCACCAAAATTCAATCACCCGTATCTCCGATTTAACGCAATTTACCTCCGCCAAATTCATAGGGGTTGTTCTCAGTAACCTTAAGAAGGAGTATACAAAGTTTGAAAAGAACCAGGGACAATGTTTTCGAGATATCCGAATAAAGCCACAGATATATCACATTAACCTCTGCATATCTCAGATGCCTACGTTCACCGAAATTCAATCTTCCGTATCTCCGATTTAACGCAATTTACCTCCGCCAAATTCATAGGGGCTGTTCTCAGTAACGTTAAGAAGGAGTATGCAAAGTTTGAAAAGAATCAGGGACAATGTTTTCGAGATATTCGAACTCAGCCAGAGCTATATCATCTCAACCCAGAATTCCGAGTTACCTACATTTTTCGAACTTCGCCCTCCGATTTCTCGGATTTAACGCAATTTACTTCCGCCAAATTCATTATGGTTGTTCTCAGTAACCTTAAGAAGGAGTATACAAAATTTGAAAAGAATCAGGGACAATGTTTTCTAGATATTCGAACTCAGCCAGAGCTATATCATCTCAACCCAGAATTCCGAGCTACCTACATTTTTCGAACTTCAATCTCCGATTTCTCCGATTTAACGCAATTTACCTCCGCCAAATTCATAGAGGTTGTTCTCAGTAACCTTAAGAAGGAGTATGCTAAATTTGGAAAGAATCAGGGACAATGTTTTCGAGATATCCGATATAGCCACAGATATATCACATTAACCTCTGCACATCCCATATGCCAACGTTCACCGAAATTCAATCACCCGTATCTCCGATTTAACGCAATTTACCTCCGCCAAATTCATAGGGGTTGTTCTCAGTAACCTTAAGAAGGAGTATACAAAATTTGAAAAGAATCAGGGACAATGTTTTCGAGATATTCGAACTCAGCCAGAGCTATATCATCTCAACCCAGAATTCCGAGCTACCTACATTTTTCGAACTTCAATCTCCGATTTCTCCGATTTAACGCAATTTACCTCCTCCAAATTCATAGGGGTTGTTCTCAGTAACGTTAAGAAGGAGTATGCTAAATTTGGAAAGAATCAGGGACAATGTTTTCGAGATACCCGATATAGCCACAGATATATCACATTAACCTCTGCATATCCCAGATGCCTACTATCAACGAAATTCAATGTCCCGTATCTCCGATTTAACGCAATTTACCTCCGCCAAATTCATAGAGGTTGTTCTCAGTAACCTTAAGAAGGAGTATGCTAAATTTGGACAGAATCAGGCACAATGTTTTCGAGATATCCGATATAGCCACCGATATATCACATTAACCTCTGCACATCCCATATGCCAACGTTCACCAAAATTCAATCACCCGTATCTCCGATTTAACGCAATTTACCTCCGCCAAATTCATAGGGGTTGTTCTCAGTAACCTTAAGAAGGAGTATACAAAGTTTGAAAAGAATCAGGGACAATGTTTTCGAGATATCCGAATATATCCACAGATATATCACATTAACCTCTGCATATCCCAGATGCCTACGTTCACCGAAATTCAATCTTCCGTATCTCCGATTTAACGCAATTTACTTCCGCCAAATTCTTAGGGGTTGTTCTCAGTAACCTTAAGAAGGAGTATGCAAAGTTTGGAAAGAATCAGGGACAATGTTTTCGAGATATCCGATATAGCCACAGATATATCACATTAACCTCTGCACATCCCTTATGCCAACGTTCACCAAAATTCAATCACCCGTATCTCCGATTTAACGCAATTTACCTCCGCCAAATTCATAGAGGTTGTTCTCAGTAACCTTAAGAAGGAGTATACAAAGTTTGAAAAGAATCAGGGACAATGTTTTCGAGATATCCGAATAAAGCCACAAATATATCACATTAACCTCTGCCCATCCCATATGCCAACGTTCACCGAAATTCAATCACCCGTATCTCCGATTTAACGCAATTTACCTCCGCCAAATTCATAGAGGTTGTTCTCAGTAACCTTAAGAAGGAGTATACAAAGTTTGATAAGAATCAGAGACAATGTTTTCGAGATATCTGATATAGCCACAGATATATCACAATAACCTCTGCACATCCCTTATGCCAACGTTCACCAAAATTCAATCACCCGTATCTCCGATTTAACGCAATTTACCTCCGCCAAATTCATAGAGGTTGTTCTCAGTAACCTTAAGAAGGAGTATACAAAGTTTGAAAAGAATCAGGGACAATGTTTTCGAGATATCCGAATAAAGCCACAAATATATCACATTAACCTCTGCACATCCCATATGCCAACGTTCACCGAAATTCAATCACCCGTATCTCCGATTTAACGCAATTTACCTCCGCCAAATTCATAGAGGTTGTTCTCAGTAACCTTAAGAAGGAGTATACAAAGTTTGATAAGAATCAGAGACAATGTTTTCGAGATATCTGATATAGCCACAGATATATCACAATAACCTCTGCACATCCCTTATGCCAACGTTCACCAAAATTCAATCACCCGTATCTCCGATTTAACGCAATTTACCTCCGCCAAATTCATAGAGGTTGTTCTCAGTAACCTTAAGAAGGAGTATACAAAGTTTGATAAGAATCAGAGACAATGTTTTCGAGATATCTGATATAGCCACAGATATATCACAATAACCTCTGCACATCCCTTATGCCAACGTTCACCAAAATTCAATCACCCGTATCTCCGATTTAACGCAATTTACCTCCGCCAAATTCATAGGGGTTGTTCTCAGTAACCTTAAGAAGGAGTATACAAAGTTTGATAAGAATCAGAGACAATGTTTTCGAGATATCTGATATAGCCACAGATATATCACAATAACCTCTGCACATCCCTTATGCCAACGTTCACCAAAATTCAATCACCCGTATCTCCGATTTAACGCAATTTACCTCCGCCAAATTCATAGAGGTTGTTCTCAGTAACCTTAAGAAGGAGTATACAAAGTTTGAAAAGAATCAGGGACAATGTTTTCGAGATATCCGAATAAAGCCACAAATATATCACATTAACCTCTGCACATCCCATATGCCAACGTTCACCGAAATTCAATCACCCGTATCTCCGATTTAACGCAATTTACCTCCGCCAAATTCATAGAGGTTGTTCTCAGTAACCTTAAGAAGGAGTATACAAAGTTTGATAAGAATCAGAGACAATGTTTTCGAGATATCTGATATAGCCACAGATATATCACAATAACCTCTGCACATCCCTTATGCCAACGTTCACCAAAATTCAATCACCCGTATCTCCGATTTAACGCAATTTACCTCCGAAAATTCATAGAGGTTGTTCTCAGTAACCTTAAGAAGGAGTATACAAAGTTTGAAAAGAATCAGGGACAATGTTTTCGAGATATCCGAATAAAGCCACAAATATATCACATTAACCTCTGCACATCCCATATGCCAACGTTCACCGAAATTCAATCACCCGTATCTCCCATTTAACGCAATTTACCTCCGCCAAATTCATAGAGGTTGTTCTCAGTAACCTTAAGAAGGAGTATACAAAGTTTGATAAGAATCAGAGACAATGTTTTCGAGATATCTGATATAGCCACAGATATATCACAATAACCTCTGCACATCCCTTATGCCAACGTTCACCAAAATTCAATCACCCGTATCTCCGATTTAACGCAATTTACCTCCGCCAAATTCATAGAGGTTGTTCTCAGTAACCTTAAGAAGGAGTATACAAAGTTTGAAAAGAATCAGGGACAATGTTTTCGAGATATCCGAATAAAGCCACAAATATATCACATTAACCTCTGCACATCCCATATGCCAACGTTCACCGAAATTCAATCACCCGTATCTCCGATTTAACGCAATTTACCTCCGCCAAATTCATAGAGGTTGTTCTCAGTAACCTTAAGAAGGAGTATACAAAGTTTGATAAGAATCAGAGACAATGTTTTCGAGATATCTGATATAGCCACAGATATATCACAATAACCTCTGCACATCCCTTATGCCAACGTTCACCAAAATTCAATCACCCGTATCTCCGATTTAACGCAATTTACCTCCGCCAAATTCATAGAGGTTGTTCTCAGTAACCTTAAGAAGGAGTATACAAAGTTTGATAAGAATCAGAGACAATGTTTTCGAGATATCTGATATAGCCACAGATATATCACAATAACCTCTGCACATCCCTTATGCCAACGTTCACCAAAATTCAATCACCCGTATCTCCGATTTAACGCAATTTACCTCCGCCAAATTCATAGAGGTTGTTCTCAGTAACCTTAAGAAGGAGTATACAAAGTTTGAAAAGAATCAGGGACAATGTTTTCGAGATATCCGAATAAAGCCACAAATATATCACATTAACCTCTGCACATCCCATATGCCAACGTTCACCGAAATTCAATCACCCGTGTCTCCGATTTAACGCAATTTACCTCCGCCAAATTCATAGAGGTTGTTCTCAGTAACCTTAAGAAGGAGTATACAAAGTTTGATAAGAATCAGAGACAATGTTTTCGCGATATCTGATATAGCCACAGATATATCACAATAACCTCTGCACATCCCTTATGCCAACGTTCACCAAAATTCAATCACCCGTATCTCCGATTTAACGCAATTTACCTCCGCCAAATTCATAGAGGTTGTTCTCAGTAACCTTAAGAAGGAGTATACAAAGTTTGAAAAGAATCAGGGACAATGTTTTCGAGATATCCGAATAAAGCCACAAATATATCACATTAACCTCTGCACATCCCATATGCCAACGTTCACCGAAATTCAATCACCCGTATCTCCGATTTAACGCAATTTACCTCCGCCAAATTCATAGAGGTTGTTCTCAGTAACCTTAAGAAGGAGTATACAAAGTTTGATAAGAATCAGAGACAATGTTTTCGAGATATCTGATATAGCCACAGATATATCACAATAACCTCTGCACATCCCTTATGCCAACGTTCACCAAAATTCAATCACCCGTATCTCCGATTTAACGCAATTTACCTCCGCCAAATTCATAGAGGTTGTTCTCAGTAACCTTAAGAAGGAGTATACAAAGTTTGATAAGAATCAGAGACAATGTTTTCGAGATATCTGATATAGCCACAGATATATCACAATAACCTCTGCACATCCCTTATGCCAACGTTCACCAAAATTCAATCACCCGTATCTCCGATTTAACGCAATTTACCTCCGCCAAATTCATAGAGGTTGTTCTCAGTAACCTTAAGAAGGAGTATACAAAGTTTGAAAAGAATCAGGGACAATGTTTTCGAGATATCCGAATAAAGCCACAAATATATCACATTAACCTCTGCACATCCCATATGCCAACGTTCACCGAAATTCAATCACCCGTATCTCCGATTTAACGCAATTTACCTCCGCCAAATTCATAGAGGTTGTTCTCAGTAACCTTAAGAAGGAGTATACAAAGTTTGATAAGAATCAGAGACAATGTTTTCGAGATATCTGATATAGCCACAGATATATCACAATAACCTCTGCACATCCCTTATGCCAACGTTCACCAAAATTCAATCACCCGTATCTCCGATTTAACGCAATTTACCTCCGCCAAATTCATAGAGGTTGTTCTCAGTAACCTTAAGAAGGAGTATACAAAGTTTGATAAGAATCAGAGACAATGTTTTCGAGATATCTGATATAGCCACAGATATATCACAATAACCTCTGCACATCCCTTATGCCAACGTTCACCGAAATTCAATCACCCGTATCTCCGATTTAACGCAATTTACCTCCGCCAAATTCATAGAGGTTGTTCTCAGTAACCTTAAAAAGGAGTATGCTAAATTTGGACAGAATCAGGCACAATGTTTTCGAGATATCCGATATTGCCACAGATATATCACATTAACCTCTGCACATCCCATATGCCAACGTTCACCAAAATTCAATCACCCGTATCTCCGATTTAACGCAATTTACCTCCGCCAAATTCATAGGGGTTGTTCTCAGTAACCTTAAGAAGGAGTATACAAAGTTTGAAAAGAACCAGGGACAATGTTTTCGAGATATCCGAATAAAGCCACAGATATATCACATTAACCTCTGCATATCTCAGATGCCTACGTTCACCGAAATTCAATCTTCCGTATCTCCGATTTAACGCAATTTACCTCCGCCAAATTCATAGGGGCTGTTCTCAGTAACGTTAAGAAGGAGTATGCAAAGTTTGAAAAGAATCAGGGACAATGTTTTCGAGATATTCGAACTCAGCCAGAGCTATATCATCTCAACCCAGAATTCCGAGTTACCTACATTTTTCGAACTTCGCCCTCCGATTTCTCGGATTTAACGCAATTTACTTCCGCCAAATTCATTATGGTTGTTCTCAGTAACCTTAAGAAGGAGTATACAAAATTTGAAAAGAATCAGGGACAATGTTTTCTAGATATTCGAACTCAGCCAGAGCTATATCATCTCAACCCAGAATTCCGAGCTACCTACATTTTTCGAACTTCAATCTCCGATTTCTCCGATTTAACGCAATTTACCTCCGCCAAATTCATAGAGGTTGTTCTCAGTAACCTTAAGAAGGAGTATGCTAAATTTGGAAAGAATCAGGGACAATGTTTTCGAGATATCCGATATAGCCACAGATATATCACATTAACCTCTGCACATCCCATATGCCAACGTTCACCGAAATTCAATCACCCGTATCTCCGATTTAACGCAATTTACCTCCGCCAAATTCATAGGGGTTGTTCTCAGTAACCTTAAGAAGGAGTATACAAAATTTGAAAAGAATCAGGGACAATGTTTTCGAGATATTCGAACTCAGCCAGAGCTATATCATCTCAACCCAGAATTCCGAGCTACCTACATTTTTCGAACTTCAATCTCCGATTTCTCCGATTTAACGCAATTTACCTCCTCCAAATACATAGGGGTTGTTCTCAGTAACGTTAAGAAGGAGTATGCTAAATTTGGAAAGAATCAGGGACAATGTTTTCGAGATACCCGATATAGCCACAGATATATCACATTAACCTCTGCATATCCCAGATGCCTACTATCAACGAAATTCAATGTCCCGTATCTCCGATTTAACGCAATTTACCTCCGCCAAATTCATAGAGGTTGTTCTCAGTAATCTTAAGAAGGAGTATGCTAAATTTGGACAGAATCAGGCACAATGTTTTCGAGATATCCGATATAGCCACCGATATATCACATTAACCTCTGCACATCCCATATGCCAACGTTCACCAAAATTCAATCACCCGTATCTCCGATTTAACGCAATTTACCTCCGCCAAATTCATAGGGGTTGTTCTCAGTAACCTTAAGAAGGAGTATACAAAGTTTGAAAAGAATCAGGGACAATGTTTTCGAGATATCCGAATATATCCACAGATATATCACATTAACCTCTGCATATCCCAGATGCCTACGTTCACCGAAATTCAATCTTCCGTATCTCCGATTTAACGCAATTTACTTCCGCCAAATTCTTAGGGGTTGTTCTCAGTAACCTTAAGAAGGAGTATGCAAAGTTTGGAAAGAATCAGGGACAATGTTTTCGAGATATCCGATATAGCCACAGATATATCACATTAACCTCTGCACATCCCTTATGCCAACGTTCACCAAAATTCAATCACCCGTATCTCCGATTTAACGCAATTTACCTCCGCCAAATTCATAGAGGTTGTTCTCAGTAACCTTAAGAAGGAGTATACAAAGTTTGAAAAGAATCAGGGACAATGTTTTCGAGATATCCGAATAAAGCCACAAATATATCACATTAACCTCTGCACATCCCATATGCCAACGTTCACCGAAATTCAATCACCCGTATCTCCGATTTAACGCAATTTACCTCCGCCAAATTCATAGAGGTTGTTCTCAGTAACCTTAAGAAGGAGTATACAAAGTTTGATAAGAATCAGAGACAATGTTTTCGAGATATCTGATATAGCCACAGATATATCACAATAACCTCTGCACATCCCTTATGCCAACGTTCACCAAAATTCAATCACCCGTATCTCCGATTTAACGCAATTTACCTCCGCCAAATTCATAGAGGTTGTTCTCAGTAACCTTAAGAAGGAGTATACAAAGTTTGATAAGAATCAGAGACAATGTTTTCGAGATATCTGATATAGCCACAGATATATCACAATAACCTCTGCACATCCCTTATGCCAACGTTCACCAAAATTCAATCACCCGTATCTCCGATTTAACGCAATTTACCTCCGCCAAATTCATAGAGGTTGTTCTCAGTAACCTTAAGAAGGAGTATACAAAGTTTGAAAAGAATCAGGGACAATGTTTTCGAGATATCCGAATAAAGCCACAAATATATCACATTAACCTCTGCACATCCCATATGCCAACGTTCACCGAAATTCAATCACCCGTATCTCCGATTTAACGCAATTTACCTCCGCCAAATTCATAGAGGTTGTTCTCAGTAACCTTAAGAAGGAGTATACAAAGTTTGATAAGAATCAGAGACAATGTTTTCGAGATATCTGATATAGCCACAGATATATCACAATAACCTCTGCACATCCCTTATGCCAACGTTCACCAAAATTCAATCACCCGTATCTCCGATTTAACGCAATTTACCTCCGCCAAATTCATAGAGGTTGATCTCAGTAACCTTAAGAAGGAGTATACAAAGTTTGATAAGAATCAGAGACAATGTTTTCGAGATATCTGATATAGCCACAGATATATCACAATAACCTCTGCACATCCCTTATGCCAACGTTCACCGAAATTCAATCACCCGTATCTCCGATTTAACGCAATTTACCTCCGCCAAATTCATAGAGGTTGTTCTCAGTAACCTTAAAAAGGAGTATGCTAAATTTGGACAGAATCAGGCACAATGTTTTCGAGATATCCGATATTGCCACAGATATATCACATTAACCTCTGCACATCCCATATGCCAACGTTCACCAAAATTCAATCACCCGTATCTCCGATTTAACGCAATTTACCTCCGCCAAATTCATAGGGGTTGTTCTCAGTAACCTTAAGAAGGAGTATACAAAGTTTGAAAAGAACCAGGGACAATGTTTTCGAGATATCCGAATAAAGCCACAGATATATCACATTAACCTCTGCATATCTCAGATGCCTACGTTCACCGAAATTCAATCTTCCGTATCTCCGATTTAACGCAATTTACCTCCGCCAAATTCATAGGGGCTGTTCTCAGTAACGTTAAGAAGGAGTATGCAAAGTTTGAAAAGAATCAGGGACAATGTTTTCGAGATATTCGAACTCAGCCAGAGCTATATCATCTCAACCCAGAATTCCGAGTTACCTACATTTTTCGAACTTCGCCCTCCGATTTCTCGGATTTAACGCAATTTACTTCCGCCAAATTCATTATGGTTGTTCTCAGTAACCTTAAGAAGGAGTATACAAAATTTGAAAAGAATCAGGGACAATGTTTTCTAGATATTCGAACTCAGCCAGAGCTATATCATCTCAACCCAGAATTCCGAGCTACCTACATTTTTCGAACTTCAATCTCCGATTTCTCCGATTTAACGCAATTTACCTCCGCCAAATTCATAGAGGTTGTTCTCAGTAACCTTAAGAAGGAGTATGCTAAATTTGGAAAGAATCAGGGACAATGTTTTCGAGATATCCGATATAGCCACAGATATATCACATTAACCTCTGCACATCCCATATGCCAACGTTCACCGAAATTCAATCACCCGTATCTCCGATTTAACGCAATTTACCTCCGCCAAATTCATAGGGGTTGTTCTCAGTAACCTTAAGAAGGAGTATACAAAATTTGAAAAGAATCAGGGACAATGTTTTCGAGATATTCGAACTCAGCCAGAGCTATATCATCTCAACCCAGAATTCCGAGCTACCTACATTTTTCGAACTTCAATCTCCGATTTCTCCGATTTAACGCAATTTACCTCCTCCAAATACATAGGGGTTGTTCTCAGTAACGTTAAGAAGGAGTATGCTAAATTTGGAAAGAATCAGGGACAATGTTTTCGAGATACCCGATATAGCCACAGATATATCACATTAACCTCTGCATATCCCAGATGCCTACTATCAACGAAATTCAATGTCCCGTATCTCCGATTTAACGCAATTTACCTCCGCCAAATTCATAGAGGTTGTTCTCAGTAATCTTAAGAAGGAGTATGCTAAATTTGGACAGAATCAGGCACAATGTTTTCGAGATATCCGATATAGCCACCGATATATCACATTAACCTCTGCACATCCCATATGCCAACGTTCACCAAAATTCAATCACCCGTATCTCCGATTTAACGCAATTTACCTCCGCCAAATTCATAGGGGTTGTTCTCAGTAACCTTAAGAAGGAGTATACAAAGTTTGAAAAGAATCAGGGACAATGTTTTCGAGATATCCGAATATATCCACAGATATATCACATTAACCTCTGCATATCCCAGATGCCTACGTTCACCGAAATTCAATCTTCCGTATCTCCGATTTAACGCAATTTACTTCCGCCAAATTCTTAGGGGTTGTTCTCAGTAACCTTAAGAAGGAGTATGCAAAGTTTGGAAAGAATCAGGGACAATGTTTTCGAGATATCCGATATAGCCACAGATATATCACATTAACCTCTGCACATCCCTTATGCCAACGTTCACCAAAATTCAATCACCCGTATCTCCGATTTAACGCAATTTACCTCCGCCAAATTCATAGAGGTTGTTCTCAGTAACCTTAAGAAGGAGTATACAAAGTTTGAAAAGAATCAGGGACAATATTTTCGAGATATCCGAATAAAGCCACAAATATATCACATTAACCTCTGCACATCCTATATGCCAACGTTCACCGAAATTCAATCACCCGTATCTCCGATTTAACGCAATTTACCTCCGCCAAATTCATAGAGGTTGTTCTCAGTAACCTTAAGAAGGAGTATACAAAGTTTGATAAGAATCAGAGACAATGTTTTCGAGATATCTGATATAGCCACAGATATATCACAATAACCTCTGCACATCCCTTATGCCAACGTTCACCAAAATTCAATCACCCGTATCTCCGATTTAACGCAATTTACCTCCGCCAAATTCATAGAGGTTGTTCTCAGTAACCTTAAGAAGGAGTATACAAAGTTTGAAAAGAATCAGGGACAATGTTTTCGAGATATCCGAATAAAGCCACAAATATATCACATTAACCTCTGCACATCCCATATGCCAACGTTCACCGAAATTCAATCACCCGTATCTCCGATTTAACGCAATTTACCTCCGCCAAATTCATAGAGGTTGTTCTCAGTAACCTTAAGAAGGAGTATACAAAGTTTGATAAGAATCAGAGACAATGTTTTCGAGATATCTGATATAGCCACAGATATATCACAATAACCTCTGCACATCCCTTATGCCAACGTTCACCAAAATTCAATCACCCGTATCTCCGATTTAACGCAATTTACCTCCGCCAAATTCATAGAGGTTGTTCTCAGTAACCTTAAGAAGGAGTATACAAAGTTTGATAAGAATCAGAGACAATGTTTTCGAGATATCTGATATAGCCACAGATATATCACAATAACCTCTGCACATCCCTTATGCCAACGTTCACCAAAATTCAATCACCCGTATCTCCGATTTAACGCAATTTACCTCCGCCAAATTCATAGAGGCTGTTCTCAGTAACCTTAAGAAGGAGTATACAAAGTTTGAAAAGAATCAGGGACAATGTTTTCGAGATATCCGAATAAAGCCACAAATATATCACATTAACCTCTGCACATCCCATATGCCAACGTTCACCGAAATTCAATCACCCGTATCTCCGATTTAACGCAATTTACCTCCGCCAAATTCATAGAGGTTGTTCTCAGTAACCTTAAGAAGGAGTATACAAAGTTTGATAAGAATCAGAGACAATGTTTTCGAGATATCTGATATAGCCACAGATATATCACAATAACCTCTGCACATCCCTTATGCCAACGTTCACCAAAATTCAATCACCCGTATCTCCGATTTAACGCAATTTACCTCCGCCAAATTCATAGAGGTTGTTCTCAGTAACCTTAAGAAGGAGTATACAAAGTTTGATAAGAATCAGAGACAATGTTTTCGAGATATCTGATATAGCCACAGATATATCACAATAACCTCTGCACATCCCTTATGCCAACGTTCACCAAAATTCAATCACCCGTATCTCCGATTTAACGCAATTTACCTCCGCCAAATTCATAGAGGTTGTTCTCAGTAACCTTAAGAAGGAGTATACAAAGTTTGATAAGAATCAGAGACAATGTTTTCGAGATATCTGATATAGCCACAGATATATCACAATAACCTCTGCACATCCCTTATGCCAACGTTCACCAAAATTCAATCACCCGTATCTCCGATTTAACGCAATTTGCCTCCGCCAAATTCATAGGGGTTGTTCTCAGTAACGTTAAGAAGGAGTATACGAAGTTTGATAAGAATCAGAGACAACGTTTTCGAGATATCTGATATAGCCACAGATATATCACAATAACCTCTGCACATCCCTTATGCCAACGTTCACCAAAATTCAATCACCCGTATCTCCGATTTAACGCAATTTACCTCCGCCAAATTCATAGAGGTTGTTCTCAGTAACCTTAAGAAGGAGTATACAAAGTTTGAAAAGAATCAGGGACAATGTTTTCGAGATATCCGAATAAAGCCACAAATATATCACATTAACCTCTGCACATCCCATATGCCAACGTTCACCGAAATTCAATCACCCGTATCTCCGATTTAACGCAATTTACCTCCGCCAAATTCATAGAGGTTGTTCTCAGTAACCTTAAGAAGGAGTATACAAAGTTTGATAAGAATCAGAGACAATGTTTTCGAGATATCTGATATAGCCACAGATATATCACAATAACCTCTGCACATCCCTTATGCCAACGTTCACCAAAATTCAATCACCCGTATCTCCGATTTAACGCAATTTACCTCCGCCAAATTCATAGAGGTTGTTCTCAGTAACCTTAAGAAGGAGTATACAAAGTTTGATAAGAATCAGAGACAATGTTTTCGAGATATCTGATATAGCCACAGATATATCACAATAACCTCTGCACATCCCTTATGCCAACGTTCACCAAAATTCAATCACCCGTATCTCCGATTTAACGCAATTTACCTCCGCCAAATTCATAGAGGTTGTTCTCAGTAACCTTAAGAAGGAGTATACAAAGTTTGAAAAGAATCAGGGACAATGTTTTCGAGATATCCGAATAAAGCCACAAATATATCACATTAACCTCTGCACATCCCATATGCCAACGTTCACCGAAATTCAATCACCCGTATCTCCGATTTAACGCAATTTACCTCCGCCAAATTCATAGAGGTTGTTCTCAGTAACCTTAAGAAGGAGTATACAAAGTTTGATAAGAATCAGAGACAATGTTTTCGAGATATCTGATATAGCCACAGATATATCACAATAACCTCTGCACATCCCTTATGCCAACGTTCACCAAAATTCAATCACCCGTATCTCCGATTTAACGCAATTTACCTCCGCCAAATTCATAGAGGTTGTTCTCAGTAACCTTAAGAAGGAGTATACAAAGTTTGATAAGAATCAGAGACAATGTTTTCGAGATATCTGATATAGCCACAGATATATCACAATAACCTCTGCACATCCCTTATGCCAACGTTCACCGAAATTCAATCACCCGTATCTCCGATTTAACGCAATTTACCTCCGCCAAATTCATAGAGGTTGTTCTCAGTAACCTTAAGAAGGAGTATACAAAGTTTGATAAGAATCAGAGACAATGTTTTCGAGATATCTGATATAGCCACAGATATATCACAATAACCTCTGCACATCCCTTATGCCAACGTTCACCAAAATTCAATCACCCGTATCTCCGATTTAACGCAATTTACCTCCGCCAAATTCATAGAGGTTGTTCTCAGTAACGTTAAGAAGGATTACACAAAGTTTGAAAAGAATCAGGGACAATGTTTTCGAGATATTCGAACTCAGCCAGAGCTATATCATCTCAACCCAGAATTCCGAGGTACCTACATTTTTCGAACTTCGCTCTCCGATTTCTCGGATTTAACGCAATTTACTTCCGCCCAATTCATTGTGGTTGTTCTCAGTAACCTTAAGAAGGAGTATGCTAAATTTGGAAAGAATCAGGGACAGTGTTTCCGAGATATCCGATATAGCCACAGATATATCATGTCAACCAGGAATTCCGAGCTACCTACATTTTTCGAACTTCAATCTCCGATTTCTCCGATTTAACGCAATTTACCTCCGCCAAATTATTAGAGGTTGTTCTCAGTAACCTTAAGAAGGAGTATGCTAAATTTGGAAAGAATCAGGGACAATGTTTTCGAGATATCCGATATAGCCACAGATATATCACATTAACCTCTGCACATCCCATATGCCAACGTTCACCGATATTCAATCACCCGTATCTCCGATTTAACGCAATTTACCTCCGCCAAATTCATAGGGGCTGTTCTCAGTAACCATAAGAAGGAGTATACAAAATTTGAAAAGAATCAGGGACAATGTTTTCGAGATATTCGAACTCAGCCAGAGCTATATCATCTCAACCCAGAATTCCGAGCTACCTACATTTTTCGAACTTCAATCTACGATTTCTCCGATTTAACGCAATTTACCTCCGCCAAATTAATAGAGGTTGTTCTCAGTAACCTTAAGAAGGAGTATGCTAAATTTGGAAAGAATCAGGGACAATGTTTTCGAGATATCCGATATAGCCACAGATATATCACATTAACCTCTGCACATCCCATACGCCAACGTTCACCGAAATTCAATCACCTGTATCTCCGATTTAACGCAATTTGCCTCCGCCAAATTCATAGGGGTTGTTCTCAGTAACCTAGAGAAGGAGTATACGAAATTTGAAAAGAATCAGGGACAATACTTTCGAGATATTCGAACTCAGCCAGAGCTATATCATCTCAACCCAGAATTCCGAGCTACCTACATTTTTCGAACTTCAATCTCCGATTTCTCCGATTTAACGCAATTTACCTCCGCCAAATTCATAGGGGCTGTTCTCAGTAACCTTAAGAAGGAGTATGCTAAATTTGGAAAAAATCAGGCACAATGTTTTCGAGATATCCGATATAGCCACAGATATATCACATTAACCTCTGGATATCCCAGATGCCTACGTTCACCGAAATTCAATCTTCCGTATCTCCGATTTAACGCAATTTACTTCCGCCAAATTCATAGAGGTTGTTCTCAGTAACCTTAAGAAGGAGTATGCAAAGTTTGGAAAGAATCAGGGACAATGTTTTCGAGATATCCGAATATAACCAACGCTATATCATGTCAACCAGGAATTCCGAGCTACCTACATTTTTCGAAATTCAATCTCCGATTTCTCTGATTTAACGCAATTTACCTCCGCCAAATTCATAGGGGTTGTTCTCAGTAACGTTAAGAAGGAGTATACAAAGTTTGATAAGAATCAGAGACAATGTTTTCGAGATATCCGAATAAAGCCACAAATATATCACATTAACCTCTGCACATCCCATATGCCAACGTTCACCGAAATTCAATCACCCGTATCTCCGATTTAACGCAATTTACCTCCGCCAAATTCATAGAGGTTGTTCTCAGTAACCTTAAGAAGGAGTATACAAAGTTTGATAAGAATCAGAGACAATGTTTTCGAGATATTCGAACTCAGCCAGAGCTATATCATCTCAACCCAGAATTCCGAGCTACTTACATTTTTCGAACTTCAATCTCCGATTTCTCCGATTTAACGCAATTTACCTCCGCCAAATTCATAGAGGTTGTTCTCAGTAACCTTAAGAATTAGTATGCTAAATTTGGTAAGAATCAGGGACAATATTTTCGAGATATCCGATATAGCCACAGATATATCACATTAACCTCTGCACATCCCATATGCCAACGTTCACCGAAATTCAATCACCCGTATCTCCGATTTAACGCAATTTACCTCCGCCAAATTCATAGGGGTTGTTCTCAGTAACCTTAAGAAGGAGTATACAAAATTTGAAAAGAATCAGGGACAACGTTTTCGAGATATTCGAACTCAGCCAGGGCTATATCATACTTTGTTAAGTTAATAAAGGGATTACTCCTTCTTAAGGTTACTGAGAACAACCACTATGAATTTGGCGGAGGTAAATTGCGTTAAATCGGAGATACGGGTGATTGAATTTTGGTGAACGTTGGCATATGGGATGTGCAGAGGTTAATGTGATATATCCGTGGATATATTCGGATATCTCGAAAACATTGTGCCTGATTCTGTCCAAATTTAGCATACTCCTTCTTAAGGTTACTGAGAACAACCTCTATGAATTTGGCGGAGGTAAATTGCGTTAAATCGGAGATACGGGACATTGAATTTCGTTGAAAGTAGGCATATGGGATGTGCAGAGGTTAATGTGATATATCTGTGGCAATATCGGATATCTCGAAAACATTGTGCCTGATTCTGTCCAAATTTAGCATACTCCTTTTTAAGGTTACTGAGAACAACCTCTATGAATTTGGCGGAGGTAAATTGCGTTAAATCGGAGATACGGGTGATTGAATTTCGGTGAACGTTGGCATAAGGGATGTGCAGAGGTTATTGTGATATATCTGTGGCTATATCAGATATCTCGAAAACATTGTCTCTGATTCTTATCAAACTTTGTATACTCCTTCTTAAGGTTACTGAGAACAACCTCTATGAATTTGGCGGAGGTAAATTGCGTTAAATCGGAGATACGGGTGATTTAATTTTGGTGAACGTTGGCATATGGGATATGCAGAGGTTAATGTGATATATCTGTGGCTATATCGGATATCTCGAAAACATTGTGCCTGATTCTGTCCAAATTTAGCATACTCCTTCTTAAGGTTACTGAGAACAACCTCTATGAATTTGGCGGAGGTAAATTGCGTTAAATCGGAGATACGGGACATTGAATTTCGTTGAAAGTAGGCATATGGGATGTGCAGAGGTCAATGTGATATATCCGTGGATATATTCGGATATCTCAAAAACATTGTCCCTGATTCTTTTCAAACTTTGTATACTCCTTCTTAAGGTTACTGAGAACAACCCCTATGAATTTGGCGGAAGTAAATTGCTTTAAATCGGAGATACGGAAGATTGAATTTCGGTGAACGTAGGCATCTGGGATATGCAGAGTTTAATGTGATATATCTGTGGCTATATCGGATATCTCGAAAGCATTGTGCCTGATTCTTTCCAAATTTAGCATACTCCTTCTTAAGGTTACTGAGAACAACCCCTATGAATTTGGCGGAGGTAAATTGCGTTAAATCGGAGATACGGAAGATTGAAATTCGGTGAACGTAGGCATATGGGATATGCAGAGGTTAATGTGATATATCTGTGGCTAAATTCGGATATCTCGAAAACATTGTTCCTGATTCTTTCCAAATTCAGCATACTCCTTCTTAACGTTACTGAGAACAACCCCTATGAATTTGGCGGAGGTAAATTGCGTTAAATCGGAGAAATCGGAGATTGAAGTTCGAAAAATGTAGGTAGCTCGGAATTCTGGGTTGAGATGATATAGCTCTGGTTGAGTTCGAATATCTCGAAAACATTGTCCCTGATTCTTTTCAAATTTTGTATACTTCTTCTTAAGGTTACTGAGAACAGCCCCAATGAATTTGGCGGAGGTAAATTGCGTTAAATCGGAGATACGGGTGATTGAATTTCGGTGAACGTTGGCATATGGGATGTGCAGAGGTTAATGTGATATATCTGTGGCTATATCGGATATCTCGAAAACATTGTCCCTGATTCTTTTCAAATTTCGTATACTCCTTCTTACGGTTACTGAGAACAACCTCTATGAATTTGGCGGAGGTAAATTGCGTTGAATCGGAGATACGGGTGATTGAATTTCGGTGAACGTTGGCATATGGGATGTGCAGAGGTTAATGTGATATATCTGTGGCTATATCGGATATCTCGAAAACATTGTCCCTGATTCTTTCCAAATTTAGCATACTCCTTCTTAAGGTTACTGAGAACAACCTCTATTAATTTGGCGGAGGTAAATTGCGTTAAATCGGAGAAATCGGAGATTGAAGTTCGAAAAATGTAGGTAGCTCGGAATTCTGGGTTGAGATGATATAGCTCTGGCTGAGTTCGAATATCTCGAAAATATTGTCCCAGATTCTTTTCAAATTTTGTATACTCCTTCTTAAGGTTACTGAGAACAACCCCTATGAATTTGGCGGAGGTAAATTGCGTTAAATCGGAGATACGGATGATTGAATTTCGGTGAACGTTGGCATATGGGATGTGCAGAGGTTAATGTGATATATCTGTGGCTATATCGGATATCTCGAAAACATTGTCCCTGATTCTTTCCAAATTTAGCATACTCCTTCTTAAGGTTACTGAGAACAACCTCTATTAATTTGGCGGAGGTAAATTGCGTTAAATCGGAGAAATCGGAGATTGAAGTTCGAAAAATGTAGGTAGCTCGGAATTCCTGGTTGACATGATATATCTGTGGCTATATCGGATATCTCGAAAACATTGTCCCTGATTCTTTCCAAATTTAGCATACTCCTTCTTAAGGTTACTGTGAACAACCATAATGAATTTGGCGGAAGTAAATTGCGTTAAATCCGAGAAATCGGAGAGCGACGTTCGAAAAATGTAGGTAACTCGGAATTCTGGGTTGAGATGATATAGCTCTGGCTGAGTTCGAATATCTCGAAAATATTGTCCCTGATTCTTTTCAAACTTTGTATACTCCTTCTTAACGTTACTGAGAACAGCCCCTATGAATTTGGCGGAGGTAAATTGCGTTAAATCGGAGATACGGAAGATTGAATTTCGGTGAACGTTGGCATAGTGGATGTGCAGAGGTTAATGTGACATATTTGTGGCTAAATCGGAAATCTCAAAAACATTGTGTCTCTGATTCTTTCCTAATTTAGCATACTCCTTCTTAACGTTACTGAAAATAACCCCAATGAATTTGGCGGAGGTAAATTGCGTTAAATCGGAGAAATCGGAGATTGAAGTTCGAAAAATGTAGGTATCTCGGAATTCTGGGTTGAGATGATATAGCTCTGGCTGAGTTCGAATATCTCGAAAACATTGTCCCTGATTCTTTTCAAACTTTGTATACTTCTTCTTAAGGTTACTGAGAACAGCCCCAATGAATTTGGCGGAGGTAAATTGCTTTAAATCGGAGATACGGAAGATTGAATTTCGGTGAACGTAGGCATCTGGGATATGCAGAGGTTAATGTGATATATCTGTGGCTATATCGGATATCTCGAAAATATTGTCCCTGTTTCTTTCCAAATTTAGCATACTCCTTCTTAAGGTTACTGAGATCAACCCCTATGAATTTGGCGGAGGTAAATTGCGTTAAATCGGAGATACGGGACATTGAATTTCGTTGAAAGTAGGCATATGGGATGTGCAGAGGTTAATGTGATATATCTGTGGATATATTCGGATATCTCGAAAACATTGTCCCTGATTCTTTCCAAATTTAGCATACTCCTTCTTAAGGTTACTGAGAACAACCTCTAATAATTTGGCGGAGGTAAATTGCGTTAAATCGGAGAAATCGGAGATTGAAGTTCGAAAAATGTAGGTAGCTCGGAATTCTGGGTTGAGATGATATAGCTCTGGCTGAGTTCGAATATCTCGAAAATATTGTCCCTGATTCTTTTCAAATTTCGTATACTCCTTCTTAAGGTTACTGAGAACAACCCCTATGAATTTGGCGGAGGTAAATTGCGTTAAATCGGAGATACGGGCGATTGAATTTCGGTGAACGTAGGCATCTGGGATATGCAGAGGTTAATGTGATATATCTGTGGCTATATTCGGATATCTCGAAAACATTGTTCCTGATTCTTTCCAAATTCAGCATACTACTTATTAAGCTTACTGAGAACTAAACCTATGAATTTGGCGGAAGTAAATTGCGTTAAATCGGAGAAATCGGAGATTGAAGTTCGAAGAATGTAGGTAGCTTGGAATTTCTGGTTGACATGATATAGCGTTGGTTATATTCGGATATCTCGAAAACATTGTTCCTGATTCTTTCCTAACTTTGCATACTCCTTCTTAAGGTTACTGAGAACAACCCCTATGAATTTGGCGGAAGTAAATTGCGTGAAATCGTAGATACGGAAGATTGAATTTCGGTGAACGTAGGCATCTGGGATATCCAGAGGTTAATGTGATATATCTGTGGCTATATCGGATATCTCGAAAACATTGTCCTGATTCTTTCCAAATTTAGCATACTCCTTCTTAAGGTTACTGAGAACAACCCCTATGAATTTGGCGGAAGTAAATTGCGTTAAATCGGAGATACGGAAGATTGAATTTCGGTGAACGTAGGCATCTGGGATATACAGAGGTTAATGTGATATATCTGTGGCTATATCGGATATCTCGAAAACATTGTTCCTGATTCTTTCCAAATTTAGCATACTCCTTCTTAAGGTTACTGAGAACCACCCCTATGAATTTGGCGGAGGTAAATTGCGTTAAATCGGAGATACGGGCGATTGAATTTCGGTGAACGTACGCATATGGGATGTGCAAAGGGAAGGTGCCGTTGGGTGGGTCGTTCGGTGAAAGGGGGTAGGCCTTGAAGCGGGCGGCCTTGCGTAAGGGTTGTTGCGGGTGAGTCTAGACAGCGCCCGGAATCTGTGGCTGGAATTTCTGTGGCCCATTTCACACTGGTAGGGGCTCGGGACAAAGTTCCACGACCAACCTCAGTGTTTGCAAACACATTGAAAACACAGTAAGCAAACAAGGGTGGCGTCCAGTACTAATCTCAAAAGCGTACAAGCAACAAAATAACCCTCCGCTGTATCTGTTACCATTATAAGATCACAGAAATCTACTATCATCTTGACTTCCCATTACCTCCCTATGACAATTATTCTGTGCACACAAATTAATAAAGAATCGTGGTAACAGACACCGGCCAGACATCAATGGGTCAGATATCGGCCAATTTATTGAAAATATTGTTCAGCAGAGGTCAACGTGTGTTTCCATGATCATCTCTGGAAAAAATTATGTGGGAAAAGCTTGTTGCCAAGGAAGACTGGGTTGGTTTTCGTGTAGGAAATTTTTTTGGTGGAGAGAGTTATCAACTAAAAGTTTGAATGGACCCGCTCACTTGACAATTGGTTCCAGAATGAGACGTGATAATACGCCAAGCCATTTGAGAGGATGGAAGAAGGCCTGGTGGAAACGTCAGAGGAACAGGCCAAGTTTCGAGTGCCAAGACTGGCAGGCAGGAGAAGCCGACAACATTTTGGAAGTGTTCGGTAAGAATGAGGACATGGTGATGACTGTGCGACAGTACATGGAAGTGGGTGCATTAGTATTGGCTAAAACTCCCGCAGATGGGCATTATGAGCGCCAAGATCTACCAGGAGTGACGATCCCTAATGGGATACACTCGAAAGCATATATGACTACCTTGAATGATGCCCTGAGTTCCGTACATCAAGTTCCCAATAGATGCTGGGGATGGTTGAGCGAAGGATTACTGAACCTGTGGAGTGTTGGAAGTGTTGGGAGTTGGGCCATATGTCATGTACATTAACTAAAGCTCAAGGCACCCTACGAGTTCCCAATGCGTGTTAGGGCAGTGGCCAAAGAGGTCATCTAGTCTGCAAATGATGTTCATCAGCAGTAAACCACTCACAGGAGAGACTGGGAGCAACTAAGGCTATGGCTGCCAAGGAGCTTCAAACCAGAACTTCTGTGGGTAGAATCCAGGAAGAGACGTCGAATGTTGGCAAAGCTCATTGTGTTGAGGTAAAGCCTACAGACGATACGGGAATGTTTGGTCACAATCAGCCGATAGGGTAACGGACTACAGTGGATGTGGGGAAGCTTATTAGGCAAGCAATGAAGAGTAGTTATCAGAGAAAAGAGATTGGAACAGTTGAATTGGAAGGAGTTCTAACAAGAAATGCGTTGGAAGGGTGGGAGAAATGAACTGTGGCCTGGAAGAGATGAACAGCATGGATGCTGGAAAGCCTGGTGGGGCAGGAAGACCCGTGAGTGACTGTGGCAGAGAAGAAGACGACCTCTGCAACGGTAACCTGGGTACAAGGCACAACCACTGGAATCGGGTAACGATGATACCAATGCCAGACCCCTGCCACTGCAGCAGGAGAGACAGAAAGTTGTTAGAGCTGCAGAGGAAGTTCCTCAATCAAGAAGGGAAGGCTGCCGAGGAAGACGAGGGTGATGGTGAAGATTTGGAGGATGTAGAGGAAGAGGAGGGTGTCTGAAGAGGATGAATGGAATGTCAAATGCCAAGGCTATGACCGGATGGGGTTCTTTGGCTCAAAACAGAGACATTCTTTTCTGGAAAGAGTGAATAATGCTAGGCGCAGCCCAACATGTCTCTGGAAAATATTATGTGCAAAAATATTGAGAATTGGGAAATCTCTGGAAAATATTGGGAATATTGAGTTGGTTTTCATGTAGGAACGTTTTTTGGTGGAGCGTTGACAAGTGAGTTTGAACGAACCCGCACACTTAATAATATAATAATATTTTGAATTGATGATACATTATAATTATAGAAAAATTAATGTGTTTCAACTCCTACCTAGTTTATTCTCGAACTCTTGACAAGTTCCCTACGTCATGGTTTCATCTTCATCAATCACAATGCAATGATCGTTTTTATTCGGACAGTTATATTCATTAAAACAGTACGCTTCCTGATTGGATGACTCCTACAGCAGACTACGCATTTGCATTTCCTTTGAGGCTGTGGTAAGTAAATTTTGCTAGTTATCAAAACTACGTCGTTGTTTGAAGAGTATGTCAACAGAAATTCAGTAAGTACCTACGAAAGTGCCTGTTTATGATAAACAATTAATAATTACCTACCAATTTTTCGTTGCTATGAGATTCAGTGTTGAAACTGCAAAATCATGTGCGACCGGGAACACGCTTTGTTGGACATTACGTACCCTGAAGTGACAGTTAAAATATCCGTGTGACAATATACTGTTAGGTATACCCTAGCCCCAACAAAGGTACGTTTGTGAATGAATTGATTTTTAATGTGCGATATTTAGAGAGTTCAGTGATGACATTTTTCAGACAACCACAAAATTTGCGCTTATAATATGAACGCTGCGAGCACTTTGTAAAGGATCATTTCTCCACAAAGTTATGTGCAGAAATCTACCTGTAAAGAAAATTAGGGGTTCAATTTGAAAGAACTAAATGTGTGTGGGAAAAAAAACATGAGATAGAAGAGGAATTATATTTTATAGATTGACCCCTCAACATACCTATTTCTTCACCAGTCGAGAGCACACAACTATATTTTATATAGCATAAAAATGTCATTCAACTTTATCCCTATCTATCTCCAGGGGTAGAGAAATAGGGGTGGGCTTTTAACGTTATATGTTCCGCCATGCATACTTTAGTCGCTTCTTCGTACTCTAGGTGCCAAAGCACCCTGAATACAGATAAATCATTCTTCAAGTTGAATTTGTCAAGACTATATTGGGCTGCACATGAATATTACTATACCACATTTCTTTGAAGACCAGTCGAAACTTTCTAGGAACTCCGTCTTCTAAATCTACTTACAAGGTACACCCACTTTACCTATATCCAGTATCCACCAGGGTTGGTATACACATCGAAACTCTAAAAATTTACTTACAATCAATTTGCAACTAAAATTACTTGAGGTAGGAAAAACATGACGAATGATGGCGCGCAGTGGGAGGAGGATGACTCGAGAACATAAAAGGAACATCCGCACGAAGCCTTGTCATCTAGAGCTTGCACTTGCACAACGTCCCGATAGTGTCAAAATCTCATTCGGACGAAATAATTCTTCAAACAGAGTAAAATCGCTTAGAGAATATAGATTTCATCCGACAGTCGATATGATCAAAAAGATGGGCTCATGGATGGGGATACGGAAAACTAGGAAATTTGGTCGAAGGAAGCGATTTGCGATCGTCCTCAAGTCTCCTCGAATGCAGCCAAAGCGACCGAAAAATCCCTATGTATTATCAATGCAAAAAGTTCAACTGCATGTCTAAAAACTGCGCTAAATAGAAAGACCTCACACATTTCAGGGAAAATCATGATATTTTGGAAAACCCATTCGACTAACCTAGGTAGGTAAGATAATCTAATCCCAAATGGAACGGCAGGGGCAGGAGAAAGACTATTATTCTCGATTTTCTGAGGATGAATCTTCATTGAAATAGTTCATTTTTCAGACAACTCAAACGTTTAAAAAGAAAAACGCTGGGGATTTGAGGAAACGGGAACTATTCCAGGGTGGTAGCTAACCCCCAAAGAAAACGGTGGAAAGACAAGAGTTTGGTTTTTCACTAAATAAATTAACTTTATACTTACATAATTCATTTCTCATATGAAAAGTGCATTCTTCGACGTATCCAACGCGAGATAGATTTCCTTCTTCAAACACAATTACACATAACGTGAAAAAATTTCGTGAACAAGGTAACCCAGACAAGAGCAACCAAGAGAATAAAAAAATTATTCTAGTGGAAAGAAGAACTTTCCTTTGCCTTTGAAAGAAGTCAACACAGGCCAGCAACTTTGGAGGTCGTAATAACGAACACCGAAACATCGATCACACTAGAACAGTTTTGTGACATTTACATCAAATACGAGTAAAATTTATTGATATAATTTTTTATATTTTATTAAACACGAATTCAGCTTTTATAGTTCAAATTATTCGAGCCAATTGACCATGTTTGTCAAATAATTAGTCAAGCATAGGAACGTAAGGATATGCGCGTCTCTGTTGACAGGTGAAGGGTGTTCGATTGTCCGCCATCGTGTGGACCATGGACTACTAAATACGTTATACCTACCATGATTACTGTTTAGTGTTCACTGCTTAATCATCACTCATCACTATCATCAGTTTCTTTTTTCCGTGTTTTGACACTTTTATTTATTATTAACATTATTCTTTTAATTGTTTGTACATTTTTTGGTATTGTATTTTATTTCCGTCAGAGTGCTGATGAAAATTATCTTGATTGTATGAGCTTCTTTTTTATTATTTTGCAACAGTGGAAGAAGGGAGTAACTGGCTATCACTAATTGCCCGAATGATCAAACTATCATTTTTTATAATTTTGTTAATAACTACTAGATGAGTATAACAACAAATTAGTACACAGTTTTATTTCAGCGTTCAAGTTAGGTAATTAGGTAGGCAAGTACCCACCTAATAAGTAACCTCAATAACTTTTTTTCACTGTAGAAATATTACTCCCAAGAGTAGTTCTCAGGCTGGCACTATGCGTCTTACCGCAAGTACATAATTTGAAAAGGCAAGTAAAATAGTTTGTGTCCAAGAAATAATGGAGTAAATCAACTTATATAATATGTATCGCTATCTCGAAATGAATGGTCTATATATTTACTTTACCATGGGGCCAAACTCAAGTGACAGGAGCTTGTCCAATAAATTAAAGTCCGACTGTAGGTACTTAGAAATGAGAAATGGGTATTCAAAGAGGAACAGAACGAAATGCAGAATTAAAAATTGTTTTTATTAACTTAAACCAAACTACCTACTATTTTGTGTAATATTTTGGCCATAGGTACCTATTTTTCAGGTTATCACACCGATCCTCCCGACTAAAATGTACACTGCAGATCGTAACACATTTCAGATTAACAGGATCTTTAATCTTTCTTCCCACGGAAATTTACCCATTTGCTACGGAAAGGTTCAGCAGCCTGAAATTTTTAAAACGATACCCGCTTTGACGTTGGAAACTCGGCTTTTTTCTTGTTGTGGTTAGAGCACCCGAAAACTGTATAAAACGGCATTTTTCCACTCTCCTACTCAACACTACACTACGTGAACTGTTCAAGCATTTAAAACGAAAATAAAAAAACAGAATACTTAGAGTTAAAATAATAATAAGCTTTGGAAAAAGAAAAACAACAAAAATACACTGCCAAGGTGATGGCACAGGAGCTTCCTCGTCACAATCAGAGTGACCCATTATAAAAAATAGAACAGACTCGGAAGCAAAATAGCATAACATTACATTACATTACATAACGTGAAATACACATATTACATAACATTACATTACATAACATTACATGAAATATACATATTACATACCTAACATTACATGAAATATACATATTACATAACATTACGTTCATAATACATTACGTTCATTATACATAATTGCGAAAGTTATGCGTGTTTGAAGAATTTAACGTTAGCGCATGCGCAGGGCGAACCGCTGGCTCTATCATGTTGAAATTTATATGGGACCTCAATGGGCCCTACCCGCTTAATCCCTGAGAATTACATTGAAATTGGGTGAAATCTTTGGTTACTACGGCTGTAACTAGGAAACTGAATCTATTTCACGCCAGCGCATGCGCAGAGCGCACCGAGGGTCCGATCATGCTGAAATTCATACTGGAACTCACTAGGCCTTGTCCAAACAACCCTTGAAAATTTGAGCAAAATTGAATCAAAATTGTGAAAGTTCTGCGTGTTTGTTGAATTTAACGTTAGCGCATGCGCAGGGCGTACCGCTGGATCAATCATGTTGAAATTTGTATGGGACCTCAAGGGGCCTTATCCGCACCATCCCTCAAAATTTGAGCTGAATCAATTCAAAATCGTGGATGTTATGGCTGTAACAAGGAAATGCGGACAGACTCACAGACCGACAGACACGGAACCAAATTTGTTCAGTAGGCTTTGAAACGCAAAATGCAAGTGGAAATTTTGATTTCTGAAGACAAAAATTTTTTGGCTCACGAAAGTGAACACAAGGCTTCCGCTGCTTCGCAGACTCGGAAGCAATAATCGGAAATAGAGAGAAGTTCTTAGTCTGAAGGCCTTTTGTGGGGTATGAATATGAAGGACATCGAGCGTCGAGGCTAACGTCATGGCTACCCCCACTCCCACCTGTGCAGAAGGGTTGCATTTTGGTCTTTGAACTTTGAACCCCCGTCCCCTCCCTGTGTTTGTACTTCCCACAGTCGGTATGCTTTTGCAGTTTGCATTAAAAATGACGTACCTATACCTAAGTACCTACCTAGATATCTAATTCGGAACTTAAGGAAAGAAAAAGAAAACTGTAGTTCAATAATGTGATTTGACAGGGAATTATCTTGTGGTCGTGTGCAGACATGTAGTCAATGAAAACTGACTGTGGAATGCACCCTTAATAATGAGAAGAAGAACGGTAGGTAAGTACACACTCAACGGTGTACCATATTCTTACGAAAACTAGCCTGAAGGTCTGTCATGAGACCTAAATCCTAAAAAAAGTAGTCTGGCTAGTTGATCTGGATTCCCTCCATAAGCTTACAATCAGCACTGGTCAGAACTATTATAGCACTCCTGCCCTTCTTTAGGAATGGGCCACTGGAATCCCTTGTTTCCAGCAAAGAATGACGAGAGCAAGCGAGGTCACCTTCGACTAGGAGCCAAGGTACTTTAGAAGGTCGGTAGCCGGCGGGGAAGTTGTCTGGACCAGCATATCGGTTCTTCGTAATTTTTCCCAAAGCTCTGCAGTTCTAAAGAGATAAAAGTAGCATTAGAGACCTGATCATCATCCCAGGTGAGGCATCCCTGCGCGAGTTCTTCCTTATTAAGTCTTCTGTGCAGGGGTCTGCCAACTGCAGCATACCTAGTGCTTTGCCAGCATCGTTGCCTTGGCAAGGTTATCAGCAATGGCCTTTCCTTATCTGTGTAGTACTTTTCGGCTACTGCAGTGGAAGGAGATTAGCTTCGTTCATCGATGTGTGAAGGAAACTTGACGCACTTTTGCGTCAAGTGCAGCTTTTGTGAGTGCCACCTATTTTTATATCAGGATACGTAGGGGCTAGACTAGTTCTAGTGTAAGTAGTAGGTAATTCATGTGTGGTTCGATCGAAATGAAAGTGGCTCTTTGCTAATAATGTTAAGACATTTTCGGTAATTGGCACTGGGTAAATGGGATCATGTAGAGAGAGTTTGATTTGGAAAAACAAGTCTACATATAGATTTCTGTAGGACGATCTGCGGAAATTCCCTCGTTCTGGAATTTGGATCTAGTAACTCCGTTCGAAATCACCAGTTTGTGTTTGAGTGGATTTTTGAAGTTTTGGTACCAACCTGGATGATTATAGGATACACCTACACTTTCTTCATTTATGGGTAACATTTTGGGTAAGTACAGGTAGTGATAACCCAACATGATTATTATTAAAAAGGTATTGACTGTATATACATTTTACACCCAAAGGGAGAAGTGACTACGACCAACATAAAAGAAGAGAATTGATTTGATGTTTGATTTGATTGTTAAAAGAAGAATTGCTTGTCCCGAGCTCTAAATTGTTCTTATTTGGACGCTGTACATTGTTAGGTAGGCACCTACACTATAACCTTTACCAGCACTCATTTTCGACCATGGTTTTGACTGGAACTTCACCAAATTTGAAAATTCGCTCATATCATCTGCATGCATTTCAACATTGAAATCGAACCACTACAGGATCAAACTAGATGTGTTAGGAAATTGGCACGCTAAAGTAGTGAAATAGGTAGGTATGTACCTACCTAAGTTATGTGGCTACAAGATGAAAAATTCAAAATTGTGCAAATAATCATTATTATTACCTACCGAGTACCTACTCAAGAAAAGATGAGTTGGAAGACTAGCAATAATTTTCAGTAGGTAACTTATCCTTAAAAAATATGCCAGACTGTTGCGTTATTCAAACATCGCAAAATGAAGAGCAGAAAATTTCGTATTCACACTTAAAACATCATACTAATTATTATGGAATGGATTCACAAATAACTCAGGGAAAAAAAGTAAAATAAACGGAATTTTCAATGATGAACACGTTTAGGGACGACTGCTGTGATCGTGTTGAACCCAGTAGGTACGATCCCATCTGTCGTGGGAACCCATTCATCTGTCTTCTACCCACCGCAATTCAGGTCGGTCTTACCTTACTTCGAAAATTTCACGTATGGTCATGCTGCATCTCTGGAACTTGAAGTACTTTCCTGACCCAACCCTAAGGGAAATAATATTACCTTATAGGAAATATTTTTTGAACCGCATCAGACAAATTACTAGAATTCATTCGAGATACCTATCGGTGTTCACCCAATCTGATAAGTAATTATGTACATACGGACATCTATTACCTATGTATACATAGGTACCCAACATCTGTGCACCTATGTGTGTGGATGTTATATAGGTAGGCATGTAACACATGCACGCCGTGCAAGATTCCGTTATCTACCATAATTTAAAAAAAAAACCCTTTCATTTTGATATTCGATTCCTAGTCAGGTAACAGAGGAAGCTTCTGTTGTAACATCAGCTTTAAGGTAAGTTATAGATGAAAAACAATCAAAATTAGGCAATGGTTAGTTGGGTAAGTAAATGACTCAGCAAGTTCTACATCGTCTATTCTAGGAAGAGAATAGACGTAGAACCATTGTCATTTACTTACCAATATACCCATCATAATACGTTGAATTCAACCAGAAAAACGGTGCAAATCCTTGTCACATGGGTTTACTAATTGGACATAGGTACCTACGTACATAAATTCGGCTGTTGATTTATTGATTCTTTCATGTTCAGTAATTGAAATAGCTACTTTTGATTGTTCCCACCAACTTTGGCACCAAAAACACGAATTAATCTCCTGGGTTTTTTTCCCTTACAAAAATAATACTGTGATGAATTTAAAATTGCATCACGGTGGTGTGAGGGAAATTGCCCAGGCGGTTATGAGCGAATCACCACCGACATCTGGGATCTTTTTGGAGAGGTGAGAGGTGAGTGGTAGAATTTGCCTAGGCGGTTATGAGCGAATCACCACCGACATCTAGGATCTTTTGGAGGAGAGGTGTCCAGGCGGTTATGAGCGAATCACCACCTACATCTGGAATCTTTTGGAAGAGGAGGTTGCCTAGGCGGTTATAGGCTGACCACCACCGACATCTAGGTTCTTTTAAGAGGAGGAGAGAGCAGGGTAGAGGAGAGAAGAGAGAGCTGGTTAGAGGAAGTGTCGAATGAAGCTAAAGTCACAGGATCCAGGGTTTTATAGGAAAAGGAAGCCTCTCCCTCCAACCCCCTGTTAGGGGTTGGTGGTGGGGCTCCAGGCTGTGTACCCTGGGTTCTGTGGCTTGTCTCCCCACTCGTTTCGTTTATTGACGGAACTAACTTTTGTGTTTGAATATTGGTGAGAACTTAAGTTAACTAGAGGAGTGTTCCCGGGAGGGACTCATGACAAATACTTTGACCATTGGTAGTGCCACTTAATTGTGTTGATTCACCTGTTGATACTACTTCTAGGGTTATTTTACATATTTGTCATGATTTCAGGCAATTTCCCAGGTTTTTGACTCATAAAAAATGAATTTTGGGAGCTGAAAATTCGTTAAAACCTTATTTTTCCACTCATTGGTAAAAGTCGCTTCATGTTTGGTCTTCTCGTCTTAAAAAACATCGAAAACGATACCTCACACACAACCTCATGGTAGGTACTAGGAGGAAAACACCAAAAACCCCATTTTTCACCCATGACACCTGTAGTGAATGTAAAGTTGACGCACATCCACTAGGAGCGGCGTCGAGGGGGGATGTGCCTGGTTTGGTTATGGGCAGACCACCACCATGCCCGGGATCTTTTAGGAGTGTGTCCGTTTTGGTTATGGGCGTACCACCACCATGCCCAGGATCTTTTTGGAGTGTGCTCGGTTTGGTTATGGGCGGACCACCACCATGCCAGAGATCTTTTAGGGTAGTTTGCTTGGTTTGGTTATGAGTGAATCACCACCATGCCCAAGATCTTTTAGGTAAAGGAGAGAGACGAGGTAAGGAGGAGAGAGAGAGTAGTCAGCGACTAGAGGAGAGCGTAGAATCATGGAAGGAAGGCTCACTGGGTAGCCAGATGAGTGATGACTTTGACGAGTGCTCCGTGCAGTGGGGTTGAGGTGAACTATGGTAGTATAATCATTGGCCGCGAGAGTGCAGGTTCCCACAAAGCTGAGAGGGTGATGGCATGGGCCACTTGTGAACCTAGTATCAGTTAGGTATGGGATATCGAAAGAAAATATCGATATTGACATCAACTGATATATCAAATGAAAAAATCGGTATCGATATAATATCAGATGAAAAATATCGATATCATCGAAAAAAATAGAAATACCAAATTAAATAATATAAAAAATGTAAGCCACACATTGTTATATTAAAATTAGGTTGACATTTGGTAAGCTGAATTCAGTAAACAGAGAAACCAAGCAGAAACAGACTTACTGGTGAGACAATGAATAAACCTCTGTTACTTCCTTCACAGGGGGAAGAATTCTTTTTTAACTTTTATACAATTTTTTCTTTCTTTTTGAAGTTATTTGTGGGCTTTGTTCAAACTGTATTCAATTTGTTTTTTACCTATATACATAATATAAAATAAAATAATTTCGAATTTTGTTCAAATTGTGGTAGGTTTTGTTCAAAGTGTGGCCACCGCGAACGAACCTAATTATGAAAGTATAGTAGTTTTGAAGTTTTGTTCAAATAATATTCAGTTTGTTTTGTACCTACCTACATGTGAAAATGAAATATCTTCACATTTGGGTTCATTCCTTGGAATGGAATTGGATCTTCACATTGGATTCATTACATTGTCTTCACAAGTTTAAAACCAAATTTGAGGATTTTTCTTGTTATTAAAACAACCGATAATATTGGAGGTAAATATCGATATTCCGATATTATCGAAGTGAAAATATCGATATAAAAATATCGGATACCGGAAGGAAAATATCGATGTTTCGATAATATCGATATCCCATCCCTAATTTCTAGGGGTTTGGCCTCCGCTATTATTTGTCTTTGATCTTACCAACCAGATCTTTGTTTACAGGGTACCTTTGTCGCGGCGTTAAAGGAAGTAGAACCTGTGCCCTCGGGTTAGATCGAAAATCAAAAAACATACTTGCCCTTTACCAAAAAGGAAGTCAGGAAGCCGCAGCGGAGCAAACACAGCATTCTAAACAAGCAAACCTGGGGTTCGTATGGATGTATAATAAAAACCTCCGGTATTCCGGATTTCGAGACGGCATCGCAGATAGGTACCTTGTGTGATGAGGAAACAGATATCAGATGTCTCTGAACAAGGTGGTACGACAGACCACTCAAATGCCTCAATTAGGGCATTCGCTAACGAGGATGGGCCATCAATAAGTAAATGTTGATTTACTCTATCATAATAAGTTGAAGAAAACTTTTTTCATGTTAAATAAACGATGTTATTGAACAAATGATTTTGAGGGAGCGAGTAGTGGAAGGTTATAGTTCTACACCTCGTCATCATTCTGTGCCACTTACATCCGACGTCATGACAACTTACAACAGTTGTATTACAGATATCTGATGGACGTCGTGGTGACCTCGTCATTCTCTGCTACTGATAGCAGAAGTCGTGGCGACTTACAACAGTTGTATTACAGATATCTGACGTAGGGGTGACCTCGTCATTCTGTACTACAGATATCCGACTTCGTGACGACCCCATAATTCCATACTACAGATATTCGACTTCCTGATGACCTCATCATTCCGTCCTACAGATATCCGACTTCGTGGGGACCTACAACAGTTGTATGGCAATCTGACGGCAGTACGACGTCAGGATGACATCGTTGGTAGATATACAGATTTCTGACGTCGGATGTACTACAGATTAGGTCATAAGTCGTAAAATACGACCAAATCCGACCAATTGTGCTAGTTGGGGTTGCCATTCCCCTCACATCAGAGTGCGTCAGCTCCCCAATGCCCACCCCCCCTCGCCAACCTCATCAAGGCTCAAAAACTCGAACAGCTGCAACCGCATGGCATATGGTGTGATGTAAGTGCCGACACCCCATGGCCTTACGGCCCACCTGACCTGCGATGGCAGCTGTTTGAGCACTACCATGCTCTGCATCACCCCGGAATCTGAGCCAGCCGGGACCTTATAAAAACGCGGTACTTCTGGCCCCACATGAATACAGACATCTGCAACTGGATTCTCGGGTGCCAGAAGTACCAGTGCTATAAGTTCTCGGCCCACCCCCATGTCCCACCATAACACATAGACGATTCGCTTCCCTTTGAACACCTCCACCTCGACACTGTCGGACCGCTTCCCCCCTCCGAGCTACTGCCTGACCATGACCGACCGTGCCATGAACTGGGTCGAGTGCATACCACTTGACCACATCACCACGGGCTCCGTTACAGCAGCTTTCCTTCACAATCAGATAGCTTGGTACGGTTGCCCGCGGATCGTCACGGTCAATCAGGACAGGCAGTTCAAGTCAACACAGTTTACCGATCTCCTCCGCTCCCTCGGCATCTCCAAACCAACGCACAACAGCCTATCACCCCCAACCTAACAAGTTAGAGTGGTGGCATTCACTACTCAAACAGGCCCTTTCCACTTCCGCCAACATCGCCTCATGGACAAAAGCTTTACCCTACATTTTACTAAGTCTCCAAACAGCCGCCCGACCTACCGATGGGATTAGCCCCACTGAACAAAACTTTTCATCTCCCCTCTGCCTACCTGCTGATATTTTCCTAACGGACCAGACAATTAAAGGAGTACAAACGTAACAGACTCCCATTACTGATACCTCCTACAGCAAATGATTCTACTCCGCAACCCAAATGTACCTGATAGAGCCAGGTATCCCTAAGACCCTCCAACCACTTTACATCGGCCCCTTTCATGTTACCCGCACCTCGCAAACTACCGCTACTCTACTAATTGACGGGAATCTGCAAGCCGGCCTACGTGCTTGCAGATTCCCCACCACACAATCCTCCAGCAATGACACCTCAAGATCTCCCTTTATTCCATGTCGGCACTTTTACAAATTTGTTACATACACCTGTGGGTCGCCATTTTAAAATATAATCCTCTTTGGTTTTCCCTGTTGCACTTGGGTTATGTTGAGGTTATGATGTACGAGTAAGTTTGAATAAATTTCTAATTTATTTACACTTTAAATGCAAAATTAGTAATAACCATAATGGGTTACAAGGAACTACCTACAACATTTCAAAAGTAAAACCATCCAAATAATAAGTCGTCATACCGTTCTCATTTTAGTTGCCAAGTTGAAAGATAAATTTAAAACGTCTTAAAGAACCACACCACTTAACTCACCACTCGCACTTGTTTTCAAGAGTTAGAATCGAAGGTACCTATTACGTAGAAATTTTCTCCGCATCGATTTTATGTCATGGGTCGTTGATCCACAGGTTCTCTCAATGAAACCTATAGGTACCTACTATAATTTATCCTATCCACCATCTTAGCGATTTCACCCTCAGTGGATTCCATTTTGATGAAGACATGGCAATAGCTTCCTACATTTATCAATACCAAAAAGGGGTTCTAATGGCAGAAATATGTGCAACAAGTCGGAGTGAGGTAGAAGAAGTTAACCTTCCTATATAGGTTTTACTGCAGAATGTTTTAGTACAATACCACTACAGATTTGTACACTTTGGGCGGCTGCGTAGGTCTTTGGTGGAATTGCGGTAGTTGGGGGATGTTGGTCGTTTGATAGGGGAGGGAGTGAAAAGGAAATCTTCTTAACCCTCGCCGATGCGATGTTGGTGGTGGGGGAAGGTGGCAGAGGCGGAAGGGGAGGGGCCGTTCCACTGGTGGAGCAGGGAGGGGAGGCGCCCGCCGGTTTTACGGGCTGGCATTGTCGTTTCCTTGGTTGGTGGAGGGGAACTAGCACGGGGGTTGGCACTTTCGACCCGCGTCCCGAATGTGACGTGGCATCGCAGCGGGAGGGGTTGTTGCTATCCGGCTGCTGGGATTGGGGAGGGGGTCCGTTTGAGTGATAGTGGGGAGGTGTCTTTGGGCATCAGGTGGCCAGCTTCGGCGGTCGAAGTAGGGGCTCCCATTTCTTGCGGGAGACGCAGAGTGGGAGCTTGGTAATTGTTGGGCAAATGACGGACCTTGTGGAAGGGAGCGGAAGTGCAGATGTCATAGATGGTGTCAGGGAGGTAAAGGAGGGTTTTGTCATCTGCGTCCAGGTGGATGGCGAGGGAGAGTTGGATCTGGGGTGGTAGTGGTAGTGCCCGTAACTAGAAGGTTCGAGTGATGTCCGCGGTGAGGACATCCTGCAGGAAGAGGTGGGAGGGCTTGAGGTCCCCCAACTGTTGGGGCTGGATGAGGGTCGGGATCCGGCAGTCTTTGATGCCGGGTTTACACATTCGCACGAGTGCCACGAGTGGCGAGGCGAGGTGACGAGGCGAGTTGACGAGGCGAATGTGTAAACGGCCGCTCGCCATTCGCCTCGTCCGCTCGCCTCGCCATTCGTGGCGCTCGCGTCAGGAGCGGTTTTTCTGGCACGAGTCAAAGGGACACGTGCGCCCGAGGGGCACGAGGCGAGGGGGGTGTTTACATATTTGCGAGACTATCTTATGAAATTAATTACACTGATCACATTTGATCAGTGAAACTGATCAAATGTTATGATAATAATATATATGATAATATCATATAATATTATGATGACTTATATGATATATGATAATTATGATATGATGACTTTATATTATAAAGCCTGATGTATCATAATACATGATAATATACTCACAAGGTTCTGTTGCGATGAGGCGATATCATCCACCATCGTCTCCCGCGACGTCTTTTTTCCACGCGTCCACTAGTTACTCGGAGGAAGTTAGAAACACTATGCAAATGCAGGACGGATGCCGTCACGACCTCAAGCTCCTCGTCGTTCATCGTGAAGAGAACTAAGGCGAGAACTAAAATGAAGAGAACTGGAGGCGAGAGGCGAATGTGTGTATGATCCACTCGCGTTGGGCCAGGAACGCGAGCGCGAGCACGAGCGCCTCGTGCGAGCTCCACGAATGGCGAACGCGAGGCGCGAGCGCGAATGTGTAAACCCGGTATGACAGTTGATAGAGGGCAATGAGATGAGTGCGGAGGTCGTCGTAGGCCACGGTCGAGTCGGGTGAGATGTCCACCATCTGTAGGAGGATGTCGCAGGGGAGTAGGCTGATCGTCTTCGAGCAGCGGGTCTTCTGCACATGGAGATTGGCGGCCGAGAACGCTGCGTCGAGCTGGAAGAACCAGTGAATGGGGTCGTGGGTGTAGAAGGGCGGCAGCATGAGGGGGATGGCGGTGGATGTCGTCATGATGTCGGTGGTGGGGGGTTGCGGTTCTTCTTGCATTTTTGGCTGGAACGTCAAGTGCACCACTGTGGTGATAATAAGAGTGAGGTAGGTGAGGTTATAGGTTATAGGTAGGTATAGGTGAGGTTGAGATTGAAAGCATGGAGAGCAATGAGGTGATGCATTGGCGAAGCCAAAAAGGTTACCACCACATTGTATGCTAGGATTTGTGCCTAGTAAGGTTACACCACATTGGCTAGGCCAGAAAGGTTACCACCACATTGGGATCTTTTATGAGAGAGGTCGAGGAGGAAGGTAAGGTGAGAGAGAGGAGTCATCGAGTTCGAGTGCGATTGGTGCCTTATAAAGGCGCCTCTACCCTCCCACCGTCCTTTGACGGAGGTTGAAAGCCGTCGGAGGATCGATGCAGGGAGGCTACCTGTTTTCATCCCTCCTGTCACGTAGCTCGCCTTCTTGGCTTTATTGGAAACAATCTTAATATGTACATTGAGTGGTATATTATAAAGGTACCACGACAGTTTTTTTTAAACAATTGCGTACATAGCCCAGTCAAATTAGGTTTTTGCTGTCGGTAAATTCAGACAAAGCTGGAAATGATTTTGATTCAATTTGGAAATCCTAAATAAGATAAATTCATGTTTAGCTTAGCGACAGTTACTGGGAAACTCAGGATAGGACGGAATGGAGGGGTGTTATTCGGGCGGCCAGGGCCCCACCATGGGCTGTAGCGCCAAGGGGCAAGGTAAGGTAAGGACAGTTAATGGGTCGAACCGGTTATGGGAGCCCAAAAACCACGAAATTTTGGCATTTTCTTCTTTTTTGCGGAAGAAACACCCAATAAAATGCATCGTACAGAAAATGTACCCCCTACAAAAATTAAAGCAGGTTCATTCAATTCTAGGTGTGTCGAACGATTTCCTTAAACATTAAATTTGGTTCAATGGTTTGGTCAGAATCTGCTGTCAAAAATAGGCAAATTTTCTATTTTGCTTCTGCTCAGTTTCACACGCCTGTAACTAATAAACGCTGCAAAGTCCTTGTCATATGGGTTTACTATTCTACTGGACATACCTACTGAAATTTTGGCTGTTAATTTATTATTTCTTTCATGTGCAATAATTGGAATGGTGGTTGGTTGGATTGGTTTAGTTGGGGTGGGTTTCGACCAATTTTGGCCTCCAAAAACACTAACTGGGCTCCATTTTTGGAGGGGACCCAAACTTTGTGCGGAAGAACAGCGATCTTCGACCAAAATTAACGTAAAATTAAGGCTGAAACTTCGTTAGAACCTCAATTTTCCACTCTTCGGTAAACATCGACTTCATATTCAGTCTCCTCGTCGTAAAAAACATGCTATACCTCACAAGCTCACGTTACTAGAACACCAAAAACCCCTATTTGTACACCCATTTTCCTCCCATGACACCCTTGGGTATGTTCCAATCGGGCTGCAAAGTTTCGGGACCCAACGGGCCCAAATGGAGCATGTGTGGGAAAGAACGAATTTTTTAGACCGAAAATGAAGCCTAATACGGCGGACGGCGGACGAACATTGCATTTTTGGAATCTAAGCACCTCGAAACGTAGAAGAAAAATTTTGAGGGGGTGTTATAAAAATTGTTTGCTGAGCGAATACATAGTTGTATTGTTCACAGAATAATAAACCAAAACGGTAATTCTAAATTATTTCATAACTGAAATTGTAAAGCATCAAATTAATTCTACGTTCAGAGCTACCCTATTGCTTTATTATTCTGTGAATAATACAACATCCTATGAATTCGGTCAGCAAAAAATTTTATAAGCCCGATCGGAATATACCCAGGGGTGTTGTGGGTGAAAAATGGGTGTAAAATAGGGTTTTTTGGTGATATAGTAAAATGAGCTTTTGTGGTATCTTTTTCCATGTTTTTTTTTAGGGCGGGAAGATCGAATATGGAGTCGATTTTGACTAAAGATTGAAGAATTGAGGTTGTAACGAAGGTTCAGCTCCCAAAATTCATTTTTTATGAGTCAAAAACCTGGGAAGTGTTCTGAAATTACCATCAATTTGTATAATAACACTAGAAAAAGTGTCAACAGGTGAATCAAGACAATGAAATGGCACTATCATCAATCAAAGATAATTTGAAAAAAAAGAAAGCGTAATTCGTGTTTTCGGGGGCCATAATTGGTGGAAACCATCCGAAATAGCTATTTCTAAAATTGCACATGAAAGAAACAATAAATGAACAGCCAACATTTCTGCAGGTATGTCCAATAGAATAAGAAACCCATGAGACAAGGACTTTGCAGCGTTTTTGGTTTATTATTTTCAATAATGAACCATTGGAATCGAGCATGAAAAAAAAATTCTTACCCTCCCTCAAAATTTGATGGTTTACGTTTCAAGGTATTTAGAATCCAAAACTGCAATAAAACGCTGCAAATCCCTGCACAACGGTTCATTATTTTGTACAGAATACCCTCCTGTTACAGATCACAGGTCTCCGTATAGATAACCCTTCTATATAACATATGTACTATTCTACACATATTATGTAGATCGTGGACCCTCCGTAGGTTAGTACCTAACCCCGTACTCGTTACTAGGTACCTACCTAAACCGTTGTGTGATAATTTACCTGTATAGGTTTCCCTTCTACGGAGATAGAATAATGAACTGTTGTGTAATAATTTGCCCATCAATAATACTTCAACGGTTGTTCAAGTTGCAAAAGTACCTATCAACAAAATCCAGCCCCTTCTTGGTAGATGAGCCGTTGTGTAATAATTTACCGTTGTGTAATAATTTGCCGTTGTGTAATAATTTTCCATTGTGTAATAATTTACCCATCAATACTTCAACGGTTGTTCAAGTTGCAAAAGTACCTATCAACAAAATCCAGCCCCTTCTGGGTAGATGAGCCGTTGTGTAATAATTTACCGTTGTGTAATAATTTACCGTTGTGCTCATCTACCCAGAAGTGGCTGGATTTTGTTGATAGGTATTTTTGCAACTTGAACAACCGTTGAAGTAATATTGATGGGTAAATTATTACACAACAGCAAATTATTACACAACGGTAAATTATTACACAACGGCTCATCTACCCAGAAGGGGCTGGATTTTGTTGATAGGTACTTTTGCAACTTGAACAGCCGTTGAAGTATTATTGATGGGCAAATTATTACACAACGGCTCATCTACCCAGAAGGGGCTGGATTTTGTTGATAGGTACTTTTGCAACTTGAACAGCCGTTGAAGTATTATTGATGGGCAAATTATTACACAACGGTGCATTATTCTATCTCCGTAGAAGGGGAGCCTATACAGGTAAATTATTACACAACGGTTTAGGTAGGTACCTAGTAACGAGTACGGGGTTAGGTACTAACCTACGGAGGGTCCGCGATCTACATAATATGTGTAGAATAGTAAGTGATCTGTAATCTGTAAAGTGACCTGTGATCTGTAACAGGAGGGTATTCTGTACAAAATAATAAACCGTTGTGCAGGGATTTGCAGCGTTTTTTATTTGGGTAGTGTGATGAATTTAAAATTCTCATCACGGTGGCGTGGAAGGAAGGTGAGTGAGTGAATTTAGGTAAAGGAGAGAAAAGGAGGAAAAGTCGCAGGCGGCTGTAATCAACCGAGCATCTACGACTTTAGGAGGAGAGAGAGGTGGTGTGGAAGGAAGGTGAGGAAAAATCGCAGGCGGCTGTAGTCAACCGAACATCTACGACTTTGGAGGAGAGAGAGGTGGATGAGGGAATTTTACCTAGGCGGCTGTAGTCAACCGTTCATCTAGGTAAAGGAAAGGAGAGGAGAGGTCCCTTGTCTAGGCGGCTGTATTCAACCGATCATCTAGACAAGGAGGAGGAGAGAGGAGGTGAAATTCCCAGGCGGCTGTATTCAACCGATCATCTGGGAGGTAAGGTAAGAGAGAGAAGAGAGAGCTGGTTAGAGGAAGTGTCGAATGAAGCTTGAGCGCCAGGATCCGGGGTTTTATAGTACTTGGGGGCCTCTCCCTCCAGCTCCTTGCTGGGAGCTGGTAGTGGGGCCCCAGGTTGAGTAACCCTGGGTTCTGTCGCCTGTCCCCACTCATATCTTTATTTACGGAGCTTTAGTTTGGCGTTTGGATATTGGTGAGAACTTAATATGATAGGAGTGTTCCCGGGAGGGACTCACGACAGAGGTCCCCCCAGTTTGAACCAATATTGGTGCTGAAGGCGCAAGATGACAGGAGCTGAGGGCTACGGCAAACAAGAGGTGGTCGCTGAAGGCGCAAAATGACAGGAGCTGAGGGCTACGGCAAACAAGAGGAGGAGCTGAAGGCGCAAAGTGACAGGGGCTGAGGGCCGATGCAAACAGAGGTTGAGCTGAAGGCGGTCCTTAAAACTAGTAGTAACATGGTATAGGCAGATTATAAGTAGGTAGATGATAAGTAGGTAGAATATAAGGTAGGTAACATAAGGTAGATGATAAGTAGGTAGAATATAAGGTAGGTAACATAAGGTAGAATATAAGGTAGATGATAAGTAGGTAGAACATAAGGTAGGCGACATAAGGTAGTAGGATGAGATGGCGAGAGTATATACAGTATGATGGGAGCAGTGGTCAGGATCCATAAACATGTGGTATTTATGGAAGTGATCGGCAAGGGCGAGATGAGGAGGATGAACAATATTTACAATTACGATATTTACAAGGTGAAAGTGAGTGGCAAGGGCGAGATGAGGAGGGTGAACAATATTTACAATAACGATATTTACAAGGTGAAAGTGAGCGGCAAGGGCGAGATGAGGAGGATGAACAATATTTACAAACATGATATTTACAAGATGTGTAGAGGTAACAAAACTCGCAATATGTACAATATTTACAACCTTCTTGCAAATTCGGGGAACAAAGCGGAACGGGGTGACGGGAATCCGCCGATTCCTGGGTGTGTGTTGGGTGTGTTGAGTGATAGTGTGTGCGTGAGTGTAGTGTGTGGGGGTGGCGGTTGCTCCGAGCTCGTGGCGAGGCGGGCACGGCGGAGCTCCGAGTTCCGGTACAGTGCGAGTGGATGAAGAAGACACTTGCACTGTCCCGGAATCTCAAGGCCCCGCCGTGATTGCTCATAGCGGGGCGGGGGATTTGGCCGCCGGGACGAGGGGAACATGGGGACGCTCCCTCCGTCCGTTTCGCCGCCCGGGCCGTTTCGTCCCGGCGGAAACTATAGTGGATATCCCCGGCGACGGAGGGGGGGGAGGGGGTGTCGGAGGGGGTGAGGTTGATACGGGGGGGTCGAAAATCGAAAACGGGGGGGGTGGTAAAAGTGGTGGGGTTGCAATTTTGGGGGGGTTGGTGATTTGAACGGGGGGTGGGGGTTTGAAATTTATTGGGGGCAAGCAAATTTGAACGGGGGGCGGTGGGGGCATGAGTTCCGCGAGGCGGAACTCGCGAAGGATGGAGGACATTAGGGGGTCTGTGGGGGAGTAGGGAGGGTGTACCCCCGTGGCCTGCGCCGTGCGAAATTCGCGCAGTATTTTCCACTGGGGGTACTTCCATCGCCGGGGCCTGGGAGGTAGTCCGGTGATCCGTGGCGGGACGAATGGAAGCGGTGTAGTCGGCCCGGGCGAAGGGGGTAGGGGGGAGAGCGGGTCCGGGACGAAAACGTCCCGGAGAATCGCCGCCATTTCCGGATCCGAGTCGAAGTCCGGAAACGGCGACGGAGGTGACTGGTACATCGGGGAGCGGTGTGACATAGCGAACGGACGGCGGGAGACTGATAGTGTCTGTGGGTTGGGTTAGCACAGGTGCGGGTTTACACCTGGCTAACGGGACTGTATGTGGTTTGCCGTCAATTAACAGGGTCGCGGTGGTGTGTGTTGTGCGAATGACTTGAAAGGGCCCGGCATAAAGTGGTTGGAAAGTTTTATGGATGCCGGGCTCTTTCAGGTACATGTGTGTGGTGGTGAAAAATCGTTTGGGATAAGTGGTGTCGTTTGTCGGTGTTGTTGAGTGTAGCGGTTCCCTGTTAATAGACGGCGTGTGATTTGGGGTGAAAATGTCGGCTGGTAGACGTAACGGGTCTTTAAATGCGTTTTGTGCGGGGCTGGTTTGGTCTGAAGGACGGGCTGAAGTGCGTAGGCTGAGTAAAATGTAGGGGAGGGATTTAGTCCAGGAAGGGGAATTAGTTGAAGTAGAAATGGCCTGTTTCAGGACCGAGTGCCACCGCTCTATTTTCCCGTTGGATTGGGGATGGTATGGGGTAGTGTGGATTTTGTGGATGCCGAGGGAACGTAGTAAATCGGAAAAGTGGGCGGACTCAAACTGCCTCCCTTGATCGACCGTGACTGTTCGCGGACAACCGTAACGGCTAACCCATTGAGAGAGGAAAGCCGTCGCGACGGTGTCCGCGGTGATATTTGAGAGTGGGATGCATTCCACCCAGTTGGTGGCACGGTCGATCATCGTGAGGCAGTATTTCTTCCCCTCGGACGGGGGAAGGGGGCCCACTAAATCCAGATGAACATGTTCCCACGGGAGGGAGTCGGGAATGGTTTGAGGTGGGACATGGGGGTGGGCCGAGACCTTAAACCGCTGGCACTTCTGGCACCCCAGAACCCAGTTACGAATATCCGTGTTCATGTGGGGCCAGAAGTACCGCGTCTTGATAAGGTCCCGGCTAGCCCGAATGCCAGGATGGTGAAGGGAGTGGTAGTGGAGGAACAACTGCCGCCTCAACTCCGGTGGGACGTAAGGGCGCGGTGTATCGGCCGTCACGTCGCACCAGAGGTCGAGGGGCGGCAGCTGTTCCAATTTGGAGGCGGAAATGAGATTGGAGAGGGCGGGGTCGGAATGTGGAGTTTGCTTTGATTTTAGGATTTGCGGGGAGGGGAAGGGCAGTAACTCCGCCACCGGCGCGGGGGTAGGGGTGGGTCGGGATAGCGCGTCCGCCACGCAGTTGTCGGCCCCCGGCAAGTATCGGATATCGGACGTAAATTGCCCGATAAACTCGAGTTGCCGGAGGCGACGCGGGGAGGCGGATTTGCGGTTCTGTAGGAGGGCGTGGGTCAGGGGCTTGTGATCAGTGACGACAGAGAACTGCCTGCCCTCCACGAAGTCACGAAAGTGCTTGATGGCTTCGTGGATGGCGAGGAGTTCTCTGTCGAACGTGGAGTAATTTTTTTGGGTGGGGGATAGCGTTTTGGAAAAGAAGCCTAGGGGTTGGGGAGTGGCGCCGGTGTGCTGATGGAGCACTGCCCCGATGGCCCAGTCGGACGCATCGGTGGTGATGGATAGGGGGGCGTGAGGATCGGGATGGGCCAATAGAGCGGCGTCTACTAGGTCCTGTTTGCAAATTTTGAAGGAGGAGATGAGTTGGGGGGTCCAGGTAATGGGGCGGTTGTCATTTTTTTTGGAGGGTTGGGGAATGGCGTGTATGAGTGGTTGTTGATGTTGTGCTGCGTGTTTGATGTGTCTGCGGTAAAAGTTTAACATACCCAGGAAGCGGCGGAGTTCCGTCACGGTGCGGGGTTGCGGGAAGTCACTAATGGCGTGGACTTTGTCTGCGAGGGGTTTGATGCCCTCGGATGAAACGTGGTGGCCGAGGCAGCGGACGGAGGGTTGGCCGAGAACGCACTTGTCTGTGTTAACCAAGAGGCCTTCGGAGGAGAAGATGTCAAGGATCTGTTGGAGATGGCTGAGGTGTTCTTCCGGTGTCCTGGAGGCCACCAGGACGTCGTCGAGGAAGCAAAAGACGAACGGTAGGCCTCGCAGGATGCTGTCCATATAGCGCTGCCAAGTTTGTGCAGCGTTCCTCAACCCGAAGCCCATCTTAACATATTCGAAAAGTCCGAACGGGGTAATGATGGCGGTTTTCTGGACATCGGGGGGGTGGATGTTGATGTGGTGGAACGCCCTTGAAATGTCGAGGGTAGAGAAGATAGTGGCGCCATGGAGGTGCGACGAGAAGTCCCGTAGGTGGGGAACATTATAAAGGTCCGGCGTGGTTTTCGAATTGAGGCGCCGGTAGTCCCCGCAGGGGCGGATATCCCCATTGGGCTTCTGCACGATGTGGAGTGGAGAAGCCCAAGGGGATTTTGAGGGGCGGACGATGCCGTCGGCTATGAGTTTATTGAAATGTTGCCGGGCTTTTGATAGTTGCAGGGGGTGGAGTCGTCGGGCTTTCGCTGTGATGGGGGGGCCGGAAGTCTCTATGTGGTGTTGGATGGTGGAGATGTGGGCAGAGGGGCGGCGCTGGGGGCGGTAGTTGAGGAGGAGGCGTTCAAATTGTGTAGGGGGGGTGGTTGATGGCATGTATGAATCCGGGTATGGGTGTTTTTGTGGCGGGGTCAATCAGGCGCGCGTTCCGGACGTCGACCTGGAGACCGAAATATGCAAGAAAATCGGCCCCCAGGATCGCCTTCTCCACGTCCGCCACGGTAAATTCCCACTCGTACGCGAGTCCGCTCATATAAACAGAGGAGCGGTACGTCCCGTACGAGGGGATGGTGGTACCGTTGGCGGCGTAGAGAAGCTGCCGGTAGCAGCGCGCCTGACGACGGAGGATGTTGTTGGGAAATATTGATAGCGCCGCCCCCGTGTCCACCAAGAAAGGTACATTAGTTTTCCTGCAGCGCAGGAAAAGTCGCTGGTGGGTCGGGAGGGCGTTGTGGAGAATAGCGGAGGTAGGGATGTGTGTTGGTGATGGCTGGTCCGCCGCGAAGGAGACGCTGGGCGGTTTTCTGCCGTTCCGGAGGGGGGGAACGGTGGAGTCTGCAGGGGGGCTGGCCAGTTTGGCGGGAGGTGGCTCCGTTCCGTTTCGGGGAGGGGGAACGGTAGTGGCGGGTTGAGTGGTGGCCGGAGGGGGTTGTGCCCTGGAGGCGGGCGTGGAGGTTCCGTTTCGTGGTGGAGAAACGGATGCGGCGGCGTGATTGGCGGCCGGAAGGTTGTCTGCCCTGTTGGCGGGCGTGGAGGGGCCGTTCCGGGGTGGGGGAGCGGTAGCGGCGGCGTGAGTGGCGGCCGGAAGGTTGGTCGCCCTGGTGGCGGGCGGGGAGGGTTTGGTCCGTTGGTGGTGGGGTGGGGGATTTGGCGGCGCTGCAGGCGCGGCCGGGAGGTTGGCAGCCGTGGCGGCGGCGTAGGAGGGGTAGCGTGGCTTGGTGATGGTGGCTGTGTGAATGCGGGCGGGGGGGGTATGTGCATGGTCCCCCCCGTGTTGGCGAGGAGGGGGGCCCGCCGGATTTACCGGCGGGCGTCTGCGTTTCCCTGCTTAGGGGCGAAGGAGCAGGGGGGTTGGCACTTGCGGGCCTCCCCACCGAAGTTTACATGATAGAAACAACGGGTGGGGTGGTCCGCAGGTAGGTAGGCGGAGGTGGTGGGGCGGGCCGAGTTGGATGCGCGCGCAGCTGCTGGGGATCGTCCTCTGCGCTGGCGGGGAGGGGATGCGTTGCGGCGCTCGGGTGAGCGCTGGCGGCGGCGGTCGGCGGACGAGTCGCGTCGGCGATCCGCCGAAAGGGGTCGACGTCCGTCGAGGGAGGGTGCCCGGCCGCGGTCCCGGGATTTTGTGCGGTCCCGGAAAGGCGGGGGGTGGCGCGGCGTACGCACCTCACTGACGGCGGCCGCAGCGGCCAAGTCGTGCACGGTGTCCGCGAGCCGCAGGAGGGGCTCGTCGGGACCGTCGAGATGGCTGGCCAGGGCCATCTGGATGGGGTGGGGAAGGGCACGTAACCAGAACGTGCGTGCGATGTCGGCGGTCATAATCCCCTGCAGCTGGTGTCGCAGCCGTCGGTAGAGGTGGGAGGGCTTCTGGTCGCCGAGGTGTTGAGGTTGGGAGAGGGCGGCGACTCGGGCGATTTTCGACGGCTGGTAGGTGTTGATGAGGCGGCTGCGGAGGTCGTCGTACGCAGCGGCGGCGTCGGGGGAGATATCAGAAGTCTGCAGCAGGATCTCGTAGGGCAGTAACGAAATGATCCGGGAATATCGAGTTTTCTGGCTGCGGATGTTGGCGGCCGAAAACGCTGCGTCCACTTGGAAAAACCAAAGCGCCGGGTCGTGCGTGTAGAAGGGGGGCAGCGACAGAGGGAACGCAGCGGACGCCGTCATGACGTTGGCGGCGGCTGCGGCCGTAGCGGCGGCGGCGGCGGCGGCGGTGTCCGATGTCGCAGAGGTCGGCGGGGAGAGCGTGGAGAAAGGGTTGTCGGCCAATGCGTCGGATGTCGCAGCGGCGGGCGGCTGCAGTGTGGCTGGTCGCAGGAGCGGCGGCGTCGGTGAGTTCGGGTCCATTTCTGTAACTAAAATTCAAAAATTTGACGTGGTTTTGAATTTTGAAATTCGCAATCGGCGGGAGCGGTGGTGCGTTGAGTTGAGAGTTGAGCGGTGAGGTTTGGGCCAAGAATTGCGAATTTACACTGACTGGTTGAAATGTTGAATTTAAAATTTGGGACACCGAACTATTTGACTGGGGCGACACATGAGGTGGGAAGGTGGGAAGGAAGAAGGTTGAGTGAACGTCGGGTTCACCACTGTGATGAATTTAAAATTCTCATCACGGTGGCGTGGAAGGAAGGTGAGTGAGTGAATTTAGGTAAAGGAGAGAAAAGGAGGAAAAGTCGCAGGCGGCTGTAATCAACCGAGCATCTACGACTTTAGGAGGAGAGAGAGGTGGTGTGGAAGGAAGGTGAGGAAAAATCGCAGGCGGCTGTAGTCAACCGAACATCTACGACTTTGGAGGAGAGAGAGGTGGATGAGGGAATTTTACCTAGGCGGCTGTAGTCAACCGTTCATCTAGGTAAAGGAAAGGAGAGGAGAGGTCCCTTGTCTAGGCGGCTGTATTCAACCGATCATCTAGACAAGGAGGAGGAGAGAGGAGGTGAAATTCCCAGGCGGCTGTATTCAACCGATCATCTGGGAGGTAAGGTAAGAGAGAGAAGAGAGAGCTGGTTAGAGGAAGTGTCGAATGAAGCTTGAGCGCCAGGATCCGGGGTTTTATAGTACTTGGGGGCCTCTCCCTCCAGCTCCTTGCTGGGAGCTGGTAGTGGGGCCCCAGGTTGAGTAACCCTGGGTTCTGTCGCCTGTCCCCACTCATATCTTTATTTACGGAGCTTTAGTTTGGCGTTTGGATATTGGTGAGAACTTAATATGATAGGAGTGTTCCCGGGAGGGACTCACGACAGGTAGGTACCTACTATTTACTTTTAAAATTTAAATTGTTTGATTAAAATGTTAAATTGAATTTTTTAATAGAAGTACCTACCTAGGGGTGCTCTGAACGCAGAATTTGATGCTATACAATTTTCTGTAGTTGTATAACATTTTGCTTCCGAGTCTGCGAAGCAGCGGAAGCCTTGTGTTCACTTTCGTGAGCCAAAAAATTTTTGTCTTCAGAAATCAAAATTTCCACTTGCATTTTGCGTTTCAAAGCCTACTGAACAAATTTGGTTCCGTGTCGGTCGGTCTGTGAGTCTGTGAGTCTGTGAGTCTGTCCGCATTTCCTTGTTACAGCCATAACTTCCACGATTTTGAATTGATTCAGCTCAAATTTTGAGTGATGGTGCGGATAAGGCCCCTTGAGGTCCCATACAAATTTCAACATGATTGATCCAGCGGTACGCCCTGCGCATGCGCTAACGTTAAATTCAACAAACACGCATAACTTTCACAATTTTGATTCAATTTCGCTCAAATTTTCAAGGGTTGTTTGGACAAGGCCTAGTGAGTTCCAGTATGAATTTCAGCATGATCAGACCCTCGGTGCGCTCTGCGCATGCGCTGGCGTGAAATAGATTCAATTTCCTTGTTACAGCCGTAGTAACCAAAGATTTCACCCAATTTCAATGTAATTCTCAGGGATTAAGCGGGTAGGGCCCATTGAGGTCCCATATAAATTTCAACATGATAGAGCCAGCGGTTCGCCCTGCGCATGCGCTCTGTCTGTCTGTCTGTCCTTCTATGCACGGCCAAACGGCTCGACGGATATCGACCAAATTTGGCACGAATATCCAGTAGGCTCCCAAGTTGTGCAACGTCGCATTTTCAATTCCCTGACCATAGCGGAACTATGGTCGACCATGGTCAACTCCTGAATGGCTTGACGGATATCGACCAAATTTGGCACGAATATCCAGTAGGCTCCCAAGTTGTGTAACGTCGCATTTTTAATTCCCTGACCATAGCGGAACTATGGTCGACCATGGTCAACTCCTGAATGGCTTGACGGATATCGACCAAATTTGGCACGAATATCCAGTAGGCTCCCAAGTTGTGCAACGTCGCATTTTTAATTCCCTGACCATAGCGGAACTATGGTCGACCATGGTCAACTTCGTTAATTGAAATGGTAACCCCTATTTTTTATCGCGTATTCGTAATCTACGTGAAATTCTATCTACGATCGACCCTTCGGACTACTCCCGCGGTCGACCATAGCGCATCCATGGGCCCCTCCATGGTCGAATCCCGAATTACTCAACGGATATCGACCAAATTTGGCACCAATATCCGGTAGCCTCCCAAGTTGAACGTAGGCGCATTTTTAATTCCCTGACCATAGCGGAAATATGGTCGACCATGGTCGACCATGGTCAACTCCTGAATGGCTTGACGGATTTTGATAAAATTGGGCACAAATACCCGGTAGGCTATGGGATTTTTCCTTCGTTTGTTGGTTCCACGATACTGCGTACAGCGAATCTCGGATAGCGAGCGAAGCGAGCGGTCAGGCTAGTTATGTATAATGGACGTAATGTATTATGGAAGTCATGTTATGTATAATGTAATGTATATTTCATGTAATGTTATGTAATGTTATGTTATGTAATGTAATGTTATGTAATATGTATATTTAACGTTATGTAATGTTATGTAATGTAATGTAATGTTATGTTATTTTGCTTCCGAGTCTGTTCTATTTTATAATGGGTCACTCTGATTGTGACGAGGAAGCTCCTGTGCCATCACCTTGGCAGTGTATTTTATTTGGATTAACCAATTTTCGTTACAGGCGTGTGAAAGAGCGGAACACACTTCAACTGAAAAAAATTGGAACCTATTTATTTTTTACTGCCAATTCTGACAGAACCGCTGAACATTTAATGTTTAAGGGGTCATTCGACGCTTAATTTAAGGCTCTTTAATTTTTGTAGGTGTATGTTCTGTACGATGTATTTTCCAGTGTTTTTTGGCCAAAATTGGAAAAAGTGCCAAAATTTCTTGTTTTTTTTTTTTTAAATTCCCAAAACTTTGTTTCGACTCAGAAACTATCGCAAAACATGAATTAGGAAGGTAAGTACCTGTTACTCTTATTTTGGATGCCAAAAAGTGAATTCAAATAATTTCCAAATTGTCTGAATTTATCGGAGGGAATTTCGTCCTGGATTAATAAATATACTCATATATTTTTTCATTTAGGTACGTAGTTGTTGAGGGGAACGGTAAATCTTTGTGGCGTGGGGGGGGGGCATATGGCCTGGGGGTGGGGACCTCTGCCTAATGAAAATGTTTTTAGCATGAACTCAAATATGCTCAAGATCTTGATAAAATTCCAATGAATTGCTCTGTATAACCACTCACATCAATTTCATGGAAATTCCTCGAGCGGAGGGCACTAAAATCATCTATCTGTTGTTATGACGTTTCGGTCTCCAATAACTCGCGTAAGTGCCCAGCCAATTAATAGATAGTTCGTTAATATTTTAAATCCCGCACCATATACTTACTTAATAGGTACCTACCTAACTGTATTCCTACCTACCTACTATAGCAAACTGTAATTTTCAAGGATACGACCTAATCTCTATAATATCCACGAAGCCATCACTTCGCCTGGTTTTGCTTAGGTGGGTACCTACTTATTGGATCTTCTCATAATAACGAACTTGAAAGCTGACTGTTATACAATAAACTTCCTTTTGGTTTATTATTTCCAATAATGAACCATTGGAATCGAGTTGTAAATAGCTATCAAGCCCCAAAATCAATATAAGCAGGTTTGAATAACAACACTTTGGGGACGAGTAGGTAGTTACTTATATATATATATATATATATATATATATATATATATATATATATATATATATACACTCGGCCCTTCGGGCCTCGCCAGGGGGCAAGCCCCCTGGACCCCCAAAGGGGGCTCCGCCCCCTCGGAACGGCTTCGCCGTTCCTCACCCCCGAAGGATGTGTTCTTATACTTCGTATAACAAAGGAGAATTTGCTATGCAATTTACCCCCCCCCCCCACACCACCAACACCCCCCCACACCACCAATTCTTTATCACATTCCTCTTTGTGCTCATCTTTATCACGTTCCTCTTTGTGCTCATCTTTATCACATTCCTCTTTGTGCTCATCTTTATCACATTCCTCTTTGGGCTCATCTTCATCACATTCCTCTTTGCGTGACGCGTTTTTGTGACAGGATATTGTGACAGGACATTTTTTTCACATGACCCCCGGCGTTAAAATTGCATAGCAATTAATATATTTGTAGTGAATAAGGTTGGAACAGACGAGGCCGAAAGTTAGCTTGAGAATGGTTATGTATTTGTTGGCCCCTCGGCTCTTTATAGGCCCCTGACATGATCAGAGGGGGGTCGGGGGGTCCCCACTCTGAGGTACAACATGTATGTACATTACATTGGTTGTGGAGGAGCAGCCGATCACAACACTGCTCCCCCCAGAATTTAAGTAACGCATTTAGTTAAATTTTGTTCTGTTGCGGTGGCGGTTGTCGGGCGTGGGAGGTGCGTGTGCTGGTTGCGGTGGTTGCGGTGGTCCGCTGTGGCTGTCCGGGTCGGTGTCGTTGGGGGCGGTACGTTTGCGGCGTATGAAGAGCCGGGGTGTTGGTTGAGTGCGTGGGTGCGGCCGCGGCGGCTGTGGTTGCGGGCGCCAGGTGCATGGGGTGCGGCGTTTTTGTGCTCGGGGGTCCCATGTGCGGCGGTAGAAACACGAGCTGTTCGTCGCGCTGCGTGTGGTCGGTCGTGGCTGCGTCGGCGGTCGCTGTTGTCGTCTGTTCGAATCACACGAACCTCTTCGGTGACGGTAGCCACTCGAGGAGGCGGGGCTAAGGGTATGAGGCGATCGGCGAGCGCAGCGAGTTTCGTGACGTCGGGTTCGTCGCGCGCCGCTATGTGAAGGCGAATGCTGTCTGGTAGGGCGCGTGTGAAAAGCTGCCGAACGAGCGGGGTCGGTGTGTCGGCCGGGAGTGCTCGAGTGAGTCGGCGGGCGAGGACTGACGGTAGTTCGTCGTCGGAAGTCGGTTGAGTAAGGCGGTGAGCCGGGAGCCGTCGGACGGTGCGTGCGTGGTGAATGAATGAATGAATGAATATAAATATATTTCCAGAAACATAAATAAAATACACTAATTTCATCGTTATTTTTTGTAACGTGCTTCGTGGAAATTACCCATCCGCTTTAAAACCCAGAGGGTTTTGAGTTGCGGATGGGGAGTACTAAGTGCATCATTATGCTGTCCCAGCCACACACATGAATATATAATTCAGAATAGATAAACAATCAGACATTTAGAATAAAGCAACAAAGAGAGTTTTTTTTAGAGGAAAAGACAACAACATCATGGAAAGGCGAGTTGTCAACGTCTGGTAGCTGTTGGCGTACGATGGTGCCAGCCGCTAGTAGGTAATTCGCCGAAATGGGCCGACGCTTTCGCGTTAAGGTCCGGTAATATTCGGCGAAGTTTCGCGTGGCATGGAGGTCCCTTCGTGACGATTTGATGTTCTACGCGTTGCGGTGTGTCGGCCGGGAGGGCTCTACGGAGTCGGCGGGCGTGGACTGACGGATTCTCGTGCTCGGAAGTCGGTTGGGGTCGTTGTAGAGGTCCGCTTGTCGGGGCTCGAAGGCGCGGGCGAATTTAGCATGCGGCGTCGTGAGGCCTTCGTGAGTCAATGTGATCTCGAGTTGGGCGAATCAGACGTGCGGGAATGCGGGGTCGTACGGCCGGAGCTGGAGCGTTGATGTCGGTGGAGTCGTTTCTGCGGGTGTCGGTGGTTTCGGGTCCGTGTTCTCGTTGTAGGCGCCAGTCCCGGAGGGGTGTCGTCTGGAAGTGTCAGCAGGAAGTGTGCGAGGCGCCGGCGTCCGCTCCCTTATATAGGAATCGGATGGTGGGGCGAAGTAGCGGAGGGCCGCTGCGTTGGGCGTCGAGGCGGGCGTCGAGGCGGGCGTCGGAGTGGGGCGCCGCTGTGTGGCGTCGGTGGGGGCGGCGCTATGGGGCGTCGGAGTAGGGTGCGTGTGCCGGGCGTAGTGCTGCGGAGGTGGGCCTCGTCGCAGACGGTCGGCGGGCGCTGAGCGGCGTTGTTCGTCGTTGCTAGGCGCTGTCGTCGCTGTCGTCGCACCGCGGAAATTGTTGAGGTTCGGAATGAATGGAACGATTTATTGTCCCAACGTTTCGGCCATTTGTTTAGCCATTATCAAGGGCTACAGCAGAAATATAAACAATTCGGACTTTTATTCCAAGTCCGAATTTATTGTTGTACACTAAAAAGTATACTCTAAGTCCGAATTGGTGCACACTCAAAATCATATCTCTAACTGTTATGGTGTCTAGTGGCAAACATCTCAGGGTTTAGGCGAATTCATTCCATTAGAGACCATAAGTTAGAGATATGATTTTTATTGTACACCAAATTTTGTATCTAGTCTCTTATTCTAAGTCCGAATCGTATATATTTCTGTTGTAGCCCTTGACGAAACGTTGGGACAATAATTCGTTTCATTCAGACCGAACCTCAACAATTTATATGAAATACGGTCGATAACGTCATCACACTCGTATAATATAATATATTGTATACACCATTCCGCTCCGTAAGTCCCTTAATTTCCATGGTAAAAAGTTAGTTCTTGCGCAGAAAAATCCATATCCACAAGAGTAGTGGTGAGTTCGTTTCCCATCCCGAACGCACTGTGGGCAGCGGTCCAAGTTTATAAATTTTTGGTCCAAAAAAAAATCAAAACAAAAAGGATTTCTGCAACAGGCATGCGGGGTGTTTTTTTGCGGCGCTGAATAGACTGCGAGTAGTTTCAGCACGTACAGACTGCATCCTATGATGAAAATCAAAAAATTTTGTTTCAAATGATTTTGGTTTATTATTCTGTGAATAATACACCTATGTATTCGGTCAGCAAAAAATTTTTATAACACCCCCTCAAAATTTGTTCTTTTCCGTTTCAAGGTGCGTAGATTCCAAAAACGCTGCAAAGTCCTTGTCACATGGGTTTATTATTATGTTGGACATACCTACAGAAATGTTGGCTGTTTATTTATTGTTTCTTTTATGTAAAATAATTGAAATAGGCATTTCTGGTGGTTTCCACCAATTTTGGCCCCCAAAACTTGAATTAGGTAAGCTCCTTTTTTTTCAAATTATCTTTGATCATTGGTAGTGCCATTTAATCGTCTTGATTGCCATTTAATCGTCTTGTGTTGACACTTTTTCCAGTGTTATTAGAGAGTTCCTAAAGACTAAAGTCGGGAAGATGTGTTCGGATTTATCTCAACTGCGCATGCGCGTCGCCCAAGTTCAAACTTATTTCCTTAAGTTCGACTTATTCGGCCTTATACATAAGGCGCGTTATCTCCCAGGGCACAAACTTTAGGAATCGTCTTTAACCTTACTCAGGGGTAACAGTGCACAGCTTTTTGCCGCGTTTTGTCGTTTTTTTTTTTTAACGCGTCATGTGTCGTCGGTCCTCGCCATCGCCAGCGTCTTTCAAAGTTACTCCAAGCGTCTTTCAAAGAATTTGCTAGATTGTTGCGATATCAACTTAGGATAAAAAAGTGATTTTGATGTTCAAAATACACCTCAAAAGCACTTATAATATCGTCATCCGACAACAGTCCTTGTCCATTGAGGTAGAGGCGAAAAAGATTTTCAAGCTCTTCCATGATGAACTTGAAATAAAATAGAATAAACTAAAAATGAAATGGAAACGGAACGACCAGGAAAGAAAGGCAGCTGAAGCTGAATGGATTCCACGTTGTGCTAAGTTAAGTGACGTTACTTTTTAATTCACTCCTACCCCCACCACTTCTGTCATACCGGACTTATTGGTTAGCATCCAAAGTTAGCTCGCCTTAGATGTGGCCAAAAGATATGGCCGTTCCCTAATGAACTTATCTCTTAGGAACTCTCTATTATACAAACTGATGGTGATTTCAGACGATTTCCCAGGTTTTTCACTCATAAAAAATCAATTTTGGGAGCTGAAGATTTGGTAGAACTCAATTTTCCACTCTTTGGTCAAAATTGACTTCATGTTCGGTCTTCTCGTCCACAAAAACATGGGAAACGATATCTCAGAAGCTCATGTTACCAACATGTTGCTAAAACGCAAAAATAGTACCTATTTTTACACACATTTTCACTCATAACACCCCTGGGTATATTCCGATCGGGCTGAAAAGTTTCGGGACACAACTAGTGCCCAAATGGAGCATGTGTGCGAAAGAACGAATTTTTTAGACCGAAAATGAAGCCTGTATGTACACGTGATACGGCGTACGGCGGACGGACATTGCATTTTTGGAATCTGCGCACCTTGAAACGGAAAAGAAAAAAGTTTGAGGGGGTGTTATAAAATTTTTTTGCATGAGCGAATACATAGGTGTATTGCAGGTTTGATATGAAAGAATACCTTTAGTTTTTCACATATGATTTAATTAAAACCAAAGCTTTTCGCCTTACTTTTAGGTTCCCTGAGGATGCCTTAAAATAAGGCGAAAAGCTTTGGTTTTAATTAAATCATAAGTGAAAAACTAAACGTATTCTTTCATATCAAACCTGCAGTATGAGTGTTTTTCAAAAAAAATCTGGGGAAACCCAAAGTGTTGATGGACATAGGTGTATTATTCACAGAATAATAAACCAAAATGCAATGTCCGACCGCCGGCGCCGTCCGCCGTATCACGTGTACCGGCTTCATTTTCGGTCTGAAAAAGTCGTTCTTTCGCACACATGCTCCATTTGGGCCCTAGTTGTGTCCCGAAACTTTGCAGCCCGATCGGAATATACCCAGGGGTGTTATGTGTAAAAATGTGGATAAAAATCGGTACTTTTTGGGTTTTAGTAACATGAGCTGTTGAGGTATCTTTTTCCATGTTTTTGGGGACGAGAAGGCCGAATATGAAGTCGATTTTGACCAAAGAGTGGAAAATTGAGGTTCTACCAAAGGTTCAGCTGACAAAATTGATTTTTTATGAGGCAAAAACCTAGAAAATCGTCTGAAATCACCATCAATTTGTATAATAACACTAGAAAGTGTCGTCACGTGGATCAAGACGATAAAAGACTATAAAAAAAAAATTAAAAGGAGCGTACCTACCAAATTTGTGTTTTGGGGGCCAAAATTGGTGGAAACCATCAGAAATAGCTACCTATTTCAATTATTTCACATGAAAGAAACAATAAATGAACAGCCAACATTTCTGTAGGTATGTCCAATAGAATTATAATAAACCCATGTGACAAGGACTTTGCAGCGTTTTATGACATAATTTTTCTGCACGACGTGCCACTTGGCTCTCAACAACTGCCCAGTCAGGCCGTAATGAGTGCCCTGGCAGGTGAACATTATGCAATTTTTAAAATCTGCAGAAAATTGGAATGATTTTGGTAAAATTGTGAGAAGGTGAACATTTGACACAATCAACTACCTATTATAAACGAAATGAAAAAACTCTCAAGGGCAAAATAATGCTTAATTGAGGAATAAATAAACCATAGACAATGCTTGATAGTTAGGTGACAGTTAAGTATTTCAAAAATTTGCTCTAATGGTCATGCTGCTTGACTGGAAATTTTCTATGGTAGGTAGTTAGGTATGTATGAGGTAGGATGAGCGTAAGCAAAAATCGATAATTTTTTATTTGAATGAGGCCCAAATCTGGAAAGTGGCACCCGCAGCCGGGGTGACGGTGGGTGAACTGTGGGGGTGGAGGACCCGTGCGTTGCTCAGGTGGTGGAGGTGGAGGACCTGCGAGGGCGTGGAGGTGGGCGGAGACCCCGCCGCCGGGGCCGCCAGGAGCCCAAATTCCGGCCCTCCCCTTCGAGCACGGGCCCCCGGGAGGTGGGACGCCCCCAAAGGCGGGTTACGCCCAACGTAGTCCCTGGGAGTCGATGGTCGTAGGATCGTCTCGGGACGTCGATCGTGTCTGTCCGCTGTTCATATTTTTCAGATGACGATAATCCAGAGGTAAAGAATGCTATTTGTTTTCCTTACGCCGCGAATCGTGGAAATTCGACTGTGCCTTCTTATTGATTGGCGTAGGGATACATGTGTGCTGAGGGAGGGGGGCTGGCCACGGAAGGAGAGCAGGGCGTGTCGACAGTTCGATACATCGAAACGCCCGACCTCCCCCTTTTCTCGATTCTCCTCACAATCGATGTTCGACCTCCCGCCTATCTCCCACATCATTCCATTTTTATTTTTTCCTTTGTTCTTTCTTTGTTCCTTTTACCTATGTTGTTTTGTTATTGTTTTCTTTATTATTTTGTATTGTAATATATTATATTACATAAGATATTATTGTTATATATTACAATATAATTACAAATTACTCACGTATTATATTGCTACCTATGTAATTACTTCAATTCCTGATTCAATTACTGTAATTACTTCTTCTTTGTCATTACTTTCAATTTTCTTTGTTGAGTTTACAAAGCGACAAGCGAGCCATTACGTGGGTACAAAATAGTTTAGTACATGTACATATTGTTTGGTAAACAACGGCACCCAAAGTCGATCTAAAATAACCAAAAGTGTATTAAATTATTGAATTGAGGAAAAAAGAAAAATATTGGTAACTACCTACCTACTTTTTAATGATGGAACTATCAATTGTTTCTAAAAACGAAAAGAAAGGAAAAAGGATGGTCAAATTCGAGTTCTTGGTGTTTCTGAAATGGCTACCTACTAATCAGTAGGCCGAAAATGGCTATTAAAATTTGTACCTACTATTTTAATGTTGAAAATAATTATTTTTTTTTCTAAAAAAGAGAAAAAAAAGGCTCCATCATCAAAACTAGGTAGGTACTTCAAATGTACTCCATCAGTAGGTGAATGGTACCTGTAGAATGGTGACGTAAGACAAAAATTCCCTCTCGATTGTCACAAGAACTTTTTCTAAGGCCAAAAGTTGAGTTTTATTTTGAAGTTGCTCAAAATTACATTGCGTAAAATATATGTTTTCTCATGGTGCGTTGATATATTGTTTGCAAGTAGGAATTTTTTCTTACCAAATCTGCCTTAATTTTTTTTTCTTGTTATTACCATTCAACAACTCACTAGTATGTTTGTAATGACAGTCAAAAGGATGAGTTCGAAGATAAGCTGATGTCGGAAAGAAAAATCGCTCAAAACACTTGGTCAGTAATAGCCTGAAGTAGCCAACATTAAAAATTCGCACATATTATATGGTAAACGTAATCCTGCATGACTGGGTAGTATTTATTTGGTTCAAAAGTAAGTCAATAATTGCCAAAATAATGTAGATAAATAAGTCAAAATTCCTTCTCACCTTGTCTTAAAAACGCATAGTAAGTAGGTATAGGTTGCTGTTTACCGTATTCACTTGGTCGCTCTTACTGAGCGGTTCTGTGTTCTGTTCTTTTTTTAATTCCCGTGCATGTGCAGTTTGTTGTGTTTTTATTTCTTATTGTTTCCTATCTACCTAATTGAAGTGGGCCATAAACTTGATGATGTTTAAAGTCAATTGTTCACCTAGGAGCGTTCACGTTTTTTGGATCATCTTTTTAAAAGTCTTGTGCGAAGAATTCAAATTTGAATTTCACTCTGGACAAAACTTTGAAGAAAAGTTTTTAAAAAGTTGGTACATGGTAGTCGCTACCCTCCACCCCAACTGGGTACTTTGTAATTGAGTTTTGTCCGTTAATAAATAAACCTGATTCACTCTGAAACATAAAACCGAATATTTTGTTTGTTTATAGGAAAGTTGCTTCCATCTACGTCGGTACTTACACCGCAATATTAAGTACCACAATGATGTGAAGACTCAGTTCAAATTCAAACTGCGCGCCCAGCTGCTATCGATACCAAGTTGCGATTCTTGCCTCCATTCGATAAATCGATATTGTGAAAACATTTCTTGTGAACACGCAGTTGTGGCTTCCCTAGTATTATGTTATGATGCGCGATTTTATTTCGGTGTTCGTTCCAATTGAATTTTCCGGATATTCAACCTTGCTGACGACATGCCGACAATAAGCATCAAAGAGGAATGCAACGGGCTGCAGGTGAGTGGAGCTTGAGTTGGATTTCAAGTGTTTTCTTGGGTGATAATCAAGATGTGGACTAGAGAAGTCGGGTTCCCCTTGTGAAGGACGAGGGCTGTGACAGGGTGGCGACTACGATCATGGGAGGGGCCCCACAACTCCGCCTTCCTATCTCCTGATTTCCTTCATCGTCACAGCGAACGACTCGTCGTCACTCCCTTCCCTGTCTTAACATCTGGCCACCCACGTCAGTCGCTTTGTTATGAAAATTCATTTGCGTAAGGAGCAAGAACTGTTTTCTATACGACGACCAGTCGGATGTCCGTCGTCAGTCGCTCGCCATCGTTAGAAGCCGTAGGTAGGTGCTGTGGACACTGGTCAACAATAACCATCCGGTAGTGCACGTCTGTTGCTTTAATGTAAAATTTCTCCTTGTGTGAAGGTAGCTACCTAGTTTAGTTAACTTTTAAGAAGGTTGGAAGCTGTTCAGTACACGTCACCGCCAGCCATCCTCAATGCCACAATACTTAGCAGCTGCACTAGATCTTCGACCTTCCGTGGTCACAACTGGGGACTCGCGTGGGTGAATTGGCCAGTTAGGTGGATGGTCCGTGCCTTCTACTGGACAGTATGATGTGTAAATTACCTATCTAAATTGTTTGTTATTTATATTGGGTCGATAATAATTGACGTAATTATGCAACTGTTTTTACACAAACTGAATAGCCATCCGTCTGCCCAGCCCAGCAAACTGGTCTAACGACTATATCCCACAAGTTTCATTCAGATCGAGCGATGTGTTACCCAAAATTTACCCCCCCCCCCCCCCCCGCGTCCACCAACTAGTTCGGTGATGTACCAAGATGATGATGATGATGATTGTTGATGATTGATTAACCAATATTTACATGAGGTCCTGAGCTTCCCTTCGAGGACCTAATGATGAATGCCATTTACGTAGAATTATTGATTTAGCATGCGGTGCAGCATTGCAGAAACTGAAGGAGTTGATACTGGAAAATTCCCTGTTACGAAACTGTTAATAGAAATTTAAGTTTCCGGGCATTAATTGATTTCGATCTCCTACGTCAAATGGTTTTTCCAAATGGCAAAGTTTTTCGATTTTATTTGTGAGATCTTCAAAACAAAATGTTCACGAAATGCTTCACTTGCAAACAGTCTAACGTCCAGAAGAACGTCATCTATAACGGAATGTATTATGATGGATTAAGAAATCCCGCCGTTGAAATGGCAGGATTTCTTTTAAGAATTTAAAAAAAAAAAAAAGAAATGGCAGGATTTCAAATGAAACCCATTAAGAAGTCCTTCGGCTCCTTGAGGTTGAGGGTGGTCGTGTGCTCCGCAAAACTTCGGCATTCTAAATTCCATCAGAATTCAGTAGATTTCACTACTGCCTTCCTTTCCAGTACTAAGCCTTCCTCAACCTACCTTCAGCCCTTTTCATATACAAAAAAAAAAAACAATAAATAAATAAATTATTCTGGGCCACGAATCTTTAATTAAAAACCCAAACATATTATAAAAACGAAATTGATAGGTATTTTTAGAATTACGAGAAAATATAAAAAACAATTTAGTTATTAAAGGATGGCTATTGGACCAAAATAAAGATAATTTAAGTGATCTTTATAGATCGAACCTCAAGTCGAAATCACAAGCGCAGTTTTTCAATAACTGTATTGTATTGACTTTAACCATTGTACAGTTCTGTATTATTTGATTATAAACTCAAAGTAATACCCACTCACCTCAACAATCATATTTTTACAAATTTTGTATTGCCCTTACACAGGGATCGCCTTCAAGGGTTCAAAAATATATTTATTAACTTGTAAATAGTGTTAATAAAGAACTTTAATGTTTCCTACCAATCTTTGAAAATATTTTTGTATGCATTCATTGAAAAAAATGTAGTAGGTATTAATTTTTTTTGTGTAAACAAATCTCGTCTTTGTCGGGCAATTTTGCTTCGGTTTTCAGAAGTGTATGGGAGTAATAATTTATTAACTAGTCAGCTTCAACTGCTTACCAACATGTTCTGATATATCCCGCTGATATTAAATGACCTCTCCACCATGATTTAAATTTTAAAAAAATTCCGGTTATGCTATACCTAAGAGCTAATTTTCAAAGAAATACGTGCTGTTGTGTAAAAAGATGGTATAGTGCTAAACCGTACCACTTTCATAAAATAACATCTTTTGGTTTATTATTCTGTGAATAATACACCTATGTATTCGCTCAGCAAAAAATTTTTATAGCACCCCCTCAAAATTTTTTTTTTCCGTTTCAAGGTGCGTAGATTCCAAAAATGCAATGCCCGTCCGCCGTACGCCGTATCACGTGTACCGGCCTCATTTTCGGTCTAAAAAATTCGTTCTTTCGCACACATGCTCCATTTGGGCCCTAGTTGTGTCCCGAAACTTTTCAGCCCGATCGGAATATACCCAGGGGTGTTATGAGTGAAAATGTACGTATAAAAATAGGTACTTTTTGTGTTTTAGTAACATGTTAGTAAAATGAGCTTTTGAGGTATCGTTTTCCATGTTTTTGTGGACGAGAAGACCGAATATGAAGTCGATTTTGACCAAGGAGTGGGAAATTGAGGTAGTACCAGATGTTCAGCTCCCAAATTTGAATTTTTATCAGTCAAAAACCTGCGAAATCGTCTGAAATCACCATCAATTTGTAGAATAGCACTAGGAAAAGTTTCAACACGTGGATCAAGTCGATTAAATGGCACTACCAATGATCAAAGATAATTTGAAAAAAAAAAAACGCTGCAAAGTCCTTGTCACATGGGTTTATTATTCTATTGGAGTTCTAGAGATTTTTGTTGGCTGTTAAATGTATTGTTTCTTTCATGTGGAATGATTGAAATAGCTATTTCTGATGATTTCCACCAATTTTGGCCCCCAAAACATGAAATAGGTAGGTACGCTTTTTTTTTTAAGATCATCTTTGATCATTGGTAGTGGCATTTAATGGTCTTGATTCACCTGTTTACACTTTTTCCAATGTTATTGTACACATTTATGGTGATTTCAGACAGTTTTCCAGGTTTTTGACTCATAAAAAACCAATTTTGGGAGCTGAACCTTTAGTAAAACCTCAATTTCCGCGTCTTTGGTCAAAATCGACTTCATATTCGGTCTTCTCGTCCTCAAAAACATGGAAAAAGATACCTCAAAAGCTCATGTTACTAACATGTTGTTAAAACGCAAAAAGTACCTATTTTTATACACATTTTCACTCATAACTCCCCTGGATATATTCCGATCGGGCTGAAAAGTTTCGGGACACAACTAGGGCCCAAATGGAGCATGTGTGCGAAAGAACGACTTTTTTAGACCGAAAATGAAGCCTGTACACGTGATACGGCGGACGGCGGACGGACATTGCATTTTTGGAATCTACGCACCTTGAAACGGAAAAGAAAAAATTTTGAGGGGGTGTTATAAAAATTTTTTGCTGAGCGAATACATAGGTGTATTATTCACAGAATAATAAACCAAAATGAGCGTACCTAATTCAAGTTTTAGGGGCCAAAATTGGTGGAAACCACCAGAAATCCTACCTATTTCAATTATTTTACATGAAAGTAACAATAAATGAACAGCCAGCATTTCTGTAGGTATGTCCAATAGAATAATAAACCCATGTGACAAGCACTTTGCAGCTTCTTTTTCATGTTAACAATTCATACCGATTTTTGACCCTTATGAAGTCAAATTTGAATCCATTCTTTTTTGAGAAAAATATTTTTAATACTCGAAATTTCCCTATTTCTGTCGTGAATCACCGTCCCACACAGTGTTAGGTGAGTTAATATTAATTTTAGCGCTTAATATCAATTTTTTACCCCCAAAAATCCAAATTTGACTCCTATTCTGTATGAAAATAACTGATGTGGTCATTTTCTATCTTTACCATACCATCTTCCATTCCACTTTCAGTAATTTTTATATCACTTATTCGCGATTTTGGTCGTTTTTACCGATTTTGATCCCTAAAAACTAAAATTTGACATCCTTAGAATTTTTTAAAATTGTCCATCTTCGAACTCATCCTTTTGTTTGGCAGTACGATAATGTTGGCGAAATTCAGAATTTTCATCATGTACCTACCCAAGGTCGTTTAGGCCCGCCGCAAATTGAACCCAGCCCAGGCACAGTACACGTGCAGCCCATGCGTGGGGGATTCTGTGAAACACAGTTTGGCCGCGACGGCGCATATTGGACCCAGCCCACGCCCAGCTCACTCGGCCGTTTTCCACGCGTGTGTCCTTTTGTAGTCGTCGCACAGATTTCGTGAGCGTGGGCGCTGTCTCCCCAACTTTCCCCCTGATTTCATTTCAATCTGATTTCGCCTTTCTGAGGTACGCCACAACCAAAAATCTTTCACCTCGATACCAAAGACAGGCCCGAAATAAAATATTCGAAACTGTGACGCAAGCAGAAGAACAGTATCAGTACGAAATTTCACAAACCCCCTCATTTTCAGGTGGGTCTACCCCACATTCCTCACGAAATTCGACTACCTACTAGTGCAACTAGTCCCTCTGCCCATGACAATTTGTCTCCAAATTTTCCAGAGTTCTTCCTCCAATCAAGACCTTGCGACCCTCTTCCAGATGGAAACCCATCCACTGAGTCAGAAATGACGGTCCTCCACTCTCTATGATACTCATTTTTTTTCTAAACACGATTGTACGGCATTTTTTCGTTTCGTTATTTTTTCTTCTTTTATTGGTATTCTCTTTTTTAACTCCATTACTTGACATAAAAATACCTATCTCGTTGTTGTTTTCGTATTTCGGTGTTGCATTTAAGCTTACCTTATTAATAACAAGTAAAAAACAATGAATAAATGCGTCAATTAACATACCTAAGGCATACGGCCAATTTTTCTTCACTTCCAATGGGTTTTTGGGCGTTACATTCATTTCCAGTGATGTCTTCTTTTATAAGCTCGTGTACTTCTTGAAACTGCTCTCGACTGAGCCGCAGAGAGCCCTTGAAGGCTTCGTCAGGAACCTCCCGAAACAAATTAAATTCTCCATATGCCTTTCTCCCAGCTAAATAGGTAACTATTTCTTCGACTTTTCTTCCTTTTCACCACTGAATATAACCAAACGAGTTCCTCAAGCTCTGATTCGGAATCCAAATCAAGGAGATAACCAATGTCCATCGTGACGCGTGGATTCTCGTGTACTGGGTTCAATATGCGGTACTTCAACCCAGCCAACGCGCAGCACCTCACAGGCCACGCGAGGGTTGGTGCGTGTGCTGGGCATGGGCTGGGTTCAATTTGCGGCGGGCCTTATCGTCTGGAGTGACACACACACACGCGCGCACACGTTAAAGTGTAGGAATGCATTCAGGATTCTCTAAAACGGATTTGCCTATAATAAAATTTCGAAAATTCATCTTCTGAACATTGTGGACCCATTGCAATAGCTTCATTTTCTTTGAAAATTCGCTAAATTAAGCATTTTTGCACATTTCAGAGGGTAAATTCCGATCAGCTGGCCTTTGGTAATACAGAAGTTTAATGTTTCGGAAGCGAGTTAATTCAGTCCGTTGATGTAATAGACTTAATCATGAGGAGGCAGTGAGGCAACATACCATAACCGTTTTATGTTTCCTATGTTACAATGCACAGGTTGAAGTAAGCCTTTGTTTCAAGCAGCTCCTGACTCGACATTGGGGAGTCGGACATTGCTTTGCGCAATTTTAAGGTTGAACAGTAGGATCGGATAAATTTATCCCGGGAAATTTTTATATGTTGACAGTGACGGAAAACCGATAATAATCCCGCCACACAAAGACGACGATGACATAAAACAATATTAAAACTCTTTTTTACCTGACCATCGCGTAGTTTTATTCCATAATGGTTGTACCAGTTCTAGCTCGATCTCGCATAAAATATATCGTGTAATCAAGCAATCAATAGTAACGAGAAAATGTATCGTTATTGGTCAGCTGCCTAATAATTGTTATGATTGAAGTTTCATTTAGTACCCACTACCATTTCATTTAGTCCAGAGAAAAATGTAACAATAAAACTGTTATATTTCTACCTTTTTCTGTCATGTTGAGGGAATATTTTACCTGTATTTTGCTTCCCAACTGTTACAAACACTGCCCTTCGAATTCAACATTTGCACCGCATTCTGCATTTCAGACATCAAGACATTCTGTTTTCGGGACTCATAGCCACCAACCAGCGTGGTTTTTACAAAGGAAGATGGATCTCTTCAAATTTGCTCGCATTCACCGGGTTTGCCCACACGCACTTACACATCTGGGCTCACAGGTGGATATAATCTCCATAGATTTTGCAGATCCCTTCGATTAAGTCTCAGATGCCCATATTTTGGCTTTGCTTGAGTCACTAGGTGTTTTCGGGACATTCCTGCAGTGGCTTAGAAGGTGTCTGGTGGGTCTTGTTGTATCCAGAGTGGCTGACTGAGGGTTGTCGTTTCAGACCCGTTCATGGCATCGTCAGGAGTGCTGTAAGGCTCCAGTATTGGACCACCGCTATTCTTGTTGATGATGAGCATTGTCCAAACTGTTTAAAAGCAGTCGAGTTTCTGATGTTTGCGGCGACCTCAAGAGTTTCTGTCCAGTTAAGTCACATGATGATTGCAGCAGAATTCAATTTTACTTCAATGCACTACTCCAGTGGTGGTCTGCGAGTAGAATAGCCTCGCACTGAACCCACATAACTGCGCTGTTATTATCGAGATTGCTGTTCGAGTTCGAATACTGCATCGGTGGGACTGTGTTGCTTAGAAACTCGCTGAACAGTGACCTGGGTGTTCTCGTGTCCTCGCAGTTCTTCTCTGAGCATGTGGACAGTTTGTGTGGTAGTGCGTTGATGACACTTGGCTTTTTGAAGAGAAGTGCTCGGAATTTCACTGTCCCCGTTGCCATTTCTCTCTTGTATAAGTCCTTAGTTCTGCCCATAGGTGTAGTTAGGTCCCCACACTGTGCACCGACTGGAGGGGGTCCATCGTCGCTTCTTACACTTCTTGGCTTGGCCTCGGGACAACATCAGCTTCGCGGATCTGATCAATACCTATGGGCTGGAACCGTTGTCATTCTTCTTCAGGCTGTTGAGGGGTGAAATCCAATACCCTGAACTCTTGTCAACTATTGGCCTATCTGCACCACTGTACCCCACGCGTTCTCCCCCAACATTCTTTGTGCCGCTGATAGGAACTACTTATATCACCGTCCTCTTCTTTGGCTTCCCCGTCAGGCGAATGCACACCTGGATTGCTCCGATTTTGACTTTTATCTCTTTTATCACTCAGTTCCATTGTTCGATCAACCTAGCTCAACCTCCTTACACCCTACTGAATGATTACCTGTCTAAATGTATTATATACCGCTATATCACATCACGATTCTTTACATCTATAACTTGCTGTACAGTCCTGTGGTGGCAGCTATATCCTCTTTGTTATTATAGTATTATTTTGCAGTTGGCACTAAGTGCCGTTCTTAAATGGGTAAATAAATCAAGGAAATACTCCTGTTTGAACACCTTAGTTCTTCAGGGTGTCCCTGGAATAACCCCCACACCTCTAGAAATTCGCGAAAGAAGACTTGAGTTAATTGCGCACACACGTACAAACACATAAAACGGGTCGGCATAGCACCTATGCTTCCCTTTACCCCTCACCCTTGAAGTCATAACCTATCAGAAGTGAACTGAAAAAATGTGTTCCGGCTTCTCAGCTGAAACTCCTTGAAAGAATAAAATCTGAATGTCGGACAGTTATTCGATTGTGTCGCTCTCCACCTCTTCTATCCCGACATAAGTAACGTTCCCAGAGTTTATTGCACAAGTAGACAGAATTGAGAACTTAGAGAGTTTGGGAGGGTTCTAAGAGCTTAAATTTGGCGCACTTGTTCACTGGGGCTCCCTGACGAAGTGATGTAAATCTGAACCCGATCGGTTCAGTAGAAGCCGAATTATAAATGTTGGAAAACTTCGTAAATTAGTGTTTTCTACGTGTGGAGCTGTGTAACTATTGCGTATTATACTTGTCTGCAGCGGTTTGTGAAAAGAGCTGTAAAAAGTTAAAAAACATAATTCAAATCAAGTTTTCATAAAGTAACAAATTAAATTTTAAAAAAGGAAATAGAAAATGTACAACACAAAAACAATTTTTCAGAAAATTTCTAAAAAATGAAATGAAATTGAAATGGAAAATTTGAGGTTTTTTTGGTGGGTAAATTTTTACTGGGGGGAGGGGGGGGGGGGGTTACGCGCATAACTAAACGATAAAATGTCATGTAGGTGGTAAAATAATGTGAATCCATCATAATCGGACTGTACCTAACATTTTCGTCTGCGCGAACCCGTTTTTCTGAGCGTCCGTCCGCCAAGAAAACACAACACAACAAGCACTCAAGTCATAATATGGATATGAGGAAGCTGTGTGCCATACCCTGGCAGACAGACGTATTTAATGGATTTGGTCCGAAACGTATTTCTCCTTGGGTTCAAATTCCTTGGTAACAAATCATGAAAAAATGAATAAATAATAGGTAGTGGTAAGGTGTTTTGAGTGCCTATTGCCCTCGACTTGAACTTTTTAGGATCTATATCGTACGCTTGAACTATTAGCAATAGAGTTTTACCAATGTACACTGATCCACCGTGAGGGGTTGGTGGAGGTTTTCGGGTTTCGATTACTCAAGAGGTTATTGAAAACCCCGGTTTTTCGAACGGTTTTTCTCGGCCCTCTTTCGACTTGGTCATGAACTACCTACCAATTTTTAAAAAAACCGACTTAAAAAAGGTATAAAACTAAAAAGTAAAAAATATTTTATATGCTGAACAGACGTATATAATTTATTCAAAGCCAGTACAACATTTTTGAATTCTACGCCAAATTTCATCTAAAATGTATGAAACCAAGGGATGCAATATGAAGGCTGTTACGAACTAAATCACTCGCGACGAAATCGTGGAAACCCATTTCAAAGAAAAACGGAGTTATTGAAAAATAGTCTATTTCCACTAATACACGAAAAACGCAAAAAACACTGTTATTTCTAACAGTGTTTTTTGCGTTTTTCGTGTATTAGTGGAAATAGACTATTTTTCAATAACTCCGTTTTTCTTTTTCTATGAAGGCTGTGTTTGGGGGTTGTAGTTCTTTACTTTTTATTTTTATACCGTTTTCTAAAGTAGGTTTTGTTTTTTGTTAACAATTTTTTTTATTTTGGCCTTTTAGTGCGATATTTTTAGTAAGTAATATACTTCATGCTATCAAGTACTGATACCGTAACACGGCCACAGTCATTGGCAGACTGTTTTCTGTCATCAAATCGTGCATTGTCTGTCATAGCACTAGAAATAGAAGAGTATAACTGGACCCAGTACTGCTTTTTTTTACTTAAAACAGTAGTATGGGGTTCATTTAAAAAAATATTCATCGAAATCGATCGTTGTTTCGGAATAATCGCTTATCGTATCGTTATTCCTGTTCCTGTTGGCTACATAATGGGCCAGTCATTACAAAAATAATGGGACCACCGGAGGATGATCCTCTTTCATTTGAAAAAAAAATATTCATCTAAATCGATCCAGTAGTTTCGGAATAAACATAGAAACAGGTCAAATTGAGAACCTCCTCCTTTTTTTGAAGTCTGTAAAAAATGGGGTTGCGGAAATTGTTTGTTCTACGAAGAACCTGTAGCGGTTCTCAGTGACAAACTTTGAAGCTGGTGTTCTGAAGGAGCAATGATTCTGAGCTGAAGCAGGTTCCTTTCCGTGGCAGAACTCGTGGTCCAGTGAGACCCTACGTGCAATATCAACTAAAGCTGCACAATGCGTTGTTCTCATATATTTTTTCTTTACGTGTATTCTCTTTAGAGATTCAACTAAGTTTCTCGCACTTGAGAACTACTAAGGGGTGACTTCTCTGTGCTGACGCATATCCTGACCAGGGGAAATTTTCTTGTCGCTTGGCAGACTCGCCACTCAATCAGTTAAATTCAATTCTTTATTAAAACAGATATTTAGTACATAATGAAGAATATAAGTACAGGAATATGTGAAAACCAAGTTCATGAATGGGCCCCTAAGGTCTCTCTCTCTTTCCTCAACTATCACGTCCCATTCCGTATTTCGAAGTGTAATTTCTGGAGAGTTCACATTTTCTGGCTTCGCCTCTCCCTGGTGGCTAAGCGCGGTTTAACAAAAATTCTAGAGCAGTTCTGTCGAGTACCTATACTTTCAAAATTTCAAGCCATAAGGCTCGAAATTCGCTGTTTTGTTTTATTTTGCGGTGCTAATTTCCGGTGCCGTCGTGGTTTCAAAGTTCCAGTCATGCAGCATGGCTATAAGAGCGAGTTTCCAAAGAAGTATTGTGTAAAAAGATAGTGAGGAACCATAGTGTTCAATTCCATGTGTAGCAATTTTTCATTTTTGATCTCAATCGGATTTAGCGCCCTTGAAAACCCCTCACTGCCAATTTTCATCTCAACTCCACGTAGCTTGGGCAACAAACGGATAATAAAGAAAACGAAATGACTTCATAAGTTGATGGCGCTGAGGGTTCCCCCCAGGCGGATGCGGGAGTGATGGCCTTAGCTGTGACGTCATTTCGCTTTCTTTCCACTGGTTTTTCGCCTATTTTTGATTATAGGATACCCCTCATATAGCATCTTTTCGGAAAGCACTCGCCGAGGACTTTTACTTAAGAAAATAAAATAAAACAGGTGAAATTGTCCATTTCGTCATTAGGTACCTATATATTTTTTTGTGTTTTTAGCAATTTTTACAGATTTTTTATTCTTATAAAGTCAAATTTGACCACTCTTTTTTTAGAATTTTTTTTTTCTTTTTCATCGAAGTCCCTCTTTCTGTCGTGAATAACCATCCTACACAACTTAGGGCGAATTAGTATTGATTTTAGCCCTTAATGCCAATTTTTGGTCCACAAAAATCCAAATTTGACCCCTAAACAACTGAAATGGTATTTTTCTCTCGTTATGCATGTACCCTTCCATACCGGTTTCATTAATTTCATATCTCAATTGTTCGCGGTTTTAGCAGTTCTCCCCCATTCACCCTCTACAGACTTCATTGTGGCTGCATCTGAGTTCATCTTGAAACACAACTATTTCAAATTTGAAGTTGAATATTTCCTAAAAACCCAAGGTACAGCAATGGGAACAAAATTCGCGCCATGCTAAGCAAATCTGTACATGGCAGCGGTAGAGCAGGATTTTTGGACATCCAGGCAACAACAATCACTCATGTGGAAAAGATTTCTCGGCGACATATTTTGCTTGTGGCCCCATGGGGTGGAAGCGTTGGGCGAAATGATGGTGGACTTGAATTCATCCTTTGCTGTAAATTTCACATACACTGCTTCAGAAACATGCCACTTTTCTCGATGTGTTTCCCTGAGTGAAGGTAGATTAGCTACAAATGTGCACGTCAGATCTGCAGATGCACTACTCTATCTCCATTATGCAAGTTGCCATCCCCCACATACTAAAAAATCCATACCTGGAAAGGGCAGACTTGGAGAGATACCTTGGGGATTTAACGAACCGTTTGGAAAAAAGAGGATACCCACGCTTGCTACTGCAGTATAGAATCATACCAGCCCATGTTGACTATCATCCCACTAATAACAGAACCAGCGATTCGAATCCCTTCTTGGTTCTTCCCGGGAATCCAGCAACTATGTGGGATCCTGAGAGAACTCCACAATATACTTCTCTCCTGCCCAGCCACGACTTGGGGTGGCGTACAGGAGGCCCAAGAACCTCAGTAACCTTTCGAAACGGAGGGTAGCACCACTCCCTCCAAGGGACCAAGGGCGTTTCGTCCATAAGGCCACTGCCCCGGCACCAAAAAACACTATATTCAATTCAATTCAATTCAATTTTTTATTCAGCAAATACTTTATACAACAAATATAATGATTTTTAGAGAGTCTGTATACATAATACAAGATCTAAACTTATGTTGGTTTATGAGCCTACGGTCAATGACCCGTCCAGGCTCGTCTCTTCCACCACTATTTATTACTGCGTATGTATGTACCAGCAGTTTCCTTGAAAAAACACACCGTAAGTGTTTGGAGAATGAGTTACATTGATCAAGAACCAACAGTATTTACAGGTTATTCCTAAGTAGTTAGTAAATACACTTAATGCTACGAAGGCTGATTTGTATTAGCATGGAACATGCTTTAGCCTTGGACTAACTAGCCAAAAAACGTTACGCGGAATGGGTGACGCGGATGGGTGACGAAATTTTCTTATGATTTTCACGTACAACCGAGTAGTTGTTAGGGAAATGAAACTTCTTTCATTTTCATCGGACAAAAATCGATTTCCATTCGTTGGAAAGCTCTTGATTTATCACGCATTTATTTCGTATTTGTTCTTGGTATTTATTTCCTAGTTTCATAATATAAAGCTATATAAATGGATGTTATAAATCGATAGTAAACAATGTCGCTTGTTTGGTTGTCACTTGGTTGTTTCGATGTGTATAAGCGTGGCTAAAGCATGTTCCATGTTTCTTGAATTTTAGCCGTAGGCTCTAAGCAGTAAGCATCAGGGGGTCCAGGGGGCTTGCCCCCTGGCGAGGCGCGGAGCGCCGAGTTTTTATCCTAATTTAAACTTATTTATAACAACACTCGTTATTTTCAAGCTCAAAATATTCTAGAACTAGTTTTTTAAATTTTCCTGTTGATGTTGACGTCTTGGTTAGGAGCGGTAACTGTTCAAATAGGGCTGGAGCTAGCCATGGAAATTGTCGAGTGTAGAAATCATTATGTGCCTGTGGTATCTGGAGGACATAGTTGGCGTTTGTTCGCGTCGGTCTAATCACCGCTTGCTTAGTAAATAAATACAGGTGTTTATGCACAAATAAAACAGTTCTGTGAATACAAGCCATTCTGGGAGTGAGAACACCAAGGTATTTGTATAGGTAAATAGTTGAAGTACGTTTATGGGAATTAGTTGCAATTCTCAAAACTGTATTCATTGCTATGTTTATACTATTAAAGGTTGACGCATAAGTACCTCCCCAGACAATGATACCATAAGTTAAAATGCTATATACATGAGCATAATACACCATTTTAAGGTTTTCTTTCGTTAGCCATCTTCGTAGTATCAGAAAGTAGTGCATGGATTTCCTGATTTTATTCACTAATTCAGCTACATGATCCTTCCACTTGAGATGCTGATCCACGTGCACTCCTAGGTATTTTATTGTATTCAGCCTTTCTATTTCCATGCAGCTGCACAAATTTCTTACTACGCCACAGTTTTCCTTGTGCACTTTGAGTTTAGAGTCATTTGGAAGTCCTGTTTTGTTTATTGAGAATGTAATGTACTTGGTTTTCGAAAGGTTCATGGTGAGACTATTTGTGCTAAACCATTTGGCTGCTTCATAGACAGTCCTTTCTGCGATAGAATGCGCTAGCTCCCAGGTGTTCTCATTTATCACAATAGCTATATCATCAGCAAAAGCTACAAATTTGCTTCTCAAGTTCATATTAAAAAGGTCATGGGTATAGGTAAGTTTTAAAAAAACTCCATTGTTCAGTTGGAATTTGAATTTCCCTCCGTACACTGTACCTAGCATTTTTCACAAAGTTCAACAACGACTCTCCAGACTTCTCTGGCTATGGAATGGAAATTCTATGGATATTCAATATTATAGTAGAAATGGTGTGCTCCGTAGACCAAGCATGTTATCGGAATAAAGCGACAGTAATCGATGTCCTGCACTCGAAATCGAAACCTAGGCTCTTGAAACTCGCAGGTAGGTTCTGGGTCCTGGGACCTGGCGTCGCCATGACAACTGAGAAAAGTGGCCCATCCGCGCATGCTCAGTGCTCAGTAGAATAAAAATTTTAGCCACGCACATTGGGCCCAGTCCCCAAAATCTGATTTCTACTCCAAAATCGTTCGTTTTCACAATAATTGATTTGATCTCTTCGATTCAATTTGTTGTTGTTTTTCTTGAGGGTGCCGCGAAGAAACACTGTTCATGCCGACAGTGGTGGTTAGAGGTTGCGTTTTTTCTTCTTGTGCATTCGATTCAATTTGTCATCTCCATACGAGATGCTTCTTCGTCTTCCGATTTGTTTTTGTTGTGAATTATATTCGCTTTTTCTGTTGAGTCAGTTGTCAGTTTTTAATTTTTTTGCGTCAAATTGAGCGCGTTTTGCGTTCGGTCCGGTTCTGATGACAGATTTGCATTCGTGGTACCTATGTGCATTTTTTCCTGTTTGCTGTTTGTGGTCTTGTGGATTGATCTTCGTCCTAACACACTGATAACTACCTAGCTTCAGGTCAATAGCTTCTCCATCCAACTAGGTACCGGCCGACGGGTCGTTGTTTTGTTATATTTTAGTTCACTATATTTTTATAACACGTGAATTCGGTGGCTAATTTGCAGTAGAAATTGTGGACGTTTTCGTACGACGATAGATTGTTGATTAAAAGGGAATTTGCTGAATACCAGTCAGTAAATAAGGGAAGGGTGTTTATTGTTTCCTCGAGGTATTTTGTAGACAAATCTCTTGGTTTTGTGTTCTGGTTTGGTGCCCCACCGTTTTCAGAGCCCACGCACTGCTACTGCAAGGGAGTCTCTTGGATTGTACCCATGCGGTTACCCCACGATGCAAATTAGACCCCATAATTAAAGCTGCCAAAACATTTACTTCTCCGAATTCGCAGTTCACATACCCGACCCGCAGATCAGCCTCCTGTCAGACGCCTAAAATGTGTGTATGAACTGAAGTGCACCCGGTGCCCATCCTACGTGGGTTAGGTTTATTATGCATTTTTATTGATAGTTGTCCAGTTGTCATATACATTTTGTGTATATATGACAAATAACATTGATTTGATTGATCTTATAAAATTGATTTGATTGATTTTGTAACCCACAATGCACAGATTTCTTTAAATTGGGCAATTCAAAACAATTACTGGTGTTTAGAAAATTGTTTATTTTGTTGTTGCAAACTAATTGCAGAAGGTTGTCCATAGCGATTTTTGAAATAAAGGGGGTGTTTACTCTCTAGTAGGCCACTGTATTTTGTACTCACCAGTATCAGTGGTACCTGCCTAATAATAATTGATGTATAAACGAACTTGTGAAGTTCAATTGTAATTATATCTCTAGTGGGACACTTGATAACGTTTACATGCAGTAGTTCCCTGGACTACCTTTCGACAGCGTGTTTTTAGAGAAATTCGAATCAGGAAAATTCGCTGCGGGGCCGCACTCCCACGGAGCGCTCTGCCATCGCCCGGCCCGCGCTGTTGGCAGCACTGGTGTTCCCCCACAGGATCTTCACTCCTTGATAGACGGAACCCAGCAACTGCCAGCCATGTCCAAGACAATGGGGTAGGGTGTGGAGGGTCCTAAACGTTCTCAAGTGTCCCACTAGATATAATTACAAAAATGGACTTCAAAAGTTCGTTTATTCATCAATGATATCAGTGGGACACTTGAGAACGTTTACATTTAGTTTGTTCAAAGAACCAAACCAAGCTAGGCAGTTGCTCTAGGGAAAAATGAGAACCAAAACCCAAGCCCCAACTGGTCTGTGAGACGTGACAAGTATAGACCCATGAGTGCCCAACCCATCTCCTTGGACTCCTCCTCTTGGGCCTAGCTAGTCTCCTTCCTAATGTAGTACCTCCCCCCGTCCTCCACTTCCTGGAAAGGAAGGTGGACTGGCACCCCCACCCATCACCTGATATAATGGGGTAGGTTCACCAAGGCAATAGTCTGACCCTTTAACCAAAACCATGTTCTTAGTTCTTACGTCTCTATAGCTCTGGGGAAAAAAGAACAAACAGGGTAAACTTGGAAAGAAGAAGTTGTAATTAAAACCCAAAACCACAAACAATAAAAATACTGCCATGAAGGGACATACATACTGTGTACTGGAAAAAAACCAGACAAGGCGCCAGTGAATACACTGCTCTCTACCATAAAGATACTTCAGACCAATGAGGAACAGTCCGAGGAGGTCTCACCCAGCCTCTTCCGGGTCACCTGGAAAGACAGTGGAGCAGATTAGGGACCCAATGGTTGAGTAAACACGTGGGAGATGAAAGACTCATTGGGAGCCAAGGGCCGATTGTAGAAATTGGCAAACACTGCCGAACTCCTTTTCCACCCTGCCGCCTTAAAAATAGTGTCTAAAGTGGCCCCCGCCCTATTTGCGGCCGGCACTGATGCGTGCCTCGTCGAATGAGGTGTGAAACGCTGAGCAACCCGAGGTGTGAAACACTCAGCAACCCGAGGTGTGAAACACTCAGCAACCCCCGACTCCTTCAACACGTAGTCAGTCACCCAACCCGAAATTGTCTGGCGAGACACTGCTGTGTATGGATGTCTGGTAATAATGAATAGCGCTTCAGTAGTTGGGACCCTCAGCCGACAACTTCAGATATTCTGACATGAGGGAGGCAACACACGGAAGAGGCCGTTGTGGAAAAAGGGCATGGTGACCCATGTTGGGGCTTATATGGCGCCGAAGTCTTCAAGCGAATAGAAATACTTACCTCCAAGGCCGGATCTGCACCTCCGTCAGTTTAATAGATGCAATAGTCTCGAGCCTCTAACCATTCGCCAATAACAGAAAGGTAACCAACTTCTGAGACAGTCCCTGAACGGGTTTCTTCAACCATTGCAGTACTCCCAGGGGATCCCAAGTGGTATTACCGAGCAGAAGGCGGACGAATATGTGATACTCAATGAGGAAACAGGGAATCAAGGGGTCAGAGCTTAAAAAAGGCTCCACCTCAATAAGGGACAGGGCTGATCTATAAGTATTGAAAGTTGAATACGACACCAAACTGTTTTCAAGTGTGGTTTGGAGTAAAATTACTACAATTTTGGGTGAGGATCCCATGGGTCCAACGCTAGTTCCCTACAAAACTCCCACCAGCGACGATAACATCCTTGGTACTGGGCGTACGTTGTCGGGGACAGAGCGGCCAACCTGGTGTCCACCGCTGGAGTAGTAATCCCTTGTCTTACGAACGCCTGCCGGACAACTTCCCTGCTATCAATGGCAACCTGTCCGCCCGCGGATGGGTCTGGTCCGCCCGCTGAAAGATAAATGTAATAATTCTCTGTTAGGGCCAAAATAATTGGGGGCTGAAATCAATAACTCAAAAAAAGTGCGATGCCACAGTTGTGCAGGCCAGTCAAGTACCACAGCTATTCATGTAGATTTCTCTGCATTGATCTTACGGAGCACTGTAAGAATTGGTATGAAAGGTGGAAACGCATAAAAGTTCCAATCCTTCCACGAAAACGTGAAGGCGTCCACACCCCATGCCCTAGGGCCCAAGACAGAAACCTGTCGCACTTCGTGTTCACTGCAGAGGCAAAAAGATAGATGTCGGGAATCCCTAGATGGTTTGTAATACGCCGAAATACATCGTCACATAACGACTATTTAGTCTCCCCAGGAAGTACTCGAGAGCATTGATCTGCCACCATATTATCCTTGGAGGCGATATATAAGACGCAAAAATTACAATGACTCTGTTCACACCACCCCCAAATTCTCTTAGATAAGTAGCTCAAACAGCAGCTGGGATGACATAGACCCCTGTCTATTAATACAGCTGATGGCCGTAGTATTGTCTGCCCTAATAAGGATACGGTGGCCTCTTTCTAAGTCACAGAAATGCTGGAGGGCTAACTCAACCGCCCTCAAGAAGGCATTTATGCCAACCAGATTCGGCTACTGACCACCAACCGTTGATCGTGCTGTCCTTAATGGCGGCTCCCCACCCCGACAATGACGCATCTGTAGAAATTATACAGTAATCGTCATTATGCAGCTGATTGGACAGTCATAATATTAGTACATCATCACTCAATATCTTATTGTATGGACACTGGTGACTGAAATCGCGCATCACAATCCAAATTATTGGCCCTCAATTGCCTCAATTTTTATCATTTCCAGGTATTGTATAAAGTTTCCCCTAGCTGTTTCGCTGGTATCGCCGCCACTAGAGTAGGTACCTTTCAGGCCAGCTAGATGACGTACTGAGCATGTTTTCTATTTATAAAAACTATATAAAAACTCCCTGATCCGCAACCGCTTCTCCTGCGGCAGCGAAATCGTCAAGTTCCTGGTATTAAACGAAAACCCCAGGAAGACGAACTGTTGTGAACAGGGCTGTGGAGAGAAAATCTGGGCCCGGGGGCAGAAAGTTTACGGGCCCCAAAAAAGAAGAAAACAAGTTTTTTAACTTGTTAACAGCTTACTCAATTTTTTTCACTTCTTAGCAAGTTCCTAAAATACCCCAAAACCTCCGTAACCATATACTATAAATAAGCCATTTTGAGAGGGGGGAAAAATCAGTGGAAGGAGGATGGATTGTAGAAAATGAGGAATGATCAAGTTCTTACAGATTTATATAATTATGTATATACCGGGTGTTCGGTTTAAGAACGAAGAAACTTCAGGGATCGATTCTACAACTTACTTCCAACAAACGTGTCTCTTAGAGTTTTTTCTGTAACCCCTTGTTTTCGAGAGTTTTTTTCACTTCTAATATTTTTTCGTGTTTTCGACCTTCTCGCTAAAATGACCACAACTCCCTCAAATTACATGGCGAATCAAAATTTGAGGATACCACTTTTCTCTTAAGTCAAGAAAAACAAGCGTTTTTTGAACCCAAACTACAATTTTTGTCATTTTTTATCTTTCTAGGCGATTTTCAACGGTATTTTCCAACAATATCGGCTACTGAAAAACAGATGAGCTTCTCGGTAAAAACATCTGCGTTTATTAATAAGCTTTCCAACGGTATTATGCAATTTTATTTTTAACGCCGTTGTTAAAAGAGAAATCGGTGATTTAATATGAAAAAACGTGGAGAGGGAGGGCATTCCCACACATTTCGGGAACCCAGTTAGTGAGGAAACGAGGAATTTTCGCGATTAGGATTGGTTAAATAACAAGTAAGAAGTGAAAATTGAAAACTAATCTCTTTTTCCTTCAAATAAAAAAAAAAAATAACTTCTTTCTACAAAATTTTACAATTTATAACTTTTTTCTACGACATTTTAACTTGTTACAGAAAATGTTCAAAATGCCCTCCGCTTTGTTGTAAACAGATTCTGCACCTCTTGCGAACACTGTCTACAGCGCTGCACAATTCCAAACGATTTTGCTCTATTTCGGCACAACACAAGTTTATCCTGCCTAGTCAGCTCCTCCCGACTTTCAACCCATCTTCCTCCCGAACCCCCTAAACTCACAAGGGTTTCTAAATTTTCTGGACAACGATCTGATGGAGTTATTGGACGACGCGCCTCTTCATAGGAGGCAGAATATTATGTGGTGACAAATGGATGGATGTCCAGGCTACAATGGACGCAACGTTTTCCAGTGGTTGAACGAGCATTTTAGAAACAGATGGATCGGACAGTATGCACCAGTAAAGTGGCCTGCGAGGAGCCCAGACTTGCCTCGTTTAGACTTCTACGTTAGTGGCATCCTGAAGGCCAAAGTCTACAGCGTCAGACTCGAAACTCGGGGGGGGGGGGGGGGGGGATTTGATTGGCAGGATAAACTTGTGTTGTGCCGAAATAGAGCAAAATCGTTTGGAATTGTGCAGCCCTGTTTACAGTGTTCGCAAGAGGTGCAGAATCTGTTTACAACGAGGCGGAGGGCATTTTGAACAGTTTCTCTAACAAGTTAAAATGTCGTAGAAAAAAGTTATAAATTGTAAAATCTTGCAGAAAGAAGTTCTACTTATTTATTTATTTTATTTTTTTTATGTGAAGGAAGAAAGAGATTATTTTTCAATTTTCACTTCTTACTTGTTATTTACCCAACCTAATCGCGAAAATTCCACGTTTCCTCACTAACTGGTTTCCCGAAATGTGTGGGAATCCCTCTCCACGTTTTTTCGCATTCAATAACCGATTTCTCATTCAACAACGGCGTTAAAAATAAAATTGAATAATACCGTTGGAAAGCTTATTAAACGAAGAAGTTTTTACCGTGGAGCTCATCAGTTTTTCAGTAGCCGATATTGTTGGAAAATACCGTTGAAAATCGCCCAGAAAGATGAAAAATGACAAAAATTGTAGTTTGGGTTCAAAAAACGCTTGTTTTTCTTGACTTTAGAGAAAAGTTTATGGTTGAATCTGAAAGGAAATTTAACGCTCATTCCAATGGTAAGCTCAAATTTTGATTCACCGTGTAATTTAAGGGAGTAATGGTCATTGTAGTGAGATAAGGTCGAAAACACGAAACAAATATTAGAAGTGAAAAAAACTCTCTAAAACAGGGGGTTACAGAAAAAACTCTAGAGACACTTTTTGTTGCAAATTAGTTGTAGAATCGATCCCTGAAGTTTCGTCGTTCTTAAACCGAACACCTGGTATATTCAATTCCAAATCAAAAAGAGCTTTTAATTCCAAAAGTAAAATGAAGCAAAAGAGCTTTTAAAACTTTAGACTATGATAGAAATCCTTTCTGGTTGGTGAAAAAGGGAAAGCGCCTGCGAAGAAAAGAAAATAGTGGGGAAGGTGGTGGGGAACTTCTACTGCTAAATTTTCTTGGTGCACTAGCAGAATACGCACAAAAAAACACTTCACATTGTTTTGAGAACAGTCACCTATCGATTTGTCCTCTATTTAATTTAATTTCTTCAAGAATTTTTTTTTCCAAAATCCGGGCCCCGGACATCCCGGGGTAATGTCCCCAGTGCCCCCCGCTCCCTCTCAACGGGCCTGTATGTGAAGGGAGAAACCCAAGTGTTGCAGCAGGCCTGACAAGATGGTAATGTTTCTCGTAAATTCCTGCTTCGACGACCCCAGGATCCCAAAATCATCCACATAGTTGACGTACTTTATAGTGGGGCGCATGAGCTTATGGAAAACATGGCGATACCATCATGCCCACAGGTAAACACGTAAATTCATATAATCTGAGAAAAAATCGGGATTGTTCTGCAATCGGCACCATATAGTATGCATCCAAGAGATCTACAGTAGCCCCAAAACTGTCAGGTCCAATGAGGTCCCGCATAGTGCGATGATCCTCCAATTTGAAGTTGGGGGCATCTATAAACGAATTTAGGTGTTGCAAATTTAATATAAATCGTCTTCCTCCTTACGATTTTTCGACCAAGAGAAAGGGGGAAATCACTTAACTTGGGTGAGAGACACATCTTCGTACGATACCTCCACTCACCGTCGTGTTCACAATAATGGGCAGTTGGTTGACAAACTTCCCATCCGAAGGATGTGACTGTAAGTTTGGGTTTGGGGTTGGCGCCGTGTGGAAAGGTATCTCAACCCCCTTCAACCATGAAAAAATCATAGGATTATCAGTGATAGCATGCCAGTTCTCAGTATAACAAAATAATCTTCCCCCTGACGGGGTATCAATTACCTTTGATGACGTCGAGCTTAGCTTCTGCTGTGCGGTCCTGACGTCCCCCTGTAGGTCGGCGTTGAGCTCGGCTGGAGGACTGATACCCTCGGGATCTGTTGGCCGATCTGTGAGCTTGCTCCCCCCCCCCCCTCCCCCCGACGAGCAGCTCGGCCTCTCGTTTCCCTGGGTCTGCAGACTTACTGGCCCCGAGGGCTGCTGACGGCGAGGCGGCGCCGGAGGCGGTTTCTTCAAGGACACTAGGCCCCTAGCACTGGAGCTCATCCCTTGAAACTCCCTATATCGTGCTGTGAGGTTGTCCCCAAAGGCTCCCGTTCTGAGGGAGGGATACCTTTGGGGATCCTCTCGAGAGCTTGGGAGCATACCGCCAATAATAGGCGCCGTCTGGTGCGATTGATGTTGTAAAAAACGCAGTCATGGCCCGCCCCGCATCGAACATATTAATGTAGCTGCCCCCCATCACGGGGGCGGTGGCACAACCTCGTTCCACAATGCATGAGAGGCCTATTCCTAAGTTCCCATCGATCCGCAATGCTCGGATGAATTCGCGGAGCTGGGGGCGGAAGTATGGTGGGGTTATCACCCAGGGCCATAAGCACCTGGGGGTCCAAACCGGCGTCAGGGCCTTGCTGCGGGACCGCAACTCCTGCAGGTGGGGTGAATCCTGCGAAATCCGAAGATCCTGATGCCACGGGTGGATCTCGGATGGGTATTTGGGGCGGAATATGTGGCCCTTCATCGTCCAAAGCGCCGCCAAGGTCCGAATCGTCCGCGGAAATACCGTGTACCGATTCTCGATCAATATCACGGACGATATGCTCCCCAAATTTGCCATTTGGGTGAGCCCTCTGTGAATGACGATCGGACCAATGGGATGCACCCCAAATTCACGACTTGGGTGAGTATCCCGTGAATCTCTACGAGAAATATACGGACTTTCGATGAAGGTAACCTCGCGTCTCCTGGGTGATGGGGATCATGGGCGATACCCCCGATCCGAAAATCCGTCAATCCGTCGGCATCTCAATCCAAACGAGTACGAATAATATATCGAGGTTCCTCCTCGTCGCATTCGAACTCCCCTCGAGATCTCCGTGCCATCGTAAATTGGGCCAAGAACCTCGAAGATGCTCGTAAATTGGGTTGAGAACGTCGAAGACGGGACCACGGTCGCCGTGGAGAACGCGGACTAAAGATCGCGAAAACGTCGCCCCACGAAAATCCTGTGCGTCGTAAATGTTTTAAAATGATAGACAATAATCTTTCTTACCTTGACGCAGCAAACGTAGAAAGTAGAAAAAAACTTGCCATAAGGGTAAAAAATAGTCACAAAAATGCAGAAAAAGAAGGACGAAACAACCTGTCGAAAGGAAGCCAAAAGAGTAAGTGAAAATCCTGCTGGGGAACGCCAGTGCAGCCAACATTGCGGGCTGGGGGATGGCAGAGCGCTCCGTGGAAGTGCTGCCCCGCAGCGAAGTTACGTCTTTAGCGCAAGATTCGAATTTCTCTAAAAACAGGCTGTTGAAGGGTAGTACAGAGAACTACCACATGTAAACGTTCTCAAGTGTCCAACTGATATAATGGTCCAAATATGATTGTCCACATGTAGTTCGCGAACTTTATTCTTGTCGTTTGCTTCAAATCGAATTCTTTAGGATAGGTATAGGAAGATATTAAAATGGCAATTGATAGTTTTTAATGGCGGACGGTCAACTCGGTCCCAACTGATACCAACTCGGTCCCCTAAGAGAAAGGACGTTCCGGTCCCGAGTGCCCAACTCGGTCCCCTAGGAGAATGTACTCAACTCGGTCCGACTAATACCAACTCGGTCCCCTAGGAGAAAGTACTTAACTCGGTTCGTAAAAATAAAAACTTTATTAAAACGACCACAAAAACCTAGAAGACTAGAGAAAATAAAAACATTACTAAAACCAAAACCACAAAAACCGTTGGTAAAACACTATTGTATTCAATCTACATGGGGGCGGAGATTCGCAGATACTCTCTTAACATATTTGTAGGATGGCATGCCCTGTCTGTGTTGTGTTATTAACTCTTTTAGCCAACGTCTTTGTGGAAATTAAACTTAAAATTATTATAAAATAGTAGGTCTGAAGACCGCTGGCTACTGCCTGGAACAACCTTCACGTCCATATCTGATAGTCAACTGATCATTACTGCATTGTAAACGTTGGATTAGGTCCGCGTACACCGCTATCTTGGAGTGAAAGTGCATGGTCCGTGTTATTCTAGCCGGACCGAGTTGTCTTATCGCCGAAGCGTTTGGACGCAGTTTAGCGGACCGACTTGACCATTCGTTAGAATGAACTTTCTCTTTTCGGGACCGAGTTGGGTGTCGCCCTTTTTAATGCATTTTTCCGAATTCCCCGAGTTTTATTTGTTTTACTTATTTATTTTTGTTTTCCTCATTTTTTCCCGGTGAACAAACCCGTTTTCCGTTAACTCAGTACAAGGTCATTTTGATAAGGTAGAAGAAGACCGGAATTATACCCCATTGGTGCTCCCCCTCCTCCCCCCCATCCATCAACCCTCGGTAGATATTTTACTTCCAGGCAGTCTCCCGTCCATTAACACACACACACATTTTGTGATTCCAGAGCCCAAGGAAGGTGATTCCCACCGCCAAAGACGAGCCGCTGGAAGTAATTGAAGCAGAATCTGCCAGTTCTCAGGAAGAAGATGAAGAGATTTTGGGAACTGCTCCTCCGCCTCCGAGAGAAGGGCTGGACCCGCTGTCCTCATCACCTCAGCCTCAAGTGAGTGTTTGAGGATCTCAAGATTTCTTATGAGGAACCAGTCCTTCTGGATACCCTCATTCTGTTCAGTTGACATCCACGTTCAAAATAAAAACTACAATACAAAAAATACAAAACTTGTGACAGACTATGGACTTTATTCCCAGGAATATATTTTAGTACCTTCTTACCTCATTCTTACATACATGACTTTTTTGGTCCAGAACGTTTTATATATCTCAACAATTTCCAGGTTATATCACTGCAGCAGCTCCAACAGTTGTTGCCTCTTCAGCAACAGAATGGTGTTGACCAAAAAACGACCTACGTCTCTGTGCCAATGCAGCAGAACGGGAACGATCAGCAGGCTAAAACTTATATGACCTTACCCATCCAACAAAATGGCGGGGAGCAAAAGAATTACGTATCCACTTCTGGAGCACCAACGATGATCTCTGTTCAAGGGATGCCGGGCCAGTACATACAAGTAGCAAGTGGGGTAAGTGTCTTCAGTAGTTCTGCATTCTAGAGAGTTTTTGCAACTACCGTGATGACCATCGTGGTGAACGTAACCCCATATGTAACTCTTGAAAGTTAATTTTTCCGTTTTAAAGGACTTGGGTCCTCCAGCAGAATTTATCTAGGAACTGTATCATGGTACACATAATTGAGTCGACGCTTACCCAATCAATATCATAGTTTCACTGTATCAATTGAACGTTTTATCGCCATAATTTGTTATTGTTTATGTCTTGATAATATTGTGCGAGCTTTTTGGGACAGTACCTGTAAACAGTGATCTGGTGAATCCACTACTAAATACACAATACATACAATAAACACACCAAATACAAATTGCGATGTCGTTTCAAGGCCGCAAATGGTTGGTTTTATTAATGTAAGTACTGGGTTTTCAATAATCGGTTGGGTCGTTTGATAGTAATGATAGTATGCTAATTAGTATTAGTAAACAAATCAATTCAATTTTAGTATTCTTTATCGTGTCCCAGAAAATGTTAATAACCGCAAACTAAGATGCCTCTCTCCACTCAAGTAGAGACATAATATTCAAGTCTTGTGTATTTTAGACTGGGGGCAGTGGATCCGGAAGTAACGCAGGTCTGACGTACAGTGTCCTCCAGCCTACGCAGACTGCGCAGACTAACCAAGGTGCCCAGCAGGTGCAGACGATTACTGTCGACGGTCAGGAGGCTGTTTTCATCCCTGGAGGTGCTGGGGGTCTGGGTACGCTGGTTTCACCACAGCTCCTTCGCACTACATCCCAGCAACCTAGCAACATCATCCAGTCTGCGTTATTCCCAGGTAATATTTTCAAACTCTTCCTCTAATGTTTGTCCTCATTGTAGTTCTCGAGTATGTGGGTCGATGGAGGTTTTGATCTTCTCTATGTTAACAAATCAACCCTCGCCATGGCTCATTCTCGCTATCCATCAGTTTGTTTGAATGGAAGAAATTCCCTTGCAATTCACCAGTTTACTTCGTTTTCAGGTCAGAATGTCTCTGTTCGTCCGAATACAGCCCAAGTAGTTCAGATGCAGCAGACCACAATTCCTGTCCAAGTCCCTATAACGACATCCAACGGTCAAACCATCTACCAAACTGTACATTTCCCTGTTCAGTCCTTCACTTCAGTTCCCAATATTCTACAGAGCGCACCCATGGTTACACAGCAAATCCCTCAAGTAAGCAAATTGTTTCTTGAATATTTAGAAATACCCAATGAATACTATCAAATACTTCCCAAGAGAAAATACGCCATTGCAACTTTTAGTCTTTTACGTTTCAGAGCACTAGATTTGAACTATTTATGTAAATGTGTGGATGTATTTGTCATTCCATGTTACTCTATCATTCCATACAAAATATTCTAAAATCTCATCTGAATGGATATGTTCAAAGATGAGGAATTCCCGGAAACAATGAGGGGGTTAAATTCTAGTTTTCCGTGGTCAAAAACCGCTAAAAATCAGTAAAATAAATAAAATAATAATTAAATAAAATTAAAATAAATTTAAAAATAAAAAATAAAAAAATATAAAAGTAATAAAATTAAAATAAATTAAATAAAATTAAAATTAATTAAAAAAACCATCAAAACTACGTCTCAGAATAGTAACTCGAGGCAGAAAAAAAGCTACCTATTTCAATAGTATTTCAGTAGTACTAGTAGTTGTGTAGTATTTTCCCCAGAAAAAGTGGTTCAGCTTTGAGTTTGGGGGGGGGGGGGGGGGGGTAAAAACTTGCTAAATTCATCAAAACTGGTTTAGAGTGGTGACTTAATACTGGTTCATTTGTGAAAAAACAACACAAAGACATTTGAAGACGCTTTTCAAAAAAAGAGGGTCGAATTTGAGTTTTTTGGGTCAAAAATTGTTGAAAACCTCATTCTCCGGTGTTGAAAGTCGCTCATATTGTCATGCTGCATAATTGGAACTTTGGAAAGAATTACTTTTTTAATTACTCCACTGGAACGTTTTAAATTTTATCTATGAAAAAAAATCTAATAAATTCTAAATTAATTCCCTAAATAAAAATCTAATAAATTTTTAAAATCTAAATTCCCTTGAAATACTTGGCCATCTTGGCTAGCCCAGATTGTTTTAGTTGGCCGAAGTTTTCTCTCGCAAGTTCGTTGTAATTTAGCAGATGGGGACAACACAGGTAGCCCAGATGGTGATGCCCTCCGGCCAAATACAGCAGGTGCAGGTGTTAACTCCTGGAACGCAACAAGGCCAGCATACTATCGTTATTGGGCAGAATGCAAGTGGTGTTGGGAACAATTCGGGAGCACAGACGATAGTGGTTCAGCAGCCTCAGTCCACCTCTGCTAGCCAGCCCGCACATTCCACGACTACCTCATCCACTCAATCGTCAAGTGGGGCTACCTCCTCGTCTTCGTCGTCCCACGAATCCATAATCTTGCAACAGCCTCAACAACAACATATCACTATTGGTTAGTTATACTTTTGCGGAAGATGAATATTTATATTACATAGATTGTTAACCAAATCACGCTCTTTTAAAACAGAGAATTCGTGTTGAAAAGGACGTTTGATAACATATTGTTGTTTTTGCAGAATCTGTTGGAAGTAACGGACAACAGCAGGTGACATTGATCCCCGCTTCGAGTCTCGCAGGTCTCACCAACGGTGTCACTGTTCGTAATAACAACATTGTTCAAGTTAGTGCAAGAACTTTCCGTCACTTACTCTATTGTCATTGTTCGTTGTTTAGTTGATATAATAATGTATACGTCTTGAGCAGACCCAAATTCCTGGACTGCAGACTGTCCATGTGCAAGGGCTAGGAAACGTGCAGCTGATACCGGCCAGTCCTCAACCTCAACAGGTTCAGACGCAACCACAAATCATTCAGTCAATTCCTGGTGGTACAGCCATACAAATAATTTGTAAGTAGATTTAATAGACTGATGTTATTTTTTTCAAGTTATCAGTTCAGCTAGCAATTTTTAAACTGTGGTTATTTTGAATTCGGGAACCTAGGGAATGTAAATTAATACCTACCAGCTTTGCTGTAATTCAGCTGCAGGTGGTAGTGGAGGTTCGTCGCAGTCTCACGATGGGAGTGGTGGTGAGCGATGGCAAGTGGTGGGCTTGGCAAATCAGCAAGGAGCTGCAACCACCACGGCAACCATCGTGCAGCCTTCCAACGTTGTCCACTACGAGGAAGATGTCGTCTGTAGCAGTGATGACAAGCCGAGGACCACGCGCCGTGTCGCCTGCTCCTGCCCCAACTGTGTTGAGGGAGGTGAAAGGTAAGCATTGTTCAAGTACACTACAGACTTGAGGCCAACCTGATACAGAGCTGATTAGAGCTCTAGAACATAACACACAATTGGTGCTTGAGTCGCATATTCCTTCCTCCTTAAGTTTGGGTTTTTGTTAGATAACTGACTGTTACATAAATGTCAATTAGGATATATTGCATAAGTCATATTACATTATAGCTTCGTTCTCAGTGTGCGTTCTGCCAGTTCCGAACGGTTCTGGGCAAGCGCAGTCGAGTTTTGTCGTTCGCAGTGCCAGAACGCCCAGTTCCGGAACGCCGAGAACGCCGAGTTCTGCGTTCGCAGTGTTTTGCGAATCCAGTTCCGAACGGTTCTGACAGTCCCCGATTTTTTTCGGAACTTTCAGAACTGGAACTCAAGAACGTAGGTGATGCATGCGCACACAGGTTATTCTACTTCCAGTTCTGAAATCGTTCGCAGTGCAGAACGCACTCTTCAAGTTCCGGAACGCCCCGGGATTTTCCGTCCCAGTTCTTATGAGTTCGAGAACTGTCAGAACGCCCACTAAGAACGAACCTATTGTCATTACATAACTACATGTCACATAGTTACATATTACACAATGTCTTTATTACATATTACATATCATTACATGTTTTATAATGTCATTATTATATATTACATAATGTCATTACATAAATATCATCTTACATAGGAAATATTACATAAATGTCATAACTAAGAAAATCGACATAAATGTCAATTTGCTAGGTTTTTTAAATGGTGGATTTACCCTTCCTTACTTTCTTCTGTACCTATTTGCAGTTCTCGTTTTATGTAGCACTGAAGATTTTGCCATTACATAGCCAAATTTGACTGAGATTAGTATAGGGATCGGTGTTTCAGAGGGGGAATGAGGAAAAAACAGCACGTTTGTCACGTCCCAGGTTGTAACAAAATTTATGGAAAGACCTCCCATCTCAGAGCGCATCTCAGGTGGCACACGGGCGAGCGGCCTTTCATCTGCAACTGGGAGTATTGCGGCAAGTGCTTCACTAGATCAGACGAGCTCCAGGTGACCTAGTGATATTTATTCCAATAATAAACATGGTGATGCAATTTGTTGATATTTCTTGGCTTACATTTCTTGGCATTCGGCTGTATCCATCCATCAGTCTAATGATTTTTCTGTCAGTTTGTCTGCCGTTTTTAGTATATTGTTTGGAAAAAATGTACCTGAAGGTTTCATAATGCAGTCTAGGCAGGTCATAAAACAAGTTAGTGCCAGAACCTCCATGCCAGAGAGTTGGGTACCAAAGGGCTGATAGGGTGAACATGAGGTTGAATATTGAATTGTTCTGAAATGGATTCAGCATCTTTGAAATGTTACAGTTTCAGTTTCAAATTTTGTCCGTGTAAGCTAACAAGACAAGTAGAAAGTAGCGCGTTGTATCAGAAATATTTTGTTGCAGCAGTCTGCCCAAGAAAACTCACTGAGCTCTTTCATTGGAATAATTATAAATCTTATCAGTCAATTGTTAAGGGGGCGATTGTCTGCCTTTAGCCCCTTTGCTAACACCTACGTATTATAAACGACATCGCACGCAAAATATGCCGGTTTCCCCTATGGTTTTGCTTTACATCCCCGACAAGAACAGAGAAGTGGCTCCTAGACCATATAATGTTGTAGCACGAGGGGGAAGTGAGAAGGAACCAAGCATTGCTTGAACCTGCAGCACTATGTGACAGTGATCCAGCACAATGGCATTTTGAGGACCCATCTCCGACAAGACGAAGTACATCTTCGTCACCCCGCCTCTACGTCTTATTTGGTGAAATAGTTAACCCTTGGAAGGGAGATGTGTCGATGTGCCCGGACAGAACTTATGGAAGGCATATATTTAATAAAGCAGGTAGGTGATAGAAAAACATGCAATAATACAACGCAACAAGTGACAGGGATGACAAACAATAATAGAACGCAACAAGTGGCAGGGTTCATTGACTTCTAGGTAGTCATAGACCACAAGGCGTTTCCAGAATCGGGGTTGTGGGTCGTCTGGACGACCATCTATTATGTGCTCCTGACAAACTCTGCACGAACCTTCAGCTCAAGTGAGACGTGAGACCATCCAGTGCTGTGTAGCACTGAAGGTAGTTCAAATGGTAGATGGAACAGTGGGGTTGTTTTGTCGCGCTTGTTACAATTACAGCTGTTCATTTTTCGCATTTTTTCTTTGTTTCACAGAGGCATCGACGAACGCACACTGGAGAGAAGCGGTTTCAGTGCTCCGAATGCTCTAAGAAGTTCATGCGTAGTGATCACCTCTCCAAACACATACGGACCCACCAAAAGCAGCGAAACCCGGTAAGTACCCGAATTCCTGCTTGCCATAAGCCACCACCTTTTCTTGCCTTGAGACAGCTGGTATTGTAAACTCTGAACACCAACCTTAATTTCGGTTCCTTGATCCCTCTTGCTGGAACTGGTATGTTTTTGTCAGTTGGCCCTTTTGAGACTTCAACGTAGAGTTTTTAGGGGTGGTTTACGAGCTAGGGATGAATGCTTAGTCCAGCATTGAAAGAATGACATGTTGCCAAGTTACGGGTCAACCTGGATTGTCTCTAGTTCCGGAGTCATCGGGTAATCCAAGGTTAATGTTAAATGTGTACTGATCTTCAGTTTTGGAGCCTTGCTGAGGCTCCGACTACTTAATCTAGAACTAAATCTCAACAGTCCCCTATTCTTAACACTAATATTTGAGGGATTCAGGGTGTTTCCGGGTGCCGCTAACTGTCAACCAGTAAAGTTGGTTGACAAGAAGATACTTGGGTTATAAAAGGAGGTCACAAGGCCTTTGTCAGCCATAGGTGATTTTTTTTTATCCAAATTATGGTGGCGTTTAAAGACGGGGAGTGGTCAGAACGAGAGTTGCAGGAGGTCAGTCGAATGACGGTGACACAGTAAACCGAGATTTCACTTTCCAAAAAGAGACTGGTGCTAGAATCCATATGAATCCAATTGAAAACTTATGGGCCTGGGGCTTTACGGAATAATATTAATGGTTCCATAACGTGTCAGCTTCTCATTGAGCCCATAAGGCTGGAGCAAACTCAAAGAGATGCTCAACGAGAATAGCGGCTGATGCTATTTTTGTCTGATCTGCTGCATCTCTCGTTCTGTCCTAGATGTAGAGAACACAATTTGCAATGGCCTACAGAGGCCTTACAATTTTACTATCGAGGCAACCCCTATATTGGTCACACCTTTCAGTTACTAGCCATTCTGTGTGTGCTGTAGGCTGACAAAACCTGTTTTGAATCGAGAAATAGCGACAAAAACGAAAACCTTTTTTGAAATTAGAAAAATCGCTTATACATTATGATGCAGTTGATGTAATACATACTAACGATTGGTGCCTAGCTTGGAACACATCTTTAATTTTAGGTGGCTTTGGCACATTGTAATGGTGGGAACTGCTTGGTGATGCCTAGTAACTCACCCCCTGCAATATTTTCTTTTTCTTTATTTTGACATATAATTTTATATTCTTGAAATGTACATATACCTACATTATCTTATATTTTGTTCGGCATTTCTTTCCTAAGGATGACACTGAAACTACCAAACTTGATAGCAATACCAAAGTTTCTTGGTCCCTCCCGAATATGAATATAGACGAAGATCTATTGAGGGTTAACCCTCGTCCCAAACCTCAGGTATCAAATGTTTTATCAACTTTGTTTTCATTTGTTTCTTCTTTTGAGTTCATTACCTTAACTATTTTGGAAGTTAGTTTCTTGGTTTTCTTTTAGTTTTTATTTTCATTTTCCTCAACTTCACTCTTCTTACTAAAGTCTATTGATTGATTCTCAAATTCGTGCGCCCTTCAATTTGAGTAGTGTCTATTCACTAGTTTTCAATTTTCTCGTTCTAATGTAGGTTCCCAAAAGAATCTGTGGCCAACTACTAATCCTAAACTTTCCTCTTGAATGTCCGAAGACTAGCGAAATTCAACTTCTTGTGTTTCTAAACATAGATCAGAGCATTTTGGAATAAACTGAAAAGAAGTGGTAGCATATATCGCTGCAGATATTGGTAATTTCTTGCTTGGCTCACTTTAATGTAATAATAACTGTAATCATTATCAAGGTTCTTCAAATTTATGTCAAATTTCAGTTGACATTCTGGTATGGTTGTTCTTACTATTACACCTACCTGCAAAAGTACTGTGATGGATAATAAATTACACCTTCGCCATTTTTAAATATCTAGGATCCTCTCATTTAATTAGGGTGTATGAAGTGTCGCAAAAATCCATTTATGTTATTTTCTTTTCAATTTGTTAATTTAACCTTGCCCCTTACACTTGAACTGCACATACACACATCTTCGACTCTACATTCTCTCAATTTAATGAACACGCCCATGAACTTTGTATTTATTCTGTTTACCTCAATTTAAACCTTTTCAGCTCTGTTGAAAATGTGTATACTCGGCTTTTATTATAGTGGTGAAGGGTTTGCATGAATGGTGGTAGTTTTATAGGTTCCTGGTATTACTTGGCTTTTATACTAACTGTTGATTAACATATTATGCAATAAAGGAATTTACTTCGCGCATTATTATGGTGGCCTGGAAGATCTGTTGTTTGCAGGGATCGCATGTAGTTCAGGGTTATTTCGCTAGGTTGCCCTAAAAAAAGCATCACTCATCCATCATCAAGTGAACAGTGGAGAAATCTTGAATGGCTTTTAGCAGTGTGTTGGTTCAGTCACTAACCCTTTAATGAAGAAGTTGTGGAAACAGGGGTTTGATGAATGCAGAGAAAAATGAGCTTCAGGTGGGAACCGATCCCACGTCCTGATTATCCAGATCAGTGACTTTTCTATCTTTGTCAGTGAGGTTTTCTCCTTGAGGCACAGGACTTCAAGTCCTCAGTGGACAAGATGGCAAAGACACAGAACATTTTTCTTGATTAGAGATGGGGCGTTCTAGAAAATGTCTGTCGCCGCTACTGTGACTCTGTTGTAACTGTAACGTTTCTGTTAACCGGTCACAGACCTTATAGATGATTGTCACGAATGATATCACCATTCCGGTTTTATTGTTACTCAGGAACCGGGGAGAATTGCTCTGAGAAAGTTACTGAACCCGCACAACACAAGTAACTCTTTTCATCAATTAGGCGTACAAGCTAGAAGATACATTAATTTCCAGGAGACCCCCATAATAAATCTATATTTTTCGCACCAGTTATTTTGCTCAGTACGTACCTAATGTACAGCAAACGCCCATGCTCGCGACAGTGACGCGCACTCGATCTTAGCCTTACCTCCAACATGGATGTACTCGCCTCAATGTCATCGTCAAAACTTCCACATTTACTAATTGAAAAGTAACTACTTACGTCTCGTCCAAATAAGAAATGGGCACCATCTCATCGCAGTGTCTACGTTCGAATAAAAAAACACGTGAGTATCCCCCACCATTGTACGCGAATGGGACAATTTCAGTTGGTAAGAGTTTAACAGTCGTGTTACTCACCTTTAAAATTGGTGGCAACAGACCATGAATGCTGATACAATTTAATACGCAAGAGTTACTGCCAACACTGTTAGTGGTAGGTTGTGTCTGCACAATCATACCTCAATCTGAACCAGCCTACTGTTTTATAACCTATTCAAACTGTGTAGAAGCTGCATTTAGTTACTTAACTAGTTATTGAAATCAGGTAGATTTATACATTTTTCGATTGGTTTTGTGGAAATTGAATGACAGATCTGGGAGCCAGAGCAATTTCTGTACTACGTTACTTGGAATTTAGATATTTTCCGTAAGAATTTTCAAAAGAATGTGTCGTCAAATGTTCTTACTGTAACGTCTGCAAGAGTGTGTATTTGAACAAGTTGCTGCGTTTCAACCAATTTCTACGTTAGTGTTACAGCTGGAACGCCCTATCACTATTCTGAATCCTGTTTTATATGTTACACATAAATCTCCTTGTCGAACCCAAACGGCCAACATTTTGTACAAACAAAAGATTAGTTGTGCTGTGTACCTTTCAAATCTATTTGGTTGACTTCAAGGAATTTGATGTACAAAATTGTGTCAAAAACTGCAAGATTTTCACATCTATGCGCATTCCCTGTTCTGTCAGAATTTCCAAGGGTTGAAATAAACTCTTTAATCATGTTTTCTGGTGACTAGCAGGAAACGCCCATTTATCGTTTTTTCTCCAGCTTCTCGTTGCATGCATAGGAGGAGTACAGTTAATCTTAATGCATTCGAGTGCATTAGGCAATGTTGGTAATGTTCAGGGCACGGCTGGTAAAATGACTACTTACCTACTTGTCTTTATGGATGTTATAGTGGTAAAGAAAAGTACCTGCTTTCCACCCTTTAACGCTGTAAGCATTTACCTTCAGCGTCAGCCGTGCGATTCTCATTATTGCCACCCAAAGCTTGGATGAACTTAGTTATCCTCCTCATTCAGCATTTGTCCTTCTAAAATCGACACACAATCAACGTCTTTCTTGCGGAGGAAGCCTTGTCTGCAAGGCGGGTATAACAGACTCTTCCATTAATCCCCCTACGCTGCAAAGCTCATGGTGGCCATAGTGGAGCACCGTATACTTGTCATGATCTGTTTTCATTTCCGAATACCTGGCTTCCCCACAGCATCCCTCTGACATGTTGTCTGTCCAACAACTGCGACTGCGACCCACTGATGTTACTCAACCTGCGAACTGTTATTGCGGTAGCGGAAGATTCGTTTTCACTTTTGGGAGGAAAGTTTTTTGTCTCCAAAATCAAAATTTCCACTCGCGTTTACGTTTTATACCTTCCTGAACAAATTTAGTTCGGTGTCTGTATGTCCGCAAATCCTTGCCACACCCATAAATTCCTCAATTAAAATGCGGTTTTGCTGAAATTGTCCATTTCAAGCAGTTGTATGACTGCTGTGCGTGGCCAAACCAATATCCGATCTACTTAGTTTCTCACAGATCAATTGCCCAGTTTTTCTCAGAATCTGTGGGTAGTTGGTGTGTAGCTTTCAGATGGACCCCAATGAATTTCATCACAATGGAATGATTGTTAGGGCGACCGCACATGCGCAAACCAAATTTCAGGTACCAATATGCCCCACACGACACTCAGATTCACTCAAATGTAGTGAGTAGTTGGGGCCTTTCTCAGACAAAATTAATTTCATGACTGCCGCATAAATCGTAGCCACTGCGCATGCGCAAACCTCAACCCCAATTATCTATTCAATATCCCGTTCTTTTCACTCTTACTTATTGTGGTGAAGGGTTTGTGTGTTACGCCGCCCAAAAACATGTAGCACTTTGTCTGTACAGGTTTAAGTGTAAAGTTTGTCTGCACAGATTTACATGTGCAGTTTGCATGCACAGGTTTACATGTACTGTTTGCCTGTGCAGGCGACGAGCTTACAATCAATATGGTTTGACCATCAGTTGACCTTGTGGCATCAACTAAATGAGATGATGCGATTGCGATGGTCGATTTATTCTTCTGTTTTCAGACGGGCTTCTGCTGAACTGAAACCTGTGCAGGTGTTGGGCGAGTCACACAAAGGCGCAGTTATGCTCAATTGGATAGTAGAAAGAATAATTGGTTTTCGAGTCTTCCTGGCTTGCCTGTTCAGATCTGGCCACCTGTAAAGTTTCATAGATAGTAGGTGGCACCCAAGCTCTGGTTCACCAGCAGTTGCAGTGCCATTAGTACCCATTCCTTTCCGTCGCTGTAACCTTCCCCGTCTGTTTAGCTTTACCCTGGGTGGCGGGTGAGGAGGTGGACCCAAAGTAAAGTAAGCAGCCATTTCAGGCTAGGGCTTCACGTCCGATTGCCCTGCCAGCGTCCCAGACGTGATCAGCTGTCCTCTAATGAGGAATCAGAATGTTCTGATCATTTCACTCTTGGCTACTCATTGTGCCTCGCCTCCTTGAGTGGAGAGGGTTTTGCCAGCAGCTACGTGGGTTGCACTTGGGCGTCTCACAGAAGTCACACATCCAAGTACTAACCACGCTCAAGGTATCTTGACTTGGTGATCTCTCAGGAACCAGTTAAGGCCGTTGGGCTGAGGTGAACAGAACTCTGTGTATGTCTCACAGATGTCTCTTTGTGTATTCGGTGGGAGTAGAGCACAGTCCCTCTCCACCCCTGTTCACCATTCACCAACCCCCCCCCCCCCCCCCCATTGAACCTAGTTGTGTTCCATTTTCTATCATGTTGGTACTTACACCATTTTCAGGAAGTTACAACCTCGTCGAATTCCCAGGATGGTATCACAGTGGAGAACGATTCTTCTAACGAAGACAAGATGCTCATCTCTCTCCAGGCTGATAATGACGCCTCCGAGCTCTCTATAGTCGAAACGATAGACCCCATCTAGTCCACCCAGATAATCACCGGCCTAAGCGTGAGTACCCACTACTGCCTCCCACATCAGCCAGCTTCACTTCCGCCACACATTTCCCTTGGATGTCTGATGTCTGAAATGTCACCATTCTGCTTTCCAGGAAGATCTTGAGCTCGGTATTGTGGAAGATTTCCTGTAAAATTATGAAAGAAAACATTGGACGAGCGGCAATTGTCTTCTCATGATGATAAACTATGATCTGACTTCGACAAATTTCAACAAAATAAATGTGATAATTTTATTCTTCGAGGACTTTTGCAACGAAAAATCAAATGAAAACTATGTACATTTCATGTAACATAAATTAACGAAGGAAAATGTATATTTTTGTTATTCTCTTTAATGAATTATTAATTAATATTTAGGGATTGATTAGTGTACCATTCGTAATGCCCTATAAGCGATAAAAAAAATAACAGGGAATATGATGCACTCAATTGCGATAATGTATCACTTTTCAAGGCAATGTTGACTTATTGAACCTGTCTGTTTTGTTCGTAGGTAGAAACTGTTATAGTAACTGCTGTTTTTATTGATAACGGTTCAAATTTCAATACTGAAATCAAAAAATGACATTTCTTTTATAATTTCCCCAGATTGCTTCAATGCATTTCTTCTTCTTTGTTTTAAACCACATTTTCGTGTACCTATTGAGAGTTCACTAACTAGTCATTTAATCGAACATGGCGCAAGAGGGTCGCCCTTGATGCGTTCTTTCCTTTTTTTTGCTCCAGTAACATCAAAATGTTTTATATTTTTCTATTTCGATTGATTATTGTTAACTCTAATGGAATTGAAGCATGTATTACGTTACGCATTCAAGCCTCATGTACTTGGTCACTTGATTTTACTTGAAACAGTACCCACGATTTGGGTTGGCGAAGGCACATGGACCTTCTGGAAGGAATTCTTGTAATTGGAAATGCCTAGAAAATGTTATTCCTTACGTACGTGTTGCTTATTAGATATATCGTGAGACTATATTCAAGAGAAACAATTCACCGAGGTATAATAAAAGGCTGTATTTTACTTGTTTTTTTTTTAAATTTTGTATTAAAATGATTAACACGTTCAGTGTGGCGGCGAATTCCAGACCCATCGCTTCAGTGCGACACGGGACAATTTGACCTCGTGCCAAACTTTCCAAAAGTGCAAAACGGGTCATATTGACCCCAAATATTAGGTCCTAGATTTTCAGCCAGAATCTCGTGATAAATGGTAATTTCCTCCAAGTTTTGTAAGTTTCCCTCAGAATAGATTTGAAATGGTGCACTTCAATCGCAGGCCATGGATTGATAGCTTTTTTTGGGTAAATTTTGAACCTATCTACCCCGAATGAATGGCCCACCGATTTTATTTCGGTTTATACTGCAGATAGAAAAATCGTCAAAACGTTGCCCTTCATGATTTTTTCCGTAGAATTCGAAGATCATGTTTTTGCTCTGATGCGCATGCAAAAAACTTGTTTTTGAACTTCCTTTTTTTCAAATGAGAACCTACTTTTTATTACAGTTCGGATTCTACTTAACATTTCATGGAAAATGGCCCTTCACTCGAAGTTTTGAGTAAACAAAAACGTGGGTACGCAAATGTGCGTTTCAAATGAGAACCTACTTTTTATTACAGTTCGGATTCTACTTAACATTTCATGGAAAATGGCCCTTCACTCGAAGTTTTGAGTAAACAAAAACGTGGGTACGCAAATGTGCGTGAAAATGAAAAAACTTGTTTCGTGGAGGTATTCAATTAACACGTATGTGATTCATGATTTTCGCCGTATTTTTTCACGCTGAATCATGAGGTGAGGTCAGTTTTCGATCGACCATCATTCTATCAGGGTAATGAAATACCTAATTGAACGTTTGGTAAATTATCATAAATATAATAGCTGATTAAACGTATCACGTAAGTAGAATTTGAGGTTGTTTTACTGCCAAATAAGTACTATCTAATGTTTTCAGCTCCAATATGCATGATATAAAATTGAAAGCAAATATTATATATCTAGTTCTCTTTCATTTAGCTATTTTTTTCCTGATAGAATAAATGATAGATTCAAAAAATAAATAAATTGAAGACTTCGGAAATAATTTTTTTACATAGGTATTTATATTTTTGTGTGGTTAAAAAAACATCATGAAACATAATAAAATCTTGGAAAACGAGGAATGAAAAACGCTCAAAGTGAAAAAAGCTTCATGGTAGAAGGATGGTTTTTAACTGAAACGTTTCAAATAGCTGGTTTTCCTTCACACTAATAACAATCATACACCTGTCCCAATGCGGAAAGCGCGGAAACGTGAGATTTTGAATGTCAAGCGATGCACCCAATTTTTTAGAAAATCGGGATTTTTTGGCACGAGGTCTATTCTGCCGTGTGAAAGAAAGACTCTTCAATTCCAAAATGCCCAGACGTAATGACAGCTCAGTGTGCTGACGAGACAGCTACGCTGACGCATTTCGCGAAGCTGGAGAGGTACTCCAATGTTACCTGAATGAAACAGCGAAATGGTCAAGCAAATGGAGGCTTAGGATCAACAGCTCAAAGTCATCAGCAGTACCATTTACTTATATGAGACAGACCTTCACTGACCAACTACCGATGAACAATGAAGTGATACCCTTTGCCCCAAATGTAAGATACCTTGGTCTACACTTGGATAGTAGAATGACTTGGAAGCAGCATGTCAACTACCTCCTAACGAAGATTAGACAGCGGATTCGCCAACTTCGACCTCTGCTCAGTAAGCATTCCCGTCTGTCCATCTCAACAAAAAGACTAATATATCTTACTCTCATCCGACCAATGTGGACTATGGAGAGCAGCTGCTGCCTGTCACATAAGAAAGATCCAAGTTACCCAGAATCTAGTATTGCGCATGATAACCGGAACAGATTGGTTTGTGTGCGACTCAGTATACAGTAATACTGTTAACTGTGTATTACTGTTTACTGAGTCGCACACAAACCAATCTGTTCCGGTTGTCATGCGCAATACAATATTCTGGGTCACTTGGATCTTTCTTATGTGACAGGCAGCAGCTGCTCTCCATAGTCCACATTGGTCGGATGAGAGTAAGATATATTAGTCTTTTTGTTGAGATGGACAGACGGGAATGCTTACTGAGTAGAGGTCGAAGTTTGCGAATCCGCTGGCTGATCTTCGATTTGAGGAGTTTTCCTCCAAAAACGGGCAAGAAATAATTGATAAACGCCTCAAATGCCATGAATCGATTGAAAAACCTGGTATTTGGAGTATTTATCATATCCATCGATCTGGTTGGACATAAACCAACGTCTAGCCAAAAAATGGGGTCCAGGGAATGATCTGGAGTGAACCTATGGTTTCTGTTGGAAAACTTCGAAGCTGATTTCTGAAAATTCAATAATTTCGAGTTGAGGCGTTTTTCCATCACACGGCAGTATTGGTCCCAAGCCGCACTGAAGGTAATAAATATAGTGACACGAATGTGGTTAGGGGTCTATTTGTGCCGAAGGTGTTAACCACGTGTAGGGGTAGGGTACCTACTGTACACATTCATACTGGAATTATTCAGTTATGGTTACCTATTATTCACATTTTGACGCCATTCCCACACAGCAGGAGTCTAGAGAAGTTGGTCCTGCACCGCACTGAACGTGTTAAGAACGTTGGTGTTGCCTGCAGGGGTTCGGAGGCGTTTTCAACAGACATGGAGGACTCAGAATCTGATAGGCCGTGTTGGATACTGAGGAGTACCCATTGATCTGAAATCAACCTATCTTTTAATTGAATTGTTTTTTACGCTGTTAACTGATCGGGAAGCCCCAATTAGTACTTGGAGAAGAAATAACGAATATTAAATTTGTTTCCAAAGTAATCTGGCAACGAGTGATGTCACCCGCAAGTTCAATTCTCCTTCCATTCTACAGTTTGGATGTTGACCTGAACATACTTTCAGCTGGTTACAAAAACCTTACTTTAACTCTTCCCGCAACACGTGAATTTTAGCCGAATGTGTGCCACATGGGCCTCTGAGGACTAAGTCACACAGCCTAATTGCTTTACTCATACACTCATACCGTAAGGCCACAGCATAAGAACACACGGTTGTTTGGAACAAAACAAAGCATGATGCAGTGACAAGTGGGACTCTCAGGCCTAGCAGTCTGGCACAACTACTATGGCGACCATAATAACAATAATTCTAGGCACCCTTCACTCCTCAGCCTTGGGATGAACCAAAGTGAATACAGTGGTAATCGTGTAGCCCCCTGGAGGTGTGCCAAAACAAATTCAAACTTCCCTTTGGTCGTCACAGGCCCAAGGGTCAGGTTATGGGTTAACTAACCTGTTTTTCTGTTATGTCTACCTGGTTTCTGGTTACAACTCTCAAAAGTTATTATATTTGCCAACAAACATGAGGCAATAGACTTCATGCAGCCCGTCAACTCAGAATCATCACAAATACAAGTAACAGCAATAGGTGTATAATTAATATATGGCATTTTCTTCCTTAACGTACATAGACATGGGATCCTCTACTTCTGAACGGCATCATCTCAATACTAATCAGCACTTCAGTGATGCATACCTGTGTAGGTGCTCCTCATCAGGATCCTCCCCAGTTGGTAGGTAGGTACCTAATCCAATACTATCCAAAATATTGGTATCTATTTGCTGTCCTTCCAAATTGAGCCATCTTACAGGTTGAAGTAGAACTAGGTAAAATGCATCAAACAGATAAGTACCAACTGGGAGACTTTAGGACAACTAGAGATTTTACAACCTACCTGTTTGCATTACCGTTTAAAATCTCATTAAATTCATTTTTAATAATACTTGGGTTAACATGTTTTTCTTAATCATCAAGAACAGTGTTGGAAATTCACGTGACAATATGTACCTAATAATTAGATAAGGTAAATGATATTTTACTGTCCTGTATTATTTCTCATAAGTGTAAATATATATGAAGCGCCATATATATACAAATCGATATATTTATGTATATGAAGCGCCACAACCAGACCTGGATCAAGAGTTGGCTGTTCGGACTGACAGCCCAGAAGGCAGAACCGTTTGGTAAGTAGGTCCTACCTACTAGTTCTAACAGTCCTGGATTTTTTCGAGGACTTGATATGGCACATGCACACTCGATGCTTCTACCTTCAGCTCATATTACAACGCTTCAGGTTATCAGTCCGTAATCAGCAGCAAGCGTTCATACAGACACAGTTCTGGACTCAATCCTGGACGGTTCTCTCCCTTCATTTTCACGACGTAGTTCCATCCGAGACTGGTACAGGACTGTCTGTCCGAAAAAACCATTTGACATTTTCTTTCAAGGGGTTTTTAGGAGAAAGGTCGATGTTTTGGCCATGGATACCCATCCCTACCTTGATGTAAACAAAACAAAATATACAACAGTTCTCTTTATGTACAAACTCCCGTCATTGTCCATTTAGTACCTAACTACCTACCTACAACTGTAAGAGGCTGTGATATAACCTGAGTTGACTGTTGGGGTGGACTTGAAATAGACGGGTATAAGCATCCTCCTCAACTTCCCTGTAAACTGTATGGCAGGAAGAGCAGTTAGGGTCAGAAAGGGTCGCTCCCTAAGGAGACAGTGATGCAGCTGATAGAGAAAATAGTCGAGTTGAACTTGGAAACACACGTTGCTTTAATTTACTACAAGGACGAAACATACACTCTAGCCGATAAGAAAAAGTTGTAGGGTATAGTGTAACAAAGAGCTGATGGCCCACAAGGAGTGATTCCCCTGAAGAAAACTGATACAGGGAGGAAGGCTTCGCAATGGTTAGGGCTGGGCAATTTGCAAACGAACACTAAAAGCAGTGAATGGTAACAGCCAAAAAACGACCTTCCAAAAACCTTGAAAGGGTTTTTCTGGTTATCAGGTTGGCGATATTAAATTCTGGGCAGTTTCTTTTTTTCACCACTACCTACACAAACAGAAGGAAAAATTCGGGTGATGGATACAACATACACCTATAACAAATTATTTTAAAAGAAATATAGGTATTTCTATATTAATCCCCACACACTAAGCAATAAGGAAACCAACACGATGTTATCCTATTGGTACGGGGAGGACAATGAGTACAACCTACCTATGATAAAATACACGAATTGTTGTATGTAGGAATGGTGATTCAAACAATAATTAGTTTAGGTTATTGGCAAGACAGAAGATTCTTAGCTGTTTAGCGTAAAAATAAATAATTCAACAAAAATGCTGAAGAACTGGGATAAAAAAAACATCAAAGGGACAAACATCTATACACATCCTCAGATGATACCACTAGTAGTGGTATCACACCGCACTGTAATCTGTCGCCTGCCTTAATCAATATTTACAGCAATAACACGGACTGACCCTAACTCATATGAAGTGGCGCCAATTGTTCTGGTGATTTCTGTAGCAGGACCCGTTTTGTGACGTAACACTGAACTTTGGCTCAAGCGATGAAACCGTTTTGCCTCGCTACTCTAAAACCCCTTCATTCCGTCCTTGCCAATAAGCACCTATACACTTCAACCAAGGGTTTTCTTAGGTCTGTTGAGGGTAGAACAACTTGAACTACTCTCAACACTTACGTCATCACATCTTTCCAATTAATGAAAAATAATACCTGCGCATGTCACACGAAAGTAAAGCAGCTACATCATGTCGTTCTCTACTCTCAAATGTGAATTTTTCAAAAATAAGAGGGTGCCCAGTCAATTTGGACTGCTACTTACGGCTTAGCCGCAAATGATGCCAATCTGCGAGTTCTATGAAGTACTAACCGTGTCAATATTGATAATTAATTGACAGTGATGAACGAAACCGCCATCCAAGGAATCAATGACAAATTCAATGAGAAACAAAATAAATAAATTCATTTAATGATAGAACATACATTACAATGACACAATACCTAACTGCTTCATGATTTTCATTTCATTTACGATTTCGTTAACGTCAGTTCTGTTCACTTAAAGATTTGAAGAGAATCGTAACTTATTCAACAATAACCCCCCAACCCCATTTCTTAATGATCAAAAAGTTGAGGTCAACAATGTGGCTGCACAAAAATGTGTTTGGCCATCTGACATTTGAAAATGTCCTTGGAATAAGGATAAATGCGTTAGGTTATAGAGAAGAAGAAAGAGTAGGAATGAGCACTTGGTGGACTATTTTGTCTAAGAGCGGGTGTATTTGCCCCAGATGTGGAGCATGAAGACTGAGGCGATGAAGAGAAGAGACATGACGAGAACTGGAACAGGCCCACTGAAACAGGAAAGGAATCAGTGTTGTAGAGAAATACAACAAAGAATGGCAATAATGCTTGTGAGCCAATCCACCACAAACTTTTTCTTCTTTTCCAATGATATGAGGCTTTTATGCTAAGATAGGCAAGGAATTATTATTAAATATTTTAAGTATAGATGCCCTTCTGTACAGATCACAGTAGGATTGTGATGAATTGTTACATGTATACCTACGCTTTCCCAGGTACCAGAGAGTACCCAGTAAATATGATGGTCCCCACTGTATCACCAAAAGATAGGACAGCTAGGGCCAGCTGAGTGGATGCTAACCACAGTTATTCAAAATCGGACAATATATTTATGCTTCTAAAAGTAAAATTCCTGTCTGAATCTACATGTGACACTTTGGTAGGTATAATACATCAAGATTCTACAGCATAAGAATTAGTTTATAAGAAAGTTTAAATTTGGGTGGTGCCTATCTAACTTTGTAATTAAAAAAAAGGCACTCAACTATCTATCATTGCATTGTGCCTAAACGAAGCAAAAATAGACAACGAACCGAAAACAGTCAAATCGATTTTGGTTTCAACGAAACTGAAATTGAACGAAGTACCTACAAGAAACTGCTGGAAATTCAGAAGATATCACAATTCAGTCATAAATCCACGTCAATCCATGTCATAAATTGTACTGTCGCCTGTCATATGTAAAACTGAATGGGTGGTGTGAATAAGGAGCTAACCACCACAAGGGATAGTGTTCGATAGTTTTCTCAGTTTTTTCCCCTCGTTTATGCAGCCTTTTCCCCCTTCAGTTGTAATAAGTCAGCAAGATGGAGGTGAAGCGGCCGGTTTCCCTGTGCTCAAATGGAAGGACAGTGAGCGTAGAACATTGACGAATGGCAGGAAGCCGTACATCACAAGAAGAAACCAAATTACAGGGGGAAAAGTGCCTTCGCACGTGACTAGTAGAAAAATATTCTAACCAACAAACTCACGGTTTCATGTTTTTGTTGTTACTCAAGTTCTTCTAGTTTTATCACAATCAAATAGTAGTATCGTTTCTAGTACAGGCAGATCAAAGTAAGCAGGATAAATTAGGGAAATGCTACGATGTTGATAAGGTGAATACATTGTACCAACCTATTTGCAGGAGAAGATGTGCGTGACTGCAACTTGTTCTCTTTATAACATAGTAGGTTATCATGTTATCATGTTACATTATTCGAAAATGTTAAATCCTGACATAGGTAATTAAATTGTCAAGTTTTGATCGTTTAGAATTCAATGGTTCTTTCTAATGATAGTTAACCTGCAGTCCATGGGAAAATTTTTAATTCAAAATATGATCTTATGCAATCATTGATATTTTTGCACATAATAGGCAATTTCATGGGTTAAAAATTCTCCTTTTTTTGGCTAAATTCTGTTCAATAACGGAAATTAACACTTATTGACTACATAATTAGGTGTTTATGTGGGAAAGTCTAGGCAGAAAACAAGTGTGAAATTTGAATTTTCGAGTTCACACTAGAAATATGGTATTCGGTAAATCACCAGTAGTTAAACTCAAATCTCCCTTAGAACGCGAGTGCATTACTTTAAACCATGCAGAGAACTGCAATGGATGGATGCATGGAACCGAAAATGTACAAATTAATAAATTATAAAAACACCCCCTCAAAATCTAAGCGCATGGAGGTTCATGAAAAGTCACAGCAAAGGTTCCTGAAAGTTGCCATTTCTGAAGTTGAGTTATTGGCAGCATTGAGAACCTTTGTCTGATGCTTTGCTCCGCCTCCTTGGGCCAACAGCCAATCAGATGTCAACAAACCTCATACGCCTTTTTTTTGCGTATTTTTTCTTTTAACCAACCACCTTTAAAAACGGCTGTTTATTTTTGAAAACTGGCTTCAAACTACCTTTTTTCCAAGAGGTCTGAATATTTTTTCCAATAAAACAATCTGACGAAAATTCCCCATTAGGTATTTACTACTGAATTAGAAATAAACAGCAATGTTTTTGCTCTGTTGCTTCTGTGGTCATCCTTGCAGCATCTTCTAAGGCCAAGCTGAGTACTTGGTTACAGCGGGTGAATGCTGTAACCAACAGTTGAGAAAGTTGGTTACAATGTTATAATTTCGTGGATTTTTTGCTTCCTCACTACTGGAAGGTAGGGAAGCCTTGGATTCATGCTTGAGTATTAAAAAAAATTTATGTCCTCCAAAATAAAAATGTCTACTACCATTTCGCGTTTCAGACATCAAGGAACATTTTTGATTCCTTGTCTGTCTGTTTTTGGTCAACTCCTTGTTACACCCATAACTGCCCGAAATAATGGGCTGAAATATGGAGGTCAGGTGCGGGTTGGGTCACAGATGGTCCCATACGAAAATAATTGAAAAAGACTGTGCATGCGCAAATGTGAAATACCTGAAACACCCATAACTACCTTAGATATCGTTTGAATGAGTTCAAACTTGGAGGCCCAATCAGGAATAATACGTTGATAGTTTCATTGGAATCGTACTATAACTTTCGTCTGCGCATGTGCGAACATTAAATGTTGACCATTTCCTAGTAACGCTTCTACGCGGAAAATAGTCTACAGAGCTGAAATTGTGAGGATACACGCGGGTTGGACCGCCGAGTCCTGCATCAAAATAAGTGAAATGGTATTGTAACTTTTGTCTGCACATGCGCAAACGTGGAATACTTGAAACCCCCATAACTACTTTAAATACCGTTGAATGAGTTCAAACATGAAGGGTCAATCAGGAATAATACTTTGATAGGTCCACATGAATTTCATTGGAATGTTACTGTAACTTCGTCTGTGCATGTGCGAACATGAAATGTTGACCGTTTCCTTTTTTTTGCCAACTGATTCTATACGTCCCTGTTAAAATAAGTGAGGAAGTGATACTGCCTACACCCAACTTGGCAGACGTTTTTTTTTAACTGCTTATAAAATTACTGCGATATGCATGAGAAACTTTTCTTGGTGTAGTCACTTTCTTTCAGGTCTCATAACACTACTAAAAACCAATTTGAAAGAAAAAAAGGAAAAACAAATATGTTTTTTGACATTAGTAAAAACATTGGTTCCTGTAAAATTTAATTTTTGGGGCTTAGCTTTTAATTCGCGCCACCCACAGTTTATTGATACCGACATGGCAGGTTAATGCATGACGGAGTTATAAGTTTCAGCCGGATCAAGACACAGTTACGATGCAATGAGATACTATAAGGCCAATTCCGGCAAATGCGCAATTATATATCACATGATCGCAAATACCACAGTTTCCTAGCTTCTATTTAACTCTACTGAGATTAACAATACCACTGGCTTTGGACAACAGCAATGTTTCTACTACATGTGACCTTTGCCAGTGAGGAATTTGCACCAACTTTTTAATACATTTTCTTTCTGAAAGGCTTTAAAGAAAATAATAATAATGGAGTCATAGGGTGAAAAAATTGAGATTTGTCCTGCGGCGGGAATGTGACAAGCAAAAGGGTGTCATCTCCCACTGGCCAACCCGTACAGTGAGGCCAACCGAACAACGTGCAGAACAAAGCCCAAAAAGTGCTGGGAGTTGTAATTATCTTTTTAGGTTTTGTTACTCGTTTGCATTTCCACAACCGCTGACCATCCTCCATCGCCTGAAACCCATGAAGGGGTCACACTTCTTGTTTTCACTTTTTTTATTTATTTCATTCACAGCACGCTCTTGCAGCTCAGTTCTTTTAAGATGACGTCGAAAAGGGTTTCTCCAGAGCCTTCAGAATACCGCCTTTTATTCAAATTGCTGAGATTTTAGTCCTAGTCTTCTCCACTCCAGGACGACTTAATATTTTTGTCGTCATTTAAACCGTGTTATTTTATTCAAAACAGCAATAAAGAGACAAATAACTCATACACGATAACTGCCCACTGGCATTCTGAAGAGACATAATACTGTACTACCTACTTAGAGGGGGCCAGGGTGTCTTAGTGGGCTAGAACATCAGATCTTTATATCCCCATTTGGGATAAAAGTTCGAGGTGTCTCTGGTTGTCTCGGGCGGGAACCTTTGAAAAGCTTGTACGTGCTTAGCCGACCAGCGATTAGCTCTTCACCTCTGATTGTGAAGCCTACAGCTACAGGACTAAAGGTTCGAATAACGAGTTGTCTTAGATGTCGTGAGTAAAACGTTCCCCGGGTTATACCCAAGGGGTTAAATCCAGGGTTACATAATTAAAAGAAAAAACACTGCAAATTATTACACAAAGATTTATTATTTACCTATATAGATGCCCCTTCTGTGTAGATCACTGTTTTCTGTGGTGAATACCCTCGAGCTCTCCCCAGGAATGCCCTAAATCGAGTACTGGATCCAGCCCCGGAATTAAAGTTTCCTACAAATGTGCGAGACTCAATAATTCAATCATTAATTATTTTGCAGTTATTCATGAAGCATAAGGCAAATAATAAACCGTTGTGTAATAATTTACCTGTACAGGTGCCCCTTCTACGTAGATAGTATGAACCGTTGTGCAATAATTTACCTTTGAGTAATAATTTACCGTTGTGTAATAATTTGCTCATCAATAATACTTCAATGGTTGTTCGGGTTGCAAAAGTACCTACCAACAAACTCCAGCCCCCTCTACGTAGATGGTATAATGAACAGTTGTGTAATAATTTACTATTGCTTAATAATTTACCGTTGTACAATTACTTACCATTGTGTAATAATTTACCCATCAATAATACTTCAACGTTTGTTCAAGTTTCACTACCTATCAACAAACTCCAAAAGAGCAACCACTTTTCAAATGAAATAATATCACAGAACAACCAACCCGACTCCATACTCCCTGAATGCTCCCTAGCAATGGTTATCTCGGGCCAATTCCCGATTGCTACCGCGTCCCTAGTGATGATATTTGGGCTGAATGTATACAATTTCATTCACCCTCTTGTTGAAAAAGCCTGTCGGTGCAAACTTCTAGGCCTTACTGTGAACGAACGGCTGGACGTACAATACTCCGGGTGGTCTTAAAAAACTATTAAGTTCGAGATCTATTTAAAACCATTCGAGATAACGGCGTCCTGGAGAATTCAACCCCTATTTTTCACCCCTTAGGGATGACTGACATTAACGCCGAGCTTCGAGGACCAACTAGACCCCAAATGGGACCTATAAACCGAATTTCGTCATTTTTGGTTCATGGTAACTAAGAAAAGTGTGAAGTATGGCGTAGGGCGGATGGACAGAACTTTTTTTTATTGCATTTTCGGATTCTACATACATTGAAACGTAAACCATCAAATTTTGAGAGGGGGTTAAAATTTTTTTTCATGCTCTATTCCAAAGGTTCATTATTGAAAATAATAAACCAAAAAGCTACTGAGTGAAAATTCAACGGGACGAAATTAAAAGGGATGTTGGAATCTCACTTACACTTTGATGCCAGGGGAATCGTCTGTGTAGAACCTCCACATACCGCCATTATTAGAACCAGTTTGGCGAGTCCTGGCAGCAGTGGTGGTTGTAGTTTTCCTGTAAGATGTAAAGAACAATTGAAAAAATTTGTTTATTCGTTTTTCCCCAAATATTGGAAGGTTTCGTTCCCTCACACAGGGAACGAAAAGTTGAGGCCAACTGAATAAATTCCTAATGAATGAGGTTTTTAAAATACTCTCAAATGGTAATCCCCTTATTTTCTACAGTAGAATTCAAAAAGCACACGTGAGTATGTACAAAGCCATCAACATGCGCAAAATTTATTTAGGTTGATTTTGGTATAATTTTAATGTAACTATTGTCGTGCTTCTCGCTGAGAAGCACCCGCGACCTACCAGTAGTTTCCCCTCCTTTATCCATCCCTCAAAAAATGTCAGTCATTCTGTCTTCACGAGTGCCAAACTCCACTGACCTTCCATTATGATGGTTCTCGAGACATAGTACGCCCACAACAACAATTTATCACTAACCAGCGTTTAGTATATTGCTTCCGAGTCTGCGAAGCAGCGGAAGCCTTGTGTTCACTTTCGTGAGCCAAAAAATTTTTGTCTTCAGAAATCAAAATTTCCACTTGCATTTTGCGTTTCAAAGCCTACTGAACAAATTTGGTTCCGTGTCTGTCGGTCTGTGAGTCTGTGAATCTGTGAGTCTGTGAGTCTGTGAGTCTGTCCGCATTTCCTTGTTACAGCCATAACTTCCACGATTTTGAATTGATTCAGCTCAAATTTTGAGGGATGGTGCGGATAAGGTCCCTTGAGGTCCCATACAAATTTCAACATGATTGATCCAGCGGTACGCCCTGCGCATGCGCTAACGTTAAATTCAACAAACACGCATAACTTGCACAATTTTGATTCAATTTCGCTCAAATTTTCAAGGGTTGTTTGGACAAGGCCTAGTGAGTTCCAGTATGAATTTCAGCATGATCGGACCCTCGGTGCGCTCTGCGCATGCGCTGGCGTGAAATAGATTCAATTTCCTTGTTACAGCCGTAGTAACCAAAGATTTCACCCAATTTCAATGTAATTCTCAGGGATTAAGCGGGTAGGGCCCATTGAGGTCCCATATAAATTTCAACATGATAGGGCCAGCGGTTCGCCCTGCGCATGCGCTCTGTCTGTCTGTCTGTCCTTCTATGCACGGCCAAACGGCTCGACGGATATCGACCAAATTTGGCACGAATATCCAGTAGGCTCCCAAGTTGTGCAACGTCGCATTTTCAATTCCCTGACCATAGCGGAACTATGGTCGACCATGGTCAACTCCTGAATGGCTTGACGGATATCGACCAAATTTGGCACGAATATCCAGTAGGCTCCCAAGTTGTGCAACGTCGCATTTTTAATTCCCTGACCATAGCGGAACTATGGTCGACCATGGTCAACTCCTGAATGGCTTGATGGATATCGACCAAATTTGGCACGAATATCCAGTAGGCTCCCAAGTTGTGCAACGTCGCATTTTTAATTCCCTGACCATAGCGGAACTATGGTCGACCATGGTCAACTTCGTTAATTGAAATGGTAACCCCTATTTTTTATCGCGTATTCGTAATCTACGTGAAATTCTATCTACGATCGACCCTTCGGACTACCCCCGCGGTCGACCATAGCGCATCCATGGGCCCCTCCATGGTCGAATCCCGAATTGCTCAACGGATATCGACCAAATTTGGCACGAATATCCAGTAGGCTCCCAAGTTGTGCAACGTCGCATTTTTAATTCCCTGACCATAGCGGAACTATGGTCGACCATAGTCAACTTCGTTAATTGAAATGGTAACCCCTATTTTTTATCGCGTATTCGTAATCTACGTGAAATTCTATCTACGATCGACCCTTCGGACTACCCCCGCGGTCGACCATAGCGCATCCATAAGCCCCTCCATGGTCGAATCCCGAATGGCTCAACGGATATCGACCAAATTTGGCACGAATATCCAGTAGGCTCCCAAGTTGTGCAACGTCGCATTTTTAATTCCCTGACCATAGCGGAACTATGGTCGACCATGGTCAACTCCTGAATGGCTTGACGGATATCGACCAAATTTGGCACGAGTATCCAGTAGGCTCCCAAGTTGTGCAACGTCGCATTTTTAATTCCCTGACCATAGCGGAACTATGGTCGACCATGGTCAACTTCGTTAATTGAAATGGTAACCCCTATTTTTTATCGCGTATTCGTAATCTACGTGAAATTCTATCTACGATCGACCCTTCGGACTACCCCCGCGGTCGACCTTAGCGCATCCATGGTCCAATCCCGAATTGCACAACGGATATCGACCAAATTTGGCACCAATATCCGGTAGCCTCCCAAGTTGAACGTAGGCGCATTTTTAATTCCCTGACCATAGCGGAAATATGGTCGACCATGGTCAACTCCTGAACGGCTTGACGGATTTTGATAAAATTGGGCACAAATACCCGGTAGGGTATGGGATTTTTCCGTCGTTTGTTGGTTCCACGATACTGCGTACAGCGAATCTCGGATAGCGAGCGAAGCGAGCGGTCAGGCTAATTATGTATAATGGACGTAATGTATTATTGGTGTCATGTTATATGTATATTTCATGTAATGTTATGTAATGTTATGTTATGTAATGTAATGTTATGTAATATGTATAATTATTTAACGTTATGTAATGTTATGTAATGTAATGTTATGTAATATGTATATTTAACGTTATGTAATGTTATGTAATGTAATGTAATGTAATGTATTGTAATGTTATGTTATTTTGCTTCCGAGTCTGTTCTATTTTATAATGGGTCACTCTGATTGTGACGAGGAAGCTCCTGTGCCATCACCTTGGCAGTGTATTATTCCCTACCGTTAGTCCCCCAGAAAGTATAAACTACTTAGGTACATACTTCATGAAAATATTAATACGTTAGGTACATAGTACATACAAGACTAATATACAGTCTATCTGATTACAAGACATTTGAAGGAGAAAGTGTCATTCTTTCTTATATGAAGGTATATAACACATGTCTCTCTTATATTCAGGTATTTTTCCTCAAATCTTTCTTATTCAAAATTTCTTATAAAGAGGTTGCACATGACAAAATAAACGGAAAATAAGGACGTAGGTATATATACAGTCGATCTGATTACAGACAGATTACAGTCGATCTGATTACTTGATATACAGTCGACCGGATTACAAGACATTTGAAGGGGAAAGTGTTATTCTTTCTTATATGGAGGTATACATCAGACATCTCTCTCTTATATTCAGGTATTTTTCCTCATATCTTTCTTATTCAAAATTTGTTATACAGAGGTTGTACATGACATAATAAACGTAAAATAAGTACGTAGGGTATACCTATTTTAGTTCCAGACCTGTGTATTTAAAAAAAAGTGAACCACAACCATCAACCATCCGGAGTGACTGGGTCATACTCAATAATAGTCAAGAATCAGAAATGCAGAAAAACAGATCTTAGTTTTAGGTACGTAGGTACCTAAGAAGAAATCTGTAATTTTCTTAGTTTATCCTACTTAGTTAAGGAGACTGCAACCTGCATTAAAGCCGGATTAGGTTTGAACTATAATGTTGGAAATCTAAATAGGTACGCATTAACACCAGTAAACGAGTTTACAAAGGAGCATCTTGGAGGAATCTTTCTCATGTACCTATAGGTCAGGTAACGACATTCTTTCTTGTTGAGGGGTAAAAAAGTTCTTGGGCTGTACCACAGGTTCGACTATATAATTAGCCGGTTTATCAAATGTTTATATCAGATGGAACTATGACCCTAGTAGGTACATGCACATAAATACAACACTTCTTCCGATGGGAGCAGTTTCAGAATGAGCGATAAACAGGAGAATTAGAAAAAATCACTGGAATCATTCTGGAATTTCTGTTCCGTTGCATTACTACAACGTATCATCATTCACCGGAATCATTTGAGGAGCCTTAGAATTCCGTCCCACCTACCTGACTCAGCTTAATAAAACCTTGAGACCAATAGGTACAATCATGTATCATGAAAATTACACGTTTTTTGATGTACATTCCTGCATTCCATGATTCTGGGGAGAGCCAACTTCTGATGCGAACAGGAACACGAATTGTTGCAAATCCTTTCACCGTCACTTCGGTGACTCAACAACAGGGGCGTTGCGTCCATAGGGCCACTACTCCGGCACCCAAAACACTAAAAAGACCAAACACTGTTCAGCTGGCACCTGAATTTCCCTCCATATACTGTACCTAGAATTTTTACAAAGTTCAACAACGACTTGCCAGATCTCTCTGGCTATGGATATTCAATATTCTCGTAGAGGATTCATGGTGGTTCCTTCTTGTTAGCCCCATAGATAGACCAAGCATGTTATCAGAATAAAGCGACAGTAATCAAAGACCTGCAATCGAAATCGAAACCTAGGCTCCTGAAACTGGCAGGTAGGTCCTGGACCTTGTGTTCCCATGGCAACCGAGAAAAGTGGCCCGTCCGCACATGCTTAGTCAAGTAAAAACGTTGTTTGCCACACCCACTACGGGCCCAGTCTCCAGAATCTGATTTCCACCTAAAAATCATTCACTTCAAAATCGATTCGAGCCCTTCGATTCAATTTGTCATCTCGACAAGAGATGCTTCTTCTTCCTATTTGTTTTTGTTGTCTCTGAATCACATTCGCTTTCTCTGTTGAGTCTGTGGTCAGTTCTCAATTTTTTGCGTCAAATTTTGTGCGTTTTGCGTTCGGTCCGGTTCCGATGACAGATTTGTATTTGTCCTGTTTGCTGTTTGTGATCTTGTGGTTTGTGGATTGATCGGCGTCAACACACAGATAGCTACCTAGCTTTAGTCAACAGCTTCTCCATTCAAGTAGGCACTGGCCGACGGGTCATTGTTTTGTTGTATTTTAGTTTACTATATTTTTGTAACACATGAATTCGGTGGCTAAGTTGCAGTAGAAATAATTGTCGACGTTTTCGTACGACGATACAGTGTTAATTAAAAGAGATAAGCTTTGCTGAACATCACTATATCAGTAAATAAGAGCAGGGAGTTTATTATTGCCCCGAGGTATTTTGTAGACAAATCTGTTGGTTTTGTGTTCTGGTTAGGTGCTCCACCGTTTTCAGATACCACGCACCGCTACTGCTCAACAAGTCACATCCTGAAATGTGTCCTACTGACTGGCTTTTAGAAATTCAAAATTAAGTAACTATTATATCAAACTGAACAGTAGGAATACGACCCAAAAATTTCATGATCCTCGTACTGTGGCCCATAAAAATACACAGGAAAACCAAGAATGATGGTCTGAATCACAAGGTTGACACAACCGTTCTTACTCCCCTCGGTACGAAATACACAAATTTAAAAGCCGCCTGGGTTTTAGTAAGGGACTGCTACTGCCCAGTTAATGAGGGGACGAGAAGGAATCAAAAGCCGCCCATAATGGGAGACAGGTACATGAATGTTGCCATTGAACTGTTGGAGCGGTAAGTAACTAGCAGAGATCCAACATGAATTATATACTTTCAGAAAATATTATACAAATTCGAAGGAGTTAGGTGTCAACTTACCTTTGTCTGACAGTGCCACCAGTGGTTGATCTGGATGCTATGACCTTGGCGGGGGACCGACTTCCCGAGGCGACAGACGTCGCACTAGGAGATGCTGGCTGTAGAATGAGAAGCGTTATGACAATAGGTATGATGAAACAATACAAATAAACTAGGTAGGAACATGAAGTCATTGTTATAGCAAATGATTTGAATCGATCCAGATTGAAAACTCTTGGCTGGTATCTGGTATCTAAATGTGCTTGCTAACTGCTTCACTACAAACTGTAGACCAAAAGCCTGTGACGCCTGACGACGTACCTATCTATAGGAGGGTCTAGTGGGAGAAGTGGAGCTGAACTTGACCGAACACGAAATGAACCAGAACACTGCCGATTCCTCATTTAGAACCAGCTTCTATAAAATATAAGGACATAAGCGATGAGCAACTTCATTATTGAATAACCTAACTACTTTGTTCAATGAATTCGTTCGTTCGAGGTTATTTTATCTCATGTAATGTCATTCAAATATCTCATAACTCCTTTTCCCCGTTCTCTCACCAAGATTGTACATAGGTTATACGCTTTTGATTGGCTAGATATACCTACCTACTCGTACGCGCCTTCAACATAACAAAAATTCCAGCTGATCCATCCTCACAGATACAACAATACAAGTAGGTAACCTATTCATTTAATATGTAGAAATATCCAAGTAAAACATGGTTTGGGTAACAAAAAGGTAACTAAGGGGCGGTTGCTGAGCTGGGGGTTTGAAAATCTCGGACTAACTGTTAGTCCATGACTTCATGATACCGGAGTTAAAAATGGGAAAAAACGGCTTGCTGAGTCCCAGACTACGTTTTTTAGTTCTGGGATCATCTCAGCCTGGGACTAAAAATTAGTTCTAGACTTTCCAAAGAAAGTACCAGATCAACGGAGGGAAACGTACGGGAATTGCTGTTATTACGTTGGTAGTACCATCATTTCCATCTGATTCTCGCCTTCATCCAGGTTATCTCCAACTTTACCTCACTCATGCCCATATTTTTCGCCTATTGTTTGTTGCCAACCTAGAGTTGTTTTCTTTCGTCGGTGTGTTGTTCCTTATCCTACATTGTAATTCCTAAAGGTTTCGACTGACTGCACCTACTCATATTTCTAGAGCCTTTGCAACATGCCATGTGTTTTAATGATAAATATGTTTTAAAATATATTTATAGAGTTGTTATCGTGAAGCAAGAAGTTTTATGCATGATTATCAAAAGTTCGAGAGTTACTCTTATCAAAATGCGAGTTTCAAGTCGACTATTTAGCAAAACCGGGTTTTAGCGAATTTTCGAAGATCTATTGCGCTGGTTGGTACTTCAACTTGCTAGGTGCCACTCGCTTTCCCGGTGCTTTTGGGTAGAAAGAACTTATAGTAGTTACAGTCACTTCTCGTGTTAAATTTGAAATATCGAAACATCAATTTACTAAAATTATGTACGGCAAAGTCATTGGAAAAAGCGACGAATTGAATCATCCCTTGTTGTATATTCTCGGAAAACATATTCATTCATCCCACTCGCGGTCAGTGACATCCTCTTCATTTTGAGTATAATCATCTGAGTCCTCCCATCTGTTGATCACCAGTTTCTCGGTGGAGGGTTCCTTCGGCAAAAAACCTTACCGCTACCAAATCCTTGTTCCACACAGGTACCTATGGTATGAGGGGCTCGAGAGTCTGGCATATCCATCAATTCTGCCACTATTTCTATAAAATCTCTAATGCTTTCTTTTGAGAGTCTGTATCTGTCTTTGAACTCTTCGTCCGAGAGATCATCAAATGGATTGATTGGATTCCCTATCATACCTGGGCCTCCGAATGTCATCTGTTATGTAGTCTAGGTAGTCCATTAAAGTTAAAACAAACTATAAAAAACACAAACTACCAAACAAGAACGCAAACCTAAAAAAAAAACCTCTCGAGACAGCAGATAAACTCTGGGATCAAAGAGATAATTCTGCAGAAGGGAGGGATTAAAAATCAGGGCTAAAGTGAGCCCAGGACCAACATTTGATTCTGGACTAAGTACTATTGGGAGCTCAGCAAGGCACCAGAATTAAAAATTAGTCATGGTTTATGTCGAATTCGAACTCAGCAAGTCATTCAACGAAGTCCGGGTTTAAAATTAGTCGAGGTCTAGAAATTGACCCTGGATCTAGGCATAGTCCAGGACCAAATATAATCCGAGTCTCGGCAACGTATTTTTCTGATAAACCCGGACTATCACCATTTAGTCCAGGACTAAGCCCTAACCTCGAGCTCAGCAACCGCCCCTAAAACTTCGGGAAAACCCAATTTTAAGCATTGAAAACTTTCATGAAATAGGTACATTTTGAATATTATAGTTTCATAACTTATGTTTTAGGTATTATAGTAACCTTTCTCACTCCATCTTTTTGGCACATGTTTAAAAATCACAGGTAGTGTTTTTTTTCTACCCTTCTTTTTTGGGATCTGACAGGGGGGCCAGCCTCTCCTTATCTTACAAGAGATTGATAACTACTTCGGCAATGTTCGGGTTCGTTTTGCATTCGACTCTACTTCTCCCGCTAGGCTCTCTTCCTACCTATACGATCGTGTTTCTTACCACACCACCAACTCCTGCTTTGTCTGCGACGTCTGATGGAGCTAATATTGATCTTAAAACTCACCAGTGTGTGATCGAAAGCGTATATAGGCCAAATTCAAAGTGGCGGGTTGTTATAATGGTCAAAAAAGTGCTTGACATGATCATTATTTTTATTAACGTATTGTTTTAATTGCCCAGTGTTTATTTCACTCCATTTCTCTTCATCAAGGAACCGAAGCAAGTGAACAGACAACAATGTAGCCTACGGCCATTTGGCCAACTGTTTGAAATTACATATGTACTACCTAACCAATTGATCGAGAGTTTTCAGTTATTCTAACACGAATTCATGTCAAGCCATATACCTAACTAGTAAATACTGGTTTATTAGTAGTAGTATCAATACACACATTTCAGAGTAATTAATAAATAGCCTAATTAATAGCATATTTGAAAGTCACCCGTGTATAATGTAGGTCACCTGTCATACAGGAACCTCAATACGGTATGAAGGTACATTAGGTACGGCAAGTTGAAACTAATAATAAGAATGCAGGTGTATGACGTGCTGATAGTTATCCAGACGAACCAATAATGGTACTTATCAAGAACCCATCTCGGAAATATCAATATTATAGTTCACAACACTACTTAAATCATGTACAGAATATAACTAATTGGATGATGTTCTTGGGATTATAACTGTAGATTCGCGTTATTATTAGTCTATAATATAGCTCAATTTGTGTTATTATTAGTATATACAGCTTACCATGATTGTTGCAATGCAGTCCGTAGAGGAATATGAATTAGGTACAGATTCTTTGATCAACGATTCCAACCAGGGGAATGCTGTGTGAGCTGACACGGCCACGGGCTCTCCACGTCAACAGCTTGGCTTCGAAAGGTTATTAACGTTGGGCGGTGGTTACCTGATACTGCAAGGAGTATAAGTGAAAACCATGCATGGAGGAAGGAGCCTCGAAGGAAGGTAGAAAGAAGCACGTTTGGTACCTTCCAGTTCAGGTAGGTGGTACCTTTCATCAAGATGGTTGAAGAGTAATTTGTTTGAACTTTGGATTCAAAAGATGCAGCCTTCAGAGATTTCAAACCACCTTTGCAAGGAAGCCAACCTTGCAAATTTGTCGGCAGATCTACGGACTTGAAAAAAAACTCAGAAAAAAGTAAGAATCTTCGGATTTCAAGCGCAATCTTCATGGGGTGTCTGAGAACTATTTTTAGCAGGGCTAATCAGTGGAATACTCAGAGACAGTTTTGGCACAATATACTTTATTCAGGAAATAATTTTCCAGAGTAAAAACGAAAACCTGAGGCAGTCACAGTAGAAGGGGAAAATGAAGGGGAAAAAAAGAAGAATAAGAGGAAGGAGAAAAAAAAGAGAAGAAGAAGGAAGCACTACTCTGCTCTCTGCTGATTTGTACAAGATAGATGAAAGGGATTTGAACCGTCCAAGGGTGGGGACCGACCGAATGCGGAGAGGGATGGAATTCCACAGCTTTTGGTTTATTATTTTCAATAATGAACCATTGGATTAGAGTACCTATGAAAAAAAATTCTAACCCACCCTCAAAATTTGATGTACGTTTCAAGGTACGTAGAATCCAAAACTGGAATAAAAATATTTCTGTCTGTCCGCCGTACGCGCCACTTTTCTTAGTTACCATGAAAAAAAATTGACAAAATTCGCGTTATAGGTTCCGTTCGGGGTCTAGTTGGTCCTCGAAGCTCGACGTTACTGTCACTCATCTCTTAAGGGGTTCAAAATAGGGGTTGAAATTTTCAGAACTCCGTAGCTCGAAAACTTCCGATAGAAGGGTATGATTTTTTTACGTTATTAAATTTGTCTTGAGCTAAACAATTTTTTGAGACCACCCGGAGCACTGTACGTCCAGCCGTTCGTGAGCACTAAAAAGCTTCGTCAACACGATCGTGAATCAAACGGTATAAATCCGGCCCGGATATCATAAATACGGAGCATCTGATAATAAGGATGACTGTATGAAGTCGAGTTGGTTGTTCTGCGATATTATTTCATTTGATAACTGATGGACTATTGGATTTTGTTTGTAGGTACTTCTGAAACTTGAACAAACGTTGAAGGATTATTGATGGGTAAATTATTACACGATGGCAAATTATTACACACCGGCAAAATTATTACACAACGGTAAATTATTACACAACGGCTCATCTACCAAGAAGGGGCTGGATTTTGTTGATAGGTACTTTTGCAACTTGAGCAACCGTTGAAGTATTATTGATGGGTGAATTATTACAAAACGGCAAATTATTACACAACGGTAAATTATTACAACACGGTAAATTATTACACAACGGCTCATCTACCAAGAAGGGGCTGGATTTTGTTGATAGGTACTTTTGCAACTTGAACAACCGTTGAAGTATTATTGATGGGCAAATTATTACACAACGGTTCATTATTCTATCTCCATAGAAGGGGAACCTATACAGGTAAATTATTACACAACGGTTTAGGTAGGTACCTAGTAACGGGTACGGGTTAGTTACTAACCTACGGAGGGTCCGTGATCTACATAATATGTACCTACCTATAGAATATTACATTCATATATATGTTATATAGAAGCAGGGTTGCCAACCGTACCGTATTTTACGGGACAGTCCCTTATTTTGTCCATTTGTTCCATGTCCCGGCGAAACCCTTCCCGGGACGCTATTTGTCCCGTATTTCAGGGTATCGTGATTAATTATTTTCAAGTGATTTAATTTTAGAAGTGTGATGCGTTTAATATTTTGTTTGAAGAAAAACTTATTTTGGATTAGAAATACTAAAAACAGAACGTGATCTATTATTTTATATTAAAAACGCTGCAAATCCCTGCACAACGGTTTATTATTTTGTATAGAATACCCTTCTGTTACAGATCACAGATCTATGTATAGATAACCCGTCTATATAATATGATATGTACTATTCTATGCATAATTATTTAGATCGCAGACCCTCCGTAGGTTAGTACCTAACCCCGTACTCGTTACTAGGTACCTACCTAAATCACGAGTTAAATGTTGCTAAAATAATTCTGCCGATGACAAACAGTACCTAACAAAAAGAAACACACATAATGAAGTTCTGAAAAGAAATTGTTGATGAGGAGTGAAAAAAGTTGCAAAAGTACCTACCAACAAACTAGGGTTGCGACATCGGATTCAAAACATCGATATGGACATCGATGTCAACATCGGTCGCTCAACATCGATGTGGGAAAAACATCGGCCAGAAAACATCGATGTTTCGATAATATCGAACTTCGATGGCAGCCCTACATTACATACTTCCTGAACATCACACGTTCAAGGATTTTCCCAGTCATTATGTGGTAACCGTCGATTCACCCAGGTAAAAAACCATCTGGACCTGTAGTGTTTGACTTGAGGTGGCTCAAATACCAGCCAACCGGAATCATACAGTTCAAATCAAACTACATTTTGACTACGATTTCAAAAATCTTTCCTGCCGTCCAACACCAGGAGTCGTTTGACAAATTGGGGAAATCATGTGCTCATGTAGATAACTAAAATGAGTAATTAACAATAAAGAATTCAACATAGGTGCCATCATACCTACGCAATTTTATTTTTAAAAACTCTAGAAAAAAACAAAATTAAAATCTATTGAGGGAAAAAACCGATGTTGACTTCAAACCATCGATGTTGACTTCAAACCATCGATGTCCGATAATATCGACTAGCTAAACATCGATGGTAAAAACATCGAACATCGGAGCCAAAACATCGATGTTTCGATAATATCGAACATCGATGCGCAACCCTACAACAAACTCCAGCCCCTTCTACGTAGATGGTATAATGAACCGTTGTGTAATAATTTACCGTTGAGTAATGATTTACCGTAGTAATAATTTACCCATCAATAATACTTCAACGTTTGTTCAAGTTTCACTACCTACCAACAAACTCCAAAAGAGCCATCATTTTTCAAATTAAATAATATCACAGAACATCCAACTCGACTTCATACTCCGCCAATATAATCAGGTGATCCCTACCAATGATTGGCCGTATTCACAAATTCCTATTGTGGGCGCGTCTCTGGTTACGAGATTTGGTTTGAATTGTATACAATTTCATTCACACTGGAGTCGAAAATGCCTGTCGGTGCAAACTTCGGGGCCTTACTGTGAACGAACGGCTGGACGTACGATGCTCCGGATGGTCTTAAAAAACTCGCAAGTTCAAGAACTGTTTAAAACCGTAAAAATATTTACGTAAAAAAATGGTATAGGCGTTTTGAAAATTTCAACCCCTATTTTGAACCCCTTAGAGATGACTCACAGTAACGTCGAGCTTCGAGGACCAACTAGACGCCGAACGGAACCTATAACCCGAATTTCATCAATTTTTTTTCATGGTAACTAAGAAAAGTGGCCCGTACGGCGTACGGCGTACGGCGGACAGACAGAAATATTTTTATTGCAGTTTTGGATTCTACATACCTACCTTGAAACGTAAACCATCAAATTTTGAGGGGGGGTAAGAATTTTTTTTTTCATGCTCGATTCCAATGGTTCATTATTGAAAATAATAAACCAAAAGAAGTGCAGAATACACATTATTATGATGCCTTTTATATATATTGTTTTGAAAAATTATTTGGAATTGACTGAGAACAGAAAGTTACTTACCTGTTATTTTTTTTAATTTGTTCCTGTCTAGGTATTTTGTTCATGCCATTTTCTCGGTAATTTACTTGTAGGTAGGTCCTTTCCTTACCTAAAATGTTTCCTTTCCTTTAAAAATATACTTAGGTACCTGAAAAATAAAACGTTGAAACAAAGGTAGGTATTCCGTCTATTTTTTGTTTGTCTCGCCTATTTGACCTGAAGTGAGTAGTGTGCTGTTCAACATTATTAATATAAAGGTTGAGGTGTTCATTACTCACCTAGCAACCAGTACCAGGTGTGTGTATATGTATAGTGTCCCATATTCTTCTGCCAGCGAGTTGGCAACCCTGTATAGAAGGGTTATGTATACGGAGACCTGTGATCTGTCACAGGAGGGTATTCTGTACAAAATAATAAACCGTTGTGCAGGGATTTGCAGCGTTTTTTGACAGTCAGCGGACTGGCTGAAGCCACTTTCCGGATCGTGCCAACACAAGTGCGCCACCAGTAGGTACCAACTTTCAAACGCCCAGCAGACTGTACAGCAGGAACGCTTTTCCGACAGAAACAGAAGTCTGGCTGCAACTGCTGTGCCACCTCCAAAGATGTCTAACCTTCACAAATAAGTAGGTAGAATCACAGATCTGAAATATTGCACTTCCCAACTTTCCGTGTTGTATTCTGAAACCACTTATCAATACTCAAAAAATAATGGTTTTTGCGTCTGTATAAAGCGCCAGTTCGATTTCCTGCTGACCAGCTCTACAAAACTACAGATATATTAGCGATTTTTGCAGCCTTATTCATATATAAAACAATTTATTTTGTGAGCCACAGTCGTTTAAATTCCCAACTGCCACTTCAACTTATAACGCCAGAAATAGAAATCTCTCAGCCTAGGTTAACATTAACTTACTATAGGTACAACTTACTAACTAACGTCCAGTTAACGCTGTAAACGCGTTTCTTTAATTAAAATATTTCCCACAGAAAGGCCACGTCTTTCGGTGGGCTTCAAATATAGGTACCCATACCCACCCCTACACCTTTAACAGCTGACTTTTTATATGTAGGTACCTGCCCAATCATGTAGGCAGCAGTAGGTGTAGCGTGTACGTACCTACCTACATTTCCATGGAGATTTATTTTAAAAATGTACCTACGTACATGTTTCTTGTAGGTAAATTTTGAAGAATAAAAATTTAACAACATTAAATAAATGTATGGCTAAACGCTCTATAGCTATTTTAAAATAAATCCATGAAAATGGGTGGTACCTATGAATAAAACGAAGGAAAACGTGAATGAAGCAGGGTTCACATCCATCCGGAGCCGTCTGGAAATACGGATAGGGGAAGCTAGTGAAAAGCAGTGGAGGGGAATCGCGGAAGTTGGGAAGGCGTTCATAACCATCCGGAATTTTGGCCGACAACTCGTTTCCCGCGCTTCCTCCCACAGCTGTTTCGGTTGCCGACGCCATTCTGTATGCGCAGTAGTGAACTGCGCAGATGCGGAGCGGAAAATATCTGAAAAATCAGATGCGTACAGTTCGCTTCAAAAGTGCTTCTCCGGAAAGAATATTCCCCCCTCCCCAGCTGATGTCCAACCAATCAGCTGCTCGTACGCACTTTCCGGATGGATGTGAACCCTGCTTGAGGCTCATTGCCAAGATAGAGGTTGTTTTGCTCGTGTTTCCTGGTGTTGAAAATCAGAGTGGGTTTCAACTCTCAGCGTCTCAGTTTATATGAATCACTAAGAAATATCTGCGTAATAACGTTTTCTTACCTATAACGTTTTGTTCTATTTTAGGACATGTATCGCTCAAGGGGCAAAAAAATACTGGCCCTGTTGCGTCCACAAGGGAGCGACGAAGATGAACCGTTTCTTTCGACAGAGGTTCCCCTCGATCACGATGGGTTTGATGATGTAATTTTAGACGAGAGTGAAATTTGAGAGAGAGAAAATAAACATACGTGGCGGCCGGTGCAAAGTATGCCAGAAACATACACTGGTTCACTGTAGGAAGTGCAACGTTCGGCTGTGCTTCGTTTCTGATGGAGAATGTTTCTTCATTTCCCACAAGCAATAATTTTAGAAACACTAAAGACTGAATAATAGGTATAAGTAAACTTGTGTCCTAAGTTACCTATGCATACAAAACTTGAAAAGTTTGTTTTATATGCTTACATTTGTGATAATGCTGTGGTATAATATTATAAGACTGCTGGTTGTGATGAAATCTAGTCCTTCTGATTTTATGACAAATAAAACATTTGTTTGATTATTATCAAAAGTCAGTTTTCATCAATTTTCCTAGAACATACATTACAAATAACCAATCGGATTTAGGAAAAATATAAATTTACATTACATTTCTAAATAATTACTTGATTTGGACATCGAATGGCTGTACAATCATTTTCTGAAAACATCATAAAACCCAAACCCTATCTTGGCAATGAGTCTTCATTCATAAAAATGCGTATTTTGGCTGCATAAACTGCCGATATATATATTTTTTATTTTTCTCGAGTTCTGTGATGTATAAGTCATTTAAAAAAAAAAATGTAGTAAAACAATTTCAGACCATTTATTTTTCTGCCAAAAAACGAGGGCAAAACCTTCTACTTCTGTAGAAAAGCATTATGCTCTCAAAATAAGTATATTTACTTCAATTAAGAGTATTCCGTATGAATAAAGCAACTCCTTTGCTTCGCTTGAGAAACAAAAATGCTCCTAAAAAGATGCATCTGCTCCAGAGTAGGTTCATATCCTTCTTGTGCTGTTTGTGAACTTGAAATATGGCGGAACTCATCAATTCTCATAATCTTAAACGTCATTAGGCATGAAGAACCGCTCGAGCACAAGATTCGAAAAGTTTATGATTCGGATGAAAATGTGAAGTGGCTTACAGAGCATTTTATTGGAAATGTAATTTGAAATTTGTTGAAATGCCATGATACTCTTGGTGGTGCCCTAGCCCCCGAGCTAAAAATGAAAGCTTGTTTACGCTATCTAGCGGATCGGGGGTTCCAAAAAGGCACCGAAGAAGAACTTGATGTTCACCAGTCAAGTGTGTCTTTGGCGGTGAAATTTGTTGTGGACAGAATTGTTTTGGAAGCAGACACGTGGATTAATTCTCAACGACACGAGGCGTTTCCCACTGCAACTGATGCGGTCGATTGTAGTCACATTGGTATTGAAAAATCGTTGTTGCATGGAGACAAATACGAATATATTAACAGAAAAGGCCGAGCAACACTGAACGTGCATACGGCGTGACGCGAAATGCATGTACATTGTACACAAGCATAGATATGTCTGGGTTCTGTCCATGACAGTGGAATATGAATTCGATGATACATACGTCACAGGCTGAAAATGCTGTCATACTAGGGGATGGTGGTTACGGCACTGAACCATGGCTAATGGTCCCTTTCGTAATTCTACCTAAAAATGATATGGAACAACCTTTTAATAACTTACTGACAAAAGAAAGAATGACCAATGAGAGATATTTCGGCCAACTGAAAAGGAGGTTTCCAGTTTTAAAGCATGTTCACCGAGTTAAACAAGCCCTAGTACCTAAAATAGTCCTGGCGTGTTGTCTTGAATAATATACCTAGCCAGAATGCTACAAGACTGGATGTAATCTCACCTCAGGTGCGATGAAAGCCATCAACCCACTAGTGGTGCCGTAGGTGGAGAGCCACATAACTCTTCGTCTCATTCAGATGAAATTTTCAAATTTTACCAAATGGATATGATACTTGAGTAAACTGAAAACTCCAAAGCGGTTAGCGGATACAAAAGCAAGAAACGAGTAAAGCTAGGTTCACATGGAGACGGCAATCCGGCACGGCAACGCGTTTGCCGGAATTTTTGCCGAAGAGGCGATCAGATGGCAGCGGAATCATAACAAAACGCAAAAAAATTGCTCGAAACCGCAAAATCTACCACAAATGTCGACTTTCAATATGGCTGAACAACCAAACAGGAGAGGTGTGCGCAGTAACCTCTGCGCAGATACAGCAACGGACCCACGGACCCGACAGCGGAAAATACCTGGAGATCTTGATATAATATCCATGGCACTGCGTTGCAATAATCCATTTTGCGTTGGCCAATAGCATTGCAGAACGCGTTGCCGTGCCGGACTGCCGTCCGGAATTGCGTCTCCATGTGAACCTAGCTATATTTTCTGCTGTCGGATCCGTTGCCGTATCTGTGCAGAGGTTACTGCGCACACCTCTCCTGTTTGGTTGTTCAGCCATATTGAAATTCGACATTTGTGGTTGATTTTGCGGTTTCGAGTTCGAGCAATTTTTTTTTTTTTCGTTTAGTTATGATTCCTCTGCCATCTGAATGTCTCTGCGGCAAAAGCGTTGCCTTGCCGGATTGTCATCCGGAATTGTGTCTCCATGTGAACCTAGCTTGAGACCTGAAACGACTTAATTTGAGACAAAAACACCTAGGTCAGCTTTTCTGGGTCACCAGTTGCTGATGAATGGAAGAGACTTTTTACTTCTGTTTCGCGAAGCATATCCTTCGAAGTGAAGGATGATTATTCATACAAAAAGAAGTAAAACCTTTTACTAAGAGCATTTCCTTCTGCAGCAAATGCTTTTCCTTCAAGCATAATATTCTTTAAAGGATTTGCATTCGTTTTATTCATACCACCCAATGTACCTACACAGCCTACAGCTGCACTACACAGCTACGTTGTTTAGTCATCCCAAAATTTGACAAGTTATGAAAACATTGAATATACCTAGGTGGCACAAAAGAGTAGGTACTCTTTTGGAATTGAAACAGGCTCTTCGATCTTTACACTACGCAGGATTTCTAACTGGCCATTAAACTTTTAATTGGGAGTAGATAAACACCCACATTGAAGCAAACTGCTGTTTTGTTCTTACTGCAGGTTAAATCTCTAATAACTGACTGTTATTTGCTATTGATAAACCGGCCCTTAGTTGTAGGTAGGTAACTGGTTTGATGTAGGTACGATGCGAACACGTATGTAAATATCACTAGTAGAGGTGAACGAACGAAAAACCTCTCGTCGTCCTAAAAAGGAACTACCGACTACCTCGAGACAATTTTTTTTTGTATTAGATGGTATAGATCTAATTCATCACCCAATGATAAGCCAAAAGGAGTGATAGACTCCTCTCACTCAATTCCCTCATGCTCAAGGCGAGAGATGAAAAAAAGATGAACAAGAACCAAACATTCCAGACATAAAACGAAGAGTGAGACACGACTGTGTGATGAGAAATGATTTGATTGGCTTGCACGGGTGAGGGGTAGTGGGGGCAATCCAGAGTACTTACTTACTTCGGAAAATCCACGGACTGATCTGACGGTCAGCTAACCATTTTCGAACTGTCAGAAAAACACCACGAACAGAATCTTATGGATGCTATAGAGTCTGAGACTAGTCCGCAAGACCACCACGAACGCCAAATGATGGATCGGACAGTTTGAAACAAGTGAGATGACCAAGCTCTGACTGTTTTCAAACCGTCAGATCCTTCATTTGGCGCTCCCGGTGGTCTTGCGGACTAGTCTCGGACTCTAAAGCATCCACAGGATTCTGTTCGCGGTGTTTTTCTGACGGTTCGAAGATCTTCAGATCAGTCCTCGGATTTTCCGTAGCACTCCTTTCGAACTGCTTGCCCCCACCACCTCTTGCCCTCGTAAGCCAATCAAATCTATGCTCATCCCACAGTCATGTCTCACTCTTCGTTCTGTGTCTGGAATATTTTGCTCTGGTTCATCTTTTTTTCATCTCTCGCCATTAGCATGATCACTACCTTCGAATTATCATCGGGTTATGAATGAGTTCTATACTATCTAATACAAAAAAAATTAAAGTTATCACAAGGAAGTCTGTAGTTCCGTCCTACGACGATCAGACATTTTTCGTTCATTTGTTTATTTTTGTTCACTTCTAGTGATATTTATATACGTGTTCCCATCGTGCCTACATCAAGGCAGTTACCTACCTACAACAGGGCCGGTTTATCAATAGCAAATAACAGTCAGTTAGCCGAGATTTAACCAGCAGTAAGAACAAAACGGCAGTTTGCTTCAATGTGGATGTTTATCCCCCAATTAAAGGTTTACTAAGTTTAAATTTATCTGGTCTGAGGATAGCAGGATAGAAATTCTGTGTAAAGAACAAAGAGCCTCTTTCAGTTCTGAAAGAGTACCTACTCTTTTGTGCCACATAGGTATCTTCATTGTTGTCATAACTCGTAAAATTTTGGGATGATCAAAAGACTTAGCTGTGTAGTGCAGCTGCGGGTGTAGGTACATTTTCATGGGGATTTATTTTAAAATAACTGTAGAGCATTTAGCCATACATTTTATTTAATGTTGTTAAATTTGTATTCTTCAAAATGTACCTATATGATTAGGTTGGTACATTTACATGTACCTAAATGATTAGGTACCATATTGCATCCAGATTGGTACCAGGATTGCACCATATTGCATCCTCTAGTGTCGTGCTGGCCAGGCTGAGATCGCATACTATACGGGTACGGAAACATGTACCTGCATGATTAGGTTGGTACATGTACATGTACCTACATGAGACCTATATGGTTAGGTAGGTGCCTATTTAAAAATGCATTAAATCCTCAGCTGGTGTAGGGGTAGGCACCTACATTTGAACCCCACCGTTAAGACGTGGCCCGTGTGTGGGCAATATTGTTATTTGAAGAAACGCATTTACTGCGTTACTGGAAGTTAGGAAATACTTAATACCTACAATAAGTTTATCTTAGAATGAGAGGACATTTCTTTCTGGTGTTAATAGTAAGTTGAAGTATCAGCTGGGAATTTAAACAAGTGGTGGCTTACAAAATAAACTATTCTATATATATGAATAAGGCTGTAAAAATCGCTAGCATATCTGTAGTTTTGTAGAGCTGGTCAGTAGTCGGAAATCGAATTGGCGGTTTAAACAGACGGCGGTTTGGCAGTTCAAAAAGCATTACTTTGTAAGTGGTTTCAGAATATAACATGGAAAGCGCAATATTTCAGATTTGTGATTCTACCTATCTGTGAAGGTTAGACATCGTTGGAGGTGGCACAGCAGTTGCAGTCAGATTTCTGTCAGAAAAGCGTTCGTTGTGCACCCAGTCTGCTGGGCGTTTGAAAATTGGTACTGGCGGTGCATGCATGTTGGCACGATCAGAAAAGAGGCTTCAGCCAGTCCGCTGACTATCAGAAAAGTACACCGCGAAAGAAGCCTGTTCTAGTGTTCTGTCCCTGTGGGGCAATCACCCAGATTGGCAGTGCAGTGCAAAATGGTTTCTGAAAGGATGGGCCAAAATCCTTCCATATACAGCTAGGTACTCGAGGAAACGTTCATACACTCCCTGCTTAGTGGGAACATGAGCCGGTGAATCAACTTTGCACACTAAGTAGCGTCTTTCTCTTGTGATTTTCTGGGCCTGTCCTGATGAAATTTGTCAGATCCTTTGAACTAAACGTTATTTTAAACCTCTTGGAATCGATCAGAAATTTGGTAGGTACCTACCTACATTTTGGTAGTACCTAAGGAAGAAAAATAGAGATTCTGCTAGGAAATATAATATATTGACAACAAAAAACAGGTTATAAAAAAATAGAGTGAATACCTGCAGACTTTGAATTAAGAGAGGGTGAATGTACTTCCCTACATTGTACCTACCTATTGGAAGATAGGTTCCTAATGATTGTGTAGGTAGCAACCATGAATTTTTGTGGATGTTTTAACATTAGGGAACAGTTGACCAGAAATCATAAAAACTGTGTGCAGTAACTCCAGTGAAACAGTACATGAACATTTCATGGGATGGTTTCCAACGTTCACCAACTCTGACAACTCAACTGGTCTGACACCAACAAATTCGCTTGGTATCAAAGGTAGCGAGATGTTCACATTTTCCGCTGATTAGCTGCTACCAGTTCACATAAAAATGATCAGTCAGAGGCTGAGCTATGTTCAATCCACCCTGCAGATGCCAAACTATCGTGGTGGTTAGTTCTGTTCTATTTCTTCTCTCACGATCTCTTTCAACAAACCTCCATTGGCGGATGTCATTATTCCCGGGTCCTCTCCCCATGTCTGACGCTCTAGAAGGGCACTACAAGGCTGCTGCCGTTGTGTCCAATACTCAGCCTGTTTCCATTGTCGGTAGGTATGTATGTTTTTCCATAACTTCAATTTAAAACATAAATGTAGTAACAGTAATATTTACCAATTGCAAGCAAAACTTGAGTGGTCGCAGGGCTCTTTAACTTTGATCATTGCTAAAACTTTTCATTATGATTGAAACAATTTTTCTTTAACGTCGATTCTTGATGAAGATTGATTGCTAAAGGTGAAACAAACAAAAATGAGATATTTCAGCTTGTTAAAACTAGTAAACCTGCAACATGGTTTGAACTACTGTCCAATCTTAATCAAAACTGAACGCCCAACAAGTACTTTGATATCATTGATACAGGAATATATTGGCAAGAGGTGGCTCAGCCGTTGATGCCACAATAGCATGCCTCCTCTGTGAAGGACTTACAGCAATGCAGAACATGGGTCTAGGTGGTGGAGTCTTCATGACCATCTATAAAAGAGACATGAGGCAAGCTTTCTTCATCGACGCACGAGAGGCTGCCCCACTCAGAGCCTCCAGGGACATGTTCATGGGGGACCCTGCAATGTCTTCCTCTGGTAAAACTTGGTCTCGGGTACACTGCATATCCCTGTTTTTGTTAAGGAATATTAGGATTCATCTCATACAACCTATAAAGGCGAAGTCCAGATTAACATTATTGGACCTTAGATGCTTACAGTTAGAATGGAATTTACTGTTTATTTATCAACATGCACAGGAGGAACTGCAATTGCTGTACCTGGAGAGCTGATGGGCTATTGGGAGGCCCACAGAAGATTTGGGATACTCCCTTGGAAGGAGCTCTTCCAACCTGCAATCTCCATGTGCAGAAATGGCGTCCATATCAATGCTCGACTAGCCAAATCATTTGCACACAGTGGGATGGAAGGAGAAATACTTCAGAGCCCTACATTGAGGTAAACACTTGTCGAATTCTACGTGTCGGCGAGCTGATTGATTAGCAACTATAGGTACCAATACCTACACCAGTAATGTTTGTTGAATGAATAATGTAGATCAGTCGAGTTGTGAACTTGGAACAGTTTGAGCTGCAACTAACTTCAGCTAAGCAAAATCACCTACCAAGCTATTGTTCTATACCTGTGATTCAAATGCCAATCTGATCGGTGTAATTGATACAGATTATGTGACGTAGACACGTTCTGGCGCCAAATGGTCGACTTCCAAAAGCGGGGGAGATAATGAAACTGCCAGCTCTGGCAAGAACTTTGATGACCATAGCTGATGACCCGTTGGGAGCTATGGCTCTGTATAATGGATCTCTTACTGGAAGTTTTTTGCAAGACCTTCAATCAGTTGGTTCCCTCATTACCCAGGAAGACTTGGCACTGTATAGGTAAGATGGTACTACTTGCACAGGCAGTCATATTGTACTAGTATTACTTCCTTGTAAGATTGCAGACAGATTGTTCAATAGCCTGGATGAGCAATGACCATGTTCAACCTTTAAAAAAATATTGCAATACAAGTATCCCCACTTGACATGCAGGGCAAACTGGTATGAACCAATCACAGCAAGACTAAAAGGAGGATACACACTGTTTACCGCTCCACCACCTGCATCAGGTTCAGTCTTAGCCTTCATTCTCCAGATTTTAGAAGGTCAGTTACAACCAAACCCTCGATTCAACGTTTTTAATACACTGAGAGTTGCTGAAGCATTAAAATATGCATATGCACTGCGTACGGAGCTGGGAGATCCAGCGTTCACAGACACTACCCAAGTGAGTTGAAAGTCAAACACGTATGTTGATGAATATTCAGTAACATTAAACACTAACAAAAAACGTACTCAATAACTAACATTTAGTACCTATATCATTCATTTGTGCAAAGGTTTTACACAAGAGCAATAGTGGCAGCTACATAAGCGACGTGGCCTCCAGACTTCATCAACTGACCAGAACAGAAAGTTACCCGGAATACTATGGGGCAAGCTACCACTCTGGAAATAGAGGAGGAACAATTAACATTGTTGTACAGGCGCCAGATGGAGATGCAGTAGTTGCAACTAGTACCATCAACACGCTGTAAGCACCTGATCAGAACTTTGAATAGAACTAAATCCGTTTGGTAATTCATAAAAACCTGATAAATCCTGATGGAATGAACACAGATTGTCAACTGTTGAACTTCTGCCCTTGCACAACTTGTTTTCTATTGAAGAGTTGAATTTCTGATCTTCCTGTTGAGTTTCTAACAACTGTTCACATGTAGCCTTCACTGTAATTTGTCCTGAATGAACAGAACATCATCATCCAGATCATTTCTGATTTTCAAATCCGTCAATCATTCAGCCATTGCATTGCAAGGACAGGTTTGGATCCCTCTTGGCTTCACCCAGCACGGGAATCATATTCAACAACGAAATGGATGATTTCTCATCTCCTCAAATAGTCAACTCGTTTGGAGTGATGCCATCCAGGGCAAACTTCATCCAGGGAGGAAAACGGCCTCTGAGCTCCGCAGCACCAAGCATCATAGTCGGATCCAATGGTGATGTCAGGCTGGCTCTTGGGTCTGCTGGAGGCACACACATCACTTCTGCGGTGGCTCAGGTGATAGCAGAGTTGCATGATATATCCACAAATGTCCCAACTACCTATATCAATACAGTGTTTTTTTTCCAGGTAATTATGAACCATCTATGGTTTGGAAAGAGCATCAAGCAAGCGGTTGACATGCCCCGAATACATCATCAACTCTTACCAATGGTTCTAAAGTACGAATATGGGGTACCCAAGGTATGTATGATCATAGAAAAGTTTATCAAAACATGATGACTAAATGCTGAATTAATGCAGTTTAACCACATATTATTCAGGACCCAAATGTCTGATGTTAATTTATTTCTACTTCCAAGCCCTCATCAGAATCTGCTCTACAGTGCTGTTTTAGACCTATTTCTTTTCATAGTCTGTTATAGACGGGCTTGCCAAGGCAGGACATAAAATGAAGCAGATGAGTCCTCACTCGTCAGTCACAGCAGTGGCAACTCTGGATGACCAAGTCACTGCCATCTACGACTATCGTAGGGGCGGCAACACTTCTGGGTTCTGAACAAAAGATCTAAAATGATTAAATTGGAAAAAAAACAAAAAAAAACAGTCCAACTGGTGTTGTAATGAACTACTTCGAGAATTATGATATTCCAAACAATATCAATCTAATATAGAGATTAAAGAAGTTGGTAAAAACCACTTGTGCCGATATAATTAACGGAAAATGAAGGTTCAGAAGGTAAGTAGGTATCGGAAATACAAAAGATTTCGGTGATCATATCAACTGGTACTAGCTAGGAGGCACCCAGCCAAACACACAATCAAACTAACATACTCTTAACGGTTTATAATATCTTCCACTGACTACCAGATATTGTTTGCTCTCAGATGAACATTCTGCTCAACTCTTTAGCTACCGAGCCTTAAGGTACCCGCTTAACCCATGGGTCCAATCCCCTGAGACGCTGCTGGTCACACCATCCCAAGCCTTTTGGACCTTTTTTCCGACGTAACTTCCCCTAATCATGCCGGAATTTATGTAAATAAATGCATATATTTGTTCAACAGAGAATTTGTTCCATTCCCATATTCTATCTCTAGGTATTATAACAAACGGATAGTTGAAACACGTAAATATGGGTGCAAGTTGCAGTGACGGTGTTGTAAGAAAGTAAACTGAAACACTTGCTTAACGAGTTGCCTCTTTTTTCCTTGTTCTGACAGTGATAATAGGTGCCTAAATGTGAAACCCTTTTAGCCGTCAACAATGCATTCCAATTTAGTCCAATGTTCCAATCATATCTATGCTTCACGTGAGCATAATTTTTAAAGAATGAACCGACCACACTTGATACATCCATCCATGTTGTTGACTCACAATTTCAATCACTCAACCACCATATACCTACCTACTGCCACCTGATGGAAATCTCGCACCAGCCAGACCAGCTTTTGATACAATAAAATTATTTATTAATGAAATGGGAAAATTTCAATAATAAGTCGTTTAAGAATAAAATTGAATTTATTTGTTTCTGGCACAGAAGACGAAATGTTCACAACGTATTTAATCTTCTTGCAGAAACCTCCAGCCACAACCTATCAACAATATGGTACTCAACAATAAGCTGTCCTGTAGAGCTGCCAACAGCTGTTGACATCGGGAATCTTGAACTTTGATAAATCATTGAGGAATGAGAATGCATCACGTTCACGTTCTATAACCATAATACGTCCAACTGCCATAATTATGTTGGGGGGTAGGTAGGTACTACCATTGACGGAGTTATGTAGAGGAAGTTTAGTTCTAGGTAGTTTTAAACATTGGGAGAGCAATGTGACCTTGAATGGTTTAAAAATGAGTAAATCCCAATACAGGTACACAAACACAGAATGTTAGATTTGCGAGACCACCGATTCTTAAAGTATTTTCGATTCATCATAAATTTATTTCCCAATTCGATTACATAATCCTTAGTAGTTACCATGGTTACGCGTAATTATTGTAACTACCAAGGATTATGTAATCCAATTGGGAGCGTAGATCCATTCCACCATTTCGTTTATACAGTCCCAGCATCCCAGTGTTAAGCAGGTACTTACACGAACATAGTAATTATTACTTATTATCTAAATTCGAAAACTTCAAATTAGATTAATAATAATTAATATAATTGCTATGCTCGTGCAAGCACCTACTTAATACTGGGACTGCATAAACGAAATGGTGGAATGGATCTAGGCTCCGTGTAAAGGGGACTGAATATTGTTGTGACACTCCAATCATTTCTGGTGCATAATCAGATGTTTCGAGGTGACCACTGTCTATTTGTTTTGTTGTGATCCAAAACTGAAATCTTTTTGTGTCTAACTTCGCTCTGTCAACTGTCAATCGAACTAATTAAGAACTGTGAATAATGAGTTAAAAGTTAGTTATTATTGTATTTTCTGAGTTTTATTATTTTCTTTTCTTTCTATAATTCGGCCTATGAGATTGGCCGTTGTAACCAACGACATGGATGGAAGAAAATTGAAAACAAGACCCAGGTAAGACGTGAATTTTCCTCAACTTGCAAAGAATTTAAGAGTTCCTTGGATGGTAAAACCACAACAGAAGAGATACTCAGAGCCAAGTTCTCAGTTTTTGATGACAAAGCCCATAATTATTCAAGCTGGACGACGAAATCCTAGAAGCTAAGCTGGATGATCTAGTCAACACGTCGATGAGGGACCTGCTAATGAATTTGATTTTGTAGAAACCCACAGTGAACTGTTTCAAGAGTACAAGGCACTTAATGGATGTCGGTTAACTCTTTTCACAAGTAACCAATTAAGACGAAAGCGTTCCTGTTAAAAAAGTAGTTAATTACAGTAGATGATAATTCAACTAAGGATGTCTAGTACGAAATACAGACTGTGCTAGTTAATTAAATGTTCATGTACTCGATTATTTTGTGAAATTATGCAGTAATTATTGCGATAAAATATGTACCTATTCGCTCGAATTTTATTCGCTGCGAAACAGAATTCAAGAATAATGATTAAGTTGCTGAGAGATTAAATTATAAAGGAAACAGTTCACAAAGCTATTCTATTGTTCACTGGCTCCTGTAGGTTTATGTTGATCTACTAACGAATGGACTCCTTCAATCAGTGTGATCAACTAAACATGAACCACCCACCAAGACGAAGGAAAAGTGCGAACCGCAATGGCTGTTATGACTAACCCCGACTGCATTCTTTCTTGATTGACAAGCTCATTGGTTACTTTATTGGTCATCATGCGAATTTATGTTGGGGGGGGGGGGGGGGGGGGGGAGGAGGACCTCATAAAATGCGATGGAATAATTTATTCTAAATGTGCAAATTAGACAAACTGATGGAGTCCATCCATCAACAAATCAAGGGCCTACTGAGAGGCATTTAAAATGACATTGTGAATGGCTCCAATACGTAAACAATAATTATATTACCTATTCATACTTTAGTTTTTCATTCGAACAACTACATCTTTTTGGCCCAAGACTTACATTTTTAATGATAATTTTTTGAAGACCATCTGGTTCCCATGCCTCACTGTCACTAATAGCAGAACTAACCCTTAGGGTTCCATAATGGGTGATTTTCATTTTGAAGGAACATTGCCAGGGTCAGTAATCTTGGAAGGAGCACCCGGATGTTAACTGATGATGGCAAGTCCAAACAAGCAGCTTGAACCATAAACTGTCTCTATAATTTACTTGACATGAAATATTCTCATAAGTTATAACTCTGTAATATGTACAAGTAATAACACATCATTATTTTAGTTCCTCTAACTAACATCTGGCTGGGCCGAAAGCTGTTATTCGCACTTACTCTTCACAGTGACCATGATCATGTTGGTTTGGTGGATAAGGTAAAGAGCACTTACAAAGACAGCATTTCCCCTGAGAAAAAGAAAAAGGATGATTAACTAATAAGGTGTGTGAAAATGCTGCAGTTTATGCCTAGGTTTATTAATTTCTGTGTTTGCAGTGACACAAAGTATTTTAGAGCAGGGAACCCGATTTCATGTAACAACAATATTTTGATTTGAAGATGTTCCATACAATGTAGGTATCTACTGGACGCTGAACATTCACAGTGTCCCTGCTGGAAGAATAATTGTCCTTGAGAGAAACATATTATAGTATCCATGTTTTTGCAGTGTTGCCAATTAAAAGGTATCAACATTACCAGATGAAAAACAGCTGTTTCAGCTCAGTAAAATGTTCAGCATCACATTAAATTATGAAAAGCGTTTACACACAATTCTGCTTTGGCACATCCCGAATCCGGTCATAGATTTTGAAAGATGCGTAGTAAAGTATGTAAACCAGACATCTTGTGACCTTAGCTAAATTAAAAAGTTCCACATGAATCGAGATGCATATTTAAGACACATACTGGGTTTTCTCCTTGCACTACTATCGATGAGTGGATGGAGGGGTCACCAGTGGGAGGATATATCGGTTTCCTCAGTCTGTCTCCAGCTCAACTATCTCGATTGAGGCCAATATATTGTGCCTCTACCTCAGGGGCGTTGCGTCCATAAGCCACTTGGGCCACTGCCCCGGCACCAAAAAACACGGAGTAAAAACAACTCCAACCACTGTTCAGTTGGCATCTGAATTTCCCTCCATACATTGTACCTAGCATTTTTCACAAAGTTCAACAGCGACTCGCCAGATTTCCTGGTTATGGATATTCAATATTCTAGGACAGCATCCATGGTGTGCTCCATAGACCAAGCACGTTATCGGAATAAAGCGACAGTAATCGATGTCCTGCTATCGAAATCGAAATCTAGGCTCTTGAAACTGGCAGGTAGGACCTGGGTCCTGGGACCTAGTGTTCCCATGGCAACTGAGAAAAGCGGCCCATCCGGGCATGCTCAGTCAAGTAAAAATGTTGTTCACCACACCCACTTTGGGCCCCATCCCCAAGGATCTGACTTCTACTACCAAATCGTTCCTTTTCACAATCGATTCGATCCCTTCGATTCAATTTGTCATCACGATACGAGATGCTTCTTCATCTTCTGATTTGTTTTTGTCGTCTCGTGGCTCATATTCGCTTTCTCTGTTGAGTCTGTTGTCAGTTATTGATTTTTTGCATCAGATTGTGCATTTTGCGTTTGGTCCGGTTCTGATGACAGATTTGTATTCGTGGTACTACGTGCATTTTGTCCTGTTTGCTGTTTGTGGTCTTTTGGACTGATCGGCGTCCTAACACACAGATAACTACCTAGCTTCAAGTCAATAGCTTCTCCATTCAAGTAGTTTACTATATTTTTATAACACACGAATTCGTGGCTAATTTGCAGTAGAAATTGTGGACGTTTTCGTATGACGATAGTGTTGATTAAAAGAGATAAGCCTTGAATATCACTCAATCAGTAAATAAGGGAAGGGTGTTGTTGCCTTGGGTTATTTTGTAGATAATCTGTTGGTTTTGTGTTATGGTTTGGTGCCCCACCGTTTTCAGAGCCAGCACCGCTACTGCTCTACCTACTTGAACTATCGAATTTTTGAAATGTTTCACTCATAAAACAATTTGACCACCCTTTTTCTATGAATTTTTCAAATTTTGATTACTAATTATTAATTTTCTAACTCATGTTTTAATTTGCCATTACTAACAGCCAAGTTATGAAACCATCCAGAAGGATATATACTTATAGAATTCATAGAATTTGGTGGATTATTTGAAGGGTTTGAGTGGAAGCAGTCAAAATTGTCATAACTAGTTAGTAGGTTCCTGCCGAATATGAAGGATCGCTGCCTTCGGCTGCTTCAAAATAAAGGAACAGACTTCCTCTTCTTGAAAGCCGGCTTGTAACGAGGCATTAAGCTTACTCTGAAATTACTAATTGCGCATGTCTGTGAAATTATTATTCGAAAAAAGTCCGCGGAATTGGAAAAATCAGCAAGAAACAACAAACGCTAGAAACGACTTGCATTTAAAATAAATCTATGAAACTCAGGGGATCAATGCTTTAACTAAGTGTCTGTCAAGACCATCACAGGGGGTCATGCCACAGACTGTTTTTGTACTTGCTGTCATCTTTACAGTTCAACCGTTGGACTGATAAGACAATATGATACGAATAGACGGACCAATGAGCTTCAAGCATTCCCTACACATATATGCATAGTTCTTCCTATGTACATGAAGTAGGCAGCTCTTCCCGTGTGTGTGAAAACTAAACGTTTACAGGTATGCTTCAAGCTCAATGCCCAGGCATGTCTTCCCAAATCCGTTTCCATTGTTGGACATGTAAAGATGATGGGAAGTTCAAAAACAGTCCAATGATTAAGGCGCCCATACACTGTCCAACCGTCGGGCCCAACAAGGGGTGGGGAGAGGCGAAAACGCGCCCCCCTGCCAACCAGACGTTGCTTCACACACGATCCAACCAAACAAGCACCCAATCCGACCAAGTTTCCCGCGTTTTTTTATTTTTCCCGAACGTGAATCCTATAGTTGCATCAACCGTTGTTGCATCAACTTCGGTACAATTCATTGTTTCACCTCTCATGATAATAACAAAACAGTAACAGTAAACACCAATTATTATCCAAACTCCAATATCTTGAGGTACTGGCACAACTGATAACAGGAGAAACTGATAAAAATTACGTAAAACAACGTGTGTCTGCTTCAGACGAACAAAAAATTACAGGAGAAGAAGAAGAAGTTGGTCCGACAGCGCCACACACGGTACAACTTGGTCAGCAGTAATGGAGGGGGAAGGGCACAACCATGTTTGTTGGGCGGTTTTGCCATCCGACCACACCCAACCAGGTTGGTCGGATCCAACAGTAGGGAATGGGAGGCGTTTTCATCTCTCCCCACCCCTTGTTGGGTCCGATGGTTGGACAGTGTATGGGCGCCTTTAACCTACAACAACCATCAATCAAACCTTATCTCTATTATCAGTCGCAAGTTTTTCCTGTGTTGAAAGTAATCCTTTCTGAACATTTTATTCCAAAACTTTTTAAAAATTGCATTCCCATGCTGAGTTTTGTGTAATAAACCATGGCGAACCCAAGTGCTCAGGAAGTGAAGGGGAATTAGGGGCAACATGTCACGGAATACTTATACCAGGTGCAAGCCTTTCTCCAAAACAAATCATGCTCGTGTTGATGCAGCCATCAGTCAGATCAGGCAAACTTAAATGCAAAAAATATCTCTAGAGGGAGTCCCACCCAAAAATATCGCCAACTTCTTTTTGACTGCTATTTTCTGGTCAAAATTTGTTGTTTTGTCAAATTAGATGTTAAATTATTTTTGGCCTTTGTGTATCCAAGCCTGGCGGGAAATAAGGATTTTGCCATAAAAAGAAATACACTAATTCAAACAGACATCGTGGATCAAAAGGGATGTGAAATGATTTTACTCAAAAGAAGAACAATTTTTTTTGAAAATGTAAAAGAGGTTGTAAATTGAAGAGAAAGTTGAAATTTGACCCTTATTACTCGGTTTCAAGGTATAACCCAGCTAGTAACACCCGAATGAAAACGATTATTTAATAGCCAAAAATATATTTGTGCAAAATAGTACGAAAAACTCAGTTTTTCAAATTTGATAGCTAAGAAAAAACGCTGCAAATCCCTGCACAACGGTTTATTATTTTGTACAGAATACCCTTCTGTTACAGATCACAGCTCTCTGTATAGATAACCCGTCTATATAATATAATATGTACTATTCTATACATATTATGTAGATCGCAGACCGTCCGTAGGTTAGTACCTACCCCCGCACTCGTTACTAGGTACCTACTAAATAACGAGTTAAATGTTGCTAAAATAATTCTGTCGATGACAAACAGTAACTAAAATGGCAAAAAGAAACGCAGATAATGAAGTTCTGAAGGAAAATTGTTGATGTGGAGTGAAATAGATCACTGTTAAAAGTACGGAAGGAAATAAGTTAAAACAACGTGTGTCTGCTTCAGACGAACAAAAAATTACAGGAGAAGAAGAAGAAGTTGGTCCGACAGCGCCACACACGGTACAACTTGGTCAGCAGTAATGGAGGGGGAAGGGCACAACCATGTTTGTTGGGCGGTTTTGCCATCCGACCACACCCAACCAGGTTGGTCGGATCCAACAGTAGGGAATGGGAGGCGTTTTCATCTCTCCCCACCCCTTGTTGGGTCCGATGGTTGGACAGTGTATGGGCGCCTTTAACCTACAACAACCATCAATCAAACCTTATCTCTATTATCAGTCGCAAGTTTTTCCTGTGTTCCCCTTCTGCGTAGATCACTGTTTTCTGTGGACCATTCCTACCCTCGTGGTCAGGTAAGTATAACGAACCGTTGTGTAATAACTTGCCCATCAATAATACTTCAACGGTTGTTCAAGTTGCAAAAGTACCGATCAACAAAATCCAGCCCCTTCTTGGTAGATGAACCGTTGTGTAATAATTTACCGTTCTGTAATAATTTACAAATGTGTAATAATTTACCATCAATAATAAGTACTTCAACGTTTGCTCAAGTTTCAGAAGTACCTACCAACAAAATCCAATAGTCCATGACTTATCAAATGAAATAATATCACAGAACAACCAACCCTACTTCATACAGCCATCCGTGATTATAATCAGATGCTCCCTAGTGATGATATCCGGGCCGGATTTATACCGTTTGATTCACGATCGTGTTGAAGAAGCTTTTTGGTGCGCTCCGGGTGGTCTCAACAAATTGTTTAGCTCAAGACAAATTTAATAACGTAAAAAAAACCATACCCTTCTATCGAAGGTTTCGAGCTACGGCTACGGCGTTCTGAAAATGTCAACCCCTATTTTCAACCCCTTAGAGATGGCTGACAGTAACGCCGAGCTTCGAGGACCAACTAGACCCCGAACGGAACGTATAACCCGAATTTCATCAATTTTTTTTTTCATGGTAACCAAGAAGTGCTCAGTACGGCGTACGGCGGACAGACAGAAATTTTTTTATTGCATTTTCGGATTCTACATATACCTTGAAAGGTAAACCACCAAATTTTGAGGAGGGGGTTAGCATTTTTTTTCATGCTCGATTCCAAAGGTTCATTATTGAAAATAATAAACCGAAATACGTTCCCTAAAATAAAAATAAAAGTTGATTAATATTAGGAATGCGTTGTCCCAGAAACTGGTGATTAGTTCCCACCAAGTGCTAATTTTCTTTTACATTTCCCTTTCTTCTGGATCCATTAATGTTCCGAATTACTGAATACAATTTCTCGCGGGACCCTAACTGTGACAACAGACGATAAGGGGAAGTAAGTGAAGTGAAGTAAACAGCCATTTCAGGCTGAAGCTTTATGTCCAGATTCACTTATGACCTATTGCCTCACCGCCCAATCCGTCCCCATCCAAATCACCAAGTGACGGAGCGTTAACGCGCTTAGGGATGAAAACTGGTTGTCAATTAAATAAAAAGTCGATATTTCACCAACGATTTTCGATTTTTTAGAATCGATTGCATGTGTCGGATTTAACATCGATTTTTTTGGGGTCATAAAAATCTATTTTTCCGTAATTTAGTTCCAAGCTAGTAGCAGGTAAAACATTTTATTTCCTTACCTACATATATATCTTCTTACTATTGATCCTAAAAACTTCAGGGTGGATAATTGCAGCATTATCACTCCCCAGCATGGAAGTAGGATTGGGATCCCAATATACGATTAAAGTTCTTAAACAATTGTCTCGTATACTTGAGTGAAACCGCCCATTTTTTTTACTATTATTAATATTGCTTCCGAGTCTGCGAAGCAGCGGAAGCCTTGTGTTCACTTTCGTGAGCCAAAAAATTTTTGTCTTCAGAAATCAAAATTTCCACTTGCATTTTGCGTTTCAAAGCCTACTGAACAAATTTGGTTCCGTGTCTGTCGGTCTGTGAGTCTGTCCGCATTTCCTTGTTACAGCCATAACTTCCACGATTTTGAATTGATTCAGCTCAAATTTTGAGGGATGGTGCGGATAAGGCCCCTTGAGGTCCCATACAAATTTCAACATGATTGATCCAGCGGTACGCCCTGCGCATGCGCTAACGTTAAATTCAACAAACACGCATAACTTTCACAATTTTGATTCAATTTCGCTCAAATTTTCAAGGGTTGTTTGGACAAGGCCTAGTGAGTTCCAGTATGAATTTCAGCATGATCGGACCCTTGGTGCGCTCTGCGCATGCGCTGGCGTGAAATAGATTCAATTTCCTTGTTACAGCCGTAGTAACCAAAGATTTCACCCAATTTCAATGTAATTCTCAGGGATTAAGCGGGTAGGGCCCATTGAGGTCCCATATAAATTTCAACATGATAGAGCCAGCGGTTCGCCCTGCGCATGCGCTCTGTCTGTCTGTCTGTCTGTCCTTCTATGCACGGCCAAACGGCTCGACGGATATCGACCAAATTTGGCACGAATATCCAGTAGGCTCCCAAGTTGTGCAACGTTGCATTTTTAATTCCCTGACCATAGCGGAACTATGGTCGACCATGGTCAACTCCTGAATGGCTTGATGGATATCGACCAAATTTGGCACGAGTATCCAGTAGGCTCCCAAGTTGTACAACGTCGCATTTTTAATTCCCTGACCATAGCGGAACTATGGTCGACCATGGTCAACTTCGTTAATTGAAATGGTAACCCCTATTTTTTATCGCGTATTCGTAATCTACGTGAAATTCTATCTACGATCGACCCTTCGGACTACCCCCGCGGTCGACCATAGCGCATCCATGGGCCCCTCCATGGTCGAATCCCGAATTGCTCAACGGATATCGACCAAATTTGGCACCAATATCCGGTAGCCTCCCAAGTTGAACGTAGGCGCATTTTTAATTCCCTGACCATAGCGGAACTATGGTCGACCATGGTCAACTCCTGAATGGCTTGACGGATATCGACCAAATTTGGCACGAGTATCCAGTAGGCTCCCAAGTTGTGCAACGTCGCATTTTTAATTCCCTGACCATAGCGGAACTATGGTCGACCATGGTCAACTTCGTTAATTGAAATGGTAACCCCTATTTTTTATCGCGTATTCGTAATCTACGTGAAATTCTATCTACGATCGACCCTTCGGACTACCCCCGCGGTCGACCTTAGCGCATCCATGGGCCCCTCCATGGTCGAATCCCGAATTGCTCAACGGATATCGACCAAATTTGGCACCAATATCCGGTAGCCTCCCAAGTTGAACGTAGGCGCATTTTTAATTCCCTGACCATAGCGGAAATATGGTCGACCATGGTCAACTCCTGATTGGCTTGACGGATTTTGATAAAATTGGGCACAAATACCCGGTAGGCTATGGGATTTTTCCGTCGTTTGTTGGTTCCACTATACTGCGTACAGCGAATCTCGGATAGCGAGCGAAGCGAGCGGTCAGGCTAGTTATGTATAATGGACGTAATGTATTATGGAAGTCATGTTATGTATAATATGTATATTTCATGTAATGTTATGTAATGTTATGTTATGTAATGTAATGTTATGTAATATGTATATTTAACGTTATGTAATGTTATGTAATGTAATGTAATGTAATGTAATGTTATGTTATTTTGCTTCCGAGTCCGTTCTATTTTATAATGGGTCACTCTGATTGTGACGAGGAAGCTCCTGTGCCATCACCTTGGAAGTGTATTTTTTATTATTTAATTATAAGAGCATCGATTTTTTTGGTACGATAAATTTTTCTGATTTAACACTAAAGCTGGGCTCACACTGACGCTTAATCGACGTAAAACGCGAAGAACTCAAACACGTAATTGAATTTGATTGCCTAATCAAGTTTATGCTCTTTACGCGCGAAGAATTTTGAACCAGAGTGTCCATGACCAAAAAATCTAGATATTTACGCGCTTTACGGATCTGCACATGGAGGTATGTGCAGTCGGAGGTTGGAGCACAGGCTATAATCTCGAAGATTACGTTCTTTACGTCCATAACTACCACTGCCCATGTGAACGGTTTGACGTATTTACGCGCTTTACGCGAACCTTTATGGCCTTTGTGTTTTACATCGATCACTCGTCAACGTGAACCCAACTTAAGTATAGTGTGTTAAGTATACTTAGTCTGTGTTGAAATTGAAAAAATCTTTTGCTTTATTATTCTGTGAATAATACACCAATGTATTCGCTCAGCAAAAAATTTTTGTAACACCCCCTCAAAATTTTTTCTTTTCCGTTTCAAGGTGCGTAGATTCCAAAAATGCAATGTCCGTCCGCCGTCCGCCGTATCACGTCTACAGGCTTCATTTTCGGTCTGAAAAAGTCGTTCTTTCGCACACATGCTCCATTTGGGCCCTAGTTGTGTCCCGAAACTTTTCAGCCCGATCGGAATATACTCAGGGGTGTTATGAGTGAAAATGTGTGTAAAAATAGGTACTTTTTGCGTTTTAGCAACATGTTGGTAACATGAGCTTTTAAGGTATCGTTTTTCATGTTTTTGGGGACGAGAAGACCGAATATGAAGTCGATTTTGACCAAAGAATAGAAAATTGAGGTTCTACCAGATGTTCAGCTCCCAAAATTGATTTTTATGGGTCAAAAACCTGGGAAATCGTCTGAAATCACCATCAATTTGTAGAATAACACTGGAAAAAAAATTATTCTACACTATCAATGATCAGAGATAATCTATACATATAATAAAACAGTGTCTGTTTGATATTCGATTATTTGATTCGAGATGTTACCGATATATCCATCGATATACTGATATCGATGTTAGTAAGGAGATCGAAATAAAGAAACCATCACGGAGGCAGTAACCTCCCGATGTCGTCTCGAATAGAACGTGTATTTATATTCAGTGAAATATTCCCTTATACCACAAAACTAGAGCCGGAGAGAGCGTCATAAAACATGGTGTCAGGTAATGTGGAACTTATCCCGCTCGATTAAGAAAGTTTGTTGTTAAGGTGTTCACGAAATTCGTCATGTCAACCACCCAGCCTACCGTAGCTGCCACTACCGTTAGCACTGCTGCAGCCGCTGCTTTGCCGCCTCCGGTCAAGCTTAGTTTGCGAGGGAATCCCGCAGAAAACTGGTATTTCTTCAAGCTAGAATGGGCGAACTATGAGATATCTACGGGCTTAGATAAGAAGGATGATAGGATTAGAGTAGCCACCTTCCAAACTCTGCTCGAACGCGATGCCCTTCAGCTGCTGATGGATTTGAAGCTGACTACTGAGCAGATGGGTAAGACTTCATCCATCATTGCTCAGCTTGACCGACAGTTTGTTCCCAAAGTGAATGTCATTTATGAGCGATATATTTTTGGATCCACGAAGCAGAAAGAAGGTCAGTCAATAGATGAATATATATCTTTATTAAGGAAACTGAGTGCAACTTGTTCGTATGGGGCGTTACAGGATGAAATGATTAGAGATCGCATTGTCATAGGAGTACTAAGCGATACTACAAAGAAACAACTTCTAAAGGACAAAGATCTCACTCTGCATGCGGCAATTGACATTTGTAAAGCTAATGAGCTGGCTGACTCCCAAATGAAGGAAATTTCTGGCACAAAAGATTACTCTGAAGAGGTCAATAGGCTGGGCAGTCGGATGACCAAACGTCGAACACCTCCAGAGCGATCACATAGGTCCCTCAAGCGATGCAGATACTGCGGGGGGTCCCATAAAAGAAGTAAGGAATCTTGCCCTGCATGGGGCCAGGCCTGTGATAGCTGCGGCCTCAAGAATCATTTCAGTAATGTTTGTGAGTCCAAGCAGACCAGAAAGGATAACTCCAAGAGTCATTCACGAAATCCTCGGTATGTGCGTCAGCTTGACAGATCAGATGGCACCAACAGTGAGCACAGCTATTCCGAGGAGTATGACAGTGAAGCCCTGCTCATAGATTCTGTTAATGAAGCCCGCACGAACAAACGCACTTGGGTAGCACGCTTGGACGTAGATGTGTCAGGGAGCTTTAGGAAGATGGATTGTCAGCTCGATTCAGGAGCTACTGTGAATGTGATCGATAAGGCTACTCTGAGAAGCCTGTTCAACAACCTGCCTGCTCTAGGGGAAACCCCAACTATCATTCGCTGCTTTGGAGGGAGCCGGATTAAACTGGTTGGCCGGATAACCTTGGACATAGTGAAGGGACGGCAGCATCACAGCTTAGTGTTTGAGGTAGTTGAAGGTGGGAAGAAGAAGCAGCTCCCCATACTCTCGGCTGAGTCTTGTGAAAAACTGAGCTTGGTGAGACTAGAAGGCGTCAAGACAGTTACTACAGCCTCAAACGATGCCACTGCCATAATTTCGCGATACAAAGATGTCGTTGATGGCATTGGCTGCCTACAAGGAAAATGTCACCTAGCACTCAATCCCAATTTCACACCAGTGAAGCAGGCACCCCGGAGAGTGCCAGTACCGCTTCGGCAGGAGTTGAAGCTTAAGCTGGCTGATCTAGAAAGGAAAGGTATTATTGCCAAGCAGACTGACCCAGCAGAATGGGTTAGCAACCTAGTCATAGTGAAATCACCCAAGAAATTCCGCATATGCCTCGACCCACGTCCCTTAAATCAAGCTCTTCTTCACACAGAATATGAGATTCCAACCATTGAGTCCATTACTCCAGAGCTCAATAACGTACAGTTCTTCACAGTGGTGGACACGAAGGACGGGTTCTGGAATGTTAAGCTAACACACCAGAGCTCGCTCCTTACAACATTCTGGACCCCATTTGGACGGTATAGATGGCTTCGGCTTCCATTTGGCATTGCAGTAGCCACAGACGAATATCAGCGTCGCCTACATGAAGCCTTTGAGGGGCTACAGGATATTATCATCATTCAAGATGACATTCTAGTACTTGGGCGAGGACAGACTGAGGCAGAAGCCTCTAGGAATCACGACAGTGCCCTAGAAAACTTGCTACAGCGAGCCCGACAGGTTAACATCAAGTTTAATAGAGATAAAATTAAACTCAAACAACGACAAGTAACGTATATGGGCCATTTGGTCAGCAAAGATGGGTTGAAAGCAGACCCTGAAAAGATAAGAGCCATAAATGAAATGAGAAATCCGGAAAACACTCAAGAACTCAAGAGTTTCATGGGACTTGTCACATACATGGGGAAATTTATACCTAGCCTATCAGCTACCAGTGAGCCTTTACGTCACCTAACTAAGAAAAATGTCCCTTGGAACTGGACCAATGAATGCCAGCAATCAGTTGACCAAATCAAGCACCTAGTCACTCAATCACCTATCCTAACATATTATGACCCCAGGAAGCCTGTCACACTGCAGACAGATGCCTCCAGCAAGGGTTTAGGAGCTGTCATTCTTCAAGAGGGCCGACCTATCGCCTATGCATCCCGAAGTCTGACTCACAGCGAGTCAAACTGGGCACAGATCGAGAAAGAATGCCTAAGTATCTTGTTTGGCTGTGAACGTTTTGCCCAATACCTTGTCGGAGGTAAAGGGGTCATAGCCGAAACAGACCACCGTCCTCTGGTAAATATATTCAAAAAATCACTCCTCAAGGCCCCCATCCGATTACAACGCATGCTGCTTCGGCTCCAGCGATTCAATCTGAAACTATGTCACATAAAAGGCAGTCAGATGCTGATAGCAGATCCGCTGTCCAGGCTTGCCCTTCCCGAAAAATCTCCACTCACATTAGATGAGGTCTACAATATAGACTCAATACATGAAGAGTTGGAGACACTGAAAATGTCGGAAAATATTAACTTAATGCAACAGAGTTTACTCAAGGTCAAGAACGAGACCACCCTGGATGAAACTCTTTTTATATTAGCCTCAACTATAAAAAATTGTTGGCCCAGCCACAAAGCACATCTGCCAACCTGTATCCAGCCGTACTGGGACTACAGAGACGAACTGCTAATCCAAGATGGCGTCATTTACAGAGGAAATCAGGTAGTGGTCCCCAAGTCGTTGCGCACAGAATTTATGGACAAAATACATCGCTGCCATATTGGTCAAAATGCCTGTATCCGTAGAGCTAGGGAAACGCTGTTTTGGCCACTGATGTCTTCCGAGTTTAAGGATAGGATTAGAGGGTGTGACACGTGTCAGAAACTCAGCCCCTCACAAACAAAAACACCAATGACCTCCCACAGGATACCATCTCTCCCGTGGGAGCGCTTATCCTTGGACACCTTCAAAGTCAACAATGAGGACTTTATCATACTTGTTGATGCATACTCTGACTTCTTTGAACTTACTAAACTTAATAACATCACATCAGAAGCTGTCATACACTTTCTTAAGGAAAATTTTGCCCGTCATGGTATTCCTCAAATTCTGATTACAGACAATGCGCCCCAGCTAGTGAGCAGGGAGATGGTGAAGCCTGGGAATTCATTCATGCAACATCAGCGCCGTTTCACAGTAAAAGCAACGGGAAGGCTGAAGCGACTGTCAAAATAGCCAAGCATATGATCCTCAAGTGTCAAAAGGACGGGACGGACATCAATGCTGCCTTGCTTGAATGGAGGAACACCCCCACTGTTGAAGTTGGTTCCAGCCCAGTACAACGTTTGATGTCCAGGCGAACTCGCACAACAATCCCCACATCTCCACACTTACTGGTCCCAAGGACTATAAGTGATGTGAAAGACACCTTGATGCAAAAACGTCAAAGGATCAAGATGTCCAGTGATAAGACGGCCAAAGATCTTCCCCCTCTCCAAATTGGTCAGGAAGTATTGGTCAAATCATCACCGGGGCAAGCAAAGCAGTGGACAGAAGGCATCATCCAGCACTCGCATGGTACATCTTACGACGTCCATATTGGACGTAAAAGCTACCGCAGAGACCGAACGTGGCTGAAACCATATTACCACCACTCTCCGCCACGCCGACCAAGAGAATCATTCCCTCACACTACTGTGTCCAGTCCCAGGCTGGTCCACCGTGGAGCTCAACTCCCAGCAGAGCCAAGCCAGAACCAGAGACTGTCTACTTCCCCAAGCAGTCCAACGGCCAGTCCGGCACCAGAGCATGCTGTCCCAGGAACAGCAAGCACATCGCACGAGCCCATACCTACATCCGGGAAACCGGCTCGCACTGCGCCAGTGTCATCCAAAACGTACACGAACTCGCCACAAAGGCCAACAGTCACCACCAGGTCAGGAAGAGAATCCAAAGCACCCAAGCGTCTCACATTCCCCTCTGAGGATTAGGTATTAACTTCGTCTATCTATCTACAAAGAGATCATATTAACTTTTGTATATCTATTGTCCGTGAAATATTTTGTTCGTATATCTATTTTTGTTCTTGTGTTGTGAAAAAAAAAAAAAAAAAAAAAAAAAAAATGTAAAAAAAAGTACCTATGTTGTAAAAAATCAATACTGATTGATATAATCATTCAATGATCAGATTATGAAAATTGCTACCAAAATAACTCCACAAATGTGTTGCATAAATATGATGATATCCTGTACTCTAATAGTACTACTAACCACTACGACGAACTAGTACTTTGGTAAATTTGTAAAAGCTATTGTAAAAAAAAAAAAAAAGTTTGATATTCGATTATTTGATTCGAGATGTTACCGATATATCCATCGATATACTGATATCGATGTTACTAAGGAGATCGAAATAAAGAAACCATCACGGAGGCAGTAACCTCCCGATGTCGTCTCGAATAGAACGTGTGTATTTATATTCAGTGAAATATTCCCTTATACCACAAAACTAGAGCCGGAGAGAGCGTCATAAAACAGTGTCTGTTTGTTTGTTTGTCTGTTTGTTTGTTTGTCTCGGCATCAATTGAGAACGGCTGAACGTAGAAAGTTGCGCCTAGTACCATTTGACGCAGAATTTATCTGGAAAGGTTTATGAAAAATCCGCATTTGAATCTGTCCATCCGTTGAAACGCTATGAATGAAATACTACTAAAAAACGTGTTATAATCACTTCTATGAGGACGTTTATGCTTATAATAACTTTGAACGGTTAGACGTAAATCCGATTGTAATTAGATTCTGGATTCAGCTCGACGAGTACATTCAAGTGGTACTTCAATCAGGATGTTAGTGGGAGGGGGGTACAGGTTATGAGAGGGGGGGGGGGGGGTCTACAGAAATTTCAAAACTAATAGACCAATTGGAGTGCAACTTTGGGAATTTGTTGTGTGAACATTGAGGAATGTTTCTAACCAGGTAGGGAGGGTTCATAGGATACGGGGGGGGGGGGGGTGGTTAAAGGCAGTTAGGGTTGGCATTGGGGAAGGTTTCTGATCAGTTGAGGAGGGGGGGATACAGGCATATTAAAATAAATGACCGTTGGCCCCATTTATTTAAATCGCAGCAACACGCGTCGGTTCAAATAGTATAATCTATAATCTATACATATAATAGATTTCCAAGTAGCCAGTCCAAAGCCTGGATAGAGAGTGATGGGAATCAATTAATTTCTAACTAAGCTAAGTTTGCGGCCACTAATCAAACAATAACCAATTACTCAAACCAAAATTTTCACTTGGGACGCACCCTTGAACCGTGGCTTACGGTAGCAAACAACCACTCTTAGGGCGGAATTCATAGTCCTCCCTCAAGGCCAAGGGTACCCTCCAACAAGCCCCTCAAGGGTGGACGCACCCTTATCGGTATTCATAAAGGCATAAGCAAGGGTACCCTTGGGCGTTTGAGCAGAGGGTGCCCCCAAGGGGACATACCAATCCCTCAACCTATTCATAGTGCTCAGTTCACAAGGGTACCCTTGAGGGACCGTTTCGAGTTCCTATTCATAAACAAATTACTTCGCTAAGCCTCCAAACAGCTGGAAAGCATCCTCAAGGGTGCTTAGAGGAAGGGACGTGAAAAGGACCCTCAAGGGTGGATTAGCTCGCATTTTTTTCGTGTTTTACCACAATGTCTTTCCTGCTTTGTGAGTATAACCAAACCAATAATGGATTACGCATAGGATATTCAATTGGGATGATGAGATGGAAAATCAGCTGGCCCGAGTTCCTAACCGGTAAGAACGAACCCTGTATACACACAAAAAGCACATGCATAGAAGTACGTCCGTACCTCCGTTTTCATCAGCCTGTTTTTCGTTATCTGGATAAGTACATCCGAGACCTCCAAAATCCAATGGAAAAATATGATGACGGCCAATTCAGATGGAGATTTCGCTTCAACAAAGAAATGGTGGTTGACGTATTGGTACTGTTAATATTCCATGGGGAATGCACCTCAGAGGCCTGTTTATATTTTGAATTACAAACATTCTGACTCATACGGTTCGCACCATCCCAGCATGATCCATTTTATAGAACACTGGAATATGTGAGGAAAACAGTAGGACGTCAGAAGATAACGACGTCGTGCCAGCCCCCTATGAATAGGTTCCTACTCCTCCGCAAAATCAACCAACTGATTCATTTAGAAGAAATTACTAATTATTAATATGCGTTTTAATATTTCAATACGTAAATGTTTTAATTATAAAATGAACTTTTTATATTGTAAACCGACCACCACGCTTTAAGAGATATATAAAGATATAAAAGATGTAGAAACATCCTGAAATTTTTTTAAATATATTCAAAACTATAAAAAAAAATATTACTATTAACTCAAACTTGAATAGGTTATTCAACATTTTGTGTTATCTCTGTTTTTTTCCTTGAGCAGCATTTCCTTTTTTTCCATTCCACAATATTCTTGTATTTTCAACAGCGGTGTTAAATAGGGGTTTTTTTTCTTCTGAGAAAATAATTCTCTTCCGGCCCATTATAATAAAATTAATTTTTTTTTAATTTGCAACTTTATTCACTCCACATCAACAATCTCCCTTCAGAACTTCATTATTTGCGTTTCTTTTTGCCATTTTAGGTACTGTTTGTCATCGACAGAATTATTTTAGCAACATTTAACTCGTGATTTAGATAGGCACCTAGTAACGACTACGGGGTTAGGTACTAACCTGCGGAGGATCTGCGATCTACATAATATGTATAGAATAAAATATATGATGTAATATAGACGGGTTATCAATGAAGAGAGCTGTGCTCTGTAACAGAAGGGTATTCTGTACAAAATAATAAACCGTTGTGCAGGGATTTGCAGCGTTTTTTATTCATTTTCGAAAAAAGGTTGAACACAGAACAATGTGTGTTTTTCTGGAAAGCAATTTGCTCTTAGGAACACAGAAACAGAACGCAAGTGAAACAGGTTTTCATACCCTTTTTATCTGTCTTGGCTTGGTCGTGGCGAATAATCCCTATGGAACTTCACCAAACATGTCCACAGAGCTTCATTTTGCTTGCTCTAGACACCAATCCTCCCCAACCCACCTTGAGGCCGGCCTTGAGAAAAACGTGAGCCGAGGCCACCCTCCACATCAGTACAGTTGCACTATGAATACGGACGCCCTCCCTTGAGATGAACCTCACCTTGGCTTGAGGTGAGATTTTTCTCACCTTGAGGAGCGACTATGAATTCCGCCCTTAGTCAATCCTGAGGTGGTATCTGTTACGAGTGGGGGCTGTCCTAAAGGGGGTGTCTGTTCCACCGTTGCGAAGCGCGGGTACACAGCTAGTTTATTTATAAAAAAATAAAAAATAAAAATAAAAAATAAAAAAATAAACAGCCAACCTCTCTGTAGATGTCCAATAGAATAATAAACCCATGTGACAAGGACTTTGCAGCGTTTTTTTCCTAGAAATCTGTTTTTTTAATAGATTTTTTGATTTAATCGATTGTGGTTCGTCAATTGTAACATCGATGCCAAAATCAGATATTAGAATTCGACTTTTCATCCCTAAACACGCTCAGCCACCACCTCACCACGGATAAAGGGAATTAAAGGAAAAGGTAGTAATTTTACAAAATATCCAACAAATCAAACATTACTGATTAATTTTCAAGGGCGAAGACACAAGAAAAATGATGAAAAAGGGGTTAACATGAAAGAGTACTTACTGTCCCTCTTTGAAATAGTCTTTGAGAGTGTTACTGAATCTTTTGGAGAATTTGACAAACTCCCTTTTCCTCTGCTCCAGGGCCTGTTTACCAGTAGGGCCAGGAATAAAACCGGCCACATCGTTCACAGCATCCAAAAGCTTTTTTATGGCACTAGCGATTTCTCTGTAAACATCGAAAAGCTGAATGTTTTTCAATCCGATGAGATTGGATAGTTGGCAGGAAGTAAATTCCATCTCTCCCTAGCCATTCAATGACATTCTGTGTTAAACTCCAATGAAACCTTCAATACAAGAGGTACTTATTCAAGAGAATAAAAACTTTCATGTGAAGGTATTTGTTACTTACTTGATGGTTTCAAGGAATGTCTTTCTATCAGTTATTTCATCAGGGATGCGACTAAGAATTTTCTTAAGTGCAGCTGATTTACGATTCAACTCCTGGAATGCGTCTTCCGACCTCGTCAAACGGTATTCAACTGCAATAGTGTAAGAAACCATAATCAACATAGAACTACAGGTTTAATCTTATGGTTTAAAAGGCTCAGTCACATTCAATCAACATATTAAAATTACTCGTATGTGATAATCTCACTCAAGTTACAAAGAATAGGGTAGGCATTCTAGTAATTTTTTGATTTTTCGGAAGTACCTACCTATGTACCATGCTTGGAGTTGACGAAAAACCGTAAATGTTTGGCAGGAATATGTTAAAATTGGGCGGGAATGTGACGGAGGCTCAAATGGATACAGGAAAACTATATTATAACTATATAGATATCCATGCATGTAGAAACAAATAAGGGCTAGCAAAAAAAGAAGGAAAAAAGACTTTCAAGACGGACAGTATGCCCAGAAAAGTAATATATCAGTATGGATACTTATGGATCACGTTAGATCTTGTGTTAATGGATGGAAAATATATACCTATGTATATGGATGGATGGAATACATATGCAAACTTGAAAACGGTAAACCACTCTCGGTCATATAATCCATACATTTTGGTGACAAGTAGTAGAAAATATTAAAGATTAACTAATTAAAAAACTCACAATAATTTTAGAGGGAATATTTCGCTTGCAGAGTTTTATTCGAATCTGACTACACTGAAAACTATAACAAAGCTAAAATGGGCCATGGTGTCCAAGCCGTTTTGAGCAAACTATCGCTAAAAAAACTACAGGTTAAAATTAAAATAGTCTATTTCCACGTACACTAGCAAACTGTAGACCGGTTTCGGTTGTTACACCATCGTCAGTACACTATAGAATCCAGTCCAGTCCAGTCCAGTACAGGATCCGGTCTATTCCACGTCAGTTTGCTAGTGTACGTGGAAATAGACTATTTTATTTTTATCCTGTAGTTTTTTGCTATGGATTTCCACTATTCTGCCGCGAGTGATTTAAGTTAAACTATCGCTACCTATATATATTGCTGTTCAGGATAAAAATGCTCAAGTGTTTCTGGTTCTCGTCTTTGGCATACATCGATACAACCTATGATGTTGCAGTGCTCAAATGACTGGCAATAAGCTGTACACCACTGAATAAATCATGTAATGAACGACAGGAGTTTAATTTAAGAGACATAGGTCGATAATTAGCAATTTCCCGAAGATACAGGGTCTACCCTGAGGTCAAATCCAGGGTTAAACTCGGTACTTCGTGCCTCGCAAGGGGCTCCGCCCCTTGACACCAGATGATGCCTATTTACTTACTTTGAAAGAAATTGAACCATGATTCATGCTCTAGAATGGAAAAGACGATGGAGGTGGTGGAACGGGAGCAAAGAGGGAAACAGTTAAGCGGTGGATGATGACCGGCAGACAGAAGCTCTATATGTGGGGGAAGCCAAGGGCCCAGCATTGAAGCTACTTCCGTAACCCCTTTTTTGTGAGGCGTGACGTTTTTGGCCAGAAGGTCATCGCAAGTATGCTAAAAATGAATGAACTAACAAAGCTTAAATAATGAAGGTTACCGTCTGAGTCGGTGGCGGCTCCCTGGAGACGGAGCATGCTCTCATTCATGTTGATATCAACTTCTCGGCGCCGGAGCACGCCCACCACAAAGTCGTAAGTGAATCCAGGATGAACAGCCTCAACTTTACTCAATGCCGCTCTAAGCGTCTGCGAAGCCACCACGTCCCTTCGTTCCAACTGGAAAGAAAGAAAATGAACATTCATATTTCATGTTTTAGAGCGGGTTTGAGTACCTACCTATCTAAAGTGAGCATTACGGTAACTTAGAGTATCAGAAAAATAGATATGCAAAACGGACTAAATTTTTCTGTAAATCCAAGTACTTAGTCCAGTCAAAATGTCTCAAATAGAAACGTTAATCACGGTGGAGTTAGGTATGTTTTTTATATGTTGTATACCTATGGATTGATGCCCAGACCAATTTTCAGAACATCTCCAATAAAAAATTTTGCCACGGGCGCCGCCATCTTAAAAAAACAGCTAAGTTTTTGACTTTTTGTGGCCAAAGTATGTATGCGTCTAAAAGAAAAGAATTTCGCATGTCCCTATACTTGAGGGAAGAAAAAAAAATTACACGTGCCACGATTTGAGATCAAAAGCATTTTTGTAGCTTCAGCAGATGCTGAGATCAAAAATCAGCAAAATTTTCCATCAACGCAGAAATTTAGGAAGTCCGGCCATTTTTTACCTCTTACCTTTTAAATGACTGCGCCCTCGATAAAAACATACAGAGTAACGTTCAAACTAGATTAAATTTGACCACCAAATGGGTCACCTACGTCAAGTAGTTCACGAGACACGATGATTTAAAAAAAAAATCGTTGATACTGGCAAAATGAAACAACAGCTGATGATTGTGTGGATCGTTTTAATCATATATGCGCCTCACAAAAACGCTGCAAATCATTACACAACGGTTTATTATTTACCTGTAAAAACGTTTTCTGCGTACATCACTGTTTTCTGTGCGGGGGATTGAATAATTCTTTAATTAATTATTTGTTGTTATTCATGGAGCATAACGTTTGTTGAAGTTACAATATAACTATCAGAATGGCAGACGGACAGAATTTTTTTAAATTAAATTTTCGGATTCTACATACTGTAACAGTGCGGCTGTTCTCGAGTCGTTTCTTGGCCCGGTGGAGACGGGATCAGTGAGTGGAAGCCTTATCGATATCCCTTCTTAGCCGGTGATTATCTCGTTGGTCTAGGAAGAGGACTCTCGAGGGTCCACCCCCACTGTCACACTCTGTCACATGGTAGCACAGCGTGGTTTGGTAGCAATTCACCATACTCCACCCACCTTTTGTGGGCTTACCAGAAGGATAAGCCCAAAGGTTTCTCATAAGGATTCCTTTACTAACAACCTGCCCCTTTGATAATACATACATCTATTATAGGCTTCCCCAGCCCCTTTCCCCCCTTTAGAGTGTTAGTATAATTAAAATATACTGAGCTCATCAGAAGGCGATTGATGCAATGTCCCAATTGACAAGTCCCAATAGTTGTTCCATCCTAACGATGGAGGTTGATCATCTAGAATCTAGAGGTTGCCCAGATGAGCACAATTCACTGAACAACAACCTCTGACAACATTATCCGCCAATACTCGTAGGTAGGACCTGTTCTCCACCAGTAAAATATTGATGAGGTAGTACCGTTACGATGGTTAATTCATTATTGAAAATACTGAACCAAAAATGTAAGTTTAACGTTTTTTAATGTATATTAAATTTTCTACAATTTGAGATCGAAATCAATTTTAGCCCAACGGCCGTATTAGGTAGAATAAACCGGTTCCCGTGAGACAACCGAAGTTAATATATCTCGAGCGTGGTTAGTACTTGGATGGGTGACCGCCATGATACGCCCAAAGGTGGATCTCTACTCAAGGGGGTGAGGCAATAAGTAACCAATTAAAGACCGATTTGATCAGGTCGAATTCCGATCTTATCATTGGAAGACAGCTGATCACGTCTTCGACGCTGGAAGGGGCTTTCCTGGGAGGAGCACGAGGGAAGGTACTGACCACAGAAAACGGTGATCTACGTAGAAGGGGCATCTATATAGGTAACCGCTGTGTAATAATTTGCAGCGTTTTTATCATCAAAATACCTATTTCTGTTGTGAATCACCATTCCACACAACGTCCGATGAATTAATATTGATTTTAGCTCTAAATACCAATCTTTGAGCGCCAAAAATCCAAAATTGGCCCCCTATTCTGTACGAAAAACGACTGAAATAGTATTTTTCTGCCTTGCATACCACTTCCAGTAATTTTATACAAATTTTTCGCCATTTTAGCCGTGTTTACAGATTTTTGGTCGATAAATCTCATATCTGACCCCCTTCGATTTTTTGAAAATAGCTCATCTTCGAACTCATCTTTTTGTTTGGCAATACGAACATTTTGGCGAAATTCAGAATTTTAACCATGTACCCAAGGTCGTCGGTATCGTCTGCAGTGACACACACACACACACACACACACACACACACACACACACACACACACACACACACACATATATATATGTATGTATAGGTATGTGTGTATATATATATATATATATCACTTGGTTTGTTTCCCTTGTAGTTTCTCCTCTAAATCGAACTGGTATTAAATTAAATTCATTCATAGTTGAGGACCTTAGGACCTCATCTTAGAACTGGTATTAAATTCATTCTCAGCTGAGGACCTTATGCCGTGTGACCATTAATTAGGCTTCATGTTTATAGGTAGGGGTACCTATTTATTCATTACAGGTGAAAGACAATAAATGCCACCTGTGCGACCACATGCAGGCATTCTGAGGGCTTGTAGTAGTCACTGCTCGAACCAGAGGGGTTTGCGAACTTTTTCGCAAACGGGGATAGGTACTTATACAAATCGAACGCTAAGCTTGCTTTGCCCTACAATAGGTCGAAGGGAGGTAGGTACGTCGAGATCTGATTATTATCTTCTAATCGATTTGATGAGGCTATTTACATGTATATCGCCTTGGCAACTTCATCCATTCAACAATGTATCCATGTCTATATTTCAGTTCTCACGATAAAATCCCGCGTTCTTGCACCGTTCCTTTTCCCATCTTTGGGGGACCAAGGGTTGCAACAGAGCTTTGAAATAGACTGAAACTGAAGGCTACATCCTGCGTCGGCTCCTCACTCTCCCACCCTTTTCATTCATTATTGCTTTTATTTTGTAGTTTTAATCAATTCACTTATTTTATAGATAGTTTAGTTATTTATTTATTTATTTTTATTTATTTATTTATTTATTTATATTTATTTATTTATTTATATTTATTTATTTATTTATTTTATAGATAGTTTATTTATTTATTTATTATTTATTTAGTATTTATTTATTATTTATTTATTTATTCATTTATTTATTCAGTTCCGTGGCCTGAATGAATAAAGGTGTGTTGGAGACAGATTGGGTTATCATCTGTCATCTGTCCCCACTTTTTAACCGAGAGAGGAGAAGGTTCTCAATTCGACCTGTTTCTGGTTTTTTTCCTTTTGGTTATTATTCTGTGAACATTATGTATTCGCTCAGCAAAAAAATTGTATAACACCCCCTCAAAATTTTGTCGTTTCCGTTTCAACGAGCGTAGATTCCGAAAATGCTATGGTCCGTATGCCGTCCGCCGTATCACGCATAACTAAGTACCTACTTCATTTTCGGCCTAAAAATTTCGTTCTTTCGCACACAGGCTCCATTTGGGCCCTAGCTGGGCCCCGAAACTTTGCAGCCCGTTCGGAATATACCCAGGGGTGTTATGGGAGAAAAATGGGAGTAAAAATAGGGGTTTTTGGTGTTTCAGTAACATGATCTTTTGAGGTACTATCTTTTTCCATGTTTTTTATGGGGAGACCGAGTATGAAGTCGATTTTTACCAAAGAGTGAAGAACTGGGGTTGAAACGAAGGTTCAGCTTCCAAAATTCATTTTTTATGAGTCAAAACATGGGAAGTTGTCTGAACTCACCATCAATTTGTATAATAACACTAATTTTTAACACTAGAAAAAGTGTCAACAGGTGAATCAAGACAATTAAATGCCACTATCAGTGATCATTGAATATGAAAAAAAAGCAGCGTAATTCGTGTTTTTGGGGGCCAAAATTTGTGGAAACTATCAGAAATAGCTACTTCAATTATTGCCCTGAAAGAAACAATAAATGAACAGCCAAAATTTCTGTAGGTATGTCCAATAGAATAGTAAACCTATGTGACAAGGACTTTGCAGCGTTTTTAAAAATGTTTGTCCAGCGAATATTCCGAAACTACTAGGTAAGTAAGTAGATCGATTTCGATGAATCTTCATCAAATGAAAGAGGATCATCGCCGGAGGTCCCATTATACCATTGTTAAGATTGGCCTAGCAAGTAGCCAACAGGAACAAGAATAACGATATGATGAGCGATTATCCCGGAACTAGGTCCTGAACCGATTTCGATGAATCTTTTTTTCTAATGAAAGAGGATCATACCCGGTAGTCCCATACTAGTTTAAAAAAAAGTAAAACGGTAGGCAGTACTGGACGTGTACTAGGCCAGTTATACCCTTCGATTTCTGATGTTTTGACAGCAGGATCTGACGACAGAAAATAGTCTGTCAAAGATCATGGATGCTCCAGTAATGACGGTATCAGTACTTGATACCATGAAGTATATTACTAAAAATATCGCGCTAAAAAGCAAAAAATAAAGAATTCTTAAACAAAAAACTAAACAGATTTCAAAAAAGGTACTTAAAACTAAAAATCCAGAATAATTTTTATGCAGAACAAAAGTAACTTTTTTGGTTTATTATTCTGTGAATAATACACCTATGTATTCGCTCAGCAAAAAAATGTTTATAACACACCCTCAAAATTTTGTCTTTTACATTTCAAGGTGCGCAGATTTAAAAAACGCTGCAGAGACCTAGTCACATGGGTTCATTATTCTACTGGACATAGCAGAGACATTTTGGATGTTCATTTATTGTTTCTTTCATGTGCAATTATTGAAATGGCTATTTTTGATGGTTTCCACCAATTCTGGTCCCCAAAAACACGAATTAGGCTCGGCTTTAAAAAAAAAGATATTGTTTGATCATTGATAGTACCATTTAATTGTCTTGATTCACCTGTTGACACTACTTCGTGTTATTATACAAATGTATGGTGATTTCAGACAATTTCCCATGTTTCTGACTCATAAAAAATTAATTTCGAGAGCTTAACCTTCGTTACAACCTCAATTCTTCACTCTTCGGTCAAAATCAACTTATAATTCGGTATTCTCGCCCTAAAAAACGTGGAAAACGATAACTCACAAGCTCATGTTAGCTAAAACCTCAAACATCCCTCGAAAACCCCTATTTTTACACTCATTTTTCTCCCATAACACCCCTGGGTATATGCCGATCGGGCTGCCGAGTTTCGGAGCACAACTAGGACCCAAATGTGTTCCCAGGCGGGAACTGAAACTGTGTGCGGAAAAACGATTTTAGACCAAAATTTAACGTAAATTTAAGGCTGAAACTTCGTTAGAACCTCAATTTTCCACTCTTTGGTCAAAATCGACTTCATATTCGATCTTCTCGTCCCAAAAACATGGAAAACGATACCTCAATAGTTGTTCATGTTACTAACATGTTACGAAAACACAAAAAAATACCTATTTTTATACCCATTTTCACTCATAACACCCCTGGGTATATTCCGATCGGGCTGCAAAGTCTCGGGACACAACTAGGGCCCAAATGGAGCATGTGTGCGAAAGAATGAATTTTTTAGACCGAAAATGAAGCCGGTATGCATGATATGGCGGATGGACATTGCATTTTCTGAACTTACGCACCTTGAAACGTAAAAGAAAAAATTTTGAGGGGGTGTTATAAAATTTTCTAGGGGGTGTTATAAAATTTTTTTGCTGAGCGATTACATAGGTAATCAAGAATAATAAACCAAAACGCAATGATCGTCCGCCGAATAATGCATAACTACTTCATTTTCGGTCTAAAAAATTGGATCTTTGGCACACAGGCTCCATTTGGGCTCTAGTTGTGTCCCGAAACTTTGCAGCCCGATCGGAATATATCCAGGGGTGTCATGGGTGTAAAAATAGGGTTTTTTGGTATGTTAGTAAAATGAGCGTTTGAGGTAGGTACCTATCTTTTTCCATGTTTTTTAGGGCGAGAAGACCGAATATGAAGTCAATTTTGACCAAAGAGTAAGGAATTTAAGTTTTAACGAAAGTTCAGATCCCAAAACTCATATTTTATGAGACAAAAACCTGGGAAATTGTCTGAAATCACCATCAATTTGTATAATAACACTAGAAAAAGTGTAAAGAGGTGAATCGACAATTAAATGGCACTATCGATGATCAGAGATAATTTGAAAAAAAGCGTAGTTCGTGTTTTTGGGGGCCAAAATTGGTGGAAACCATCATAAATAGTTATTTCAATTATTGCACTAGAATGAAAAAAATCGTAATTGTGTTTCCAGCTTTTCTGTAGGTATGTCCAATAGAATTATACTCGGAAACCCAAGCGACAAAGTCTTTGCAGCGTTTTTGAAGTCGGTTTTGTTTTTTGTTATGAATTTGTTCAATAATAACAACTCCTCTTTTATCTGCGAATTTTTGTAATACGGATTACTGGAAGTGTTTTTCTGCCTCGATTCACTTTTTGGACTACTTCTGATGAATTTGCGTCAACTACAGGAAGATCGATTTGGATAATTAGGTAGGTAGGTAGGTAGTACCTATTTATTTATTTAAAAATTGAGAAAAGCAAATTTTTGGGGAAGTGGGAACTTAAGGGTTAGGTATCTGTTGACAGAACAAGAATTTTAAACGGATTATTACGCAAAATTACCTGACAGAATCCAACGCTGAATCACTGAATGGTTCGTATCCATCTACGTTTTAAAAAAAGTATTTCTTTATGACTTCCCACGTATTTGTATCGCTAATCCACCAGGTTTGCCCTCTACTACGGATAAAAAAAAGGATCTGATGGGCTGGCATCCCTGCTGTTATCACAAGCAGCCCGCGTCCCGCCTTGTGATAACGATAACAAGTGTAGATGAAAATGAAAACAGTGTGCCGTAGGCGGTACGTGATCGAATGATCGCAGCGATTACCTTTCCTTAATCAATTATTCTCCGTTGAAAGTTTCTGCGATGGAAGATTGTGTGCAGGGGGAAAACAACGAAAATCGGGATCATCCTGGTAAACGCAAGAGACCCGCTCTGACCGAACTGAGTCCCAGTAACATCATCATCGAACATAGAGACGATCGTGGATCGTACAGAATGAGATATTCTTTGGAAGCCTCGAATTCGTCGAGTGGTATTGAACCTCGTCTTCCAGACAGCTCGGGATATGTTTCTGAGTATGCGTCGTCTGACGACGATTTAGGCGACATAACGTGGTTCGATTTGGATGCAGAGACGAGCGTTTACAGTGACGACATTTTGAGAAATATGATGATTTGGGAGGATGACGGCTTGGCGGATCCCAACTACTTCGACAATCATCCAGAACTCAGTGTGGATTTGAGGGATAACGCTGTGAGATGGTTGGTGGAAGCTGTGGAAAAAATGCACTACCACTCATCGACGTTGTTTTCGGCGGTGTCGTATTTGGATAGGTACCTGAGCATTGTCAAGTCAGTTGGACAGAAAGGGTTGGCTCTCGTCGTCGCCGCCGCGCTGCTGTTGGCCGGTAAAATGGAAGAGACGGTAAAATTTACCTATGCGTTACCTTATAAATGTATTTATATAATATGCTAAGAACAAACACATCATGTAATTCGAAAAGGGGGCAGATGAGGATGGAATCCCTCATACCTACTACGGTATGCGTGATGAGGAAAGAACAACGGAACCTACCTACCACAGACGACCATTTTTTTTTATCGCACACTGATGATTTTTGAAATAGGTTCAGAAATTATGAACACCAAGTACTTACCTACCATAAGGCAATTTTCGTGGGTAGGACTTTATTTTTGAACTCAGAATCGGATTTAGCAACCTTTAAACCTCCTACTGCCAATTTTCATCTCAAAACTCCGTATAGCTTGGGAAAAACGGATAGAAAGAAAACAAAATGACGTCATAAGTGGATGACGCGCAGGGTTCCCCTCTGACGGACGCGGGGTTACTGACCTATATGTATTGACGACATTTCGCTTTCTTCCCACTGGTTTTTCGCCCACTTTCGATCATCTGATACCCCTCGTCAGCACTTACACTTACTTGCAGAATTTTTACTTAAGAAAAGTAAATTAAACGCAAAAAATGGGCACTGAGGGTGGACGTAACAGACAAACAGCTCACTATGAAGAAACTATGGAATGGGACTCTGGACCCACTAGGAGCCCATGCAACATTTTCGAGGCTGACAAGCAGTTCCCTGATTTTTCATCAAAACTACTACAACAATCCACTTTGTAGTCAATGCAACCACAGCCATAACCCAAGTCAAGCTTATTCGACATCAGTGTACTGTTTCTTTGCCTATACATGCAACATCAAATTATCTTCAGATTGAACATTTATAGTATCTCCTCCTATGAAACCCCAAATCCAATTTATCTGCGAGCATTCACTCAGTCTATTAAGTTATTCATTTATAGGTGACACCGGGGCTGACATCTGTGACGTGCTTGGCACTAGGGGATGTCACTGTGGAGGACATGGCTGTTGCTGAAAGACGCATTATCTCTGTGCTCAAGTACCGGCTGTCTCTACCCACAAGCTTCATGTTCCTGATGCACATAGCTGCTACCTCACAGCTTCCTGCTACAACCACTTTCCTTGCACTATACATCCTCGAGCTCTCACTTATCCAGGGGCCCCCTTACATTGGGGTCGAGCCCAGCCTCATAGCTTGCGCTGCACTTGCATTCGCCAGGTTAGTATACTTTCTTCATTTGTTTTCTTAATTTACACTTTGACACGCTTTGGTGATGCCGGATAAGAATGGAAGAGGAAGAAAGGGAGGACGCACATTTCAAAAGTATGCCTTCTCCTCACAATTGCCCTGCTGTTGTTGTTCGCATATTAGAAAACGAGTCCTGTTTTAGTAAGCTTGCGTAGTGTCACTCATTAGCATAGGGAATCGTAATCATCCTCAGGTCAACTGTACTTCCCCCAACTTATGTGGCTCCTTCTACCCGTCTACCCTATTCTTATCTCTATGGTTTGGACATGGGTCGTCAAAAATTTTGTTGTGCGTCACAAAGTATCAGTCATAAAACATGGGTGTCATTTTCAGCAAAGCAGTACAAAATATTATATTTTCTGTCAACTTGTGGATGCAAATCCAAAGAGTGAGTGGCATGTCGTTGTTGTTAAATTGTTATTGTTAATATGAGGGGGGGGGGGGGTGCTGGGGGGAGGACTATGATGTTTACACCTTCCTAAAAAAGGAGAGACCAACATTAATTTAAAATATAGGTCACGAATCAATGGTTCCGTTGCCTCCACATCTTTGGTAGGGAGGAAGCTAAAAAATTAGTTATTGTCATTTGGTCGGTAGGTAAATTAGTTATTAATGCCCACTGACAATTGATAGTTGTTAGTTGTAGCCAAAATTAATTTTTTTACAACTGCAATTCAAGTTTACAGAAACTGTCGCCTGCCTGACAAGTACGCCCTAGTATATGTAATGATGCCACTCAAAACTTTCCACCTGTTTTTGCAAATTTAAAAGCTACATATTGCAACAGGTCTAAAATGTTTAGTAGCTATAAGAATTTTTGCAAAATTTTTCGATCCTTTTCCATCTCAGAGCATCTGAATCTAATTCTAGATTTCGACGGGATATTTCTACCATAAGACCTTGGCTGCAAGAAGATAAATTTCGAAGTTCCCAAAATGTTAGTAATGGCGAATGAGGGGGAAAACGCTGCGAATTATTGCACAAAGGTTTATTATTTGCCTGTATAGATGCCTCTTCTGCGTAGATCACTGTTTCCTTTGGTCAGCACCTACCTTCGTTCTCCCTCCAGGAAAGCCCTAAATTGAGTACTGGAGCCGGCTGGGCAATTACAGTTTCATAAATATGCGGTGGACTCAAGAACTCTATAATTAATTGTTTGTTGTTATTCATGAAGCATAGGTAATGTCTGTTCTACTCACAAAAGTAGGTACCTATCAACAAAATCAAAAACAGCCATCAATCTTCAAAATAAATAATGTCAAGGAACAACCAACTCGATTTCATACAGCCGTCCGTGATTATAATGAGGTGTTCCCTAGCAATGATATCTGGGACAGATTTATTCAGTTTCATTCACGATCATGTTGACGAAGCTTTTGGGTGCAAATGAAGCTCGGCGTTAATGTCAGTCAGGGGTGAAAAACAGGGGTTGACATTTTCAGAACGCCGTAGCTCGAAAACATTCACAAGAACGGTATAGTTTTTCCAACGTTTAAAGTGATCTCAAATAATTTTTTTAGACCACCTGGAGCGTTGTACGACCAGCCGTTCGTTTGCAGCGAAAAGCCTCGTCAATATGATCGTGAATGAAGCGGTATAAGTCCAGCCCAGATATCATTGCTAGGGAACACTGATTATAATCACGGATGGCTGTATGAAATCGAGTTGGTTGTTCCTTGATATTATTTCATTTTAAGATTGATGCCTGTTTTTGTTTTTGTTGAGAGGTACTTTTGTAACTTGAACAAACGCTATGCTTCATGAATAACAACAAATAATGTTAATGACTGAATTATTGAATCATGCGCATTTTTATGAAACTGTAATTCCCGGGCCCGCTCCAGTACTCGATTTAGGGCTTTCCTAAGGGGAGCTCGAGGGTAGGTATTGACCACAGTTAAAACAGTGATCTACAGAGAAGGTCCATTTATACAGGGAATAAACCTTTGTGTGATAATTTGCAGCGTTTTATTCCATTTTCGTATTCTACGTACCTTGAAAAAGAAACCATCAAATTTGGGGGGGGGGGGGGGGGGTGTCAAATATTTATTTATTATTATTATAAAATATTTATAAAATAAAATAAAATTTGGGTTCAAAATAATAATAATTTGGCCTGTGTCTTGAAAAATTTTTCACTTAAACAGAGTAGGTCCACTTCTGACAAACTTTCCAGACGGTTGAATTCCCGCTGGCTTCTGATCAGGGGCCCACCGAGTAGATAGTTGGTGGGAACCCTCTGGAAGAACAAAGTCTGTGTAAAACGTGTCGCATACGGCGAACGTGAAAACTTGAAAGTGATAACAGCTCTGGACAACCCACCTTGCCGTCAACCAACCGGTGGACAAACATTACATCGGCCAGTTCCCACCGCCCCGAGTCTCCAGGCCCGTCAAACTCAACATCCCCGAGGCGGTGATTCGTCCCATCTGTTTCCCAACTTGTATGAGACATTTCCCAGGAAACGGCGCTGAACCTTTCAATCGATTCCACCGCATTGAGGTAGTATGGATACCATACTATAGATGCATACTCCAGAGTACGGCGAACCAAGGCAGTGTGTAGCATTATCAAGGCCGACGGATCATTAAACTCCCTGGTGTTTCTCTTGATAAATCCAAGTGTCTTCATGGCCCTTGAGCAGATGTCATCGATATGGCTGGAGAAGTAGAGGTGGCTGTCAAACATGACACCCAGGTCCCTAACAACCGTGTTTCACTTCAATACCTGCCCCCCAATGGAATAGATATTGGCGATTGGCAAGGATGGGCGGGAGAACGATACAACCGAACATTTGCCAATATTCAGGGACAACTCATTCCTCTTACACCATTCATCAACAGCCGACAGGGACGACTGAAGCCACTAGCAGTCCTCCATCGATCTTACCACAGCAAAGACCTTGAGATCATCAGTAAACAGCAAATGCCGCACCCCATCCCTAAAAACCGGCCTGACCTCATCCATAAATACAAGAACATCTATGGACCCAAGTGGAACCCCTGTGGAACTCCAGAAGATGCGAAGAATGATCGAGGCAGGGTATTTCGCATCCGGACGGATAACTTGTGGCCCGAGGAATAGCGGGTGAACCATCACAACAAAGAACAAACGGTGGAACCCAAATCTCTCCAGCTTTCTCATCAGAATAACGTGTGACACCTGGTCAAATGCCTTCGCAAAATGGGTGTAGACACAATCCACCTGCTCCCCCACCTCACAGGCTGACAGAATTACATGTTGCATCACCAGTAAATTCGAAGAGCATGACCTCCCCGAGACAAAACCGGCTGATCCGCAGAGAGGTATGGCCAGACAGAAGGTTCAATCTGCGCCACCATTATCTTCTCCAGTCTTTGGTATGGTGATCAAGCAACAGACCGGTCGGTACTCGTTCACTTGGGATCTGGCCCCAGATTTTGGGATTGGAGTTACGCATGAGCTCTTCCAGCAAGACGGAACCACACCCAACTCCAACGACCGAGCAAACAGCATCGATAGTGGGCCAGAAGCTGAGTCAGCACAACTTCTCAAAACCAACGGCGGCACCCATCGGACCCCATCCCCTTCGAAACATCCAGCGATCTCAGTTTGGCCTCAACCAACTCCTCAGACATGAGCACCAAGCCCATGGAAAACGACTTGAGTTAATTTAATTTATTTTTATGCTGGAAGGTTCATTATTGAAAATGATAAACCAAAAAAATTTCAGAGATCTTTTAAAAAAATGTAAGTTTTTATTTTAAAATTTTAAGGTTTTTAAAAAATTAAAAGAGGATCAAATGTGAGTTTTTGAGGGTCAAAAATCACCTAAAATTCACATTAATACACCAAGTGGTGAATTGATGCAGAAAAATACTACTGCTGTCTTGATAACAAAATTCATTAAGAATTCCGAGTTTTGTTTGTTAAATTTTAACCGTTTAAGTAGGCTGAGGGTATGTTCGGACAAAAAGTTCTGAACTGTTCGTAACTGACCACGCCTATTTTTGGCTGTTTGGACAGCATCAGAACTAGTTCTGAAAGATTCCGAATTATAAGTTCGATATTCGGATGCAGTAGTTCGTAACCATTCAGAACCAGTTCGGGAGGTTCGGGATTTTCTTCAGAACTTCTAGTTCGAGACATGAGCAGTAAACCTTTTCACCCATATAACCTTATTATACTCTACCTGTGGCGTCAGTTACCATTTTGTTTTCTTATTGATCATATTGTTATTACGAACTATAGGTATCCTATGGTTATCGCTGTTGTTTCCAAGCTGCCCGTTTAACTACCATTCAGCTGGATCGTGAGGACTAGTTGAAGATCTCGTTGTCAAGAAATATGTATTCTTCAAGTTCTAGTGACAATGAGGAGATAATTGAGATTAGTGACTCACAATTCAGTGATTCGGAAGACGAAATCGTTTTTCATGTATGAACCAATATTCATGTTTTATATTTTTATGTACTGTTGTTGGTACCTACTTGTTGATTGTATGTCCATGATGTTGGCATTAAATGTTTTTGAATAACAACAAAACGTTTGATCACTTTGCTTGTACTTTGTTTTCCAATACACTTGACTACATTCTTGAGATTGTAGTTTTGTTGAATAAGACTGGTTAATTTCAAGGAAAAATGCCTTGACAAATTTTGTTGTTCTTTGTAGTTTTACCTTAAATGGAGTACCTGCTTAGGTATAAGTAGGTATCAAACCTAGTAAGATTAGTTAATTCAGTCCCCAGTTGAATCATCTAAACAAAACTTGCCCAGCTGTTGTAAGGTACCTAATAAGAATTCATATTGGTTAGGTATTATATTATTTTCAATAAAATCGACCAATATTTAGAGAATTATGACGTTTTTAGTCCAAATTTTGCCCAAAAATCTGGGTATATAAGGTTCAAGGTGGCTCCAAATGACCAGCAACTAATCCCACAAAAATGTTGTTAAAAAACCTTTTTTTTTTTTAAACATTGATAGGATACTTCATGTAAAAGCACTTAGTGGCCACAGTTAAAGAAATTGTCTACGTTTTTCATGAATTTCAGTGTTTGGTTTTTTTTTATTGCTTCATTTATAGCTTAGAGGAAGGGATAAGGTGATAAGGTTATGACTGCCTGGACTCAGGAGTTGATATTCTGGTTATTAGTTCCGAACTAGTTCGAAAAGCGTTTGGACGGACAGAGTTAGAAGTAAAAGTTCTGAACGGTTCTCCCCCTCCCCCCCCCCCCCCCCTCCAGTTCTATTCGTAACTGGTTCGAATCTGAACTGCTTGTCCGAACATACCTTGAGACAGATGAACAAAATCGTACCTCCCACTGGCGATCCACCCCTCCCCTTCCATCTGATTGTAGGGGGGGGGGGGGGGGGGGTAGCCAGAACTTTTGATGTTAACATATTGTCCATCAACCCTACGTTATTTCAAGCATTTTCTGCCTTGGCCTGCAGAAACCCAGTGCCGAAAATTAGCACTTCGGGGTTCTTCAGAGTATCGGATTCGACTTTGAGGTAAGAAGTGCGAAATTCTGAACAGTGGGCATTCCTCTTGGTGAATTTCATACAATGTGACCTGTTCATCCCCTCACCATTTTCATACTATGACATTTTTCAGATCCTGTTTGGGTATCGATCATCCCTGGTCCCGCTACCTTATGGCCCTTACTGGCTACAGCCCCGCTGCGCTCCACCCAGTCACTGTCCTGTTCTACAAGACCCTCTCCAATGCTGCAACTGTGTTCCCCATCACCTTTGACAAATACGCCTCTGCACCCTTCTTCTGCGTCGCCACGGTCACCCCACGCAAGTTTCATGTTGAATTCTAAATTCATATTTCCTCTGTATATCACCTAGTGACTCCTCCCAACCTGTCACATCTAATATATTTTCTAACTTTTATAACAACCCCCCCCCCCCTCCCAATTGATTCAATACTATTCCACAATATTAACCTCTTGATAACTCACGAAACATGCTTGTTCTATTATGATGATAATATTTTGACGAGGGAAATTGGTGATACATTTTGGGAGCAACGAAAATTTTAGCTTACTGTGTTGTTTCCAATTCTGCTTTTTTTGATACATGCATGAGTGGACTCGTAATTGTTTCCGACTAATTTTCAATACTATTACAAAATTTAATAGATAGCAGCAGTAGCATGTTAGGATTATTTACGAAGTTATAATTTTGTTGGGTTCAGTTGTTCTATTTGCGTTCACGTTAGGACGTTTTTACCTGCACGAAAGAAAAGCTGCAAAAAAGATCGAAGTACAACTACAGCAGTTACGTCTAACTTCAACTAAAAAAATTGCTCAAAATTTGACTAAAGGGACGGAGGACCTTCTTTACAATCAACAAAAAACTTTTTGAAAAACAAAAAAGTTCGGAAGGCAATAAATGTTGTGGAATTTTATGGTTGATAAAGGTAGGGAAAAACGCTGAAAAGTCCTTGTCACATGGGTGTATTATTCTACTGGACATACCTGCAGAACTGTTGGCCGTTCATTTATTGTTTCTCTCATATTCAATAATTATATAGCTATTTTCGATGGTTTCCACCTATTTTGGCCCCCAAAAAACCTAACTGTGCTCCAATTTTTTTTTACAACACAAAAAATTATCTTTGATCACCAATTTACTATCGTTGATACTACTTCTAGTGTTATTGTACAAATTTATAGTAATTTCAGACAATTTCTCAGGTTTTTGACTCATACAAAACGAATTTTGGGAACTGAACTTTCGTTAAAACCTCAATTCTTCATTCTTTGGTCAAAATCATTTCATATTCGGTCTTTTCGCCATAAAAAATATGGAAAATGATACCTCACAAGCTGTTGTTCACTAAAACCCTTTTTTTAAAACAACAACAAAAATCCCAATTTTCCCCCATAACACCCCTGGATGTATTCCGATCGGGCTGCCGAGCTTCGGAAAACAACTAAGACCCAACTGTGTTCCCAAATGGGGACCCACACTTTGTCCGGAAGAACGACGATTTTTGACCAAAATTTAACGTAATTTTAAGGCTGAAACTTCGTTAGAACCTCGATTTTCCAATCTGTGGTCAACTACTTTTACACCCTAACACCCTTGGGTATATACCGATTGGGCTGCAAAGTTTCGGGATACAACTAGGGCAAATGGAGCTTGTGTGTCAAAACAAATTTTTTAGACCGAAAATAAAGGAGATATGCATGGTAAGGTGGATACCGGACATTTTGGTTTATTATTCTGTGAATAATACACCTTTTTCTTCGTTCAGCAAACAGTTTTTATAACACCCCCTCGAACTTTGTTCTTTAACGTTTCAAGGTGCGTAGATTCCAAAAATGCACTGTCCGTCCGTATCATCCATATTTACTTTACTTGCGGTCTAAAAAATTCGTTCTTTCGCACAAGGGCTCCATTTGGGCCCTAGTTGTGTCTCACAACTTCTTAGCCCGATCGGAATATAGCCAAGGGGTGTACAAATATGGTTTTTTGGTGTTCTAGTAACATGGCCTTGTGAGGTATCGTTTTCCATGTTTTTTAGGACGAGGAGACCGAATATGAAGTCGATTTTGACCAGAGTGAGGTTCTAACGAAGTTTCAGCCTTAAATTTGCGTTAAATTTTGGTCTAAAATGTGTTATAGCGGAAAATGGGCGTAAAAATAGGGGTTTTCGCTGTTTTTTGAGTTTTTAGTGAACATGAGCCTGTGAGTTATCGTTTTTCATGTTTTTCAAGGCGAGAACACCGAATATGAAGTCCATTTTGACCAAGAGTGAAGAATTGAGGTTGTAACGAAGGTTCAGCTCCCAAAATTCATTTTTTATGAGTCAAAAACCTGGGAAGTTGTCTTAAATCGTCATAAATTTGTTATAATAACATTAGTAGTATTAGCAGGTGAATCAAGACAATTAAATGGCACTATCAATAATCAAAGATAATTTGTAAAAAAAAGGAGCCTATTTCGCGTTTTTGGGGGCCAAAATTTGTGAAAACCATCAAAAATAGCTATTTCAATTATTGGATATGAAAGAAACAATAGGTGAATGAACATCTAACATTTCTGTAGTGTATGTACACGAGAATAATAAACCCATGTGACAAGGACTTCGCAGTATTTTTCTGTGGGAATGCAGACATGCGTTATCGCTGTTTCATCTTTTAACCTGACCCTTCAGGTTTTTGCGATGGGACCCCCCGCCGAAAAACGACAGGAAAAAGAGAGACCAAATAGTGAGATAAAAGTAGCGCGAAATTTTCTTATGATTTTCACGTACAACCGAGTAGTTGCTAGGGAAACGAAACTTCTTTCATTTTCATCGGACAAAAATCGATTACCATTCGTTGGAAAGCTCTTGATTTATCACGCATTTATTTCGTATTTGTTCTTGGTATTTATTTCCTAGTTTCATAATATAACTATATAAATGGATGTTATAAATCGATAGTAAACAATGACGCTTGTTTGGTTGTCACTTGGTTGTTTCGATGTGTATAAGCGTGGCTAAAGCTTATATATATTATAATACAGCGAGGGGGACAAAAACCTGAAGGGTCAGGTACACCACATTTTAGCCGTCAGGCTTTAATGTGGTGTACTTCCACTTAAAGCCGTGTGGCTTTAAGTGGAAGTCATCCGGGGGTGCAGGGGGCGAAGCCCCCGCCGAGGCGCGCAGCGCCGAGTTTTGTCGGGCTGATGAATACAACTTTTTAAATAGTAGGTATTTATAATTTTCTGCTGATAATAAATCAGTTTCTAGTCAAAAAATCGAATGTTACGTGTACACACATTGTATTGTACTCGTCGTTCGTGTCGTTGAGAATGCCTTTTACAAGTACGACCAAGACATTTAAAAATAATTATTTATTACAATTATTCATTTATTTGGTAGACGTATTAATTAATAACGTGTTTTTTAAAAGATGTAGCTGTTGCTCACAATCAGCATTTTTTGGGTTAGGACCTACTGAAGTGCCACTAGTGCAGTCAGTTCCAAGTGGACGTGTACCTATCTATATTGAAAGAAAAATCAAGTATGGCAATTATATGGGGGTTGCATAGCTTCTATTCAGTGGTCATTTTTTCTGGTACCTACATCTGTGGTAATTTTAGTTTCCTAACGGCTTGATAAATAATTTTATTGTGCAATATATTGGTAAGATTTAGTATCTCCTACATTGCTTGTAATAGTCAGTCATATTCATAATGTAATCATAGTTCCTTTATCTAGTCTGTAGCTGTGTTTCACACTATTCGTTCACGGATTACCGTGAATGACGACAATATTGCCCGCATGCCGTTTTTGTAATACATATGAGAACCTTTTATTGATGAATAAATCTCGACTGGATTTTGACGCTACCATCTGATTGATCAATCAGACCAATCATTCCTCTTCTGTTTCACGATGCGTTAATGATAAATATTACCCCTTCATAGCAACTGTCTACCTTTCACAGTTGGAGTGGGTAAAGGTCGTGGACTTGATTAGGCAATTTTTGCAGTAACTGCACTATGGGGGTAACATTTCCTTTACATTATCTCTGAAAGGGTCGACCGATTTTCTATCTTTCAAGTTTTCTGTTGTTGTTATCATTCAACTTATGCTCGGACATCGAGTTTTGACTGAAATGTTCCGTATATTGGGAATACTTATAACAACGGGGGAGCTGACCTAGTGCTTCACCGTTCAGCACCCTCAAGTCAGGCGAGACTGGGCATAGGTAACCTGAAGTTTCGAAAGTTACATGTTTGTTATGAACAGCACATGTTACATGTTAACACATGGGTGTGTGTGTGGTTACATGTTTGTTGTGCTCAGAATGATTTTTAGGGCCTCACCGTCTGTCAAGTTTGTGTCCTTACAGAACCTACACGAGGGTCGATCTCTGTTTACTTGAAGAAAAACTCCGCAAGACATTATTTAGCCTCGGGCATCTTTCTTCCATGTGAGAAGCACACATGGTACGAACCATGGAAACTGTATTCTATGATTCTGCTGAACATCAGGTAACTCAGTATCACAAATAAATAGATAACTGTGAATTTAGAAACCTAATGGAACCTAACCTAATTACTTAATAAGTATTATATTCTTACAAATCTGTACTCATCTGCCTGATTTGATACATTTATTACCCATCTTCCTCAGAATCTCTTCATTTCGAGGAGTTCATTGAGTTTTTAGCAGTTTTCAATAAAAAGATCTCAGTCAAAAAATTAATTCGGAGTCTTAGGCCCGGTTCACACAGAACGGACGTCGAGCAGAGACGTGGCGTGGACGTGGCAGAGAAGTGGCGTGGGCAATGCACACAAAAGGGGCGGGACAGTGGCGAGAAAGGACGTCAGTTACCTTTTGATTTTGTGGAGTGCAACTCAACATGGCTTTTTCAAGCAGTGACAAAGATGAAGATATGTAGGATTTGGTGTACTTTGCGAATGTGAATAAAAAAATAGGAGGTATTGGTTGGGTTCATCCATTGTGGTTGAAGAAGGGGAAACCCGGTGGTTTGTATGATCAATTTTCTGCCAGGCCTGGTCTTGGGCATTTCTATTGCAGTAATCCGCACGATTGTAATCAAATAAACATGGGTATTTCCCTATTTCCTCACAACATTCCATGTTACTCAATATCATCCCGCATTTTGAATCAGACAAAGCGTGGCGAGGAACTGGCATGTCCCTTCTTCTACGCCACAAGAGACGGCAAAGAGACGTGGCACGGGCGAGAGGGCAAATGCCCCCGCCACGTCACTTCTGTGTACATTGGACCATTTGTTTACATAGGAGAGACGCAGAAGGGACAAAGGTCCACGCCACGTCTCTGCCCGACGTCCGTTCTGTGTGAACCGGGCCTTAGGTGCGGCGACACTGCCACCAGACTTACCTGACCTCTCTTGCATGCCTGCCTGAACCCATCCTTTGTATTTCAAAGGGCAGGGGCGAGGCTGCGACCGACCTGACTTGACTTGAGCTGCCCACCAGACTTCGTTCTGAATCCGGTCTGGATGGATTGAGACCTGACTCCGGTCTCCCTTCTACCACGATTTTAAACCCCTCGCACTTCCCCGAACCATCTAACGCCGCCCCTAGTTCAGAATTCTCTCAGGTTGAAACTATTTTTTGTGCTTAATGGGGGATTTTACTTATTTTTTATGTTTAATGGCGGATTTTACTTAGGCACAGTTGTTAGTTTTTCTAAGTACCTGTGAACGATGGATCGGGAAGAGATGCTTATCGAATTTAGGATGTTTTGCAGAAAGACGGTCCTTCACTTACCTCAAGCACACAACCAGTTTTCCAACTGTTCCAATTGCCTTGATGAAGTTCGAGTCCTGTTTCCTGGTGTCTTTGGAAATTCGATCAAAGATATAAAAAAAATTGCTCTCTTTTCATCCTAAAATAGTTTCGTAATTGAAAATCGTTCAATTTGCAAACCGGCTGTGAAATTCATCGTATTGTGCTCGTTTGGCAACATAATTATAGTGACACCACGAATTATTCAGATAATGTGAACTTGTCGCTAGTTCTATTTCTTCATCAGAACCGGATTCTGATTCTAAATCACAAAGAATAGCTTTCATTTCAGAGGACACATACTCTTGTGGCGTCTAAGAACAAACTGGACTGGTTGGATTCTAGTGACTCCGGTCAAGTCCAGTGGCAGTGTCACACGCCCCTCCGGTCTCTAGTCCGGTGGCTCCGGTCAAGTCAAGTCCAGTGGCAATTTCGTCGCAGCTTTATGGTTTCATTTAAAAAAAGTTGAATGAACGATCAAAATAGGGGGTGTAAAGTCTGTGACGAGGAACATCGTCCAAGTATTCAATTTCGTACTCAACAATGAGGAACTTGTACCCATCTGAAATTCCATACGAAACCTTTTTTATTTTACACTAAACCACCTACAGTTCACGAAAATGTGATCAAATATGGTTAAAAATGTTGTAGTAATAATTAAAATAGAGCATGAAAATCGGGAGAAGGGGAAGCTGTACGAAACGCTCTGTGATTGGTTGATGAGTATATGACGTCACAGTTCTCTCATCCACCGGGGTCAGGGCGATTTCCATGCTTATCACCTACTAACAACTGCGTTATTGTAACAAGTGTTTTCATGGTTGTGCCAACTGGCCAACAAACCCAGAAAAATTGGTTCGACTGATTAGGCGAAAAGGCTATAATATCACTCGACCATAAATCTAAGTTCATGCAGATTAATTCAATATAACTAGGAATGAATATTTACTAATATAGGTACCTGACAGTAATAAAATCTCCGTCATACGTTTTCTTTTCATCGATGGATAAATTATTTCAGGTAGAATACAATTAATCGTCAGTTTTGTTTCATTACCACGTACCTACCGAATGTAAAAAAGCTGCGTACCTACCTATGCAAAGTCAACAAACCGTATCCTCTAAGATCACTAACTAAATATCCTTTAGGTTTATTGTAGGTATTCCATTTTACAGACGAAGCTTTTCCCACCTATACGCATACAACATTTTGTAGGACTTGACGTTTGCGAATGATCAAAAGGTACCATGGGTTTGATTGTCATCAACTTTTTGGGACTATCCACCCCCAACTACTCTGAATCGCAAGTAACAGAAAGAATGGTTGACTTCGAAGCAATATAATGCATTTTATGGAAAATACATAGTATGTAGGTAAGTAGGTGAAATGACTTACCTACTGTTCAAAGATAGAAAATACGCGTCAAGGTGTATCTTTTGAGGATTTGTAACAGCAGTGTTGGTCACCTTTCCCTACTTTAATAACTTAGGTTAGGAATAGTTCCAAAAGACGTAACTAGTAAAATTAGGCTAGCCTAGGTATTGTGCCGAACTGATAGTCAGTCTAGGGTACAATAATACCCCGCTTGTGGTAGAATCCCTATCCCTACTATATTATAAAAACGGATCTCTGTGAGTCTGTCTGTCTTTCTATGCACGGCCAAACGGCTCGACGGATATCGACCAAATTTGGCACGAATATCCGGTAGGCTCCCAAGTTGTGCAACGTCGCATTTTTAATTCCCTGACCATAGCGGAACTATGGTCGACCATGGTCAACTCCTGAATGGCTTGACGGATATCGACCAAATTTGGCACGAATATCCAGTAGGCTCCCAAGTTGTGCAACGTCGCATTTTTAATTCCCTGACCATAGCGGAACTATGGTCGACCATGGTCAACTCCTGAATGGCTTGACGGATATCGACCAAATTTGGCACGAATATCCAGTAGGCTCCCAAGTTGTGCAACGTCGCATTTTTAATTCCCTGACCATAGCGGAACTATGGTCGACCATGGTCAACTCCTGAATGGCTTGACGGATATCGACCAAATTTGGCACGAATATCCAGTAGGCTCCCAAGTTGTGCAACGTCGCATTTTTCATTCCCTGACCATAGCGGAACTATGGTCGACCATGGTCAACTCCTGAATGGCTTGACGGATATCGACCAAATTTGGCACGAATATCCAGTAGGCTCCCAAGTTGTGCAACGTCGCATTTTTAATTCCCTGACCATAGCGGAACTATGGTCGACCATGGTCAACTTCGTTAATTGAAATGGTAACCCCTATTTTTTATCGCGTATTCGTAATCTACGTGAAATTCTATCAACGATCGACCCTTCGGACTACCCCCGCGGTCGACCATAGCGCATCCATGGGCCCCTCCATGGTCGAATCCCGAATTGCTCAACGGATATCGACCAAATTCGGCACGAATATCCAGTAGGCTCCCAAGTTGGGCAACGTCGGAATTTTTCGGTCCCCTTCATCATAGCGGAACTATGGTCGACCATGGTCAACTCCTGAATGGCTGGACGGATATCGACCAAATTTGGCACGAATATCCAGTAGGCTCCCAAGTTGTGCAACGTCGCATTTTTAATTCCCTGACCATAGCGGAACTATGGTCGACCATGGTCAACTCCTGAATGGCTCGACGGATATCGACCAAATTTGGCACGAATATCCAGTAGGCTCCCAAGTTGGGCAACGTCGGAATTTTTCGGTCCCCTTCACCATAGCGGAACTATGGTCGACCATGGTCAACTCCTGAATGGCTGGACGGATATCGACCAAATTTGGCACGAATATCCAGTAGGCTCCCAAGTTGTGCAACGTCGCATTTTTAATTCCCTCACCATAGCGGAACTATGGTCGACCATGGTCAACTTCGTTAATTGAAATGGTAACCCCTATTTTTTATCGCGTATTCGTAATCTACGTGAAATTCTATCAACGATCGACCCTTCGGACTACCCCCGCGGTCGACCATAGCGCATCCATGGGCCCCTCCATGGTCGAATCCCGAATTGCTCAACGGATATCGACCAAATTTGGCACCAATATCCGGTAGCCTCGTTGAACGTAGGCGCATTTTTAATTCCCTGATCATAGCGGAAATATGGTCGACCATGGTCAACTCCTGAATGGCTCGACGGATATCGACCAAATTTGGCACGAATATCCAGTAGGCTCCCAAGTTGGGCAACGTCGGAATTTTTCGGTCCCCTTCACCATAGCGGAAATATGGTCGACCATGGTCAACTCCTGAATGGCTCGACGGATATCGACCAAATTTGGCACCAATATCCAGTAGGCTCCCAAGTTGTGCAACGTCGGAATTAAGTACGATACTGCGTACAGCGAATCTCGGATAGCGAGCGAAGCGAGCGGTCATGCTAGTAATATAGGTGAACAGTACCTACCAATTACGGTAATCACTGGCAAAAAGGTACAACACGAACTCAGGCGTTTGGCACCCACCTACGAATCAACTCCTCTTGTTGGCAAGTTAGTTAGGTGCATTTTTTTATAGACAACTTGTAGTAGTTGGTTCACGTAACAACGGCTAACCTCGTCAACTTCACTCCTTTCATTACGAAATTCCCAAGTTTTATTTTTGACATGAACTCGCACAGGCCAAATTAACTGAGATGTGGTAAGTTGACGCCTCATACCCACCCTTCATTTTATTTCGGTATTTCGTCCATTACTGTGAACTACTGTTGCATCAATATTGAACAAAGCACGAAAAGTTGAACGAACAGCACCAAAAAGCCACGAAAACACAACCAACGATGCAGGAACGTAAAGTGGACAGGGGAAGGGGATGGTGGATCAAGATGTAGACACACGAAATGTGACGTCACGCTCAGGGAGAGGGTGGAGTCAGCTGAAGCGGGCGTTTTGGCAGGCTCTCAGAAATCCAAACTTCATTTATTTTTATAAAATCACTGGCACGTCTGAAACAAATTTTTTTTCCACCTTTCGTCTTCAAATTCAATCCACTTTCGATTTCTGCAATAAAAAAAGTGTGCCAGTTCCTCATTCCAAATTTCATTCAGCCTGGAGACGGGCCTTTATTGTACTATTGGTCCAAGAGCCTTGTCAACCAACCGATTATCGCCTAATAATTAGCATTCTCCCTGGAAGTTCTCAGTTAGGTCTTCTAAAGCCTTGTCCTCAAGCAGCTCAATGAACACAATAACCTTTCATGTACTTTTTAAGTGGGTTTCTGTACGTCACCCTGCAAAACGGCTTTGTTGAGAGTTGTAAGAGTTAGCAATGAGAACAAGGTGACGTGCACTTTCTTATTATATTTCTTGATTTAAAAAATGCTTTGGATCTGTCGGTTATCCCTAATTTTGTTCCATTTCCCAACATTTGCTTGTCGTCTTATTTCATCTTACTTCAGTGATAGCCTCCACGTCTGTACTAGGCAACCCCCCCCCCCCCCCCCTGAGGCTTCCTCTCAGTGCTGGGGTTTCATGGGGAGCTGAGCTCTGCGACCAAGTACTCTTTCGTTATTTATCAATTATTGACCCTTTGTTCTTACGTTCTGTCAATCCATCTCGTTGTCGAAGATTTTCATGCCTACTTGGCCAGTGAACTTGGGTATAACAAAACAACTGAAATCACATTTCCGTTTTAAGATGGGCAGCTTGCAATGGAATCTCAGCGTTTGTATCCCAGTAAGCCTTAACTGTGCTGGTCAATGGGATACTTTATTGTCACTTATACTGAAAGCGCTCAAAATCTGGGAATATGAAGTTGCTCACATTTGTAAGCGAGTATAATGATCACCTCATTCGATTTGCCGGTTATCCATGTTCACTCCTGATGAACATGTACCTCAAACAAAAGGTGGCCATGTCCCTTGTCGTAGATACCTCATCTCTACTATGGCTGCTCTACATATTCTTATGCCCTATTATCTTCCCTTACATCTGGGCTTCATGTCGCTTAAAGGTTTTTTTATTAGGTTTTCAACGTCAAACCTCGTAATTCTGTCTCCCATTACAACATTCATTGCCTTTCACACGATAAACGTTTCATCCTTCCTATCTTAAATTAATTTTACACGGGTCTACACCATCATATTTAAATCCCATCTTCCTCGTAGAGCATCCTCACTCCGATCTCACTCCTTATCTATTCTGCGGTACTGCTGGCAGGTAGGCAAAGTGGAATGGCCAATTTTTTCCAGGTTGCTGTGCAAAAGCCTCAAAAAAAGCTCCTCTTGTCACTCTCCCGACCACCATGTGCGCATTGCTTATCTATAATATTATAATATGCCATGCTAATAAGGGGTTTTGTGTTTTCTTTCAACTCTACTTTCATTAATTCCCTTCTTATATTTTCTGTCCAATGCTGCTAATGATTTTAATTTTTCCAAGTAAATTGTAAATTGCCGTTCCTATGATGTGTATTCCTACCGTCATTATTAAAATAAGAGTATACAATAATAATCAAAGGTGAAAATTGCTGTTTCTTACCTACTAGAACTTGACCCTTGTTTGGCTCACCTATACAAACAGGCACCGTGAACTATACCAACTGCGGATTGGTTTCAAAATTGTATGATCGGATAAGCACCACCAACAATGGTTATAAGTTATAACCACGGGTGGTTCTTATAAGAACTATGATTAGGATACAACGTAATAGTAAGCATTACTATTTTTGGTACTTAGGTATTATACGGAGGCCACTAGTTTTGAGGGGGTATATACCTAAGTATAGGTATACAATGTAGGTACACCTAATATCCCTAAGTAGGTATTACTAGACCTACCGGTGGCTCACCAGAAATCAATAATATTTTTGCTAGTATTGGTTAGTAAATATGGTTCTTTTCGGTTATACCCCCCCCAGTCAAGAGCCCACCGTCCCAGCTCTACTTGTCTTGTTTTCTGGTATTTTATACCTAACATTACATTCCACCAATCTATTCAGAAGTCCCAAACAACCTGCTCATTCACGGGATAGTTTCTGGGATTGTTTATCTTTTTTGAGATGCGAGCGCTAGCGAGCATCCAGATCGCTTGACAATGCGAGCGGCAGCGAGCAGTAGGTACTTTTCGGTAGATACATTTCGGTTAGTGGAATGTAATGGAACGCTCGACTCACAACAATACTAGAATAGTTCTACTACAACATCTATAACAATTTAACCTTCTGTAAGTGCCGCGGCGCGTTTCGTAATGGTGGCCTCCGTTTAATACTCAAGTACCCTATTTTTTTTTCAACCTGACCCTTCAGGTTTTTGCGATGGGACCCCCCGCCGAAAAACGACAGGAAAAAGTGAGACCAAATAGTGAGATAAAAGTAGCGCGAAATTTTCTTATGATTTTCACGTACAACCGAGTAGTTGCTAGGGAAACGAAACTTCTTTCATTTTCATCGGACAAAAATCGATTTCCATTCGTTGGAAAGCTCTTGATTTATCACGCATTTATTTCGTATTTGTTCTTGGTATTTATTTCCTAGTTTCATAATATAACTATATAAATGGATGTTATAAATCGATAGTAAACAATGACGCTTGTTTGGTTGTCACTTGGTTGTTTCGATGTGTATAAGCGTGGCTAAAGCTTATATATATTATAATACAGCGAGGGGGACAAAAACCTGAAGGGTCAGGTACACCACATTTTAGCCGTCAGGCTTTAAGCGGAAGTCATCCGGGGGTGCAGGGGGCGAAGCCCCCGCCGAGGCGCACAGCGCCGAGTTTTTTTTAGGTTTATTATTTTCAATAATGAACCTTTGGAATCGAGCATGGGAAAAAAAGGCTTAACCCCCCCTCCCTTTATTTAACCCGCGCATTTTTATGAAAATATAAATACCGGGCTGGCTCCAGTACTCGATTAGGGCTTTCCTGGGGGGAGCACGAGGGTAGGTACTGACCACAGAAAATAGCTATGTACGCAGAAGTGGCATCTATACATGTAAATCTCTGCAGCGCTTTGTTTAATCAAATAGGGTCTTCTACATAAGGAAAAATGCTATTGTTCTTTTTCATTTTTTATCATGTGTGAATGAGCTCTACCTTATTTGTATTATCTGAAATTTAATGAAACATCTATCTATCCAACGCCTAACTTATGGGAATGGATGGCGCTTGTAATATATAACTAAATAATTTAAGCCTCCTGTACCTACTTAGAACAGACAAAGTGTACTGCTTCTTAGACTTTAGAATTAGTATTCAAAAGATGAAGACAATGACAAACGAGAAGATATCCCTAACATAATTAACTAGGGTAAGCCTCTACTTGTAAGAGTTCACTGTTTAGTAGGTAACTAGGCAGGCATTTTCAAAATGCCTGATGACAGCTCTGAAATTTATCTTCCATGTCACTTTTCTGATGAAACGCGGTTGCTAACAACTAAATGCTCTCATGTTAATGCTTCAGATGAAACAACTGTGATCTTACAGAATAGATTACCTGAGAAAGGATGGGGCGAATGAGGACGGGCATGATCAGAGATGTTACTGGAGTTTCATCTCCCATGGTCATTGTTGGCGGTATCAAAGATGCAACAGTAAAAACTCACGTTCGACTCAAATTATCGGATTGGTCCAGCACTGTAAAAATACACGATGCAGTGAATTTAGAATATTGTGTACAAATACTAAGCTGATCCTGTGACCACTTCACGGCTAACGGGGTGTGGTGAGGTAGTAACGGAGATCCCTTTCCCTCTGCGTTCGAGTCGGCCGCACCCACGAAATTCAATAAATTGATGGTTCGATAACTAATTCGTTAAATTTAGAAGCATTCGAGAGTACACGGCTAAATATTTATAATTAAAAAAAAAGCGATAAACAACAATAGTCTGCGATTCGACGTTTACAACAGTCAACACTAGAAACAGAAACTGGATAATTATGTGGACAGGATGGTGGTAGCGGTTGGTTGGTTCTTCTTCTTCCCAGTTCTTGTCTTGGCCGCAGACATAGGTTGGTTGTACGGCTATCGGTTGATGTTGTAGTTCATAGGTTGGCTATCGATATAATATAATTTTGTGGTTCATAGGTTGTACGGCTATCGGTTGATATTTGTGGATTAAGGGGGGGGGGTGGGGGATGGGTTGTGGGATGATGGGCTGTATAGGCAAAGGTGTTTAATGGTTGTGGAGTTTAAAAATTAAAAATTAATGCCACAGTCATCAATGAAATTGTAAACTTCCCTCATAATAGTAATGGTGAAGTCAATTTGAATGAGGTTGGTGATACTCGTATGCTGATCATTGAATAGGTTTCTCCGCTGGGTTGCGAATCTGGTATAACTGTTGAGGATGTGGTCCACAGCAATTTCCTGTCGATCACAAGATGTGCAGAGGGGCGAGTCGATTTTTTTCATGAGCCAGCGGAAGTATGGAGTGTTTCCGTGACCCAAGATGGTTGGTTGGTTGTTATCAGAAATCACTGTGCAGTGGTTGATTGATATTCTTTTGCCTCGCTTTCATGAAAAAAAAGTTTGGCCACAGTAAGCTAGTCTGGAGGAAGTTTGAATAGAGATGGGTACAAAAAAGTGCTCAGTACGGCGGACAGGGAGATATTTTTTATTGCATTTTCGGATTCTAAATACCTTGAAACGTAAACCATCAAATTTTGAGGGGGGGTTAGAATTTTTTTTTCATGCTCGATTCCAAAGGTTCATTAGGTATTGAAAATAATAAACCAAAACCCATGTTTTTACAAGAGCATGATGAAAGATTCGCCCAAAATTCCAAGATGAGTGCACAGGTACATTAATTTCAAGTACCTACTCCACTAGTGCAAGTCCCGTAATTGGTCTCTAGTACTTCTTTTCAACCGGAACATCACAAGATTTGTGATGGAAATTTCTCGCAGACATAAAGAAGGAATGGTTTGAGTTATGGAGGCAGTGAAGAACGATCGGCGAAGCAAGCGGTGTTGTTTGTCGATGCCTTCGGATCTGCTTCTGGTCGTACATCCCCATCCCCTGAGGGCCATTGTGCTGTTTTAGGTTTCGATTTCCTTAACTCTGTTCCTGCGGGCTTCCATTTCTCATTGTTACTTTTTCCTGAGTTGAGACGTTGGATTTGAATACAGGATTTGTGATGCTAAGGAGGATCCACAGTATTAGCGGTCTTCCGATCAACCTAGGAAAATGGCTTCGAACGCCTCTGTGAAGATGGATGTAGATAATCCTCACACGTTGAAAAGGTCCAGCTCGGCTCCGATGATCAATGAATTGAATTCTACCGCAGTGATGTCTTCCCAAGCACCAGCCGCTGTACTGAGGTAAATATTGCTTCCCTAACCCTTCGGAAGGAACATCTTTCTTTTGACGGTTAGTGGGAACGTCGGTATGTGATACCGCTATTTCAGATAGTCTGTATTTTACATAAATATTTGCAACTTTTAACAACTCTAACATTTTATTTAGGATTCGGGAACGTATAGGGATTATTCAGGAACGTTATTCAATGCAATAAACGTTTATTCAGATAAGTAGGTACTTATATTTACTCGTATGTACAATAATTCGTGTACATTGGTAACCATACTTATAGGAAGGACTCAATGAGATCAAAAGTAGGTACCTAATAAAAATGACACACACTTCCTACGTACCTACCTATACTCAGTCATAATGTTTCGTTGTCAGTCTTATTCTGATAACAACAAAAAAAGCCTGCTGGACTAGGTAAAGAGTACAAAATTAAAATAATATCAAACGGTAGAAAAATACTATTCTCACGTTTGAATTCTGAATCAGAGAGGGTTCTTCATCAGTGCGAGAGTTACAAGGCGTTTTGTACGGGAGGAAACAGGAAAGTTTGATGCCATCTCTACCTATAACAAAACATAAAAAAGCTTCCTCGTGTAAGCAAAACCACTTGGATGCTCATAAATTGCATGGTAGGTACTCGTAGACGACATGAAAAATGTTTGATTTACAGAAAAAAAATGAAAGTTGTTGAGTAATGATATTAGAAGGAACATCGGTACGTGATACCGACGACCTTTTGATCGATTGGAAGGAACATCGGTATGTGATACCGACGACCTTTTGATCGATTAGAAGGAACATCGGTATGTGATACCGACAACATTTTACAAATAAGCAACTTACCGTGGGAAAAAACGGCGCGAAAATTCCTCGACGTTCTACCCGCCCTTGCCGGTACCTGACTGAAGATGTCAGAGGGGCCCAGCCGCCTCCGTCTTCCCCTCGCACCGCCACCACTCAAAATAGGAACCATAGCGGTATGTGATACCGATGTTCCTTCCGGAGGGCTAATTCACATTAAATCCTCTCGAATACGAGACCTTACTTCGCCCGAAAAATTATATTCCTTCCTTCCGGCTGTTCCCAAGTTCCTATTTCTGTGTCGTGTAATATACAACATAATAGACATCATAATTTGCATTTCAGGTCTTGTGTGTGAAGTTGTGGTATTTATGATAGTCAATGATATATTATTGTTATCCGTGTTTAAATGACATTTGTCAAGATCCCTTCCTAGCTTTAGTGGCTGAATACCTGTGGTGTTCATTTAAGAAGTCTATTTGAGTTATGAGAAGAAGATGTATGAGTACCTACCTACCTTGCTACATGCGTGCAGCTTCTAGCTATTCTCGTTAGAGGCACTTCTAGTGATAGGTTCATAGGAGTGAATCACAATTTCATGTATGATTTATTATGGATGCATGGCATGTTTACCAGTCGAGTGGAGAGATTTCCTCTTTTTTTGAACCACTTGAAATTATTTAATTATTTTTGTGTGGAGACTACAACTGAAATGGACAGTTTTCGTGACATTTAAAATGAAAAAGAAAAAGGTCTACAGTAAGAGTTCTGACACCAACCGCAATCTCCCTCAGTACATTAGGTGTTTTAGAAGATATTTCACAGTTATGCGTTTCTTCCCTCAGTTGGTCTTTACACGAGGTACAGCGCCTGTAATTGGCACTATATCCACGATTTCAACATACTGAGAAGATTTTAACATACTTAGAAAAGAAACAAATGAAAATTTTCAACATAATTTAACATAACTTATGTTAAAAAACTAACAGACTTCAGTTATAAACTTTTTTTTTTGAAATGGGACGGGTACCGAGCCCCTCTTCAATGAGACCAGACATCTGTCCCTATTTTCATTTAAGAACTCGATTGATGGCCTCTTGCCTCACAAAGTGAAGGAGGCTTACGGGTGATTCTCCGGCAACATCGGTGGTATTTATAAACCCCTTCACGAAGTGCCGGAATCGTGTTGATGCTACAGCAGGACATTCACATAGGATGTGTACTGGATTAAATAACTAGGAACCCCTCTTTTGGAAAATAGTTTAATTTATCGAATAATACACGAGACGAATTTTTTACGCAACACAACAGTAATCGTAATCAGGTAAGCATGTGATATCTATCTTATCTATCGGCGGGCTGAAAGGTAGCGAGTCGTTCTATTGCTCGAATCCTTACTTGTCTATAGGTAGGTACACAACAACTCTCCCCACCTTAGATCACAAGTTCATCCTCTGGATGGCCTTCCTGATTCTGGAGGATCGGCGGAGTGGAAGTGGGGTACTGGCAGCTCCTGGAGGAGTTCTGAGTGGTATACGTGTTGGTAGCATTCCCTCTGAGGCATCAGGGCGAGGGGTCTCCTCAGTAGTTGGACTGGCCCTTGGGAAGGATGTACGCTGGGATGCTATTGGGCTGCTATTCCCAGATGAAGTTTTGTTGGGTGTTTCAACTGATGAGGCATGCTCCTTGGCTCCTTGGTTCTCTGCTTGGAGCTCTGCTTCCAACGCTCTTGGTGTGGTACTAACCATCACTTTGATCCCAAGAGCATGGCCCTGTAATCCAACTTCTGTCTTTCGTAGCTGGTCGACGTGGCGTTTCAACACGTAGCCATGGTCCAACTCTACAAGATAATGTAGTCGACCCAATTTCTCAACCACTGTGCCAAACTTCCATTTTTGTGAGTCACTGTAGTTTCTGGACTGAACTCGATCACCCACCCTGAATGACCTAGAAACTTCTGGTCGAGTTTCGAGGTGGTTGTTCATAATTGATGGCTTCATCAGATCCAGTGATGTTCTTAGTTTCCGTCCTGCGTGTAGTTCAGCAGGCGTGATGCCATTTTCCAAAGGAGTAGTATGGTGTTTCAGGAGGAAACGATGCAGCTTCTCAGTCAGAGATCCAGGTTCATTTAGCATACCCTTTAGTTTTTGCTTCAGGGTTTGTACTGCTCGTTCTGTGGATCCATTAGTGGCAGGAAAGTTGGGTGCAATGAACCTCTGTTTTATTCCATGTTGTGCACAGCATTTACTGAATTCTTCTGATTTAAATATGGCTGCATTGTCACTGACCAACAGTTCGGGTAACCCTTGTCGAGAGAAGATCTCTCCTAGTGCTAAGAGTGTTGATTTTGTTGTTGGAGCTTGTCTCACCATTTTGATTTCCAACCACTTGGTTAGAGCATCAGCCACAATTAAGAAGTAATGTTGCTCGAAGGAACCAGCATAGTCCATGTGGATGCGAGTCCAAGGATTCTGAGGAGTCTCCCACGAGTGAAATGTCACCTTGTTTGGGTTGTTCTTCACTAGAGAACATGGGAGGCAACCGCAACCCACGCTCTCAATGTCATTGTCGATTCCCTTCCAGAAGCAATAGGATCGTGCCAGCATTTTCATCTTCACGATGCCTACATGAGTAGAGTGAAGTTCCTTGAGAACTCTTGCCTGCAGATCTTGAGGTATCATCACTCTACTCCCTCTCATGATTACGCCTTCGTGGATGCTATATTCTGGGTCAGTAATGTCTCCATTCAATAGTTTCTCTTCAAATGTGCTTAATTCAGGATCACTGTTTGTTGATTTACGCAATTCCTGAACAGTAACTGGCATATTCTGATTTAAGAAACTTATTTGCAGATCATTCATTTTGTAATCATCATTCAGGAACCCACTTGGTTGATTTTCAGTGGCTGCCTAGACAAATGATCAACATTTTGATGCTAGGTTGATGACCGCTGTTCAATTTTGTAATCAAATCCGCTCAAGTAGTGAGCATACCTTAGCAATCTAGATGCAGACAGAACTGGTAATGGTTTACCAGGAGAAAATATGTGTTGGATAGGTTTATTGTCCACAATTATGGTGAAAGGGCGTCCAAATAAATATTGGTGTAGCCGTTTGATGCTCCAATAGACAGTGGTGGCCTCTTTGTCTAGCTGGCTATAGTTCCTTTCAGCTGCCGTGAGTGAACTGGATGCGAATAGAATCGGCCACTCTACACCCTCGATGACATGCGACAGCACAGCCGCTAATCCGAGGGCTCGCATCTGTGGCCAGGGTAATGGGTTTGAGGGGATCAGCACACGTTCGCTAGCGATTTCCATCTTGATGGCTTGGAACGATTTCTCGCAAGACTTATTCCAGTTAAACTCAACATCTTTCCTAGTCAACTCATACAGTGGATGCATCAGCTCTGTTGCGTTGGGAATAAATTTGAAATAATAATTAGCCAGACCTAGGAAGGACTTGAGGGCTGTGACATCTCGAGGTTTCGGTGTATTGAGCAGTGCTTTGACTTTATCATTTGTTTTGTGAAGGCCCTTTTCCGAGATTACATGCCCTAAATATGAAATTTCTCTCGTGAAGAACTTGCATTTGTCTTTATTCAAGTGTACATTGTACCTTTTCAATCTTTCTAGACATGCATTCAATCTGTTAGCACATTCCTCCAATGTAGACCCTTGAACCAACAAATCGTCAAAGTATGCAATTACACCTTCTAAGTCATGAGTGATTTGATCAGTTATTTTATGGAAGTCATTTGGAGCCGTGCGGAGACCAAAAAATAAACGTTTCACTCTGTGGGTCGAGATTGCAGCGATTCTGGAACTAGGCTCGTCAAGTTCAGCATGTAGGAAGGCTTTGTAGATATCTAATTTACAGAAGTAACTGCCATTTTTCATTTTATGGAATATTTCTTCAATTTTTGGAATCGGGTACCTGGATTTATGAAGGTATGGGTTCACTGATATTTTGTAGTCCGCGCATAATCTAACTTGCCCATTGGGTTTAGGTATGGGTACTAAGGGTGTTCCCCATTCTGAAGTTTCAATGCGTTCTGTTATATCGTCCTTTTCAAGGGCATCGAGTTCATCGTTTACCTTTTGAAGTAAGGCATAAGGCACAGGCCTTGCCTTTAGAAAACATGGCTTGAAATCAGCTGTGAGCTTCAGACTCCCTTTGTAGTTAGGTATTTTCCCCACAATTTGTTTAAATACCTCATCATATTTGTTGAAGATTGCCCTTACGATATCTGATTGTGTATTAGACTTGGTGATTGTTTTTATGGGTGTGGGTGAGGATGAGATCTTGTTCAGATCGAGCTTGAGACTCCAGGATCTTCCAAGGATAGGAGAGAATGGTTCCTGGACTATGAAGAGTTTCTCATTTGTTGTGATTCCATCATATTCAATTTTGACCTTGGTCTCACCAACTGGTTTGAACTGGTAACCTGTATATGACTTGAATTTAATAGGTGTGGGGTTAATGGGCGATTCTAGATTTAGTTTCCGATAATCTGCACTTGATATGATTGTCACAGGGCTTCCACTGTCCACTTCAAATTTTTGTGTTGAGTTACCCAATTTAACGTGAATTACAAATTTCCGATCTCCCTCACCTGAATTTACGTGTTGAATGGAAGGGCAGATTTCCAAGAGATTGAATTCATACTCATCAGAATCATAGCTCACTCAATAGCTCCTCTTCTGGCACAACATGCTTGATCTTACTTGGATTATTGTTCTTCATAAGGGTCGTTATGCATACTCTTTCGACATGTCCATTGCGCATACAGGCTTTGCATCGGAGCCTGTCCTTGACTCTGCAGTTCCTAGCTGAATGATTGTTTCGACCACAACATAGGCAAAGGTTTTCGAGGCCTAGTGCTTTCAAGTCTACTCTTCGAGCAAAGGAAGCTTTGAGTACGATTCGGCTTACTCTTAGTTATTTTAGGTGTTCCTATTTTATTTACTTCTGTGTTCGAGGGTGATTGATCAGGGTTGAAATTGCGACTTTGTATCTTCGACGCTTCAATGGTAAGTGCCAAATTTAGAGCAACCTGGAAGGATATTTCTGCTTGCTGCAGTATGCGTTCTCTTATTTCACGATCATGCACCCCTCTAATCAGTTGCACCGCCCCTAAATTCGCAGGTTTTACTCAATTCTTTCAATGCTGCTACGAAATTTGATATTGACTCTGAGGGAGACTGAGTTAGTGAGAAGAAATAGTGTTGCTCTGTCAAGGTATTTTTCTTTGGATCCAGATGATCAGATAATATTTTTATGAGTTCCTCGTATGTTTTGGTAGAAGGTAAGTCTGGGGAAGTGAGACTGGCCATTAATTTATAGTGTTTCGCCCTGATTGAGTTTATGAGAACTTGTGCTTTGGCCTGTTTGGTCTCTTCATCGTCCTGGTCCAATCCTTTCAACTCGAAAAAATTGTCCAGTCTTTGGCGGTATAGACTGAAAGATTCTGCCGATTCATCAAATGAGTCGAATGTTGAGACATTCTTTCGGAGAATTTCCTTAACTGACAAGTTACCTGCAGTTGTAGTCGACAGATTCCGTACTAGCCCGTTGAGTGCTTGGACAAGTTGAGCCATGCCAGCCTCAGTTGGTTCAGGCGGGGCCATGTCGACTTCTTTTCACCTCCGTCGCCAATTTGTACTGGATTAAATAACTAGGAACCCCTCTTTTGGAAAATAGTTAAATTTATCGAATAATACACGAGACGAATTTTTTACGCAACACAACAGTAATCGTAATCAGGTAAGCATGTGGTATCTATCTTATCTCTCGACGGACTGAAAGGTAGCGAGTCGTTCTATTGCTCGAATCCTTACTTGTCTATAGGTAGGTACACAACAGGATGTGCTCTGCTGTTTCCACTGCCTCAGTACTGAGGCGGCAGACATCAGTCCTGGCTTCGCCTATGTTTGTAAGGTGGTAACTTAGGGAGCAATGGCCAAGGCTGCTTAGGGAGACCCAGGATGGTTCAGATGTCTTTGCGCCTCATAGTAGGAGGGCTTGCGCCCGCTTTTTGGAAAAGCTTATCAGCCGCTTTGATTGTCGCAACCCAGAGGTGTTGCTCCAATAAGCTGTGGTTCGGGACCATATGGGATAGACTCCGATGCCTTTTTGCAAGGCGATCGGCGGTCTCTATACCCTTGATTCCCTCATTACCAGGCACCAATAGCAGCGTGAGTTTGTTGCCATCAAAACGTTTCTTTTGATGACCTTTTTTTTTAATGAAAAGGATGATTTTCATCCTTACGTTTTTTGAGCAACCTTTGAGCTTTACAGCGCGGAAAAAATACATTGGTGATACGAATCTCAATGTAGGTACCTACCCTACTTGTTGTGAATAAATATTAGGTACCTACTTTTGGTTTATTATTCTGTGAATAATACACCTATGTATTCGCTCAGCAAAAAAATTGTATAACACACCCTCAAAATTTTTTCTTTTCCGTTTCAAGGTGTGAAGATTCCAAAAATGCAATGTCCGTCCGCCGTACGCCGTGTCACGTGTACCGGTTTCATTCTCGGTCTAAAAAATTCGTTCTTTCGCGCACATGCTCCATTTGGGCCCTAGTTGTGTCCCAAAACTTTGCTGCCCGATCGGAATATACCCAGGGGTGTTACGAGTGAAAATGTTTGTTAAGATAGGTACTTTTTGCGTTTTAGCAACATGTTAGTAACATGAGCTTTTGAGGTATCGTTTTCCATGTTTTTGGGACGAGAAGACCGAACATGAAGTTGATTTTGACCAAAGAGTGGAAAATTGAGGTTCTACCAAATTTTCAGCTCCCAAAATTGATTTTTCGTGAGTCAAAAACCTGGGAAATCGTCTGAAATCACAATCAGTTTGTATAACATTAGAAAAAGTTTCAACGTGTGGATCAAGACGATTAGGTAAATGGCACTACCAATGGTCAAAGATAATTTGGAAAAAAAAGAAAAAAAGGAGCCTACTTAATTCGTGTTCTGGGGGAAAAATTGGTGGAAACCATCAGAAATGGCTATTCGAATTATTTCACGTGAAAGAAACAATAAATGAACAGCCAAAATTTCTGTAGGTTTGTCCAATAGAATAATAAACCCATGTGACGAGGACTTGGCAGCGTTTTGTGTTTTAGTAACATGTTAGTAACATAAGCTTTTGAGGTATCGTTTTCCATGTTTTTGGGACGAGAAGACCGAACATGAAGTCGATTTTGACCAAAGAGTGGAAAATTGAGGTTCTAAGGAAGTTCCAACCTTAAATTTACGGTACATTTTGGTCTAAAATCGTCGTTTTTCCTGCACACAGTTCGGGTCCCCATTTGGGAACACATTTGGCTCCTTGTTGTCCTCCTAAACACGGCAGCCCGATCGGCATACACCCAGGGGTGATATGGGAGAAAAATTAGTGTAAAAATAGGGGGTTTCGAAGGATTTTTGAGGTTTTAGTGAACATGAGCTTGTAAGGTCCTCCTAAACACGGCAGCCCGATCGGCATACACCCAGGGGTGATATGGGAGAAAAATTAGTGTAAAAATAGGGGGTTTCGAAGGATTTTTGAGGTTTTAGTGAACATGAGCTTGTAAGGTATCGTCCATGTTTGGTAGGTATGGTCTATGTTTTTTAGGTTGATTTTGACCGAAGAGTGAAGAATTGAGGTTGTAACGAAGGTTAAGCTCCCGAAATTCATTTGTTATGAGTTAAAAACATGGGAAATTGTCTGAAATCACCATAAATTTGTATAATAACACTAGAAGTTGTATGAGCAGGTGAATCAAGACAATTAAATAGTACTATCAATGATCAAAAATAATCTGTTGAAAGGAAAAAGCCGTTGAAAGGAAAAAGCTCCTTAGTAAGTAAGGATTTATACCGTTTGATTCACGATCGTGTTGATGAAGCTTTTTGGTGCACACGAACGGCTGGACGTACAATGCTCCGGGTGGTCTCAAAAAATTGTTTAGCTCAACACAAATTTAATGGCGTAAAAAAAACCATACCCTTCAATCGAAAGTTTTCGAGATACGGCGTTCTGAAAATTTCAACCCCTATTTTGAACCCCTTAGAGATGACTGACAGTAACGCCGAGCTTCGAGGACCAACTAGACCCCGAACGGAACCTATAACCCGAATTTCATCTTTTTTTTTCCATGGTACTAAGAGGTGTACGGCGGACAGACAGAAATATTTTTATTGCATTTTCGGATTCTACATACCTTGAAACGGAAACCATCAAATTTTGGGGGGGGGGGGGTAGAATTTTTTTTTTCATGCTCGATTCCAATGGTTCATTATTGAAAATAATAAACCAAAAAAGAAAATAGGAGCGTACCTTGTTTGTGTTTTGGGGGCCGAAATTGGTGGAAACAACCAGAAATAGCTATTTCAATCATTTCACATGAAAGAAACAATAAATGAACTGCCAATATTTCTGTAGGTATGTCCAGTAGAATAATAAACCCATGTGACAAGGACTTTGCAACGTTTTGTGTTTTGGTTTATTATTCTGCGAATAATAGACCTATGTAATCGCTCAGCAAACAATTTTTATAACACCCTCTCAAAATTTTTTCTTTTCCGTTTCAAGGTGCATAGATTCCAAAACGCTGCGAAGTCCTTGTCACACGGGTTTATTATTCTACTGGACATACCTGCAGAAATGTTGGCTGTTCATTTATTGTTTAGTTCAAGTGAAATAATTTAAATAGCTATTTCTGATGTTTTCAACCAATTCTGGCCCCCAAAACACGAATTAGGTACGCTCCTTTTTTTCTATTTTTTTCAAATTATTTTTGATCATTGGTAGTGCCATTTAATTGTCTTGATCCTCGTGTTGGCACTTTTTCTAGTGTTTTATACAAACTGATGGTGATTTCAGACGATTTCCCAGATTTTTGACTCTTAAAAAATCAATTTTGGGAGCTGAACATTTGGTAGAACCTTAAATTTTCCACTCTTTGGTCAAAATCGACTTCATATTCGGTCTTCCCGTCCGAAAAACATGGAAAACGATACCTGAAAAGCACATGTTACTAACATGTCAGTCATAACACCCCCCGGCATATATTCCTATCGGGCTGCAAAGTATCGGGACACTACTAGGGCCCAAATGGAGCATGTGTGCGAAAGAACGAATTTTTTAAACCGAAAATGAAGCCGGTACACGTGATACGGCGTACGGCGGACGGACATTGCATTTTTGGAATCTACGCAACTTGGAACGGAAAAGAGAATTTTTTTTGGGGGTGTTGTAAAATTTTTTGTATTATTCACAGAATAATAAACCAAAATGCGATGTCCCTCCGCCGTATCACGTATACCGGCTTCATTTCTGGTCTAAAAAATTCGTTCTTTCGCACACATGCCCCATTTGGGCCCTAGTTGTGTCCCGAAACTTTGCAGCCCGATCGGAATATACCCAGGGGTGTTACGAGTGAAAATGGGTATAAAAACTTAGGGTAGGTACTTTTTGTGTTTTAGTAACATGTTACTAACATGAGCGTTTGAGGTATCGTTTTCCATGTTTTTAGACGAGAAGACCGAATATGAAGTCAATTTTGACCAAAGACTGGAAAATTGAAGTTCTACCAATGGTTTTGCTCACAAAATCGATTTTTTATGAGTCAAAAACCTGGGAAATTGTCTGGAATCACCATCAATTTGTATATCAACACTAGAAAAAGTGTCAACAGGTGAATCAACACAATTGAGCGGCACGACCAATGATCAAAGATAATTTGAAAAAAAAGGAGCGTACCTAATTCGTGTTTTGGGGGCCAAAATTGGTGGAAACAATCAGAAATATCTATTTAAATTATTTCACATGAAAGAAACAATAAATGAACAGCCAACATTTCTGTAGATGTGTCCAGTAGAATAATAAACCCATGTGACAAGGACTTTGCAGCCTTTTTCCTACCTCCTCGAATCCTGAGGAAATCAGCAATCATGTTACACACCTTCCTAGTGAACTGATCTTCAATATGGCTGCACATTCAACCCTAGAAAGTTATTAGCGCCATAGAGATTGTGTGCAAAGGTTCTATTATTTTTTCTGTTTCATATTTCAAATTCTGAAATACCTAGCTTTGCTATGTGAACTGAATTATTTTCAAGTAGATCCTTGAGGTTGTTCGTAAAAATCTGGTCGTAAGACAGTCTGGGGAAGACTCGGCATTCAGTTGGCAGGCTGACACCTGTGGTGGAGGGATTCGCACTTATGGCTGGAGGGACATGAGATAGCTATGGGTTTAGCCGTGTGTGCCCTATTAGGAGTCGAGAATTAGAACCACCTATTTCTGTGAGAATATAATGATGTATCCATCTGCAAGTGTTGTTTCAGCTAGAACTTGATCAAGCGGATACTTCTCATTGGATTTCCCACAGCTTTTGGTAATCCATGTATAGCCAGTCTCTACACCAACTGGTCCGAGTAGTCGACATTACATTCGGTGGGTGGTTGACGGAGTCTAGTATCGATGGATCAGGATATCAATTCATTGGTTCAGGGTGTGTGATTCCTGATCTTGGAGAAGTGGGGCAGTGGGTCTTACTTATTCGAATCGGCGTACAGAAGGGTCGAGGTGTGACTTCTAGATTTTGTGACGTCGTTGGTGATGCCCGCAATGAGAAATCAAGAGCCAAGTTGCCGGAACCAGAGTTTTAGGTTCGCCTTCCATAAAGGCGGAATTTTGACGGCTACCCGACTTATTTGAAGCGCTGGTACTACCAGAGAAGAGGATTGTGATCGGGATTCCATTCTGCGTAGTTCAGAGAATCACGTAGGGGCCACCACATTTGCATATACAAAGAATCTGCTTCCAGAAAGATGCTTTGAGAATAATGGAACTTGCGGGGGGGGGGGGGGGGGCTCAACAAACAAACAACATTATGCAAAAAAGTGTGGTGGAATATTGATAGAACTTCTTGTGAATATCCCGTAATTATAGTAGTACGAGTATGATGATGCTTTGTTTGGCTCACATCTACTTATATTTACATAAACAATAACTATTTTTCCAGTAATTTCTTATTACAATACTATTGTTTTTAAACGAAGGAGACCGTCACAGGTGGCCGAGTGGTCTAAGGCGTTGGTGTCCCGGCTGTGAAATCGAATTTTCTCAGGGAGAGGGTTGAGTGTACTTGCTAGTTGAACTGTAATAATATTGAATTGACCTACCGTAAAGTTGATTTTTTTTTTTTTTTTTTTTTTTTTTTTTCAAGCAAAGGAAAGCTAGCAAGCGAGTCACGTCACCGAAAATACGAAAATTGAATTTTGGTAACGTGAACGCAAATAGGAATTTTAAGAAAGAAAAAAAAACTAGTGCCACTACAAAGGCTCTGAGAATTCTGTATGCAATACAGTGCAAATAGGAATTTTAAGAAAGAAAAAAAAAACTAGTGCCACTACAAAGGCTCTGAGAATTCTGTATGCAATACAGTGACAATGTGAGACATGCTTAAACTGTGATGATATTTGAGTGCTGGAAACTGCTATCTATTCCAGGGAACCTACTACATCCCTCCCCCCGAGGCCTAGGAGGTTCAGTACATCGTGCAGCCCCTGCTCACTTCCTTTGTCCGGCCCATCGTCTCCTAAGTTATCGCACCGTGTGAATCAGCTCCGTAGAGAAGAATCCGTTGATGTCATCGGAAGGGAAGCTGCCCATGAGCGGGAGCTGAACTCTGCCATGGTTATGTCAATATCCTGTGAAGACCTTACTCTCATGTCTGATGCCCCTAAGGTATGACCACAAACAACTAACTCCATAAGCTAACTCGTTCTGTTCAGACTCACCTAATTGGGTCATATTACACTGGTGACATAGATCATAGCAAAGTTTGAGCTATCTGTGGATTCGAAGTGGTATGCTTCTCTGCTTGCCTTCTTTGCTAGCCTGTGAGAGTGTTCATTATTTTGTTTATTATGTTCTCTGCACTGTGTATATTTTTTAGGGTTATTTATATACGGATGGTGCATAGAGGCGATATAATCGGGAATAATGCATGATGACTCCTCTACTAATTTGAAATTCATTAGTTGCCGAAGTTTACAGTTCTGCTGCCCATCCAATGACAGGCTCGTTAGTTTCTTATTATGTGTCTTGTTCTACATTTTTTAAAATCAAAAGGTTCTAAACTTCACTTGCCTTGTTTCAGTGTGACAGCTCTTCTGAGGCAAATGGGAAGAACGGGAAGAGCCTGCATTTGAGTTTGAATAGCACACCTGGCGGAGCAGATCGCACGCTCTGCTCAACTCCTAGTCCAACTCGCACGACTCCACTTCGTCAGTTCCACACATATAAAACCAGCTTAACTCCAAGTCCTACAAGAAGATTTAGGTGAGTCCCCATGTCATAATCGCAGTCGCAGTTTGCAGGTCGCTGGTGAGGTAAAAAAGTAGTGTAACAGCAATTGCAGGCTGGGGCTTTACATCTGACTGCCATGCCAGGATCACAGACATGATCAGCTGTTCTCCAGTGAGAGGACCACAATTCGATCTGACCATTTCGCTGTTGGCTACTCATTGCCTCACCTCTTGAGTGGAAAGGGGTTTGAACAACAGTTCGTTGGGTCATACTTGAGTAACCTTAACTTTAGTGATATGGGAACGGTTTATTCCACCTGATAAGGGTGTTGGGCTTCGAGGATTAAGGATTAGCTCTTTTTTCCCCCCTTCTTTCTGTTTGAACAATTCTTCTTTTCATCCGTACAGCAACACTGCTAGCTACATTCTACATTCACCTCCTTTAATTCTCTGCGTTCCGGTAGCAAAATTATAGCATTCGTTTACAGAGGCTAACCTAAATGAAACCTTCCCTACAAGTCCAGTAGGTCATTTCACCCAGGGACATTTAGGTATTTAAATCAAGCTTTTAAGGTTAGGTTTCTCTCTGTTTTACTGACAAAATCATTTAGTTTCGGTTTCTTGGATGAGGTAGGTTAACGTCAATTCAATGTTTGGGTTTTTACTATTATTCACTGAGCAACTTTAGTAATTAGGCATTAACTTCACTAAGAGATAAGTGAAAATAAATTGAACGTTTCAAAGAATTTTCACCCATAAAAACGTAAAAAGTTCATTATTATGATGTGGTGTGGTATAATCTTACGTTTATTAAAAAAATACTTTGCAAATAAACAAGTTTCTTTTCAATAGTTCAATAGTTCTTCAAGTTTCTTTCCTTCCAGGATTTCGTTGTGCTTCCTTTGATTGATGCCCAACCACGAGGGGCTGCCAAAGAATGTGATCAGATCACCTTTGTGGTGAAGAAAGTTGTCCCTCGATTGGTCCCGTTTGCACTACGGAACTAACCTAAAGTGATATAGATGTTACTGCACCATTATCGTGATCCTCCCAGAACATTAATCCTTGTATTAAATAAGATTGTTCAAAGAATAAACTCGAACGATTGAGGTGGCGTACGTGACCCGGCTCAGGGAGTCCTGAAGCTCCCCCACCAGCCCTCAACAGCAGTTGATGGGCTGGGGGAGAGTGGACTGGGTAATATAAAAACCCGCCGTTCTCGCCTGTCACCTCATTCTACGCTCACCTAAAGTCGATGACTTCTCTCTCCTCTCACGCCTCCTTACCTATAACCTAAAAGATCTCAGATTGGTGGAACCGGCCTGGTGATAACCGACCTCGAGTGGCAACCACTGGGCAAAACCCTCTAGCGTCTTTAGTGGTGGTAACCTTCCTGGCTTTGCCAGAGGTGTTAACCTTTTAGACGCTAGATCCAGCAACCTTCTCCTCCATCACTCTCACTCACCATACCTCACCAAACCACTACCTATATCAAACCACCACAACCATCTTAATATCACGTCACACAAAAATTGTTCACCACTTGCTCCATTTGTGCTGTTGGGCTTCCGTTCTCCCTAATCCATGAACTGCTTCAGTTGTCCAGATGACTTGGGATGGAGTGGAGGGGACCCAATATTGTTGGTAGAGATTGTAGTTCAATGTGGGGTCCCAACACATACCTACCTACTCTCAGCATTTTGCAGCTGAAGCTTGAGGAATAAATATACTGAATTTTGCACCTGTTTGTACCTACTTGTTTTAAATGTTAATATTCCAGTTATGTATAATCATTGTTTACTGGCACTATTAGTACTTGAGCAAATTTATGGGGATCTGTTAACAGTCGAAGCCAAAGTCCAATTGCCATGCGTCCAGCAACGTTCAACGTAGTGACGAACCCAGTGAAGAGAAAGTTCGATTCGTTTGAAGAGAATGAACCACCTGCCAAAAAATTTGGCACTTTGTTCCTCAATAATCAAAGGTATTCTTATATGGTCCTCCCTCTTTTCTCGTTACCATCCCCTTACTTGTTGCCGTCCTTCTAATTTGGTTAATGATTGTGTCCATCTGCGTGTAAGGCACAGTGATAATAATGAGTTTGCGCTACCAACATTGATGATCACTGACTCCTTGGAAATGGTTTTCATTCCAACACACTGAACATAAAAGTCATTTATTGTAAAATTGCAACATCTTGTGTAAAGGTTGACATGACGTCATAGGGTTGATCATTATAATAAACCTTGTAGCGAGTGACGATAAATTGCTCATTTTCTTTGCAGTAGGGTCGAAGAACCTATGGCCGTGAACAACGATACCGACAGCCGGCGGCAACCCCAGTCCACCGAGCAACCTGACTGAAGAGCGCATCCTCTCTATTTACTTTCTAGTCTCTTGAAGTTTGCTTGTAAATATTTACCTCCTTTGCGTCGCTCCCATCTTCCTATTCTATTCTGTACAAACCACCTTTGTCAAATCAAGTGGCCAAATCATTGCACGTTTACCAGTTCGATTTGTAACAATGATGCCTGTAAATAACAATGTCGTTAAATAGAGTAGAGTTAATAGCTTAGGAAATTGAATTTTCCTTTTTCGTTAATTTACCTATTGGATTTAGATGAATGCTGGTGATATCGCCTACAGGACAAGGTGTTATATATATATATATATATATATATATATATATATATATATATATATGTGTGTGTGTGTGTGTGTGTGTGTGTGTGTGTGTGTGTGTTTGCGATTGAGGTAGGCTGCCCATGTCTTCTATACCTACCTACCTACCTTTCCTATCACGGGTGACAACCAATTGGAGGTTCAGTTACGTAGCAGTTGCTGTAACTTGTCGTTTTAAAATAATAATATTATTTTTAGTTGCGTGATTTTTTGGATTTTGGGCGTTTCACCACTTTCATGAACTGCCTCAGTTTGTATTAAACTTACGTTTCAAGTTTAATTTGTTTCGAACAGTTTTCTCAAACAGTTTTCTCGAACAGTTTTTGTGTATTTGCTGCCATACTCAGATGTCTTGTGTGCAAGGGGTTTTGCGCACTTCAGCAGCTGATTCTTGCTAGACACGACTTACCCATCCAACGGGTTACCCAGCGGACTGCATCCTTTGGCCTCAACAAGATCACTTTTGTCTACATCTTTCTGTGTGTTGTTCTTGCTGTATCATTTGAACTGAATGATTGAAAAATGTGTGAACTAAATTTACTCAATGTTCTGAATCATTCACAGTGTGCTAGACTACTGCGTTTTTAAAATTTAATTAATTTCTTTTAACCTTTATACGTGCTCCCATAATATGATACATATATTTCAAGAACTTATTTAGGTACCTACATATTCATTCTGTAAACAAAAAATTCGTTTCCCTGGGTCTCATTCCCGCTCTTTTAGCGAATTTTCAAAGAAAATGAAGCTATTGCAATGGCTTCGAAATTTAAATAATATAACTTTTTGGAAATTTTCTTCATAGAAATCCGTTTCAGACCATTCTAAAACGATTCCTGAAATTTAACACTTTTTTATATGTATATATATATTTATATATATATGTGTCACTCCAGACGATAACTCTCGATAGAATTGAGATAAACAGCTCAAATTTGCACAAAAAATCTATCTTGGCAATCGAAAGGCTAAGTTCGAAGATGGGCGAAATTGGCCTACTCTAAGGAGGGTTTTGGCGCATTTAAAGTGCGCAAAAATTACCCAAAAATCCCCAAAATGTTATTTTCTAACAAGTGACCCCTCATTTTAAAGGTTTTTGCACGCTGAACACGATGGTGAAATCGGATTTTAGATATCTAAATCCGTTCTTAAATTAGAGCATTTAAAGTGCGCAAAAATTACCCAAAACTAGGATAATCTTTAAACTCTTACCCCCACCCCCTTAGAGTGGTCAGATTGAAAAATGTGAGAAGTATTAATTGAAGACGAGAGTTCGAAGCAAAAAAGGGGGAGGCAAACGATTAGTACAACTCCTTGAATTTCCCATTTGACATATAATTGTTATGATACCTTCATAGATAGACAAGTACCGGCCCACGTATTACTAGAAGGAAGACGAAAGAAAAAATCTATTTCAAATTATTCAATTTAGGTACTAACAGTAGGAGGAAGAAGTTTTCCTTTATTCAAAACCATAGCCATTAATTCGAATATTTCTTTGAAAATTCGCTCATTAAGTCATGCTGCATGACTGGTTTTTCTATCATACGAACGGTTCTTTTCAGCAGAATATTTTTCTGTTGCAAGCTGCTCGGAGCACTCTGTTCCGCCTACAGTTCCCCTGTGAAGTTGTTCTACAACCCTCCCTGGCTATATTCGTCCAGCTAGTAATGCCACTCTTCCTGTTAGGTGCTGGATAGTAAATTATTTTAGCTTGAACATAGGTTATTGAAAATACCACCTACCTACTCTGCTAAAAACCTCACCAGAGCTAAGTGGTCTACTGGATTGAATCCATGTGAGGAAGTTCGAAAAATAATTTCCTTAACAGTAAATTATAGGACCTCGCTAGAGCTACGTTGTCTACTGTTCCTATTGTTTCTTGTAAATTACACAGGCAAATGCCCAATTTCAATACAAATTAAATGACTAAATTACGCATTCATACTCATACATGAACAGTACTTATATAAATAACAGACTTTAAATTACATGCAGTGGTAACAATTGCTAAACACCTAAATAATGAAAACAAAACAGATATAACACAGCAAGGATGAACAAAACAAACCCTAATCTACGTCCAGCTCACCCACGTTTAAAAAAAATTAGGAGAGTTGGAGAAGATGTCGAAGTCTTCGGCAGAACTCGATCCAGCCAGCCGGTTGTTGTAAACCTGCATGCGAGGAAGTTCCATGTGAGGAATTTTGAAAAATAATTTCCTCAACAATAAATTATAGGTTGGTTGGTAGTGGGCTATTTGCATGAGTCACAAAAGCGGTTTATATTATTTTTTAAATGAAAGTAGATAGAATTCTGAGACCAACCGCATGCTCCTATGATGAGTACTCAATTCTTTTTCTAGGATTAAGTTTCATAGGTCATTGCGCCCTCTCGCCTGGGGGGACCTCCTGCCTACTGTGACAGAAGAACCTCTGGAAACATTGAAAAAAATCAACAGAAAACCTATTGTAGGTAGGAGCGTGCGGTTGGTCTCAAAATTCTCAGGATGGAATGCTTTCACTTAAAAAAATAAATACGTGCAAATAGCCCTTGCCGTTTGGATGGAGCAAACTAAATTAATAATCTCGATATTTTTCTCTGATTGGATAGAATATCATTTGGTAGGTTATGTCACCGGAACCATCGATCTGCTTCTAGATTGGCTGCTTGAGGTTCGAAAGTGACTAAAATAAAATGGTAGAACAGGAGGGAGCTTCGTTCTAGCCATAACGAGCTCTTTTAAGCTGAGCCAGACATTGTAGGCTTAAGCAAAATATTGTAGCATTTGAAAAAGGGCTAACTTTTAGTATGCAAGTACCAACCTACTTATTGCCTGTTAACTGGAGGAAGGACTCTAATTGACACCCCCCACCACCATTCAACCCAGAGAATCTGGGCAGTGGTTCATGGCACAAGCTCTAGACAACATTAAGGTAGACTTGCTGACGCCGGTGTTTACTTCCAAACCAGTGTGGGTGCTTTAGGTGGAAGCATCTGCGTTCACTAGGCTCTTCAAATCTCGATTTCATTATGCTGATGAGGAGGAAACTTCTTTAGGCGTGTTCCACTCTGGGGGTTGAACCCAAACACAAGTCACGCCCCCAACCTGCTTATCCCTCTCTCAAAGGGCTGATTGTTAGTATAGGTATTGAACAAACTGAGTTAACCTATCAAGAGAGGTACTCAATAAAGCTCAGCGGGTGCGAGTTCAGGTCTGCTGCGACCTGAATATTTTTTTGATCTCATCACGCTCAGGGCCTTATTGCACAATAAGCTAATAATATTAGTGAATTTTACTATTCTATTGGTCCTAATATTATTAGTGTTAATATTCGTGGCTGATCGTGAGGTTACTTCAGGTTATGCTGTTCAAATTCGGAAGTTAATTGCGTCGATTTTGACTAATGACCCATTGTCTGCACCAATTACCCGGTGGAAACGAGGGATTTGATAGAATCTATCAGCTTCTTGCTCAGGGTCTTGAGGGAATGTGACCACACGTGGGAATAACCGCATGTTGACTGCTGGGACGACATAATGTGCTTTTGTGCACCCCATACATATCAGCAATGGTGTGGTACTGTCCACCACTGCCTAACTAGTGCAAAGCTATGCTAACTTGTTGATCTACGCTTATTGCAGCACTTTTCCGATTCAGATGAGCGAGCAAGGGTCCGACTTATTCCACAGTTCGCTGCATCTTGTGTAAAGACATGAGGAATCTCTCTTTAAATTCAAACTGCCAAGAAACTGAAGTTTATTCTTGATTTGAACACTTCGGTGGTTTGGAATTCGTGATTTCAGCCATCTCTAATATACCTATTAGTGACGATTGTGCAACAGAGTCTAATAATAATAGCGATTTCACTAATATTATTACCACTAGTATTTTTCGATTGTGAAACAAGAGATTAGAAGTTAGTCGTTTTAATAATATTATTATAATGAAACATTGTGCAGTAGGACCCAGATCCTCTGTTCCATTCACAGAGTGAGGGAGAGAGAAGGAGGGGTGTTTAGTTGCCAAAGAAATTTACACTTCTGCCGCCTCTCCCATGACTGGTTCGTTTGGTAAAAAAAAAAAAAAAAAATACATATAGTACCTAGTACCCATTCCCTGATGTTCAAAAGAGCAGGTAGTTACCAGTTTGCAAATGATGAACTGTTACGAGAGTTTTTCAGGCTCAGTTTTGAGCACTTTACAGGAATTTGCAACAGGTAAAAATGTGGGACCTAACCCACAGAGGCCAGGGCCTAATCGTGGGCATCACCATGCTTGCTGTAGGTGATGAAGTAACTTAGCAGTTCCTTCAGTGGAGAAGAATTCGAAGTAAACAATATCTACTTTGTGCCAGAGCCCATTTCAGCATATGACAATATTGTGACACACAATAACGGTAAAAATATACGATAACAACAGAAAACTTTGTTTCTCATTCTGGTAGCTACAGTTTTTCTCCGCTCCGGAGAGGGTTCGTACAGCACAGCCTTGTTGCTGTGATCCCCAGGTTTTTCATCCCCCTGAGGTGCAGGTCAACATACCTTCAGTCGCGCGTGTTCCAATTCTAGCCGCACGGCGTGCCCAGACAAAGCAGTTGCATCAACATAAATATCTCAGAGCAGCACTTTGCGCTGTTGCATCAAAATATCTCAAAGCAGCACTCTGTGAGCGTTCAGACGCGAGCCGTAGAGGCTCCCAGCGAAATCTAAACTAAACCCATAGGTACTACCTGTAACCAAGTTCTATGAATTTTGCTTACCTGAACTGAACTGTTGTTTCCCCGATTCACTTATTATTTTACTCAGCAGTTGATAAATTACTGCTATTCATTGTGATTCGCCATCCGAAAGCGCGAAGTTCGTTCCTACTTTTTGTACCTCGTCTTCGTATATAAATATACGAAGACGAGGTGCAAAAAGTAGGATCCCTAAATTTAGGGATATCTGAGGTTTTGAATACCTAAGATGTTGATGTCTCATTAGTCGATCGCTTGAATGAAATATATCCCAATAACTTTTTACTAATTAATTTATCTTTTTTTATATGAATTTAGATGGTTCTGTCTCAGTTTTGAAATGCCAAGATTGAGTTTTTCATAGGAGTAGGTACCCGTTCAATTCATTACTTTCGGTCGGGTTTCCTGTCTCATACTGAATTTACCCAATAGTTCCAAGTCTCGATCACTAGGGTTCATCAACGCAATAGGCTCCTCATTTTTCTTCACCTTGGGGTATTTCAAAATGGTTTTGAGTTCGATGTAGGGTATTATCCCAATGTTATTAATTTATTCAAAAAATGTATGAATTTAATTTCACCTGTTTCTAAGTTCTACCTTCGATTTTGTAACTTTCAGGATTTTTAATGGATGGTAGAGTAGCTACTGGGATAACTTTAAATTGTGTACCTACTCCAGTATTTCCAGACAAATCAGTGTTAGCGTTTAACAATTTTAAATAGTCCAATCTAATAATAATTCTAACTTGTTATTAAATTTATATACAAAACATCAATTATAGTTTCTGTTTCCAAACAACTCTGCGCTAGGTACAATAGTAGGTAGGTACATACTAAACTTCTCTGTGGACTTGCCGTTATTTGGAATGGGTCATCTCAATATTTGCTTCGTTTTCTGTTTTCTTCACTTTCAATGTTCTTTTGGGTACCGTTGGAATTGTGGAATTCGAATTTTTATAGTTAGAACTCCACTCATCGGAGTCTGCGCAAAATGATTGTTGTTAGGCGGGCGATAAGTTTGCCCCCGAGTTGGAGGTGAGAGTTGAGGTTTAGCAGGAAGAAATTTCTGCTGATTCGCCATTTGCCCCAGGATGTTGAGTTGAAAGTAGTGAGGGCGAGAAATAGCAGGCCGGTACCACGACTTATATTCTGTTCTGTACAATTTTTGTGTGTAGGAATGAAATTGAAAATCATTTGTCAACAAACTGCAAGCCTTTTCTAAACCTGTGAGTCTGTATCCTCTTCCTGGCCATAGAGGCTTCCTGGAGGCTCCTTGAAGCAGGATTGACATGGACGCGTAATATTAGTCTGCTTTACCAAAACCAATTATTCGCTGTTGGTAAAGAGGGAGATCTTTACGCAGGTTGGAACGCGGATTGTACCAAATACTGTCCAGAAATATCCTTCTGCATCTGCGCTTTCACCTTCTATCATGTTTTCTCGTCTGCCCACTCTCCTAAAGGTGAATAGTTTTTCATGAGCTGTCAGTGTCGGCAACGAGTGACGTCACAGTGGGCAGAGTGGTCCCGCCAAGGTTCGAGGGGTGCAATGGTGTCACTCGTTGCCGAAATTTTGAAAGCTCATAGAAAAAGAACTGTTCATTGTAGGAGAGTACGGCTGGTCTCAAAAATTCTTAGGATGGAATCTACTTTCATTTGAAAATGAGGAAGTAATATAAACAGAAGTCATATGGGTAGGTACGTACTCCTCATTCCATCTCCCAACCAGTGGCGTAACTTGATTGTGGGGGCCCGGGTTAGAGCCTGATCCCCCCCCCCCCCCCCCTACAGGATTTTACAGACGTATACTAGTGGGTATGGCCAACCAGTGACAAACGTCATTAAAAAAAAGTTTTGAACGATGTTTTAAAGATGTTATAAATCTTTATTGGGTGACATTTTACGTGTAGGCCTCTTAACAATTTTACTGAATTATTTAAATACAATTGCAAGAGGAATTATTGTACTTCAGTTTTCCAGGGAAGCTGGAAGACCTCAAGGCCCTAAACTTTCCTGGTTGTTAAATAAAGAAATCAATCAATATTGGTCACCCCATAGTATGCAACTATTTAAAATTACATTAATTTGGCTTAAAACTAAACAACTAAACATGAAATACCCAAAAAAAAAGAAAACTACATGTACACGCAAATAATAAGAAAAAAATCATGTGATATAAAGAATAACATTAAAAAATTCTTGTGATGTCACAAATTTATAAAGTGACCCACGAGTGCCAGCACAGAAATGCTGCTCGATAAGGACCCAAAAAATGGATGACAACTGCTGAACGACACAACTGGGGAAGTGAGTTCCAAATACACACACCTGCAGCATGTAGCGGGTTACCCAGTGAGTTCGTTGCATGGGGTGCCACGTTCAAGGCATGAAGCCATCCTGAACACTCAAAAGAGAAAAATCCTTCAAGGTATTCAGGGCTGGGCGTGTCCCCATGAACTGATCTAAAAGCATAACGAAAAACTGGTGTGGTGGAGGCATAGGTGAGGGGGCGAGGTAGGAAGAGGTAGCGTACCCGATGCCCCCGGTCAACACCTAGAAGGTGTCCACCACTGAAGCGTCAGGAGGACCTATCGCCCCTGGTTACCACCCGAAGGTGGCCACCACTGAGGCGTAAGGAGGAACTAGCGCCCCCGGTTAATACCCGAAGGGTATCCACCACTGAGGCGTTAGAAGGAACTAGCGCCCCCTGTTAATACCCGTAGGGTATCCACCACTGAGGCGTTAGGAAGAGTATGCCCAGTGGTTATGGCCTGGAAGGCAGCCACCACTCTGGGATCTTTTATGAGGAGGAGCGAGTTAGGAGATACGTCAGCAACTTGAGGATAGCGTAGAATGAGTTGGAAGGCGAAGGAGCCGAGTTTTTATAGTCCCTGGGACTATCTCCATCCTCCATACTGGTGGAGCATGGTGGGGATCCCCTGGAACTGATGGGAAAACGGAAGACATTATTAGAGCAAAATCCTAGCTGTAAAGATGCGTCGACTGAGGAGGAATAACAGGGAGAAGGCTCCTGAGAAATGATATAGGGACCCGATCAACACCACAGCATTAGATTTTATTCTAGAAAAAGCAGTAAATACCTTCATCCTCCAAGAAATTAATAAAAGAAAAGCTAATTGGATAGGGAATGCTTGGAGGAATTGATATAAAAGGCATGGCTGTATTTATAACCAAGTGCTCATTTAGCTTATCGATATCGAATTTGTAAAACCATGAGCATGAATATTTTGCCGAGGTTCCTTAGCAGTCAGCAATGGGTCCAAAATCTTCTTATAATTTAACTAGCATTACGAACAAGCTTTTATACTTTGATTACGCATGAGCTTGAAACACTGGACATCGTCATCATCCCGTGAAATTTTTGCACCCAAGTACTGTCCACCTCATCTCATTTCGACCTGCTGCCACATTTCGCACCTAAGCTGTACTTATTTCGCACTCGCTACTACTTTCTGTTCCAAGCACTGTTCCATTTTCGCACCCAGGCTCTATTCCTTTATCGCACCCAAGCACTGCTCCCTTTTAGCACCCGAACTCTATTCCTTTTTCAAACCCACTGCCACTTTTCACATCCAAGCGCTATTCTTATTTCGCACCCGCTGCTACTTTTTGCACACAAGCACTGTCCACCTCATCTCATTTCGCACCTGCTGCCACTTTTCCCACCTAACCTCTATTCTTATTGCGCACCCACTGCTACTTATTGCACCCAAGCACTGTTCCATTTTTGCACCCAATCTCTATTCCTATTTCGCGCTGACTTTACTCACCCTTCAATACTACTTTTATGTATTTTATATAAAGAAAATTGCTTATCTTCGAAGTCATCTTTTGTTTGACAATAGGTCCAATATAGTCTGGAGTGACACATGAATGAATAAATAAATAAATATTATATATATATATATATATAAATTTTTCAGGATGTTCTGAAACGGATTTGCCTAAAAACAAATTTTCAACAATTCATGCACTGACAATTTTGGACCCATTGCAATAGCTTCATTTTCTTTGAAAATTCGCTAAAAGAAGAAAAATATAATATTCCGCTGCTCCCGACCATGGCATGGGTTGGTGATCCGTTCAGTTCTGTGATATGAATTTCAAGAAATTATAAGTTTTCTATTTTGTAGCGCATAAAATTATGACAGGTTGGTAATAAATGTGGGGTCAATATTTTGTTCTTGGTATGAACATGAAAACGGCGTCCTGGAGATTTCAACCCCTATTTTTCACCCCTTCGGGATGACTGACAGTAACGCCGAGCTTCGAAGACCAACTAGACCCCAAATGGGACCTATAAACCGAATTTCGTCAATTTTGGTTCATGGTAACTAAGAAAAGTGCCAAGTACGGCGGATGGACAGAATTTTTTTAATTGCATTTTCGGATTCTACATACCTTGAAACGGAAACCATCAAATTTTGAGGGGGGTTAAACTTTTTTTTTCGAGCTCGATTCCAAAGGTTCATTATTGAAAATAATAAACCAAAATCGATAGTTCTTCCGAACTTCCTGCAAAGCGTTGTAACGGGTTATCATGTCAACAAATTACAGACCAAATTCATTTCAAGCCATGATACTGCTTGACTACGCTAATGAAGGTATTTTTGGTGACACTGACCAGACATAAACTTTCTTGATTTCAATATTTATTATGTAGTTGCAACAAATTCTTAATGAAGCGACAATCTTCGGCCGTTAAGATAAATGTTGATAGGCTATTTACTAGATACGTTACAGAGAAATAAGCCACCTAGTCGATTAACACAGAATCTCAGTGACAATGTTGGAACCATCGCAACCTTAAAAAAAAGTTCATTTATACTATTTGTGGAACGGTTCACAGGATTAGTCTTGCAGTAAAAAGAACTGCATTGTTTAAACTCGCTATTGTTCACACATTTCACAATAATATTGAGAGAACTGAATAACGAGTTTAATATTTGAGAAAACACTTCCAAGTTTTGCCATGTCGAGTCTGAAACTGTTGGAGAAAAGTACAAATTCTGTCGGAGCCCTGGCGTTCATTTGATGTACTTCTCCATGAACTTTCTGTGGAAGTCAGATCTGAGGGCGTCGTTGATGAAAGCACCTTTGTCTTTTGGTTCTTCTCGTGCGCAGTTTTTGAATACAACGTCGTCATCCCATCTCCTCCGAACCTTAAAGAACAAGAATGATGATTAACCACGAAGATAATTTTAGTAATAATTAGGATACTACAGCTTCGAGCTATATTCCAGTATCCATCTGAGGCGTCTAGTACACTCTCATGTGTCACTCTTGCCTTCTTCCAAACTCCCAATTCCTATTTGTTTCGCCAATTTTATGTTGAACGTTTCCCCAGCTAACAGACCTAATTCTTTTCAACTTAGAGCAAGGTACTTAAAAAATAAATTAATAAAATACAAGTGACTGGAGTACTCCATTCCATCATACTGATCAGTCCAACTTACTTTCAAATCAGCTTTAGGAGCTTGGGCTGAGTAATTCAGCAGCGGGTTACCACTAAGAATGTTCTCCATTCTAATCCTCTCTTCTTCTTGCCGTTTCTCTTGTTCCTGAAACATTTCTTAGATAACTGTTATGCCATTACTAAACTACTAAGGTAAATTCTTCCTCCAAGTCGCAGCCTGGATGTGGGTCGAAAAATGACTTGTTCAAAACTATTTTTAACTGATATCGACCTAGTGAGATGTATAATGCTGTGCACTGCACATATGGAATGTATACCTATATTTCTAAGGAAGTGAATAATGGGCCACGCCTCATATTCCTCAGTTAAGACACTTTAGGACTGGAGATTCCTGTTATTTCGGGTTTCTGAATTACTTGCAAGGTTAGAAGAACTTCGTTGAATCCTTCCATTCTATATCTTTGAGAGATGTTATGTGATGTCCAACAGCTTTTTGTCTTGATCCCCAAAATCTAATGCAGTAGCACAGAATGGGTGATGGGGTTAAGAACTAGCCACCCATACAGCGTAGTTTCCCCCTCTCCACTCAGAAAGGTAGGGAGACAGTGTGATAGCTACTCCTGGAGAGACATTGGGTTGATTATTACGCAATGCTTCCAGGAGTTGAAGATTCGTTTTTGCGAATCGACAGCTCCGTCACCCGTGAGTCAAAAAGATCGGGAAAGTGCTCAGACCCAATACAAAATTGGACGGGATTTCCATATATTCCTCCCCGTAAAAACATTCTGAAGAATACACATACTTTAAAGAATCAGTATGCGAAGTTGATTGACAAGGGACTGAAAGTAGTAGTAGTAGTAGTAGTAGTGGTAGTGGTAGTAGTAGTTCATCTGAAAACTTCATAGCTTATAGCTTCCATCGTAATGGTACTACTGCAAACTATTTACTGGTGGAGATCTTAGCTCCTTATAAACATCACTTGGCGGAATTGGAAATGAAAATTGAAAAATGAAAAAATAGTTAAGGTGTCAAGAGGTTCCGGTTCAGGAATATTCATATGAACAACATCTAGGTGACTAACCTCCATAAATATGGGCCAATATGGGCACTCCACTAGATTTTTAATTTTTTTCCCCCGTTTAAATTTGGGAACTTTAATGTACATTATAATATTCACGTTGGTCCAAGGTGTACATGCCTGGTTATGCCAAGAGGGAGGGATGGCCTAGTAGTCACCCACTGACCTGTTACGGACCAGCCGGTCCGCAACTTCTTTGAGACCTTGGGTGTCCTGGCACCCAGGCTACGTATGTCTTGTTGTTTACTCTGATAGCTTTGGTCCAGGACTACCCCAAGATATTTTACTGTTCTCTGATAAAGAGTTCTTGCCGCATGAAACTAATATTTGCCCTATTAAAGGATTATTTCTTTTCCTGGTGAGGATGATGAGGTCAAATCTCTGTGGATTTTAAATAAAATAACGAAAAATCAATCAATCCTGCTCTCTCAGTCTATGCTATCAAATAAGAAATAGGTATATTCAAAAAAATATATATGTATGAACCTAAATTTGATTTTGAAAATGTAAAAATCCTTGACAAAGAGGGGCACAAATTCAAAAGTGAATTCAAAGAAATGATTTATATTGAAAGATACCAAAAATCAGCAGTCAACAAACGATCAGACGTCCAGGGACTTAGCAAATGTTACAGGAACTTAATTCATAGAGGAAAACTCCCCTTTACATCTCGAACCTCCCCTAATACAAGCAATTCCCTAGTTAGTTCAAAAATCGTCCCCAGCATAAATAATACCCCAAATAGCCCCCAACCATCCCCATGTATAAATAGTGCCCCCACTTGTTCTCGAACCACCCCCAAGATAAACACTGCCCCCACTAGATTACAAACCGCCTCAAGTAACTACCTCTCTTAGATACCAAACCGCCTCCAATACAAATGCCACCCTTAGGTCTCAATAATTTAATAAATATAATAACTCAATAATAATAATAAATAATTTAAATAATAATAAATAATTTAAATAATCGCTGCCTGCCCAGCAATGGGCAGGTGGCCCTGGGAGCCGCCGTGGTGGGTGGACCCGGGCCGGTCGGGGCATTCAGGCTCCGACCAGCAACCTTGGGGCTGCTGCACCTTTCAGGGTTGCTGCAGCCCCTTTCATTTTCACTCTCCCCAGTACCCTAATCTAACGGTAACGTGACGCCTACCTTAAATTTAGAAAATTTTTTGACCATTGTCATACAATTTGTTTTGTGATGGCAAATAAAAACATCTCTCTCTCTCTCATACCGCCTTTGTGTCGAATGCTGCCCTTAGATCCAAAGCCGCCCTCAGAACTAAAGCAGCCCTCAGATCTAAAACCGCCCGAAAATCCCAAACTATTACAGGTCGAAAAACAACCCTTCGATCCCATACCACTGACACCGCTAACAACCCTCCCTTTGACAGGGAGCCGCCACCTAACCAGGGAAACCCCCGCAATACTCCCCTCTTCTGACCAAAATGTATCCCCACCACCCCTACACATAGTTTTCATTTTTTCCCCAACACCAACTCCTCAGTCACAAGATCAGTTCACCCAAGTTTCAAACCTCTCTCTACCTAGTATGATAAAAGTTTGATAGCCAGTGAGGAATATGGGTGCAAAGTTCCTCAGAACTCACTGTAAGTACTCTGTATACTTCTAAGCTTGTAAATCTATACCTAATAACAACAATTTTTCTTTTTTAAAAACACTTGTAAATTTATAGTTAATAATTCTGTATTTAAACTTCCTATTATCACTTTAGCTCCTTTTATATTTAAACTGTACTAACTCCTCCCGATTACTAACTAGGACAACCGTATTTGTATGATTGTAGAACCCCCTGAAGATGATGGAATAAACCATCGAAACGTTGGGATACATCTCGCTTTAATTGACTGAACCTCAATAACCACCTGCAACATTGCATACCACGCACATATTATATTATATAGGTACGCGTATATTTTGCCATACTTTTCTAATTTGTTCAGCGGCCCTCTCTTTCCTAATCCTGGTCAGCTCTGCCAGTAGTGCCGCGGTATCATCGTCGCTGTCACCATCATCGGAATCTTCATCATCCAGAGGATCATCTGCATCAAGACTGGCGGCAGGAACTTGGTCCAACTTCGGTCTCTTAGGAAGGGCACTGAAAGCAATGAGACAAGTCAACGGAACTGGGCAACTTCACTGTGAATAAAGGGTATAATAATAGTTCATTTCTGTGTTGATGATGTACGACGGACCAAACGAATGCAGAGCTGCTAATTTTTGGTGAACTGTTGCTGTATTTATTCTATGAACCAAGAGAATAATATAAACGATGACATGTACGTGTATCCAACTTAGCCAAATGAGAAAATGAAATCCGACAACCAGTTTTACAACCCAGGATCCCACAAGGGCGATTTTCTTTTTATACCCAAACCATCGTGTTACTACTCGGTCAGTGTTTCTGGAGCGGACGAAAATTACTCTTGACGTGTGTAAATATGTATGACTATCGTGAAAGAGCCTATGAATCAACTATAGTAGTGATCGTGGAGTGGAAACTTACTGGACTTCTGATCTCTGACGTTGCCCCTTCTCCCTTTCACGTTCTTCGAGCTCACGACGGAAGTCACGTCCACGGAGCTCCTCCGTAGTTCCTTGACCATGCTCTCTGGTGAAAACATGAATATTATTATCTTGGTTTATCTTTATCGACTTGAATATTACGTTACATACCTTCGATTATATGGGGGATATAAGCGTTTGTGAAGTAATATACATGGTTCTATCTGAACTACTCAAATGGCATTGAGAATTCAAATTTTTGAGAACATCTCGTCCAATTTCGCCCAAATAGGTTGACGGAGATTTTAGGTACCTACCCAACTCGCAATATGGATGCGAAGCACCAACTAATTTTGAGCATTTCAATTGACCCAAGAATAATATTATGATATCGAAGAAATTGCATAACATAGGAACATGCATGCTTTTTCTCAAAAAACAAAGATGGTTTTAGGTCCGATTTATCTACGTAATAAGTTCGAACAGCCATTAGGAAGATTTATCAAGCCGATCCTAGTTAACGTACATCGTAGGTTAGTATTTGGGCTAGGTAGGGAGCTACCTACACAAAGTTGGGGACCTCACACGCTGTATCCAACATGAGAACATTAGGTTGTATAAAATACTGACGGATTTTTACCAAGTACTAGTACTACCAGGATGCCTGATTTGTCGATCGCCAATGATAGATGACAGCAGCTTACAACCCTGATCATAGAATCGGGTACTTTCTAATCTTTAAATGGAGCCTAAGTGGCTAAAACCCCGGCTCACCTCATTGGGTACCTCACGTTACTGTAAACAGAATCATCAGATACCTGAATTTCAGTTTAGTATGGCCAGGAAGATCTCTGCTGGAATACTGTTTGGAGATAGCACTCAGATCTTTTTCTCCACGACCTTGTCCTCCTCGGGCAGGCTCAAACGTAGGTCTCGCAGCGGTTGTCATATTGGAGGAACAATCCTTCAACCGCGGCCTAAAACACGAATAATCATTCAATTACAATGAGAAAAATATGGTGTACAAATTTCGAAACCAGCATCTACCCCTCAAAACAACACTTACACTCCAGCTCCGAGAACTAAACACAAAACACTGGGTCTGGGAAAAATGAGTCAACTGAAACCATAGAACCATACGTTATCTATTCGATTGATCCTTGTCATGGATAGCAAGTATCCATGCTGCACTCCTCCCAAACTCAAATCACAATAGTTAGCAGCCCTGCCTTTAGCAAGGAATGGGCCCCACTTCTACCGGGGCGCGCCCGGCGGCGGCCCCTCTTGCACTTCTTACCCTACTCTTACGTAGTATAGTAGGGTTTTCTGTGCTTCTTACCTCGCGGCGCGCTCCGGCTTCTGACCGTAGTTATAGGTACTTCCTTTCAAATCCCCCTTCTCAGGCCGATTATTACGATTTTTACATTTAAACTCGGTGAGTCGTTGTTTTATTCAGTTCTCCATTTCATTATTTTACCATTATACGACAGGGCCATTTTTTGGTTTATTATTTTCAATAATGAACCATTGGAATCGAGCATGAAAAAAAAAATTCTTACCCCCCCTCAAAATTTGATGGTTTACGTTTCAAGGTATGTAGAATCCAAAACTGCAATAAAAATATTTCTGTCTGTCCGCCGTACGCCGTACGCCGTACGGGCCACTTTTCTTAGTTACCATGAAAAAAAATTGATGAAATTCGGGTTATAGGTTCCGTTCGGCGTCTAGTTGGTCCTCGAAGCTCGACGTTACTGTGAGTCATCTCTAAGGGGTTCAAAATAGGGGTTGAAATTTTCAAAACGCCTATACTATTTTTTTACGTAAATATTTTTACGGTTTTAAATAGTTCTTGAACTTGCGAGTTTTTTAAGACCATCCGGAGCATCGTACGTCCAGCCGTTCGTTCACAGTAAGGCCCCGAAGTTTGCACCGACAGGCATTTTCGACTCCAGTGTGAATGAAATTGTATACAATTCAAACCAAATCTCGTAACCAGAGACGCGCCCACAATAGGAATTTGTGAATACGGCCAATCATTGGTAGGGATCACCTGGTTATATTGGCGGAGTATGAAGTCGAGTTGGTTGTTCTGTGATATTATTTAATTTGAAAAATGATGGCTCTATTGGAGTTTGTTGGTAGGTAGTGAAACTTGAACAAACGTTGAAGTATTATTGATGGGTAAATTATTACTACGGTAAATCATTACTCAACGGTAAATTATTACACAACGGTTCAGTATACCATCTACGTAGAAGGGGCTGGAGTTTGTTGGTAGGTACTTTTGCAACTTTTTTCACTCCTCATCAACAATTTCTTTTCAGAACTTCATTATGTGCGTTTCTTTTTGTTAGGTACTGTTTGTCATCAGCAGAATTATTTTAGCAACATTTAACTCGTGATTTAGGTAGGTACCTAGTAACGAGTACGGGGTTAGGTACTAACCTACGGAGGGTCTGCGATCTACATAATATGTATATAATGGAATAGTACATATCATATTATATAGAAGGGTTATCTATACATAGAGCTGTGATCTGCAACAGGAGGGTATTCTATACAAAATAATAAACCGTTGTGCAGGGATTTGCAGCGTTTTTACTTTTGGTTTATTATTTTCAATAATGAACCATTGGAATCGAGCATGAAAAAAAAAATTCTTACCCCCCCTCAAAATTTGATGGTTTACGTTTCAAGATATGAAGAATCCAAAACTGCAATAAAAATATTTCTGTCTGTCCGCCGTACGCCGTACGGGCCACTTTTCTTAGTTACCATGAAAAAAAATTGATGAAATTCGGGTTATAGGTTCCGTTCGGCGTCTAGTTGGTCCTCGAAGCTCGACGTTACTGTGAGTCATCTCTAAGGGGTTCAAAATAGGGGTTGAAATTTTCAAAACGCCTATACCATTTTTTTTACGTAAATATTTTTACGGTTTTAAATAGTTCTTGAACTTGCGAGTTTTTTAAGACCATCCGGAGCATCGTACGTCCAGCCGTTCGTTCACAGTAAGGCCCCGAAGTTTGCACCGACAGGCATTTTCGACTCCAGTGTGAATGAAATTGTATACAATCCAAACCAAATCTCGTAACCAGAGACGCGCCCACAATAGGAATTTGTGAATACGGCCAATCATTGGTAGGGATCACCTGATTATATTGGCGGAGTATGAAGTCGAGTTGGTTGTTCTGTGATATTATTTAATTTGAAAAATGATGGCTCTATTGGAGTTTGTTGGTAGGTAGTGAAACTTGAACAAACGTTGAAGTATTATTGATGGGTAAATTATTACTACGGTAAATCATTACTCAACGGTAAATTATACCATCTACGTAGAAGGGGCTGGAGTTTGTTGGTAGGTACTTTTGCAACTTTTTTCACTCCTCATCAACAATTTCTTTTCAGAACTTCATTATGTGTGTTTCTTTTTGTTAGGTACTGTTTGTCATCGGCAGAATTATTTTAGCAACATTTAACTCGTGATTTAGGTAGGTACCTAGTAACGAGTACGGGGTTAGGTACTAACCTACGGAGTGTCTGCGATCTACATAATATGCATATAATAGAATAGTACATATCATATTATATAGACGGGTTATCTATACATAGAGCTGTGATCTGTAACAGAAGGGTATTCTATACAAAATAATAAACCGTTGTGCAGGGATTTGCAGCGTTTTTTTACTTACCGACATTTTTTACTTTCTTGCATTTTCAGCTTTCCTTTGGAGAATCTTTATTTTTTCTATTTAGGGAGAAAGTGAATTTATTTTTACTTTTATTCAAGTACAATTGAGTTTCCCTTATTTTGCTTTCTTATTTTTCCCTAATTTCATCCTTTATACAAGGATTGGTAGTAGAGCTGCTACTAGCATGTTAGTAGTTAGTACTATCCTACTCTGTGATCCATGAGCAAGCCACGACGCAGGTGTTTGTATGGATTATTAAAAGTAGGAGGGGACGCTGCATATTTGATGACTTGGAAACAAAAATCTTGGGGTAACAAGAGGGGATATATGAATTTACTACCGATATCAAAGAAATAAAGGACGAATGTTTCTCTTTTCACTTCGATTAAAATTAAAATGGTTTCTTCTTTTCTACATCCGTGGATGAAAGCAAACGTTTACCACCGGTTTGAATCCTAATCACTACAAGCCTACCACTTTCTACCACTCTCAGGATAAGTCCTATAAATCTCATTTTCGTAGTACTGCTGTTTCAAAATGGGACATCAAGTTCTCAGGTGAAAGTGGCTCAATCAGCATCCGTAGATTTTTTTGTAGAGGTCCACGGTTTTCACAAACATCTTTGTTGTGTCTTTCAAGGTATTGAAGGAATACTGCACACTTATTTGAATGACAAAGTATATTGAATACAACAACTAGCATTTAGTACTTCAAAATCCGGTCTAGAAAAGTCTCGAACATTCTGGTGACGTTAGCGTTGATATAATAAGCGCACGAGAGTTACATGGATCGATATCGACATAGAGGTGGATTTACATGGAGTAGAATTTATGACACTACACTCTCCCCCACTTATTGAAGATTCATAATTAACAATAACATGAAGATACAATGAAATCATTTAGATGTGCAGGCAAACGACGGTCTCTCGCTGATCGCCTCAGGGTAGGAGGAGTCGCTGGTGGCTCTGGTACTGGTGCGTGGCTGGCAGGAGTAGACTCGCAAGAGAATCTTGGAGGATTGAAGAGCTCATCAGTAGGAATCAATGGTGTTGTCATAGGAGTTGACTCTGAAGAGGGTGATGCTGTGGGCTGCGGAACATGAGAGTACTGAGGAGGTTCACTCCTGTTGGGCTCCACGCTAGTCTTCCTCAATTGATCCACGTGTCTCTTCAAAGAGTATCCACTGTCAAGCTGAACGTGGTAATGTAATTTCCCATACTTCTGGATGATGTGACCAAGTTTCCATGTATGCTTGTTCTGAGCATACCATCGTACCAGAACTCTGTCACCAATTGCTAGGTCTTTTGAAGGTGGAAGGTCGAAAGGGACTCGTTTGTTTTTCATATGGACTGTAGGCTTGAAAACATCGAGTTGGCAGCGGATGTTCCGGTTTAGGTAGAGTTCGGCTGGCGTCTTCCCACATTTCAGAGGTGTAGCTCTGTACCTGAATAAAATCTCTCTGACTTGTTGTTGAAGGGGACCTGGTTCCATGGTATTCAATTTTGATTTTAAGGTTTGGATGTAGCGTTCTGCTAATCCGTTCGTAGCTGGGTGTCCTGGAGCAGAAAATTTCTGTATAATACCATTGTTTTGACAAAATTTAGTGAAGATTTCACTGTGGAAAATACTGGCGTTATCGGAGACCATGACCTCTGGAAATCCATGCGTGCAGAAAATATCAAGGAGCAACTCAATAGTGTTAGCCGTAGTAGGGGCGTCTCTCAAAATTTTGACTTCTGCCCACTTTGACTTGGCATCCACCAGCACCAGGAAATGGTGGTTGAGGAACGGTCCCGCGTAATCAATATGGACCCTTCCGAAGTTTTGCTGGGGTTCATCCCAATGATGAATAGGGACCTTTGTCGGGCTCTTCTGGTTTAGGGCGCATTCCTTGCACATTCTGACCATTTGCTCAATATCTTTATCAATATTGGTCCAATAGCAGTGGCGTCTGGCAAGTTGCTTCATTTTGACAATCCCGACATGAGTACGGTGAAGTTCTTGAAGTACATTCTCTTGTAGGACCTTCGGAATGATAACACGTTCATTCTTGAAAATGATACCGTTGGACGTACTGTACTCTGGATCCAGGAGTTCGCCGGATAACAAATCCTTTAAGAGTTTCGACAGTTGAGTATCCTTTGAGGTTTCTTCTCGAATTCGAGTGCTTGTGATGACGTCACTTGAAATTTGGTTTACCATCTGGTCTTGAAGGGTTTGGACTTCTTCACTCAGGACCGACTCAGTTTGAATTCTGCTTATTATGACATCTGGATTGGAACCCGTGGCTCTGGAAAGGCAGTCAACATATACATGATCCTCAGCTTTGCGGTGAACAACTTTGTTGTCAAACTCCTGCAGAAAAGTTGCATATCGAAGGAGCCTGGCGGATGTGAAAGACGGCAATTTAGATTCAGGATGAAAAATTCTTGTGAGCGGTTGATTGTCGGTTATTAAGGTAAATTTTCTTCCTGACAGGTACATGTAAAATTTGGAGACTTGTTGTGTCTTTCAAGGTATTGAAGGAATACTGCACACTTATTTGAACGACAAAGTATATTGAATACAACAACTAGCATTTAGTACTTCAAAATCCGGTCTAGAAAAGTCTCGAACATTCTGGTGACGTTAGCGTTGATATAATAAGCGCGCGAGAGTTACATGGATCGATATCGACATAGAGGTGGATTTACATGGAGTAGAATTTATGACACTACACTCTTAGAATACCTACTTATGTCCAATACATGATCACTCTCTTGTAGTAGCTAGTGCAATCCATTTCAAGCTTTGATTCACTCTGCTATCCAAGCAATCATTGTTGCACCGTTTTTGGCTTTGATTCGCCACGCCTCCAGGCAATCCGCGCATTCGGTTGCAAATACGGACGTTGTCATACACCTGACTCATGCCTACGTGGCGTATTGGCACATAATACCCTGTTTGGCTTTGATTCGTCCTGTACCCAGGCTATCTTGGCGCACTGGGTGGAGTTTACGTTTGCATTAAATGTGTAATCGGAATGTTGTAACGATTTCAATGATGCATACCTACCTGTCGTATGCCTGTCATATTCGATGATGCATGCCTGTCGTCTATTTACATATCATATGCCTGTCGTTTCCACGTCGTATGCCCGGCCTGTACCTATTGTAAACAGGTCATATTTCTGTAGTTCGCTGTACCTAGTGATTTCAGTGTGGCGTCTAGTAAACATTACTGTCGTCTTCTTGTCTCATGTCACATCCCTGACGGCTGCGTGGCGTGTTCACCACTTTGTCCATGAGAGCGATCGTCATTCACCACTAACATTTTGACTACAGTGCATTGTGGTTTTTGCTTTTTCCAGAAGTCTACCACTCCAGGTGCACTGTATGACATGCCTGTCCCTGACCCTGATCTTAAGCGCGTGAAGGCTATAATTGTATCCTTTCTACCACAGGATTGGCGCAACTGGACCGTGTCAGTGGTGGATATGCAGCTCCAAATGGACCAAGGTCACAAGGCACGTTTTGCAGTCCCATCGGTTTAAACTCTTTGGTGCCCTCTCCCCTGGTCTCGAATTTCAGAAAGGAGGTACAGGTCCCTGAAAACGACACTTCTTGCCTGGCCACTTGGGAGGGGCTCCAAGGAGGAACATGACTCATTTATGAGGCATATTGAGCCTCTTCGTTCCTTTCTCCTCTCTCGTAAAGAGCTCAGTGAGGGTTTTCACAGGTGTTTCAGGATCAACCTGCCCTATCGGCAATGTCTGGAGAGGAGGGGCATGACAGTGACAGTGAATGGTCACCTTCTTTGGAACCCTTATCACCCCAAAAGCCAGTGAGTGTGATGGCAGGTGGTGTGGATACCACAAGAGTTGCATCGCTGGAATCCCAAATGTACCAGCTCCAAGCGACTGGCCAGCTTGGTGGACATCCTGCGTACATCCACTCAATCCGAATGTCAACTGGCCATTCGAACCGATTCCATTCAACCCGCTCTTGTTCAGCGAGAGTCACTCAGAAAGCATGACATCTCCAATGAGAAGGGGGATGATTCTGACATCTCAGATGGCTCGTATTTGGACGAAAAGGCTGGGGACTCCTAGGGAAGGCAATCTTCTGTTGTTCAACCCAGTTCCACTACCTCATCATTTTTTGACCCCCTCAATGCTGAAAAAGACCCTTATATTTTGGATCCGTCCCCTGAAATGTCAACCCAAGCAGAACAGTGTCAGCGGTTGGGTATGCCTGACTGGAACAGGGTTTTCTATGTGGAGGCTGAGCGGAGGCTCAAATGCGCTTGGGCTTTCCAGCCTTTGGAAATGAATCCGCATTTAGCCAATGTGGCACCAGCTTCGGATTTTTCTCTCTGGAAACAAGAATGCCTTCTGGCGACCATCACACATGGCCTCCTTTCCCAACGGCGGCAAGCCTTCCGTGAAGGCTGTCAGCAACTCAGAGCCCTGTGTCCGGCGCCACACCTCTCATTTACCAACGCTTTCTCATGGAGACAACAAACATCCATGCAGAATCCTATGCTTTGTTGCAGTTCACCTGTGGAAAATGAGCGGAGATATTAGCTGACCGCCGCCAGGCAGTTGAGCCAAAAGCCTTGGAAAGTCGTCGTGGACTTCAGGTAATTCCCCCGTCAGTCAGTCACATCTTTGATGAGTAGGCTTTGAGTAAGTGGGCTTCGACCACGGCCTCCATACTGCCCCGACCTCCCTCGCAAACCACAGTAAAAAACGATCAGCGGGATATTTCCAATCACCTCCGCCTAAGAAGCAGAAGTTTGTGGCTAACAAAGACGGAGGAAGGCTCAGGCGGACAGACCCTTACCCCACATCTGTCCTACGTCCAGCCAAAGACAAGGGTGGCCACAGGTCACGTAACGATAGTTCCTCCTATAAGTCAGGAGCGACATCTCCCCAAGGGGGAACAAAATCTAAGAGCCAGTTTTGAAATGGGGTACGATGGGACAAAGGGTAGTCAGTTGTACAGCTTTGTCAACCGCTGGAAGCACATAGGGGCACCTCCACAGCTTTGTTCCCTTATAAGCCGTTACACCATCCCATTCACAAGGGAGCCACCCTTCCAAAACCTTCGCCCACCGTTTCAGCATCCATTGATAACCCCCCGTCCCCACAGAAGCAATGGGTTTCATCCCTCCAATGTTTTTAGTAAACAAGTCTGATGGCTTACCATGGCCGGTCTTCAACCTGAAGCGACTCAACAATTCCATTGCCCGAAGAAATTCAGGTTAATGAGTCATCTAAGAGTCCCGGCCATTGTGGCGAGCATCGACACATATTGCCATGTACCAATTTCTCCTAGACATCGTCAGTTTATGTTGCTTTCTACCAGGAGACAGTATACCAGTGGACATGTCTCCCATTCGGCCGGGCCACAGCCCCTCAGACCTTGCTCAACTCTCAAACTGCGTGGCCTCCTACCCAAGAGACAAGGGTGTTTGGAAAATTGTGTACTTACGCAATTTCCTCTTCACTCACAAGGACCCAGCACATCTCGAGGAGCACCTCCATTACGCCATCAACCTCCTGTCATTTCTGGGATGGCAACTGAATTTCAAAAAGTCTCAGCTGGTCCCATGCCAGGGAATAGAGTTTCTGGGTATCACATGGGACACAGAGTTGCAGCAAATGTCCTCGTCAGTAACAAAGGTATTGTCCATCTTCGGTTGGATCTTCAGCACCATCCAAAAACCCCAATGGTCTCTAAAGTTGGCGCAAATCTTAATCGGGGTACTAAATTTTGCAGCATTTGTGATTCCTCTTGGCCCTCTCCACCTGCAACGAATTCAACTGGCCACCCGATTGGTAAGACACATCAGTTGCCATCAGTCATTACCAGTTCCTCCTCAGGTGCTGAATGAACTGCATTGGTGGGGGAAAATTTTGAAACGCTCGTCTTCATTCCATCCTCCAATGAATCGAGTCTTCATGTCAACAGATGCTAAGGATCAAGCCTGGGGTACGGAGATCTCTGAACATGCATTCAGGGTCTGTGGTCAGCTGCTCAACAGAACTGGCACATAAACCACAAACAACTCTTTCCAGTCTGGGCAGCGATCTTGGCCAGCAGTATGCTGCTATGGAACCACACAGTTGTGTTGGAGATGGACAACAGGACGGTAGATGCTTATATCCGCAAGCAAGGAGGCCTCCGATCACTCTCTCTGCATCGGGAGATGGAATAGCTCAACCAGCTTACATCACCCCTCAATATCCACATCCTACCATTCTTCATTCCGGGAAGGCAGACAGTCTATCCCGAGGAACAGCTCTCCCGGACTGGCATCTTGGCTCGTCGATCACACATATTGTGTTTCTACAATGGGGCGTCCCCGAGATCAACCTGTTCGCCTCAGTTCGGTTGAGGGTAGTCGAGACCTTCGTGTCACAGGATGTACATGATCGCCAAGGGGCCTTCACCGACGCCTTTTCCAGACAGTGGAATTTTGACCTGGCCTGGGTCTTTCCTCCACCACCACTGATGCCCCAAGTGCTACATTATTTAAACTTGGCCAAAGGCTGCTTCCTAGTGGTGGCCTCTCGGTGGCCAAAGGTGTTTTGGAGAGGGGACTTCAAAGCAAGGGCAATAGCTCCTCCCGCAGTGGTGAGAGACCTCCATCTCCACCTGACGGATCTCGACCAACCGGCCATCTCCCCACCTAGAGGATATTATCTTGGAGATCTGGTTGATACTGGGTGGGGCCAGCAGGTCGGGGATTGGTCTGAAAGTGACTACTGACAGCAGCCTGGTGATTGTCAAGTACGCTATGGTCGCAATGATGGTTGAAGGGATTGTGGCTTCTCATCCACAGCAACCCCTGCGGGCGATCTGGAACCTATCTGAATTCCTAAATTGGATCAGAACTCACCCACTCATACCAAAGTCTCTTTGATACTGTAGTAAACCTTTTCGAATCAAAGCAAGGCTTTATTCATCTTAATTGATGATAGATACAAAGAATCACTGAATGGAAATATTAGGAATGAAATTTACACGTCATACAAATTGAACTCAAAACATATGATTCGTAGTGGAGTTGAATCACAGCACATTCTTCCACCCTCTAAGGATTAAGCTCGTAGTCCTTGAAACGTAAGGGCAATCGTCGCTCTCTTGAGGATCGTCGTAGTTGATGGGATGATTCAGTATTTGCTGTTGGAGCAGCTTCTTTGGGGGGAGTTGAGGTTTGTTCTGGTGATCGGAGAGGTTGGCAAGGAGGAGGTTGATCAATGTCGTGGTCCGCTTCTTGGGCGTCAGGAATTTCATTGGTGATAGGTAATTCACAAGAATCCGATGAATCCTCCCCACAAGGTGCTAGGTGTTTCAGGGAAACGGTCACCTCCCTGCCGTCGTCCAGCTGTACCCTGGCATATTGCGGATTGACGTCCACGAGTTTCACTTCCTCTACGAGAGGTTCGTATTTGTTTGAGCGCACTTGCTTCTTCATCAATACTTTAGATGATGGGATGAGCCAAGAGGGTAGAGAGTTGCCATTGGTCGATCTACGGTTGTGTCTAAACATCCTCTCATGTGGCGTTTCGTTAGTTGCAGTGCACAGCAAAGACCTTATAGAATGGAGAGAATCTGGGAGTACTGATTCCCAATCCGAAACATCGCGATTTTGTTGTTTGAGTGCGAGGGAAACAGTTCTCCAAATCGTTCCATTCTCTCGCTCGATCTGCCCGTTACCTGTAGGATTGTATGGTGAAGACATCGATGTTGCTACCCCGCGACTGTGGAGAAAGTCCTGGAGTTCTCGGGAGGTAAAAGAAGTCCCTCTATCAGTGTGTATGTATGCAGGAGTTCCAAAAATCGAGAATAAGTCGACGAGGCAATCGATCACGGTAGAAGAATTAGTGTTGGGACAAGGATAGGCAAATGGAAATCTGGAAAACTCATCGATCAAGGTGAGCAGGTATTTATTTCTGGATCTAGATGGGAGAGGGCCTTTGAAATCCATACTGATTCTTTCAAAAGGATGAGTTGCCTTGATCAGATGGGAATCGTTCACTCTGAGAAATTTTGGTTTTATTACATTGCATGTAGGGCAGGAAGCTGTCATTTTACGAATTTCGTCTACTGAATACGGTAAATTGTGAGTCCGAATCCAGTGCACCATCCGGGTCACACCAGGATGGCATAAGTCACAATGAATTGAGTATAGTTTGTTGGGCTGAATTGAATTGCATACCCTCGAGAGCGCATCAGCAACTTGATTTTGTCTTCCCGGCCTGTAGATTATGTCGAAATTGTAACAAGACATCTCGAGGCGCCATCTCTGAATTTTCTCATTTTTTATTTTATTCTGATGATGCATATCAAACATGAACGAAACGGAGCGCTGGTCAGTTAAAATTTTGAAATAACGTCCCAAAAGGAAATGTCTCCATTTCTTCAATGAGCGCACGCTTCTTTTTCTATAGCCGAGTGATTCCGCTCGCTATCAGTCAGTTTTTGTGAAAAGAAAGCCACAGGTCGACCAGATTGGGAAAGTACAGCTGAAATTGAGAAGTCTGAAGCGTCCGTTTCGACAACAAACGGCTCCCGATCATCGATAGTATTCACCATTGACTTTGATATCTCGTGTTTGAGAGACTCAAATTCTGATACAACCTCAGGTGTTAGGGGGAAGGATTTACTGTTTAATAATTTCCGAACCTTGTCTGAATAATTCGGGACCCACCTAGAGTAATGAGCAAACATGCCGATTGTTCTCTGAAGTTCTTTCGCTGAGTTGGGGGGAGGTAGGCTGAGGAGTGGTTTGAGACGATCAGGATCAGGAGAAATTGTTTTATTTTCTATTTTATAGCCGAGAAGTTTGATTGATGTTTGAGCATATTTACTTTTATCTTGATTAATAGTAAACCCGTATTTCTGTATTGCATCCATGAGACGTTTGAGATTTTTGTCATGCTCATCCTTGTCTTCCCCGCATACCGTGACGTCATCCAAATACGCGTAAGTTTTCTCAAGCTTCTCTTTTAAAATAACGTCGTCTATAACACGCTGGAAACAGGGGACCCCATCTGTCAGGCCGAATGCTAAACGCCTAAATTGATAGAGCCGACCACATGCCTCAAACGCTGTATAAGGCCTGTCGTTCTCCCTCAGGGGCACCTGATGGTAGGCACTTTTAAAATCTATAGTGCTGAACCATGAGTTTTGAGACACTTTAGCGACTGTTTGCTCAATATCGGGTAGAGGATAGGCATCGAGAAGAGTGTATCGGTTGATCGTTTGGGAGTAATCGATCACCATACGTTTTTTACGATTTTCGTTGCTAACTACAAAAGCTTGAGCTCTCCAGGGGGATCTGCTCTCCTCTATGATACCATCTGCAAGTAGTTTCTCAACTTCGCTTTTCATAAATTGATAATTTTCAGCCGAATGTTTTCGAGATTTTGCTATAATTGGCTTGACTTCACCAGTAAGGAATTCGAAGAGAGGTGGAGGCTCAATCTTTGCAGGTGCTAAATAGCAGACTGTCAGTGGCGACTTCGATCCACCGAATGAAAATTTTAGTTCTGAATGAAGTTTAAGTAGGTCATGACCTATAATGACATCGGAGCATAAATCAGGGAGTATATTAAGCTTGGCGTTAGCGTAACTATGTCCGAGGAGTTTTAAGTTGGCCAGACAGTAGCTGGAAATAATGGTATTAAGGGAAGTGGATGCCATAGAAACTGATCCCGTGGTGGGATATGTTTTGAAATTGCATTTTTCTACGAAAGTTTTGGAGATGAAAGTTTCGGAGCTCCCGGTATCAATTAAAGCTTGAGTGGGTACATTGTTTACCTGCATTGAAACTGTGGCCCGGTCGAGTGGCCACAGTTCATCTTAATTGATGATAGATACAAAGAATCACTGAATGGAAATATTAGGAATGAAATTTACACGTCATACAAATTGAACTCAAAACATATGATTCGTAGTGGAGTTGAATCACAGCACAGATACACCTTGCCATCTTGCTTCTCCTGATGCCTCCTGATCTTGCTTCTCCTTGCCATCCCGTCCATGATCTGACGTTATTACGGATTGACCCGCTTCATCCTCAGCGGACAATAGATTTTGTTGTTTTTTGGCCCACCTTTGGCTCCAATGCAGATTCGGCATCTTTCCAACAGTCGGTTTGGAACTTTCCACCTCAACCCTAGAAGGCACTGTCTGGGGTGTTCCTCTCTGGTTGACAGTTTTCATGGTGCTACGGGCCAGTCATTGCTGCTCCCATCAAATTGACTATCTTTTTATATCCACCCGAGGCAGGGTCCGACCAGCCTCCCATGTGATCATCAGGGGCTGGATTTCAACAGCCTTGGCAGCAGCAGGGCTTCTGTTTCCTGCTGGTTCTGTCAGGTCAGCGGTCATTCTTCCCTGGCTCCAGCAGACCTCCCCATTGATATGATTCTCAGAAGGGGAAATTGGCAGTCAGTGGATACATTGCTTTGCCACTACTACAGGCCACCCACTAACCATTCTTCAGGAACTTCTACGGTCAATCCCGTGAGCGCTGGATTTACGCCAACAGCTTGGCCACCTATGTCACTGGTAAGCTGTCGTTTATTTTCGATAAATTGCAATAATTTTGCACACATTCTATGCAGTCCCTGCATTTTACTTTTCACAGTACGCCTTGAGTTCCTCTGAGCTCTCAGAAACCAAGCACATCTCAAGTTGATCAAGCGAAGGAGCAGACCCAAAAATATATTAGTTTTCTCCCATAGGGAATAAAAACTATTATTTTGGGTCTCGCCAGAGCTTGACCACCATTCCTACACTAGACAGCCTCGTACTGAATCGGTTGTCACAGCATTGGGGGGAACTTTTCATTCAGCGCATGCGCAGTACTAAGGGATAGGTTTGGCTGCCGTCAGAATGGAAGGGATAGAGAGAATAAGGCGGTGGAGTAAGGATAAGGTTCTCAAGTTAGTCAAGCTCTGGCGAGACCCAAAATAATAGTTTTTATTCCTTATGGGGGAAAAATTAATATACCTAATCTTGCGGATTTATAGTTGGTGTTGGTGGTATCGAATCTACAACAATCAATCAAAGCTACCGCAATTTTATAAAATCTACAAGTCCTGCAGTCAAGATCGAATCTCATTTCTGCACGTAGGGTACCAGGTCACTGTCATTATATCGAAATCTGATGATTGACATTGGATTATTATGATGGAGGGAGGCTTCCATCTTCCAGTGCAACCAACCCATTGGTTGTTCCCCATAGACGTTCATCTTGAGCCAGGTCCCCACTATGTAACAAAACATGTTAAGTATACCTATGCTATGTAAATGTTTTGTAACAAATTTAGAAAATCGTAGTAAAAATATTATTTAGCAGTTGTTACACAACATTGCTGTGTAACGTTATTTATTTTATATAACATTTGGCTCAGTGCCCCCAAAAATGGAAATCACAGTAAACTAGACCCACATTCAGTCCGGTGTTGACATGGGATCAGAGTGAATCATTCTTGTGAAGTTCTTGAAGGTTTCGATTTTGATATAGGATCACAGTGGGTCGTTCTTGTGAAATTCTTGAAGCTTCCCTGGTTCTCAATTCTCCACTTGCGTCCCTCTCCAGGTCCATCAAAAGTGAAGTGCTGCTTTTGGTTTATTATTCTGCGAATAATACACCTATGTATTCGCTCAGCAAAAAATTTTTATAACACCCCCTCAAAATTTTTTCTTTTCCGTTTCAAGGTGCGTAGATTCCAAAAATGCAATGTCCGTCCGCCGTACGCCGTATCACGTGTACAGGCTTCATTTTCGGTCTAAAAAAGTCGTTCTTTCGCACACATGCTCCATTTGGGCCCTAGTTGTGTCCCGAAACTTTTCAGCCTGATCGGAATATACCCAGGGGTGTTATGAGTGAAAATGTGTATAAAAATAGGTACTTTTTGCGTTTTAAAACATGTTAGTAACATGAGCTTTTGAGGTATCTTTTTCCATGTTTTTGAGGACGAGAAGACCGAATATGAAGTCGATTTTGACCAAAGACGCGGAAATTGAGGTTTTACCAAAGGTTCAGCTCCCAAAATTGGTTTTTTATGAGTCAAAAACCTGGAAAACTGTCTGAAATCACCATCAATGTGTACAATAACATTGGAAAAAGTGTAAACATGTGAATCAAGACCATTAAATGCCACTACCAATGATCAAAGATGATCTTAAAAAAAAAGAAAAAAAAGCGTACCTATTTCATGTTTTGGGGGCCAAAATTGGTGGAAATCATCAGAAATAGCTATTTCAATCATTCCACATGAAAGAAACAATACATCTAACAGCCAACAAAAATCTCTAGAACTCCAATAGAATAATAAACCCATGTGACAAGGACTTTGCAGCGTTTTTCTTTCCTTGACCATGTTAAGATAATTTATAAGCTGCTGCCACAAGTACTAGATCATCCTCGTTCAATGTCATTTTCGGAACAGGATAGATAGAGCATGAAACCCCCCTTATGTGTGATTCGCTTTGTTACTCGTACGTAGTATAGTAGGGTTTTCTGTGTTGTTACTTAACTTTTGTTACAAATCCACTTACCCTCCTTAAGGACTGTATAGCATCCATGACCGGCTGTTCTCTGTGGTTTCCACTGTCCAACGCCATTTTGATGGGAAAACTAGGAACAGCCAATCATGGATACTATACGAGTCACGCCTGGCGATCAACCGCCTTTTATAATCCAGCAAATCACCAGACAAATCAGCATTATCAATTCCACCGCATCTGTAGCATTCCAGTGGATTCCTAGTCATGTGCACATAACATCAAACATGATAGCTGATGCTACTGCTCGAAGAGCGGCGATGATGGGATCAGTTGGACTCCACAACAATATCACGCTCAGCGATCATGTGAGTTTCCTCAAGTCTGTTCGAGAATCCACTTGGAGAACCGAGCATGACAATATGACAATGAACAGAGGACAGTGGACAAGAGCCATAATCAAGTACCCCATGAATGTACCATGGTACACAGGTTTATCTGGCCCAAACATTTTCTTTACAAACATCAACCGCATCCTATTGGGCCATGGCAACACCACCTTCTTCAAGTTCCTCATGAGGAAAAACAACTCCCCCTACTGCACTAACTGCTCTGACCAGGACGAAGTTGCAGATATGGATCATCTTCTGAACAACTGTCCCAAATTCAACGCCATTCGTCGCGACATCGTGCTACGACACACCATCGACACCCCGATCCAGTCCCACCTGAAGCATCGCCTACACGATGTTCCTTTTCTCCGTGACATCAACCAGCTAGTAATAGACAGTGGAATAGAAATATGAATCAACAATCAACTGAACGACAAAGAAAAAACTGAACTCCTATGTCCGACATCCAAAGGAGGACAAAGAAACTGAGAACCACCACCACCACAGTGACATCAGTGTTCGTTTTCGTTTGTTGATCTGTCTCAGTACGTAATAATTATATAGTAGTATTCTGTATAATATGTATTCCTGCTATTTGGTAAATTTACCTTTATTGTCAGTGGTGTCCCAATACTGTCCACAGTTTTTATCCCTGATACTATTTTCCTGTACCTAGGGCTGCTACACCTTCGACCGCTCCTAATGAAGGTTTATCAGCGTATACACTGAGAAAATAGGGGGAAAAAGTGTATTCCTACTCGACTTTTGTCGTACCCTCGGCGTCGGGTTTAAAGTAATACATTTTTGTAATGGAAAATCCTAATGTATGGAAGTTCAAGCCCCATCCTGTTCGAGTGAAGTTCTGTGAAGCGAGGATGGAATGTTCTGCTATTCGAGATCCCATTCGCTACCACCCTTTTAATCACAGCGTAAGTTTGAATACGTGTTAACGGTACAAGTACGTGCCTTATATTAATTAAACACAAATATTAATAGTTTCCTTGACGTCTTGAGGTACAGGTGAAGGTAGAGCCATTTGGCCCAGAGACGTAAGCTGGTTGAATTAAGAATTTCTTTCAAGTTGCTCACGTAGAACGAATAAGAGCCCATAATTAGAATGACGAACTGCACGTTAAGAAAAACGTTTATTACGTATACAGCACGGCTTTAATAGCTAGAGAATTGTTCCTCGACGGGATCATCCTGCTAGTCTTCACTAAGGCGGTGTTTACACTGCACGCGAAGCGATGTGATGCGATGCGAAGAAGAAAGAGCTGCAAATTTCTAAGCGATGCGATGCGATGATGTGTTTACATTGCTAGCGATTGCAGACGAGTAGGCAGTTTTTGGTTTATTATTCTGTGAATAATACGCCTATGTATTCGCTCAGCAAACAAAATTGTATACCTAACACCCCCTCAAAATTTTTTCTATTCCGTTTCAAGGTGCGTAGATTCCAAAAATGCAATGTCCGTCCGCCGTATCACGCATACCGGCTTCGTTTTCGGTCTAAAAAAGTCGTTCTTTCGTACACTTGCTCCACTACTTAGGCCCTAGTTGTGGCCCGAAACTTTGCTGCCCAATCGGAATATACCCAGGGGTGTTATGAGCGAAAATGTGTATAAAAATAGGTATTTTTTGAGTTTTAGTAACATGTTGGTAACATGAGCTTTTGAGGGATCTTTTTCCATGTTTTTGGGACGAGAAGACCGAATATGAAGTCGATTTTGACGAAAGAGCTGAAAATTGAGGTTCTACCAAATGTTCAGCTCCCAAAATTGATTTTTTATGAGTCAAAAACCTGGAAAATCGTCTGAAATCACCACCAATTTGTATAATAAGACTAGAAGAAGTCTCAACCCGTGGATCAAGTCGAGTAAATGGCACTACCAATGATCAGAGATAATTAAGAAAAAAAAGGGGGCGTACCTAATTCGTGTTTTGGGGCCAAAATTGGTGGAAGCCCTCAGAAATAGAGCTATTTCAATTATGCACATGAAAGAAACAATAAATGAACAGCCAACATTTCTATAGGTATGTCCAATAGAATAATAAACCCATGTGACAAGGACTTTGCAGCGTTTGGTTTATTATTTTCAATAATGAACCATTGGAATCGAGCATGAAAAAAAAAGAAGTCTAACCCCCCCCCCCCCCAAATTTGATGGTTTACGTTTCAAGGTATGTAGAATCCGAAAGTGCAATAATAAAATTCTGTCTGTACGCCATACTGGCCACTTTTCTTAGTTACCATGAAACAAAATTGATGAAAATGGGGTTATAGGTTCCGTTCGGGGTGTAGTTGGTCCTCGAAGCTCGGCGTTACAGTCATCTCTAGGGTGCCTACAGAGTGGAGCGACGACGTCGCGGAGAGGAAAGAGGAATGCGTGTGATAAGAGAGGGAAGAGAGTGCCAAGCCAGAGTGGAGCGACGAGTGTGGCGGAGAGGATAGTGGATGCCAGAGTGGAACGAGTAGTTTCAAAAATTTTGCCCGGGGCAGTACATTTGTTTTCGCAATTCCTTGCAATGGATCCAAAATTTTTATCTTGAAAATTCTGGACTGCGAATCTGGTATCTTTTGACTCGCTCACGACAGGGCATTCATGCTATCAATCAGTCGCGAAGTGAACATGGAGAATTTCACCACTTGTTTGGTCAACTGAGAGAAGACCCAGCAAGGTTCTTTCAATATTTTCGGATGAGCATCAGCACTTTCGATTACCTTCTTGAAAAAATTCAGCAGAGGCTAATCAAGAAGTGGACCAACTTCAATTAAATAATCATTTGGATAGAAAAGAAAAATAATTCGACACGAGGCGAGAGGAGAGCGACGAAAACAAACTGGTTTGTTTTCGTCGCTCTCCTCTTCCGTGCACGCTTCCCTCTCTCTTCCATCGCCTGCCCACTCTGGGCGCTCCCGTTCCCCCCTTAAGTTTTGTTTTCCCCGCTTTCCTCTCTGCCGCGCTCATCGCTCCACTCTGTAGGCACCCTAAGGGGTTAAAAATAGGGGTTGACATTTTCAGAACGTCGTAGCTCGAAAACTTTCGATAGAAGGGTATTGTTTGTTGTACCTTATTAAATTTGTGTTGAGCTAAACAATTTTTTGAGACCACCCGGAGCATTGTACGTCCAGCCGTTCCTGTGCACCAAAAAGCTTCGTCAACATGATCGTGAATCAAATGGTATAAATCCGGCCCAGATATCATCACTAGGGAGCACCTGATTATAATCTAGGATGGCTGTACGAAGTCGAGTTGGTTGTTCTGCGATATTATTTCATTTGATAAGTGATGGACTATTGGATTTTGTTGGTAGGTAGGTACTTGTGAAACTTGAACAAACTTTGAAGTATTATTGATGGGTAATATATTACACAGTGGTAATTTATTGCACAACGGCAAATTATTACACAACGGTAAATTATTACATATCGGTAAATTATTACAGAACGGTAAATTATTACACAACAGTTCATCTACCCGGAGAATTGACATTCAGCTTTGTATAGTCAAATCCTACGTTTTCTACCCCCCCCCCCCCCCCCCCATTCAATAATCCTGGCTACGCCACTGCATGCCAGGCTCATTTCTGAGAGTATAATGCAGCTCACAATGAACATTGCTCTCAGAGACGGAGCAATAATTTTTCTCGGATATAAGTTCCACTATAAATTGACCTCGGAGAAAAATGTTAGAGACGCCGCTCCTGTTACAGTCACATTCAAACTGGCAGGTTGACGTAAGATTGCGTTTTAGAATCTCGATAATAATCTATGTTGAAGTCGTGTTTGGGCATAAATGGTTTTCTAGCAAATTTACCAGCTCTGTGTAAGTTATGTTATTGGGATCCGCCTGAACAATAATTTGAGATGACAAGGTTTTGAAGGAGGCAGGTCCGATGTAATTGAAGAGCCCACTAACCCATTGTTCAGGAGGTATTCTGTTTAGATGAAACCAATTTCCCAATCTCTTGCTGTATTGTCGAAACGTTTTCTTAGGACTGTGAAAGTCGTCGAAGTCTGAAATTACAACATGGTTTGAATTCAGTTTTAGCTGTTCGGTGAGCACGCGGTTGCTGCATCACTGACATCGTCTCCAGAATGGTGGAATTACCTTATTTTAGTGACTCGGCCGTACTTGTAGAAATTAGAACAGAAACGCTTGTTTAATTCTTGTCACCAGCTGTTGTAACTCTAGTAGTGAAATCAGCCGCCTCCTAACTGGTGCGCATCCACCAGTTTATGGCTGGAGGACACTGTAGCCGTTAAATGTCAAGTATTTACATATTATTGAATTTCAGGTATACACATAGCTCTTTTACCTGTGTTTCGTGGGTTATTCATAGTAAAATGTTGATCTTAGAATCTAATCACACTTTCTTGAATACGTACTGAAACCGTTTCAACAGTTCCTAATTTCAAATATTTTATTGAGTGTATAAATAAATACTTCGGCCACTCCGCAGTGGTCGATAATAGTAGTGTAGATGAGCAATGTTATAGTAGGTACCTAAAAGGTTCTATTCCTTCTTCTGTATTCCAGGTATGGCTGTTATTCGCAGACACACTGGCTGTACCGCAAGAAATCAGAGAAGTTCTTACTGTTGACACGACGTATTACAAAGTGGTTGATCTTCCGTTGTACAGACTCGTTGAGAAGGATTTCATCGAAGCCTTTGTAAAATCAGGTTAACCATCAACTGTTTTAGCTAGACGGGTCGTTATTATTTTACATTTGATTTTTTATCTATTTTACTTTTTTTTTTTTTATAAACTGCAAGGAACATACTTAGTTCTACTGTGGTTCCCTTCTCTAACCAAACTATTTTTGCTTAATGGCAAAGTTGCACAATGAAAACCGTAGGTTAACATGAAAAATGTCCTACAGGAACGTGAAAAATTTAAACCTCTATAGTTACTACTCACGTAATACCTAATACCTACCTAAAATAATTAATATCTACAATTGGTAGTGAACTATTTGCCCAAACTAATAGTATTATTTTTAGCACAAATTACATTATTGAAAGTGTTTCACGGTAGCGATCGGTTATGATTCCCTTGGACATCAGATTATTGCAATATTTGTGAGGGTTTAAATAAAATCTAATCAAAAAGCAATTATTGTGAGAAGGCCATTGGGCCCGTAGAACCCCTTATGAGGGTTTGCAGTGATGGGAAACTATCGATAGTTAGTGCTATCGATAGTTCCGATAGTATCGTGGAAAACTATCGATACTATCGATAGCTGTTAGTTTGATTTCGTTGGCAGTGGCTAGTGGTAACCCTGACGTCGAAAATGAACAACCTCCATTGCTGTCATTTGTTTTTGTGTTCGCCATTCGGTTTCGAGTTTCCGTTCGGTAATTTGAGTGTTAGGCTTAGCTTTCGTCTTCTCCTTGAAATGAATTGGAAACGAAAATCTGACGTGTGGATGTACTTTGATAAGGATGTCGGTCCTTACCACCAGGACTAGCGAAGTTAGCGATCATGGTGTTGGGATTTCATCAGGAAAAATTAAAGGAATTCGATATTATTTAAGCGAGAACGAAAACTATGAAAAAAATTCAAAGAATTATAAAGAGCGAAGAATTATATATTTAGTTGTTCAGTACATAGCGTTTGGGTTCCATCCTTTCAGTGTGGTCGACCAACATGGGTTTCGGAATTTTAGTCTGGTTTTGATTCCAAATTCTCAATGCTGTCTTGACGAACTGCTGTTACATTTACTGAAGAACTTTTTGAAAAAGGAAAGATGGCTTTGAAAAATCTGTTAGGACAGGTCAAAGTATGTGCCCTAAGTACTAATTTATGGACCAGCATAAATACAAATGTTTATATTATCACAATTACGTGCCATTTTGTGATTAATTTTGAAATTAAAACAACTTTATTAGCCACAAGATCCATCCCTGGGAATCATACCGCTAAAAACATTGCTATTGTTATACTTTAATAACTATGAATATTTATTGCTAATATGAGCAAGAAATAACGAGGGTTTTATTATAAAAATGCACGCGTTCACGTTACGAGATCAATGAATATATTTCACAGGAAGTATAACCCCTTAGGAGGTTTTCCTCATTTAGAAGGAATTACAAGATGGTGATTGACGGCATAGTTATGGAGTCACAACAGTCCTCCCCCCTTAATAAAATAAAGTTCTCTGATATAATTTGTTAAAATGAAAGAATACATGCATACTTCAGGGTAAATCAAATTCTCTTCACTGCCCCAGGCTTCCCTGATAGTCCCAGGGGGAGATACGGCATCAGGGGCTGTAGCGATCAATGGGTTTTATGGGTTTATTCGTTTGGGTCGCTGGTTCCTGACTGCTGGTGTTGCTTCCTGGGGCTCTGGTGTTGCTTCCGGGAAGCCTCGGAATGGAGAAGTTTGGGTCGCATCCAGTTGGGTAGAGGATCTTGCTCCTTGGTTGGACTGCGGCGTGGATGGCGCTGTGGCTGGTGGTTGGGCCCCTGGAATTGTACTGCGTTGAGTCCCAGAGATGGCTGATCTCATAGGCTGGGCGTTGCTGTCCTCTGATGCAACATTTCCTGGCTCAACTGCCGGCCACAATTGGTCGATGTGCCGCCTCCATATAGAGCCATCAGCTGTAGCGACTTCATACGTTTGATCTCCAAAGTTGGCACATATGTGATCAATCCGAGGAAGGCAGTAATCAGTCTGGCAGAGAACTGGGTTAAGCGTTATTCGGAAATCTCCCCAAATCCGTACGCTGCTATCCCCTTTTAGTACGGGAACAATCGGGGTTGCCCATTCTGAGTGCTCAACCGGTTTGAGTATCTCTGCCTTGACCATTCTCAAAATTTCATTTTCAACTTTATCCTTGAGAGCAATGGGAAGGGTTCGGGCTTCGAAAAATTTTGGCTCGGTACCCTCCTTCAATTTAAGGGTAACCTTATGGCCAATGAAAGTACCCAGTGTAGGTTCGAAAACTTTGGGGAACGATTTAATGATTCCCTGAACCTCTGGGAGTACCTCTGGATGTTCCGTTCCCATGTTACACAACATCTCTGTTGCATCCGCTCGTAAAAGCCGAAGGCCCTGCCGACCGATGAGCGGTGGACCCCCATTCTTGATAATGTAAAAGGTCAACTCCAGACTGTGCCCATTAGTTTGAACTGGCAACTGGATTTTCCCAATAGGAACAATTTTCCGTCCTATATAATCAGTCAGTGTAATATCATTGTGTAAGATATTATAGTTCGCAAAATGTTTGTCATAAAACGTCTTTGACAAAACATTGTACGCCGATCCTGTATCTACGTGAAAACAAAACTTGGTACCTTCCACCACCAGATTTTGCATAAAAGTACTGGACTGGTCATAGCCGTCTTCATTATACATGCAGAAAAGCGAATCCCCTAGTGTGAACTCATCTGGGCCTTCCAAATTGTCCAGATAGTGACTAGATGGCTTGGGTTTGCCTTTACAAATGGGAGCTAAGTGCCCCTTTAAGTTGCATTTATGGCAGGTGTAGTCTTTGTACTTACATACTGACGTGAGGTGATTCTTACGCCCACACACTTCACAGGGTTTAGATGGTTCCTTCTGCGTGTTGGAAGAACGAATTTTCCCACTTTTAGAACCCTTTCGTTTGTTAGTATATAAGCACTCACCTGGTTCCTGTTTTATGGCAAGACTTTGTCGATATTTAGCCGTCTGATCTTTGTTTAAAGCTATATAGATCAATGTGTTCAAAGTAACGGTCGTCTTGGAGGCATCCTCCTCAAAAACTCTATCTCGGACGGGACCCGGACCCAGACCAATTACGAAAATATCACGTAATAGTATCGACAATTCTGTGCCGAAAGCACAACGAGTGGCCAAGGTCCGTACGCGGGCTGCCCATTGTTGAATCGTTTCTTGGGACTCCCTTCGCGCCGAATAAAATTCATTTCTGGCAGTGAAATATGACGTAGGTATCTTGAAATGATCGTCCATGATTTTAATTAGATCGTCATACTTTACTGTTGCGTCGTCCGGGTCTTTGGGGACACACAAACTTGCCACAAGTTCGTAAGTTCCCGTGGACAAGCATGTTAGTAATAAGGGCTTCTTCTTCTCAGCGTCTACTTCATTCACTTCCATGAAGCTCAGTAGCTGGCTCTACTTTATAAGTGCCTGAAACGTGATCGAATGTCGGGGGGTTCCCGATCACCATGTTGTAGGTGAAATTGTTGGTGGTGGTCATATCGTAAGAAACTTCTCGGTGTCGTCGGAAAACACTTTCACGTTCTGTCGCACAACTACAAACCGATTTTCCGTCGCCAAATGTTATACTTTAATTACTATGAATATTTATTGCTAATATGAGCGAGAAATAACGAGGGTTTTATTATAAAAATGCACGCGTTCACGTTACGAGATCAATGAATGTATTTCACGGGAAGTATAACCCCTTAGGAGGTTTTCCTCATTTAGAAGGAATTACAAGATGGTGATTGACGGCATAGTTGTGGAGTCACAACAGCTATGACAATTGATTCAATACTAATTGAGTATGGAATAGTAGAAAAAGTTAAGTGCATTGTCACTGACAACGGCGCTAATATGAAGGCTGCAGTGGCATTAGTAAACAAAGGCAGAACTCGACATTTCCGGTGTGTAGCTCATACACTTAATCTTCTTGTGAATGATGCACTGATGCACTTTCGTTCTAGCACTGTAGCAACAGACAAGCTTATTTTGGTACAAAAAGAACTGTCTGAAAAAGTGTACAAATTACTACAGGACATCCCTAAACGTTGGAACTCATCGTTTCTTATGTTCAGAAGGATTTTGCTTCTAAAAGATGTAGTTCTAGTGGCTCTTACTTCGCTACCAGATGCTCCAGAACCCCTGACAAGGGAAGAAATAGATATAATCAGTGAGGCTGTATTGGTGCTTGAACCGTTTTTTGAGGCTACCAAAAATTTGTCAGCGGACAAGTATGCCACGGTGTCTCTAGTAGTACTTCTTGTAAAGGGCATTACATTGAACTTAAGGGATGCAAAAAGCAGGATAAAAAACAATCTATGTTTAAATCTTTTAAAAGCCTTAAATGCAGGAATCGTAAAACGTGAACGTAAAATTTGTAAGATGGCAACATTAATTGATCCAAGATTTAAAAAACGAGTATTTAGGATTGATATTAATTCGACAAGTGCATCTCAGCAGTTCATAAATGAAATAGCAAACACAATTAGCAGAAGCACTCCTGTTACTCGTATATCAACATCAATTGAATCTAATGGAGCTAAAGATAAAGTGGACATATAGTCTACTAAATTATCTCAGAAAGGATGTCTACGTCTAGCTCAGACCAAGATTCGTCTCGCAGCAACCGATCCAATGCATTCCTCATTTGGAAACAGTATCTTGAAGCTCCTCCCATTGAAGAAGATCCCTTTACATATTGGAGCGAAAAAACCTTCTGTTGGGGGCCTCTTGCAGATCTCGCTTGTACTTATTTGCTGACGCCAGCTACGTCTACTCCATCTGGAAGTGTTTGGTTCTGCTGGCTACATCCTGCAAGATAGAAGGAATCGGCTTCTTCCTGAGCATGTGGATATGCTAGTCTTCTTACACAACAGCTTCCCGTTGCTGGGACTTGATGACGTTACCGATTTTAAACTTGAACATGAACCTCCAGCTCCAGGTAATAACGATCAACTCCAAACAGAAGGTGAAGAAAACTAAATAATTCTCTGATGTCCGACTTCTTAATTCAACAGGTTGAAATCAAGTTGTTTTGTGTTACTTTGTTTCAGTCTAATTCATTTTACTGTGCTATTTAATATTTAATCATTCTACTAATCTAGCTGTGCACATTAGTAATTTTGCGTTATCTATTTTATTTCAATAAAATATGCAATTTATTCAACTGAAGTTTTTGCAGTTTATTTTAATTCATTCTAGTTTTATACTAGTCCAAGTTTCATTGTAAATTCTTAAGTTATTGTGTTATTTTGTCGTTTGCTTACTGCATACTTTTATTGTATGCATAATAATCGTATTATGTTAAACGTATGTTATTAAACTATATTTAAATTAAAAGTACTTATTGAAGTTACAGTGCATACATCTTATTCCAAGCTGGCTCAACTTATTATGTGAATAGTAGTAAGATCTTTATTTGAATCTTACTACTATTATGTGAATAGTAGTAAGATCGATAATTTAAAACTATGGATACTATCGATAGTGCCATCGATAGTTTCCCAACCCTCTGGGTTTTCGTTCTGTAGTAGCTGAGACTGTTACATATTAGTCTGCTGAACTGGGGGTTTCAAATTCTGAATCGAGCTCCTGGCTCCGCAGCTGACTCAGCGCATCCAAATGGCCGTCAAAGCTGACTGATCACTTGGGAAGCAATTAGAAATAGAGTCAGCGGATGTGGCTGTCATTCAGAAGCCTGATACAATATCAGAGGGTCACGTAGAGGCTCGCTCCTATCCAGCCCAGTGTTTCCTTCAATTAAAAAAGTTTCTTGGTGTATCTCAGTCAGCCGCGAAGGACCTGAGGATGAAAAATCGAATCTGCATTGTTTACGTTTAGGGGAAACGACGTGCCTCTCCGTAGGAACGCACCTGGAAAGTGAAAACGTCTTTGCTGTGACACCAGATGGGCATCTTGTTCTCTCCATTAATAGAACACAATTTCTTGGCTTGGGAATTGAGCATTCCCCTGCTGTTACCATCATCAAGCAGAAGACTGATAACAAGTTTCGTAAGTAGAAAAGCGAATTATTGAATTACGAGTAGACGTATTGTATCGCTAAAACCTGACAGTAGTCACTCTCATGAGACAAAAGATAATGATCTCGTTACAGTTGTAGGAGTAAGAAAATCTTGTGTTCTAGATGTTCGCATCAACCTCAAGGAAACGTGCTTTGTGCCTGGGAAAAAGAACTACGAGAGAATTCTCACTAGATTGCAGCTTTGTGATATCAAAGCAACTTTTGTTTGCTGTTGGGATCCACAAGGTAAGTCAACATGTTATCAAAAAATCACCAACACCAACTGTCATTAACGTAATACTTACTCTGATTATGATGAAATGTTTCATTACTCACACAGAAGAGAGTACGTGCCCATCGTCTTTGGCGCTGTACTTTCACAAGGTCTGCAGAGTCGCAGTGTCCGAGTGTAATTTACAATTTGACTACCGGGTGGACTACAACGTGAGCGTACCTCAATCGTCAACACCCCATGCTGAAATCTTTGAATGGTTGGCACTCCAGTCATTGGGTTTCAATCAAGATAGGTATAGCTAAAAGACATTGTGGGTCGAACGACAGTTTGATTTCGTTTTGAGTGCCTTACTTTTCTTTAAATCCTGTTTTCAGTTGTGGAAAAACCGAACTCGAGTATCTGTCTTCATATACTGGGCCTGAGTACTCCAAGAAGGTTGGGCCTTGCTGTGTTCTGAGCTGGACTGGACTCATCACTTCTTCAAAATTATTAACTTTATTTGACAGAATAAAGTAGGTACATGTTGAATAAATTTGCTTAATGAATAAGCTGGCGTTAATTGTAGAAAAACTTCATGACTCGTCCGCATGTTATGTAGATACCCCTGAACAATTTAATACATTTTTTCACCCTTGAAAATCGTCATTATGATTGCAATGAAGATCTTTACCTTGAAAATCTATGTTTCAGAAAGTACGCCGATTCAAGATCGACAATACCGCTCATTGGCATGCAGATGATTGGGTTTGAGGATGCCCCTGTCTCGTGGAAGTCAGACGTTCATCACCGTCTCACGAATGGTGATAACAATCATGCCCTCATCATCTTCGGTAACAAGAAGGTCCTCCACTGCATCAACTATGTCGCTCCATATTCCTAGTCACCGGGACGATCTCTCTGAAGTTGTACAAAATTAAATATATATGCATTAACAAAATCTGCCAGATTGTGGCTTCCTCATTCCCATACTTGTTTGAAATTGCGAAGTTGATACCAACTGCATGCATATTGAATCATTCAGATCCATCCCTGAGATAAATGGGCTTTTATATGGGTGGTAAAGTCTCTGCGATTGGGCATATGTAGAGGAAAATTTTATAACCCGACGTATGAAATCCATTATTGTATAGGTAAATACGAAAACCATCCCAGTGAGTTCCACAACAATCGTCCGATCATAACCGGAGTTATTCATGCAAATAAAGGTTTCACGTTTTACGATGCACTGTTGATGAAATTCTTCCATCTAGTAATCCCTAACCTCGTAATTTCAGCTCATTAGACCATAATATTGTCTATACGAAAGTAGTTACCCTGTAGCATGATTCCAGGTTTTCGTAGTGCGGCTCCAAACCAGATTTATAGAAACAAAATCAGAAATGTGTGTAGGTACTAGGTTTTATCCGAAAATTTGCAAACAGCTATACAGACAGTGGCAATTTACAATAAGAAGATGAAGGTAGCAATGGTGGTATGGTAACAAAAACTGAAGAATAAAATAGCAGTTTTGTGTGAATTAAGACCATGCTTAAGACTGTATGGCGTTTTAACATGGATAATAGAGAGTTCCTAAGAGATAAGTTCATTAGGGAACGGCCATATCTTTTGGCCACATCTAAGGCGAGCAGCCTTTGGATGCTAACCAATAAGTCCGGTTTGACAGAAGGTGGTGGGGGTAGGAGTGAATTAAAAAGTAACGTCACTTAACTTAGCACAACGCGAAATCCATTCAGCTTCAGTAGGTATACTAGTATCCGTAGGTATACTCACTTTTTTATCCTAAGTTGATATCGCAACAATCTAGCAAATTCTTTGAAAGACGCTGGCGATGGCGAGGACCGACGACACATGACGCGTTAAAAAAAAAGACAAAACGCGGCAAAAAGCTGTGCACTGTTACCCCTGAGTAAGGTTAAAGACGATTCCTAAAGTTTGTGCTCTGAGAGATAACGCGCCTTATGTATAAGGCCGAATAAGTCGAACTTAAGGGAATAAGTTTGAACTTGGGCGACGCGCATGCGCAGTTGAGATAAATCCGAACACATCTTCCCGACTTTAGTCTTTAGGAACTCTCTAATGTGTTTGGGCATAACATAATAATATGTGTTTGGGCTGGGGGACAATCTAAAATTTCCGACCTACACCAAGAAGTGTACAAGTGTAACGCATTACCGATAAACAATACCGGTTTCCATACACCTGATGTCCTAGAAACCAAGGTTGTTGTTTACTAAACTCGAGTGGAACTGAAGGCGATTACTGAAATAATATGGTACTTAGTTACTAGATTAACATGGATATGCTTTTGGGCTGGGAGACAATCCGAAATTTCTGACACCAAAAACCATAAACAAAACTTGCTAAATAGGTTGCAAAAATAATGTATGATGCTAGGTTTGACGTAGGTACGAGGATGAAATTCGAAATGGAGCCTCTGTAGGACTGTTAAGAATGACGAGGTAAGTAAGGGCCCTCCCTAATCAGCTTAGTGAGCCCTGAGGCTAATTTCATTCTTACTGGATCTGCAAGAATGAAATTCGAAATAGAGCCTCTGTAGGACTGGTGAGTAAGATTGACGAGGTGAGGGTCCTCCCTAATCAACCGAGTGAGCCCTGAGGCTAATTTAATTCTTATTTGACCTGCAAGGATGAAATTCGAAATGGAGCCTCTGTAGGACTGGTGAGTAAGAATGACGAGGTGAGGGCCCTCCCTAATCACCTGAGTGAGCCCTGAGGCTAAGTTCACTCCGGTTTGACCTGGAAGGATGAAATTCGCAGCGGAGCCTCTGCAGGACTGGTGAGTAAGAATTGACGAGGTGAGGGGCCCTCCCTAATCAGCTTAGTGAGCCCTGAGGCTAATTTCATTCTTACTGGATCTGCAAGAATGAAATTCGAAATAGACCCTCTGTAGGACTGGTGAGTAAGATTGACGAGGTGAGGGTCCTCCCTAATCAGCCAAGTGAGCCCTGAGGCTAATTTAATTCTTATTTGACCTGCAAGGATGGAATTCGAAACGGAGCCTCTGTAGGACTGGTGAGTAAGAATGACGAGGTGAGGGTCCTCCCTAATCAGCTGAGGCTAGTTTAATTCTTATTTGACCTGCAAGGATGAAATTCGAAATGGAGCCTCTGTAGGACTCGTAAGAATTGATGAGGCGAGGGCTCTCCCTAATAGCTGGTTAAGCCCTGAGGCTAATTTCCTTCTTGACATGCAAGGATGAAATTCGAAATGAGCTCTGTAGGCCTGGTGAGTAAGAACTGACGAGGTGAGGGCCCTCCCTAATCAGCTGCATGAGCCCTGAGGCTAATTTAATTCTTATTTGACCTGCAAGGATGGAATTCGAAACGGAGCCTCTGTAGGACTGGTGAGTAAGAATGACGAGGTGAGGGTCCTCCCTAATCAGCTGAGGCTAGTTTAATTCTTATTTGACCTGCAAGGATGAAATTCGAAATGGAGCCTCTGTAGGACTCGTAAGAATTGATGAGGCGAGGGCTCTCCCTAATAGCTGGTTAAGCCCTGAGGCTAATTTCCTTCTTGACATGCAAGGATGAAATTCGAAATGAGCTCTGTAGGCCTGGTGAGTAAGAACTGACGAGGTGAGGGCCCTCCCTAATCAGCTGCATGAGCCCTGAGGCTAAGTTCACTCCGGTTTGACCTGGAAGGATGAAATTCGCAGTGGACCCTCTGTAGGACTGGTGAGTAAGATTGACTAGGTGAAGGGCCCTCCTAATCAGCTGAGTGAGCCCTGAGGCTAATTTCATTATTATTTGACCTGCACGGTTGAAATTCGAAATGGGGCCTCCGTAGGACTGGTGAGTAAGAACTGACGAGGTGAGGGGCCTTCCCTAATCAGCTTAGTGAGCCCTGAGGCTAATTTCATTCTTACTGGATCTGCAAGAATGAATTTCGAAATAGAGCCTCTGTAGGGCTGGTAAGAATGACGAGGTGAGGACCTTCCCTGATCTGCTGCGTGAGCCCTGAGGCTAATTTCATTCCTGTTTGACCTACTAGGATGAAATTCTAACTGCGCGACGATGCTGGCAACATGTGGAAGTGGCATAACGAGCGCATTCGAAACATCTTGACAACTCTAACAAAAGAATGTCAGTCACTGACCACATGCCTGACAGTAAAGCACGCAGCCGAGCAACTCCTTGCCCAATTGAAGGCACAAATCACCAGGCCTACCTGAAAGTGGTTATTCTTTTACTAACAGGTTCATCAACTTTGTATTCCCTTAATAAACAATTTGTTCATATTAATGATCTTTATTTACCTGAGCCTATCAATTCATATGCAAATTCAATGCCCAAAAACATATCCATGATTCAATGTTGTTCCATGAAGTGGAGAAATTTAGTGGAAAAAAGGTCCGTAAATATAGATAAGCAAAATCACGAAAAATGCTCCATTAGGAAATTCAGGTTGTATAGATAAAATATATTTTATAAATTTTGTTATCTCCATCACTTCTGCAGATCCATCATAAAAAGACAGCAGTGATGTGTAGCAATGTCTATTCGGAAAATACTGATAGAAACTAATGTACGCCACTAAGTAAGGTGTGGGCAGAAGTCACAATAATTACTATAATTGCAGGAATTATTTATTGACCTCCCCAACACTGTGCTTGTAACGTTATTATCTGTAAAAGTTCCTGCATACATAACCTGCATACATAATATCGTGAATCCTGGTCAGCAGTCGTGGGCCACATTCATGGTATAATAGGTATACCTAGTCTCTTATATGTAAGTAATGTCAGCCTAAAGCACTAAATTGGGTGTATTGTTAAATGAATGACTTTCAGCAGGTTCCAGTCACAATCCCAGGTAGGCAAGTTCCAGTCACAATCCCGAGAGAATTGGTATGAAATATTCGGTGACGCAAGTACACTCATGATTTAGGTTTCTTAGGGAGAGAGCCAAAAGCGGATATCACTGTGCTCTTTGTGCCGGTGGTTGAGGTGGTTAGCGTCACCAGGCCAGCAGCTGCAGGCGGACGGACAGGCCCCACGCCAGGAAGCCCGACCTGATCCCACTTGGACTTCCTCTTCCGCTCCTCCTCTGCTGCTGCTGCTGCTGCCGCTGCTGCACCGTTTGCAGACTTTTTTGCTGTGCCTGTCAATAACTCGAACTGTAAAAAGAAAATATACGATAATAAACAACTCAGTTTCGTAAATTCGTATTTTTTAGAATGCCTTTCCTTTTCTACGATCGACATCTATTTATAGTGTGATGGAACTGCTGACTTGACAAGTGGATAACGCGGATGGGACTGCCCATCCCATGGAAGCTTTGCACTAGTCCAACGAGATGGGTTATTCATGTAATTCAATGGTACATGATCTTGGAGGGTAACCAGTGCTTAGAAACTATACATCCTTTGAATCAAAGAGCAAAAGGTATGAGTTCAACTACTATAATGGAAGGAACGGGATACTTCAATCGTGGAATTTACAGAAAATGCTACTGGTCAGGTAGACGAGAAGGGTGAAGAGCCAAGCAGATATGAGACAGCTGACAGGGACGTGCATTCTGTGGTCCCAGTTCAATGTGAGGGGTTCTCCATTTAATATAGTCAGATGGGTGGGTTATAGTTGATCATGACATATTTAGGGTGACCGAACTATTCAAGCCACGTTCCCATTTTGCGTGAGTCAGTGATCATAGTAAGTTGGATCCTGAGAGTGCCCCATTCTCAGGGTGTGTGGTTTTGGTCAATTTTGAATGCCCTCACGGTTGCCATCAGGCGCTGTGTGAATACAACAGCCTATAGGAACAGTAGGACGGAGGTAGACAAGCAGTTTTACCGACATTTTTGGGCAAAAGGTGGGCCAATGAAGCTGAGCTTCGGTGTTCCCACAATGCGAACTATGATGAGTCGTAGAAGGACCTCATGGTAAATGAGAAAATATTCATTCGACGCAAAGGTTATTTTCTATAAAATCCCAACTGTTTACAATAAAAATTCATGGTAGCTTGCTATTGTTACCTCAATGTATGAGAATGCTCTTACTTTGGTTTTCCGATCCTTCTCTCGCTTGTCCATTTCAACCTTCTGCACCTTGGCCAACTCCTCATAATAAGAACTCTTGTTCCACTTGTGAGGGTCATATATTTGTGGGGCGTAGTTGGTGCCAAACTCGTTAATGCCGCAGAAGTCTATCAGTTTCTCATATATGCTTGGGTTCCTGAATTCTTTCCTGTCTTGTATGTCTTTATTCATGTCGTGGCCTTTTCGCCGCATCTTTTCCATAGCAATCACAATCTTTTCTTGAATGGCGTTTGAGCACTTCCCGATTGGTTCAGGAGGGAGTTCGACTGCAATTGCATTGGTGACCCTGCAAATGAATCCATAACACATGAAAGAAGGACAGAGCAATGCATATTATTATGACGATCCGAATAGAGATCAAGAAGTAAGGCGATAAATTCATAATGAAGAGCAACCATAACTTCTGTTTATATTACTTCCCATTTTCAAATGAAAGTAGGTTCCATTCTAAGAAGTTTGAGACCAACATTTCGGCAACGAGTTACGTCACTGCACCCCTCCCGCCTATTTTATCTAGGGACGCGGCAGCGTACCACCCGCGAAGAAAACCAAAACCTCCCACCACCCAACAACACTGATTACACGACAGAACACGTCACGAACGCACAAAAGGGAATAGTTTGAGTGAGGGTAGGGGTAGCCGGCAGAAATGCAATAATATTACAACAAAAAATATACCCACCTAAATACTAAATGTAGTATTAACTAGTAAGTTTCTAATGGAGCTCTAGAAGGTATTTCTGTTTTGTGACTTTAACCACAAAGTTTTGTAACATTTGAGCAAGCTCTTTTGACGTCCTGTGACCCATCAGCGGTTGGTAGAAGAACTCAAATTGAAGGCCTTTCACAAGCTGCTCATGTCTGTAAGCGACTTGGAAATTTTTGGATGATTGCCACTCTACGTGAATCAGCCTCCACACGAAGTTCTCACACTTCCACAACCTTGGCTTACAAAGCCCAACTTCTCCTCACTGGTTATCGTTACTGGAACGTAGCTGTGGTGATCAAAACCAGGACTACTGAACTGACTCAACCCAAACTCGCTCAAACTATGAGGCGGCCAAAAGAGGGGTAGTGGTTTTTATCTGTAAGCACATACCTACCATCTTGCCAATGCAAATCGAAGGAGCAGAAGCAGGGAGCAAGCCAGTAGAGAAATACCTGGGGATCATGTTGGATACTAAGTTCACATTTTGGAACCAGATCAACTGTTCCGAGCTGCCTTATGACTATGAGAAACGCAAACGGGCCTAGACCATGCAAACAGTGCCTGATGAAGTCAGTGGTGCACTCAATTCTCCTGAACGGGGCGGAGGTGTGGGCAGATGTGCTGAATGTTGCTTGTTACAGGGAGCGTATGATAGCTGTGCAGCGAAGAGGAGCATTATGTATTGCATGTGCCTACAGGACAGTATCAGAGGCAGCAATACTTGTCCTCACTCGTGTTCCCATACAACTGCTGGTAGCAGAGTGTAAGCAGATTTCTGATAGAAGAGAAGAAGGAGAAAGACTCTGCATTGCCAGAGAAGAGAGAGATGGACTGCACAGCTAGTCCCTGGCATCCAAGTATGGCTGCAACCAAAGCACGGAAAGGTGAATTATTTCCTAACTCAGTTTTAGCGAATTTTCGAAGAAAAGGAAGCTATTGTTCTCGGTCCAAAATGTTTAAAACTCGAATTTCCGAAAGATTTGTATACCAAAATCCGTTTCAGACCATCCTGAATTCACTGCCGAAAGACACCAAAAATTATATGTATATATATATATATTTATATATATATTTATATATTTATATATGTATGTGTCATTCCAGACGATAACTCTCGAAGGAATTGAGATAAAAAGTTCAAATTTGCACGAAAAATCTGTCTTGGCAATCGACAGGCTAAGTTCGTAGATGGGCAGAATCGGGTCACTCTAAGGGGGAATTTTGGGGAGTTTTAGGGGGGAAAAATTACCCATAAATTCCCAAAATGAAAAAGTCTGACAAGTGACACCTCATTTTAAAGGTTTTTGTACGCTGAACACGATGGTGAAATCAGAATTGCGATATCTCATTCCGTTCTCAAACTGGAGCACTTTGAAGATGAAGGAACGTGGTTATTTCTTGAGATGTTCTTCCTGGTTCGTCTGCTCTAATCTGATAACGGAATGGGATATCGCAATTCTGACTTCACCATCGTGTTCAGCGTTGGAAAATCTACAAACCGAGGTGTTACTCGGCAAAAAATGGAACAAAAAATTTGTTACGTATCCAATACCTACTCTGTATTGGGTACGTAACATACGTATACTGTAAGTATGTTGGATAAGTAACTGTACGTATATTGTAGTACCAATACTTCAATATACGTACATACTTGAATACCTATAATTACCCAATAAGTTTAAGATTGCCCATATTTGAATGGGATATCCCAAACATCACATTTTACATAAAATCAGTTATTTCTTCGAAAATTCGCTCTTATAGCCATGCTGCATGACTGTGGTTTTTCACATGTCATGGCTTATTCTATACCTACTTAAGATGTGCATCTGAAGAATGTGTGACGCACATCATCAACCACGTCCTGGTAGCTGTGACATGTAGGGGCGTGTACCTTTCCCATTCTGTACAAGTAGGTATAGAATAAGCCATGACCTGTGAAAAACTGAGTTCACACACAATGGGTACACAAGGAGTTGGATACAGGAAGCACTAGGCATATCGGCAGACACCTGAAATAGTAGTCGAATGACGTTGCAAAGCAAGCACCATTGGACTCACCAGGCGGATACGTGCAGAAGGTCCTGAAGAAGTTGCAGCCAAGTGAGAGTGGCAAAGAAAAGAGGGAAAAATGAAGATGACGCCCAAGAACGCGGCTCAGAGTAAGGTTTTCAAAGTTCCAAGCTGAGTTCCAATGTGGGAAACGGTTTGTGAGCTTTTAGTGTGGTTTAAGTCCCACATAACCTGGAGGTGCAGTCCTCTACAGGTATCTTACGAGATACAAATTCCACCTATGGATCTTACAGACTTCCTCACACTGCCATAATGGGGGAAGGGGGGGGGATCGTTGCTGGGTACCTCTTGAAGTTAGGTTAAGAGATTCTAACTCAACTCTTAGTTGAGGTGCACCTTGAGCTCCATGGCGAAAGTACAGTAGCGCAGCACAAGAAAGAAAAACTATGGTGTGTGGCACAGTTGGACATGGTTATCAGTTTTGGACTGCAGTACACGAAGAAAGGACCCCTATTAAATATTAGTAAGTATAAGCCTAGTGCTTCGCGGTTTTGATCTAAAGTATCGGCTAAACTAATAAACATTAGCATTTTTAAACAGAAGGCTGTGGCAAGGTACCAGAGGAAAGTTTTGGTCGACAACCTAGAAGGAGTCATGAGTCTTTTAGAGGGCGTAGACTGCCCCAGAGTCATTGGACTGGCTTGCAGGGCAATATGCTGCATAATAAGCCTTGGTGCCCTCCTATGTCCCTCCATACAAAATCCAATCTCTACTACATAAATTCGAACTTAGAGCATGACCGGAGAGCACAGATCTGTGTGACGTAGTTGCTCTGTCACATCTATAGATCTCTACCCCCTCAATATGTGTAGCACCACTTAGAATTCATGGAATACATAATTTTAAAAAATAGAATGGAATACACAATTCTACGTAGCCTTTGCCTCATTTAGAAAGCGTCCTCAATTACAAGTCATCTTACTTCTCACTGGAGGATGGCGTGGCGTCAGGACTCTCAGGCTCTGACGTGACTTCCATTGGTTCTGGCTTTGTCACTGCATCCTTTTCTGCCTCTTCGTCCGATATGACCGTGTCGTTGAGGTATGAGACGAGGTTAGAGCTCCTGCTCGTCACCTTAACTGCCTCATCGTATGTTGGCAGCTTGGGATAGGATTTACCTGAATAAATACATTAGATGAAATGTCGGTAACACTCATCCACATATCCTCAATCTTTCAATTTGTAATGAGCTACCATTACAGGCACAAAAGTAAATATAATTATGAGAAACCTGTTAATAAACAGATTAAATTTTTAAAAAAAGCACCTTACACAAGTCATTTTTAAATATTTTTGAGAGGAGACTACAATAATATACTAGTGTCTCTAACGTGCATAATTGTCCACACTTAGGATAATATTTTTACTGCGATACAATTTAATTAGTTCCTTTACATACATTTAGTAATTATTTTTTCATAATTTCGTTTTACTTCTATTAGCGTATCTCACAAATAAACCGATAGATGATAAAACTTAAACTAAGAAAAACCATGTAACTATCCTTCAAATTTCATTGACTCATAGATATTAAATGAGAAACCTAGAGATTGGGTCTGACATTATAAGAGGAGGTCAAAGTCTAGGTACTTGAGTGATTTACTTCTGGAAAGCTTTACGTTCGGAAAGTTTATGCAGGCGTAAAACTAAGAGTGATGGGTAGATTGGGCTGGTCCTTGAACCATCCTGGCTGCGGGATGTCATCCCAATTGGTAATAATATCAAACCACGATATTAGGTTGAATTATTGGAGAAATATTTTTATACTAGTAGAATCATGTTCACCGGAATACTCACTGACAGAAGTGTTGTCTGTCCCTGTGCCATTCTCTTCAGAGTCTGTGTCCCTACGATCACTTCTGCCACCCAAGTCTTCGCCCTCGGAGTCAGTGTAGATTTCTGTCAGTGACTGAAGGGCAGCCATATCGCCGATGTCGTCTCGAGCTGGAAATCACTCCAGAAATTTTCTGGCAAAACGTAATAACCTGCTTGTGGGACCGAGAACGTCAGATCACAACTTCAACGAATTAGGAAGGAACCTCCATTTCATTGACATAAAACATTTAAGGAGCTTATAACTCCTATTTAGATACAACGTTGAAAACTATTGACAGTAAAAGTATAAAGTAATGATAGTACCAAAAATAAACATAATAGGTATATCAACAGCACAGACAGAGACGTAAGGACGGTTACGGCATGGAATACTGATATAACGTATCAGTAATGCATAAAAATGGGTAATGTAAAACTGTAGGCAGAAGCTAAAGAGGAGAAAGAAGAAAAAGGAAGAAGGAACCACTATGCGAAGTGCGTGCTACAACAAGACTGGAAAGATAATGATAAGGTGTAGGAAATGACGACGCTAGCGCGGCGTAACATTGAGGTGGCATAACTAAGATATACAACCATAATAACGGCTCTGAGCGCTCCGCTCACTTAAAAGAACCAGTTCTTTTGAACGGCTCATCTTTTTTTTTTAAGAATCGTGAACAAAAATGTCTCCCTCTCCCGAGGGATCATCATGCTAAAGCGTGGGGGGGGGGGGGGGGGCTTGCTAAAAGAAAAAGAAAGAGATTTTAGTAACGTGAATATTTTATTTTTAAAAAATACTAATATAAAGTAATTATTAATATTCAAATTTCTAAAAAAAACTACATGAAATTCATGTTGTTTCCTATGAAGCGTAGTGATGGGCTAAAGCGTTATTTTCTGATAACTCGTTATTCGCTAACAGTTATCGGTCAGTAACATGTTCCAATAACCGGTTATTCTGATAACCGGTTACCGGTTTATGGATGGGGTAGAGAGACAAACATGAATGTTCACATGAGAGGGATGACGAAAAGTTCGTCGTATGATACCTACCTATTGCTTCATTTTGTGACTCTGTCACTTACACTAATGGGGCTTACATACAAATGCTGACCATAAATGTAATAGAAATAAATTGTTGATAGAGGAATAAAAATATTAGAATTTCCTAATCTCAAAAAAAAATCCGTCTGTCCTCCCTGGGATCACATAAAATTGAGTTTAGTAGGTCGGTAACTATGGGTAGGTAGGTACCCATCTACAGTTTAATGTGATAAGTAGATAAAAATCTTGAATTAATTATCGGCAATAGGTACGTTTTTGAACTTCCTGCATCACAAAAACTGGAATGCGAAAGATTATGGGACTAGTTTTTAACCCTTCAACATTATTAACACGTTCCCTGCGTCTCCAGAAAACCGAACTTCTCGTGGGCCTGAAAGGAATTTTGAGAACCCTTATTATATATTGTGGTTTTCCCATCTCTAAAAATCATGAATAAACGGAAACCGTCAAAAAATTTGATTTTTCTCTTAATTTTTTTTTATGATTACCAGTCCATCAAACGCACCAGGCGAAAATTTTTTTCTTGCCTCCCTCGCGTTGGGGGTGGTGGGTGGGCCGAAGGCGCGTCTAGACTAGACCCGCAATGCAGCGCTCGCCAGCCTCTACCGTTCTGCGATGTCAGACTGATTTTCTCGGCTTTACTCTAGGAATTATTTGATTACTTGTAAATTATTCGTACGTGTACAGCTTCAATTCGGTCAGAGGAATATTACGGAGTAAATCAATAGTCTTCAAACCAAATAACTTTATTTTCAACCAACAGACCATCCAAAGTTATGTACCTAACATTCAATTCATAATAACAATGAAAAACATTATCTGACTCTTTGGTAATTACCAGTTGTAATCACAATTCGATTTTACAATTTTATTCGAATTACAATTTATGCAAATAGCAATTTTATTCCACCACAGAAAAACAAGCAGGTACAAAGGATGTAAGGAAAACATGATACGCCGAATGTGCGTTACATAAAAAAACCGATAGCATATCTAGTGATAAAAAGGACTCATTGTCAGTAAAAAAATTGCAACACTTGGAAATGAAAGATTGAAAAGGAAATAAACATGTGCTAAATTGCTTGGCCTAAAAAAGGTGTTACATATATGATACATACTTCGAATGACATTTAGCCAAAAAGCCAAAACTGCTTACACATACAAAAGTGCACAAAACAAAATCTCTCCTGTAAAAAAATAATAAAAGTCTTACCCTCTGCCTATATATAAGTAAATACATAGTCCGGTACTTGAAAACAGGTTTTTGTAGATATGTACCTAAAATTACATTATTTATACGTAGGTTGGTACCTTCTGGAGAACAACATTCGTAGAGGAGTCTCCTCCTCCTCTTGGCTTTAGGCATTCTAGAACACAAAATTACCATTCAGAGGACAGGATTCTTCGATGCTATTCTTCAAAATTGAAATATATGAAAGGTACAATAGTTGCTACTTACTTTCTTGTGGAAACGGTGCGGAGATGAATCAGAGAGGATGATCGGCTGATAGCAACAAACAAAAATTTTCCGTGAACCACAGACCAGAAAGCCGAAATAGGGGGGGAGCCGATCATACTGTACTGCGGGCTCCACTGTACTGCGGGTTGCCTATCCACTTCTGTGAAGGTTAGCCCCTGCCCTCTTCACTGTAATGCTGTTAGCCAATGGAAAAAGGTAGTTGGCGACTTGGAAATGATATGGGCGTTTTCCCTAGGAGTTGCAGCACAAAAGCATATAAGGAAATATTTAATAATCGCCTGAAAATCGATTTATTCACAAAAGTCGAAATATCAACTTCAATGATCGATTCTAATTTTGTATTCAATCTGCGGCTACAACGAGTGGTACCCCTACCTTCATACAATATCGAAGCGTAATATTCAACTCTGAATCGATTTTTAAGTCCTCAATTAACTTTCCTAGAGACCGAATTTCGGACGTCGGTCGCTCTCCGTATCTGATTACCTGTCCATCGAGACGCACCACGAGGAAAACGGTTTGATGACCTGTCCATCGAGACGCACTGAACGTGTTAACGTTATTACTCGATAACTTGAACTGAGGGAATGAGGAATAACCCTTAATTTTTTGAAGGGCACTAAGCTGAAGGATACCATCCTAAAATAGGTAGGTAACTGTTACGTACGGAGTGAAGGGTATAAAGAGTGATCGCTATGGTACGCTATGTCCTATAGCTTACAATACCATCTCACGTCAAAGGGAAGCGAAAGGTCCTAAACTGATGGATAACTGTCAGGAAGTTGGTAACGGGTTGCGAGGTAAAGCGTTATTGGCGGCAAGCAGTTACTCAATACCATCCCAACATCAAAGGGTGTGAGAGCGAGACAGTTACCTGTGTGCGGATAGTGAAGGCAACCACCTCCCTTGCTAGGAGAAGCGAAGTAGTTATTCCAATAACGTAGGTTAGCAAGGGAGGTGGTTGCCTTCACTCTCGCACACAGGTAACTGTCTTGCTCTCCCACCTTTTGATGCGGGGATGGTACTGAGAAACTACCTGCCGCCAATAATGCTTTACCTCCAATAACCTGTTACCAACTTCCTGACAGTAATCTATCAGCTTAGGACCTTTCGCTTCCCTTTGACGTGAGATGGTATTGTATGCTATAGGACACAGCATACCTATAATAGCGATCACTCTTTACCCTTCACTCCGTACCTAACAGTTACCTACCTATTTTAGGATGGTATCCTTCAGCTTAGTGCCCTTAAAAAAATTAAGGGTTATTCCTCATTCCCTCAATTCAAGTTATCGAGTAATAATGTTAAAAATGCTGAAGGGTTAAAAACTAGTCCCATAATGTTTGGCATTCCAGTTTTTGTGATGTAGGAAGTTCAAAAACGTATTGCCGATAATTAATTCAAGATTTTATCTACCTATCACGTTAAACTGTAGATATATAACCTACCCATAGTTACCGACCTACTAAACTCAATTTTATGGGATCCCAGGGAGGGCAGACGGATTTTTTTTTTGAGATTAGGCAATTCTAACATTTTTATTCCTCTATCAACAATTTATTTCTATTACATTTATGGTCAGCATTTGTATGTAAGCCCCATTAGTGTGACAGATTCACAAAATGAAGCAATAGGTAGGTATCATACGACGAACTTTTCGTCATCCCTCTCATGTGAACATTCATGTTTGTCTCTCTACCCCATCCCTAAACTGGTAACCGGTTATCAGAATAACTGGTTATTGGAACCGGTTACTCACCGATAACTGTTAGCGAATGACGCTTTAGCCCATCACTAGTGGATCCTCGAGTCGCCCTCCTCGAGCAGCGAGATTATCACCGGCTAAGAAGGGAAATCGATTAGGCTTCCACACCAAAATGACCCCATCTTCACTGGAACAACAAACGACACGAGAACAGCCACCATCACACACCTGATCCGGGATTGGTTTTTTCATACAGAACTGAAGATAACCCTGCTGGAACCTTCCCAAAATCACACTTCACTCCAGCCTTCACAGATCTTTCATCTCTGTGGTATCTACTCAGCCATTTTTTGGCCCTAAAGCACGGCCGGCTTCAGAGAAGGCCGCGGCGCAAGATCTGGCAACGCTGTAATAGCTTCTTGGTTCAGGCCCCTTTCGTAACCACTGCGTTCTTTTAGCTCCATGAATGAATTCTTAACTTACTTTATTATTATACCTGTATATTACGAGTAGGTATAATTAATGAAAACAACCATCTTCTGAATGATGCATTATTTAAAAGAAAGGTACTGAACTAATACCTAGAACAACAGAAAGAAACAAGCAAGATGACTTGGAGAAGGAAATGGAACCTGAATTAATTATAGTTTGCTTATAGTATTCTACTTTTTCAACTTGCGACTGTCATTTTTGTTAATTATTCTCCAAATACACCCATGTATTCGGTTCGGAACATTTTTTTGGAACACCCCCTCAACATTTTTTCTACGTTTCAAGGTGTGCAGATTCCAAAAACACAATGTCCGTCCGCCGTGTCATCGATATCTACCTTGATTTTCGTTCTAAAAAAAAACAAAAAAAAACGTTCTTTTGCACACAGGCTCCATTTGGGCCGTAGTTGTGTCCCCTAACTCGGCAGTCAGATCGGAAAACATCGAGGGTGTTATGGGTGAAAAAGGGTGCAAAATTAGGTATTTTTCACGTTTTAGTGAATTTGAGCTTGTGATGTATTGTTTTCCGTGATTTTTAGGGTGAGGAGACCAAAAAATATGAAGTTGATTTTGACCACAGAGTGAAGTATTGAGGTTCTAACGAAGTTTCAACTCTCAAAATTCAATATTTATGGGTCAAAAACCTGTGAAAATGGCCGTAATCAGTAGAAATTTGTATAATAGTGTACTCAGAAGTGAATCAGGACAATTCAATGAGACGTTCAATGATCGAAGATAATTTGTCAAAAATAGGAGCCTAGTTCGAGTTTTTGGGGCCAAAATTTGTGAAAAATACCAAAAATAGCTATATCAATATTATTACACATGAAATAAACAGTAAAAAATGAATAACCAGCTTTTTTGATGTCCAATAGAATACCTAATAAACCCACGTGACAAGGATTGTGTAGCATTCTTTGATTTTTGATCACGAACATTCTTGGAATAATGGTTCGTAATCACAATGACCCCACATATTGCTGTCTTCTAATTTGGAATGCGATCTCTCTGAGACAAAAAACGCTGCAAAGTCCTTGTCACATGGGTTTATTATTCTATTGGACATTACCTACAGAAACGTTGGCTGTTTATTTATTGCTTCTTTCATATAAAATAATTTAAATAGCTATTTCTGGTGGTTTCCACCAATTTTGGCCCCCAAAACACGAATTAGGTACGCTCCTTTTTTTCTTTTTTTTTCAAATTATCTTTGATCATTGATAGTACCTACCATTTAATCGTCTTGATCCACCTCTTGATACTTTTTCTAGTGTTATTCTACAAATTGATGGTGATTTCAGACGATTTTCCAGGTTTTTGACCTATAAAAAATCAATTTTGGGAGCTGAACATCTGGTACAACCTCCATTTTCCACTCTTTGGTCAAAATCGACTTCATATTCGGTCTTCTCGTCCCCAAAGACATGAAAAACGATACCTCAAAAGCCCATTTTACTCATTTTACTATATTATAACATGTTGCTAAAACGCAAAAAGTACATATTTTTACACACATTTTCACTCATAACACCCCTGAGTATATTCCGATCGGGCTGAAAAGTTTCGGGACACAAATAGGCCCCAAATGGAGCATGTGTGCGAAAGAACGAATTTTTTAGACCAAAAATGAAGTCTGTACCTACACGTGATACATTGCATTTTTTGAATCTACGCACCTTGAAACGGAAAAGAAAAAATTTTGAGGGGGTGTTATAAAAATTTTTTGCTGAATTGCGGAATAATAAACCAAAATGTCATGATGTCTTTTTGGTTAGGAGCCTTCAAAAACTTATCCTCGAACTCTTGAGAGATTAATGTTCATAATATTCAATGATGAATGTCATAGAATATTCTGCTGTCATACCATCACCGTAGCTGAATGATGGAAAGCACTGTAGGTACGTAGCTTTAGGTTTTGCAAGGGTCCATTCTTTCTATTCTTCCTGTTGAAGGTACCTGCTTATCTACTGCACCTACCTAAATCATTTTCGGAAAAATGTTATAAATACAAACCACAGACCTTGGTTTTGTTTCCCAATTAATACGGGGAATCGCAAGAATCCACTTTTTCTCTTCATCCTTGGGAAAACGAAGTCACTTATTCTTTTGTACATTCCTAATTACTTTTGTACTCTGGTACGACACAATTTTCCTGCAGTCTGTTATCATTAAAAAAAATAATTTTGGCGAGAAGATCTATAGGTAAACTATCGAAACCTGGAAATAAACAAACATAGGCTTATTGGTGGGTGGTGTCGCGGCCGGCCTAAAGTGCAACGTTGCCAATTCTCTACTGCCGTGGCCTTCTCTGAAGCCGGCCGTGCCTAAAGTCAATGTCCCAAGGTGTTCCAGCCAATGAGTTCTTGAACTGAAACAGTTCTAAAACTCATCCCCACCGTTCTGAAAAACTTGAGTTCTGGTTTTGAAATTTTTAAAAACCAGTTCTGGTGGCTGGAACATACCTATAAAATGTTATAGTCTGTACATCCAAGAAGGGAGACCTGTTCTGTGGTGACACTGGAATTGCAGTAATTTCTGTCTCTAGAAGAGTCAGCCAGTACAGGGTGTCTGACTTCTTACCCTACGATTACCAGTCCTAGATTAATATTACATAATGTATCCTAAATATTAAAACTTTATTGATTATACCTGTTATATTTCAAATTATAATGTGAACATTATAGTCCAGTGCCAATCTTCCTCCATGAAACTCACTGAATCACTTTTCAGTGTATAAAATAGCTTCTATTTTTCGATGAAACGCTTCTTCTCAAAAATGGTTTCTAGCTAACTAACCAACCAAGAAAACCTCGTCATGTCCCTCATCGAGTTACACAAACTAAACTGGTTTATGCATATCATATCAAACCCGATAATGATTTCGAACTGAACGGTAAGCACATGATTCAATTCTTTGTATGTTGATTACGTTACTTCGTCGCTGCACTGTTGTCGAGTGTGTTACACGTAGTGGGGTTATTGTTGCTTTGAAAGTGGATCATCATCAATCAGCCGTTGGCCTGGTTTTCGCCGTGTAGTCAGAATGGGGGAAGAGGATCAGGCACCGACTCAAGAAGAACAGAAGAGCGTGGTGACTATCCTGCTGAATAAGGCGCTGGAACTTGATGAAACATGGTACCTCATCGACGCTATCTGGATGAAATCCCTCAAACTTTATTTGGGCATACCGGAGGGCCCTTGCAGAAACACTCATCCCTACCCAGGCCCCATTGACAACCAAAGATTGTTGAATTCTGACAACACTTTGAAGAGCGGCCTCACTGATGGAACTGACTATGAACTTGTCCCTAAAGAACTGTGGACCAAGCTGGTGGAATGGTATGACGTTTCAAGCAATCAAGCGCCTATAGCACGTAAGGTGATTCAAATGGGTTCGTCTTACAAAATCGTCGAGGTTTACCCAGTCAGACTGCGGTGTAGCACAGACTTTTCCATGGAACCCAGTATCGTGTTACCTTTAAGTCGCACTACCACAATGAAAATGATTGACGACGAGTTGCGAACACAGTTTAGAATAGATCGGAAATCAGAGACGAGATTGTGGTTGAACTCGCCCAACGGTACTCCAGAGCTTGTTGAAATGGACAAGACCTTGGTTGATCTAGCAGTTGGACTAGACGGTTACTGTTGTATTATTGAAAGTAGGGATGCCAATTCAAAGTGGAGCGATAGAAGTGATGAGTTCACTAAAAAGAAGCTGCTGGACAAAGAAAACGACTTTTCCACCTATTCGAGTGCAAAAGTTTCCAGGATGACCACCCCCTACCAACCAGGTGTTTGTGGACTAAGCAATCTGGGGAACACCTGTTTCATGAACAGTGTGTTGCAGTGCATGAGCAACTGTCCTCCAATTACTGAGTATTTTTTGGCCCGGAGACATCTTGAAGAGCTAAACAAAGTGAATCCTCTGGGGATGAGAGGAGAAATTGCTGTAGCGTTTGGGAATTTGATTGGCACAATGTGGTCTGGGAAACAAAGCTATACCAGCCCAATTCAATTCAAAATTCAGTTGGGCAGGTTCAACCCTGTGTTCAGTGGATGCCAGCAGCATGATTCGCAAGAGTTGCTTACTTTCCTACTGGATGGTCTTCATGAAGATCTAAATCGTATCAAACAAAAACCTTACACGACTATCAATGATGATTCAGATCGCGAAGATAAAGTCCTCGCGCAGGAGGCTTGGGACAGGCATCGCAAAAGAAATGATTCGATTATTGTGGACACCTTCCATGGTCTGCTCAAGTCGCGTGTAGTTTGCCCGGATTGCAAGAAGCTGTCCGTCACATTTGATCCGTTCTGCAACCTTTCACTTCCCTTGCCTCAAAAGAAGGATCGCCTCATCACAATTACATTTATTCCCTTTGAGGGAAGTGAGCAGAATTTAAAGTGCCGCATCAGCATACCCCGACAAGGCATTATCAAAGATTTGTGCTTTGAAGTGGCACAGAGAACTTCCACTGATCCAAGCTCGCTGATGGTTACCGAGATGTCCCATAGCCATTTTCACAAGTTCTATTGCAGTGAGGACACTCTCGATAATATCCACGAACGTGATCTGATATATGTCTACGAAGTTCCAACTCTTTCCAATGATTCCGAAAACAAACAACTTCTCATACCTGTTTGCTTATGGGAAGTTGATGAAAGTACGGAGAGATTTGAAAACAACCAGCTGTTTGGCATTCCGTTCTTCATTAATGTTCCGAAGCAACCTATAAGCGAAAATAATTTGCGTAACCTCTTGTTAGACAAGATGCAAAGGCATTTCAACATCCCGGCATTGAATGGGCATAATATGATGGAGACCGACAATGGTGGTGCCGATTTGGTCAACAAAACTATGAAAGATTATTGGTTTAGAATTTATACAAAAAATACAACTGTTCGCAGCTTACCTGCTCTCTTAGAGTTCAAGAAGAAAAAGCTTGATTTGAGCGAACTGTTCGATGTGGATGACGATTCAGAAGCGTATTTTGGGAGGAATATATTAGTCTTGGGGTTCACCAAAGAGCTCAAGAGGGATGTTTACATTGAGAAGAATATAGATTGTCACACTGAAAAATCATTCAGCTACCGGGCTCCAAGAGAGATGGAGAAGATTACGATGAATGACTGTTTGAGCTTGTTCACTACATGTGAAAAACTTGGGGCAGATGATGCATGGTACTGCCCAACCTGTAAAAAGCATCAGAGAGCGACAAAGAAATTCGATCTTTGGGACCTGCCAAAAATTCTCATAGTTCACCTGAAGAGGTTCTCTTACACGCGACTTCTGCGGGATAAAATCGACGCAATGGTAGACTGCCCGCTGAAGAATCTGGATATGTCTCAGTACCTCATCAAGCGTGATCGCCCACAGAGTGTGTACAATCTGATTGGCGTATGCAACCATTATGGTGGCATGGGTGGTGGTCACTACACAGCAAGCTGCAAGAACAAGGATACTGGGGAGTGGTACTACTTCGACGATAATAGTGTAGAGTCAATAACAGAAGATCGCGTCCTGACGAAAGCAGCTTATGTGCTGTTTTACATGGCAACAGACCTCCAGTGAGACATTTCTACGTTCTGGCTTCAGTCAACATGTCCCGGTCATGGAAATGTACCTACTTATCGAAGAGAAAGTATTGGGAAAACGCACCTTGAACTCACCTAATTATGGCAGTTTAGATTTTGTTTTCCCTTCATACTTCACCATCAGAATACTTCTAGTAAGGTATTGACCAATGTCTCGTGTTACAGAAGATACAAGTTCACTCACCCCTACTCGACCACTGTTGTTTTTCCTGATGCTGTGTTGTAGTTTATATTCGTCCATCTTTCAACGTAAAAACGAAAATATTGTACGCATTTAATTGAATTATTGTTAAGATATAAACGTAGTAAGGAGAATGGTTAGGTACTGTGCACCAGTATTGTTTTCTCAATTAAAATTTTGGCCCAAATCAGTTCATTCAGTGCTGTTAATTGTATGTTGGACTTCGTAATTGTATTACATTTTCATGTGAAAAATCGTACTAAGTATGTACCTAATAAATAAGGCTTATCATACTTCGTTTCAACTCTACTTCCATCACAAGACCCCATTCCATATGTAATCTTTCTTCGAGACAACGTAAAGTGAGATGGGTACATAAATATCTAAATAGTGGAAACAAAATGTTTCCGATATGCAGCATGACAATTAGCTAATTGAAGTATTGTACTTGAACCCAGTTCAAATTGTCAGTCTACTAGTTCCTGCATTAGTAAACCTTTTCCTCCGTTTATAACCACAAAAATCAAATCGCTCAAATGCCCTCATGACTATACGTAATAAGTTGTGGACTTCCAGCAAATCTTCCGGCAGTGCTGGTGCAAGGTTGTGGAATGTCCTTCCCCTCCGCCTCAGGTCCCTCCCCACGAGTAGTCAGTTCAAGACAGGTGTTATCATTCCAACATTGAATAACTCATCCTTTTTCTCTTTCCTCTTATCTTTTTGTGTTTTCATTAGTGATGAGCTAAAGCGTTATTTTCAGACAACGTGTTATTCGCTATCAGTTATCGGTCAGTAACCGGTTATTCTGATAACGGGTTACCAGTTTACTAGGGATGGGCGTTTCTGTTCTTTTTGAAAAACGAAACTTAAGAGGTTTTGTTTGCTGTACGAAACAGTTTCGAGGAAGCTGTTTCAAAATAACTTCAGCTACAATAATGCTTCTAGAAATTTTGGCTGTCGGCCAAAACAACAGAAATGGGAAACTGTTGCTTCGTAATTCCTGCTGCGAAGAAGCTTTCCCTCGCAATAGAAACAGTTAATGAAAACTTTTTTTTTTCCTACAACGAAACTTTCTTGGTTTTTCCTGCTGCGAAGCTGTACCCAATGGAAACGGTTTTTTGGCTCCCAACAAGCACCTGTTTTTTTCCTACAACAGAATTTCGTTTTTTGTGTCTTTGGAATAGACCATGACAGTTATTATTGGCCTGTTGGCAACCTTGGGATCTGAAATCGTATCAAGACCGTAACACTTCATTTCGTCTGTGGCAGCTCTTTTGAAACAGCTCTGTTTCAGGTTTTAAGAAACTGTTTCATCTTTTCAAGAAACAGTTTCCGTTTTTTCCCATCCCTACAGTTTACGGACGGGGGTGCTGTTCTACCAGTAGAGGCAGACATGAGTGTTCACCTGAGAGTGGATGACGTCATCTTGTGGATCTGTCACTTACACTGATGGGGCTTAAGCCGTGGCCACACATGCGGAGTTCGCCAAGCAACGAATATTTGCCAAATACCGAACATTCGGCATTCGCGGAATGCCAGATGTTCGCCAAGAAAAAGCACCCTGGCCACACAATCGGAGTTCGCCGAGCACCGAGCTCTACCCCGAGCATTGACGAATATTCGGCATTGAGCATTGAGCATTGAGTGATGGACCCAGAGGCTTATTATAAAAAAGTTTCATTCATGCAGCATGATCATATGAGCGAATTTTTGAAGACAACACAATTTACAAAGATTTTTAGCAATTTTTGAAACATAAAAACTCAAATTTGAACACCTTTTTTTTGCGCGCAAACATTTTTGGGCTTAAAATGTATTACATCTCATGTAATCTAACCACTTCCCTCCATTTTCGGTAGTTTTGAGCAATTTTTCACAATTTTAGTCACTTAAAAACTCAAATTTGAACATTTTTTTGCTCGCCAACATTTCTGGCCGATGGACTTGGAATGGAAAGTGATGTGAATCACAGGATACTCCACCCTTCAGTCAGTTGGATGCGTAGACTAAGCCCGCATAACTTCACAGTCGGATGGCGAATCTTCGTCCGCATGTGTGGCCGGGACAAATGTTCGCCACTTGGCGAACATTCGTCTCCTTTGAAGCGGGCAAAAAACCGCCTCCGAGGCGAGCACCCGAATATTCGTTGTTCGCCGAATAACGAACATTCGCCCTCCGGCTACACATGTAGGAAATCGGCGAACTTTTGCTCGGTGCTCGGCGAACTCCGCATGTGTGGCCGCGGCCTTACATACAAAAATGCTGACCATAAATATAACAGAAATAAATTGTTGATAGAGGGATACCATCCTAAAATAGGTAGGAACCTGTTAGGTACTGAGTAAATGGTAAAGAGTGATTGCTACAGGTACACTGTGTCCTGTAGCGTACAATACCATCCCCCGCCAGACGGAAGCGAAAGGTCCTAAGCTAATGGATAACTGTCAGGAAGTCTGTAACCTGTTACAATGTAAAACATTATCGGGGTCAGGTAGTTACTCAATACTGAGAGCGAGGCAGTTACCTATGTGCAGTCATTCAATTTGTTCTTTATCCTGCTCAAAAATTCAAGTAGGTACCCATTTTGGACTACCAGCCTTTTTATTTAAAATTGAAAGGTCTCGTACTGCCCTAGCCTGTAGGTACCATCTCTTTAATACTGCCCAATAGAGTACTGCAGTGCACAGGAGAAGCGAAGTAATTATTCCAGTAATATAGATTTTCTTGTAACCGGTTATCTCAGTAACCCGTTCTTGGTCGATAACTGGTTATTCTACGTGGTTCGTTATTCAACGCCCATCACTAGTTTTCATCTATACTTACATACCTATTTTGTTGTTGTTAGCTTTAATTTTAAATCAATATATTTACCTACTAAAGCTCGCAGTGTGGTTCTTAGTCGTTTGTGTTATCCAGCTTTGTCATTGTCAATATTACAGTATTTATTTGTCGCTGTACTAAAATGTGATTCTGGTGTGCGTTTATTTATGGACTACCCAATTTGTCTTTGCACAATAAATGGGTTTTATTATTATTAATTTTCGCCTAGGTATTCATTTTAGTTGATTTTACGAAATTTAATTTACTGCAGGTATCTGCTTATTAGGTATTCAAGTTGGGAAAAGAAACATATTTTTGTAGTTTTATGCAAGCAAATTTTTGGCTACTGGAACAATTTGTCCCTTATGATCCATCATACTATTATTGGCCAATTAACACTCAAAGACGAGGGGAGCAAATCAAGGCTCACACAATAATCTTCGATCAGGAACGAAAAGATAGCTGTTTGAATTTGATAAACTAGGCGTAACATATCTCAAGTTTTCCAGAATAGAATCATAAATATGGGGAAGGTTGTTCTGCAAATAATTGCAACTTGAACTTAAGTTCTGGGCGAACGTGTTCCTCGAGCGAGTATTCCTCGAAGAAAGTTTCATGTTATGTAACTTTGAGTTCATTACACAAGTTTAATGTACAAGCACGAATGTTGATGGAAAACACACAACTTTGTAATGTTTGAGTTCCTTTCACTTGACTATTATGGTTACATACATAAAAAAGTTACATGTTCAGCATTTCATTAAAAGCAATTCAAAACGTTATTATTGTTCATTTTTAAAACTTTCCTCCCTATAAAAAACTCGGCGCTGCGCGCCTCGCCTGAGTACTACGAGCCCTTGGCTAAAATTACAAAACATGAATATGCTTTAGCCTCATGATGTGCTCCTCGCTGTTTCTCTGACCCAAAATGTGGGTATCATTATGTGAGGCTGCACATTTGTTATCAATACTTCATCCAGTAATTATTCAACAAATCATCGGTATCCATGTTGTCGTCCCACATTTTATGTCTTTGCGCCCCCTCCCGCACCCACACCACGTACCACGTACCTCGTTAGTGAGAATGATCACCTGTGTGTAAACAATTATTTAAACAATCACGCTCATACCGCAGCTTGTCGGCCACGCACTCCGCAGTGGTTAAAGTAATATGGTTAGGTAAATCGAGAGCTATCCAACGAGTGGTGAACGATTTTTGTACGATGATAACTGGCGAAGTTAAAGTTCCGTAGCAACGAATCGGTTGTACGTGAAAATCATTACAAATGTTGTCGTCCCAGATTTCGTTACGAAATTTCGTTACGAATTGCTTTTTTGGCTAGTTAGGTCACGGCTAAAGCATATTCATGCTAATACTCTCTAATTGGCAGTTTTCGTGGGTTACAAATTCTCAGTTTTTGGGCCAACTTCTGTTCAACAACCGAAATTAAAACTTATTGACCACATAATGAGGTTACGTTGGAAAGTCTAAGCAGAAAACGAGTGTGAAATTTGAATTTCTACCTATCAGATGAAATGCAGAGTAGTTCAACCCAAATCCCGCTTACGAGCGCTAGTGCATCACTTTAAACAATGTACAGGACTGCAATGGACAGATGAGTGGAACTAAATTTATGAATACTTACATTAAAAAACACGTCCTAAAACTCAAACCAAGGGAAAAATCACAGCAAAGGTTCTTGAAGGTTGCCATTTCTAATGTTGGGTTGTTGGCAGCACTGAGAACCTCCGCCTCCTTGGGCCAACAACCAGATTTCAATAGACTTAATATGACATTTTTTCCGCATTTTCATTTTTAATCGCCCTCATTTAAAAAATAACGCTTATTTTTTAAAACAGGCTTGAAACTAGGTAACTTTTCCAAAAGCTCTGAATATTTAAAAAAAAATGTTTTTTTGTTTTTTAAATGAAAATTCTCCATTGTAACGTCCCTGGTTGCGGAGTAAAATTTCTACTATAAGTGTTACAGTGACTGACTGCTCAAGGATTCAAAACTGATGAGTTTTGCCAGTTGCAATAAGTTTGTGAGGTCAAACTGAGGCGGTCATCTGTTTTTTGTTTTCATTATTTTCACATTTTCATTAATATAGGGGGGTTTAAATTTACATGACACACACCTCCAGCGTGGTAATTTCGTTTTCCCCTTGTACTGTCATGAAGGGCCAAAATCTTTGGCAGAAACGTCAATAACAACAATTCAGAATGAACAACCTACCTCATTTTATCCCAATTATAAATAATGTATATTACTAGGTTATGCGGTATGTGCAGATTACAAGAAAAAACGCTGCCTATATTTACAGAGGTTCAACAGTTGTGCTCAAGGTATAGGTAGGTACTGTACGGGCGATAATCTTTAATCTTTAATTGGCTAAAAAGTAATATCCTATCTGGTATAACTTTTTAGGACATGGTCTATTTTGGACATGAGCAGTTTGATGTTACTGGTTTGAGACTCATATGCTAGTACATCAGCATCTATCATGGTAGTGAGTAAAGTGCTGATACTAGTTAAATCAAAAGAACAATGATTAGGGCCCATGTACCACCCTCCATTCACTCTCAACTTATCACATTTTGTTAGACAGTTTATTCTGGAATGAGCTATTGTAGCAATAAACTTGTAGAAGTCCATGTGGTTCATCCCAAAACATGATTTTAGCATGAGCTGACATTGCGCGTCCCACCCATCCATTGACTTGCAATCAGAGATTTCTCGGGTTATGGAAATGAAACATTGGCTCAAAGCATCCCACATCTTGCCGATATTACATCCGTTGATCCAGTTGTGATTGAATGAAATGGTGTCATCCTGAAATCAAAACGGATTATGGTGACACAAGCATAATAAATTATTCATTTTAGGTTAACTGTGGCGTAATAGTGATTATAGTAGCTGAACTATGAAAAAAAGCAACCACTCAGCTGGCAACGTGTTCCTACCAACGAAACTGCTGGCCTGCATGGCACCCACATACAAAGGCTTCAAAGCTCTACCTAATCTTAAAAAGGGCCACTGCTGTCCATGGATGGTGAAGGGGAGGTTATGTAACATTTTTCTTGGAGGATTGAAATAATAAACCTAACACCGAATCTCATGGTCTAATGCCCTACTTGCTTTGATTAGGACATTGTTGGCTGGTGTTTCAAAGTACACACCTTACTACCAACTACCTTGTGTAGTATGCATGCCTGAGTGCAGTATCTGTGATCTGTTTGCTAGTGCCTCAGCTAGGACCTTTTCCATCTCCCTAAGAGACTTGAAATAAGCCGAACTTATACTTAGGAATAACCCACTCACCAAATTCCAAACTTGGTGGTGCCACCCAGATGGGACAAAAATGGCGTCGCCTACTTCTTGAATCAAAACGATTCTGTTGGCTGATGTCGAGTTGAACGGGTACTTAGTTGTATCTGCCAATTCCTCACTTCCCATGTCGAAAGCTAAATGGCCAAATTTGTCCTTGAGCATTTGCTCTTGGCCAGGAGGAAAGAAAACCCACTTTTTGCTTCCAGAAATGTTTACAGACCAGCTATAAGATGAAAATACATCTGCATGTAATGGTGTCCTGAAAATATAAAAACAATACAGGTAGCTATTCAATCAAAGCTAGAGTCAGGGCGGAGGATAGTAATTTCATTGCATAGGCCATGGGGTTTTGGAAGAAAATAATGACATGTCGATAGTTCATAAATAACAAGACCGGCACTTGGAGTCACTTTCCACAGGTTTCCCAGATAATGATGACTTGCCACTGTGGGCAGAGCACTACTTGGATTACTTTCAATGGAATGATAACATGTGAATAAGAAGTTATTTCACCGCATCACTTGATTACACGAGGCCAGTTGGGAGGCCAGTCACTGGAAGCCAGTTCACTGGCGCCAGTAACTCACTCCGTGTAAACACCACTGGAGGCCAGTCGACTGGCTTGAGGAGTAGGTTTCAGGCCAGTCCAGTTGCCCCCACCACCAAAAACCTGAGGTGGCGTGACTTATTGGAAGTCGCTGGTAAGTCACGTTCCAGCTCAGTGGGCCGTCCGCCATCAGATTGATATTAGCTCTACAGTAGTGCAGATTGACCGCGCAACATACCACCGAAAAAGTGGGGCGACGAATTGAATTTGAAGTTCTTCAAAGACTACCAGGAATGTGACGGCACAAATGAATGTCACATGAAGACATGGCACAAATTGCGCAAATGTTATTAACTGAATGCAGGACTACCTTGAAGAAGCGCTCATCTTCACGGGTTTTGCCTAAACTAGCGCCTATCAGCTGGCTACGTCTGAACAGTTAAGCTAGGTTCACTTGGAGACGCAATTCCGGATGGCAGTCCGGCACAGCTACGCGTTCTGCAACGCTATTGGCCAACGCAAAATGGATTATTGCAACGCAATATCTTGGATAATATATCAAAATCTCCAGATATTTTTGCTGTCCGATCTGTGCAGAGGTTACTGCGCACACCTCTCCTGTTTGGTTGTTCATCCATATTGAAATTCGACATTTGTGGCTGATTTTGCTGTTTCGAGTTCGAGCAATTGTTTGTTTTTTGCGTTTGCGTTTTGTTATGGTTCCGCTGCCATGTGAACGCCTCTGCGGCAAAAATTCAGGCAAACGCGTTGCCGTGCTGGATTGCCATCCGGAATTGCGTCTCCATGTGAACCTCGCTTTACTGGCACCAGTCAGTTGGCTTCCAATTCACGCCAGCCAGTTGGACCACTGAGCAATTCACCATACTACACCAATTTTTTCTGGGCTTACCAGAAGGATAATCCCAAAGGTTTCAGGAAGGATCCTTCAATATCCTGTCCCTTTGATAATACATAAACCTATTGGCTTCCCCACCTCCTTTCCCCCCTTTAGTGTCAATATAACTAAAATATATTGAGCTCATTTGACGGTGAGTAATGACGTGTCCCAATTTACAAGTCCCAGTAGTTGTTCCATCCTAACGATGGAGGTTGATCACCTAGAGGTTGCCCAGATGAGCACAGTTCACTGGACAACGACCTCTGACAATTTTTTTTTTCTCCGCCAATACTTGTATGTAGGAGCTTTGTTCTCCACCAGTAAAATATTATTGAGGTAGTACCATTACGATGGAGGTTAGTCACCTTACCTCGTCTCCGATCCATCAGTACTGGCGCCAGTCAGTTGGCGCCAGCCAGCTGGACTGCTTACTGGCCTCGCGTAATCGGGGCTTTAATACCAACTCGCTTGAGGAAGCCACTCACCAACTTGTCCGTGTGTTGTAGTCCAGGCAATGAAGGAAAAATAGGAAACATAAATATAATAGAAGCCAATTTTGGCACAGATGCAGGGGAAGGTGTTCTGAACCACATACTAAAAGTACTGATGGGTCGGAGACGAGATAAGATGGGGAGGGGGGTCTTGAAGGTCAATTTTTACGTTCTTGTAAATAACTCGAAACTACGACCTCTATCAAAAATATGTCCATATACTAAATTAATCTATATACAGTTCCCTACAAAAAAGATCCCATACATTTTTTCACTAGGATCAACATGTGAGGAGATATGGAGGGGGGGGGGGGGGATATTAAAGTTGAAAAAACTGAGTTTTGTTGTTATCAAGTGGTCGTTTGTTCTCAATGTATAGTTAAAACAAGTAATAAAATAAACATACACTGTCATCTTCGTCGACGCCGTCGTCAATAGGTGCTCCATTTGTGCAGATGCCAAGGCACCAGCCTGCTTTGTGGCAACCGCACCGCCCCCCACATCCAGTAGTACATCGGCCTCCAGGAGTATCGCTTAGGTGCCACAGGGCATTTTGTGTTACTGGGATTAGCGCCGGGCATCTCCCCTGGGCCCAACCCCATTGGGTGGGGGGTATGGGGTTGTTGTGCCACTGCTGTATCTGTAAGAAAGCAATCAGATTATCATAAGTCAGACAAATTGATATTTATAATTTATTTGAACCACTGTGTAACAGCTGTATGTAACGATTTACCTATAGATACGCCCTGAGCGAGTGCTGTTTTGCTGCTCCTCTTGTAGGAGGAAGAGTGGCCATTTTGGTCTCGGCCTTCGCAGATGCTTTTATAAACGCTGTATAGCGATGCTTATTGAGGTTTTGTCCTGCTGGCGCTTGGAAAATAGAAAGAAACAGTTTCTTGCCAGCCTGTTCAACATCCCCTGGTGATGACGAGGGAGGCGGGGGGGGGGGGATTGGCGTATTTTGTAAGCGTCGTACAGAAAACAATTAGTTTCCTCCTTTCCACGGCCTGGTTTTATGATGTAAATAATGCTGCCTGATGAGGTGCAAACCAACAAGGAGACAATTAAATCAACATCCTCCCCAACTATTGCTACATCATAAAACCAGGCCGTGGAAAGGTGGAAACTAAATTGTTTTCTGTATGACGCTTACAACAGCTTCCATACGCCAACTCGATCCTCCTTCTCCACAACTTCAGCGGGCGTGTGTACGACATTTACCACTCCCTCGTCACCACCAGGGGATGTTGAAGAGGCTGGCGAGAAACTGTTTCTAGCTACTTTCCAAGCGCCAGCAGGACAAAACCTCAATAGGAATCGCTACACAGCGTGATTAAAAGCATCTATGAAGGACAAGACCGAAATGGCCACTCTTCCTCCTACAAGAGGAGCTACAAAACAGCACTCGCTCAGGGCGTACCTACAGTTAAATCGTTTCTATTTACGTATAGTTGTTACACAGCGGTTCAAAGAAATTATAAATACCAATTTGCCTGACTAATGATAATCTGATTGCTGTCTTATAGCTGCAACAGTGGCACAACAACCCCATACACCCCACCCAATGCGGATAGGCCTGGGGAGCTAATCCCAGTAACAACAAAAGACCCTGTGGCGCCTGAAGCGATACTCAATACTATATTTTGCTGATGTACTGCTGGATGTGGGGGGCGGTGCGGTTGCCGCAAAGCAGGCATTTCTCGCTCTGGTGCCTGTGGCATGTGCACAAATGGAGCACCTATTGACGACGATGATGGCAATGTATGTTTTTTTAACCTGACCCTTCAGGTTTTTGCGATGGGACCCCCCGCCGAAAAACGACAGGAAAAACGCTGCAAATCCCTGCACAACGGTTTATTATTTTGTATAGAATACCCTTCTGTTACAGATCACAGCTCTATGTATAGATAACCCGTCTGTATAATACAATATGTACTACTCTATACATGTTATGATGAGAATCGCAGACAGCGTTGGGCCAATAGAATTGCAGAACCATTTCGGACCATGCCAATTAGACAATTCGAAATGAATTCCAATTCAAATTAATGAATTCCAATTCAAGTGAGCAGTGGCCAATTGCAATTGAAAACAACAGACACACAAACAAGCCTATGATTCCCCAATTGCAAACAATAAAGTAATCCAATAATTTACAAACTATTCCAATTTCAATTGAAAATTTTGATTGATTGATCGATCAATTGATTGAATAAATTGATTGATTGACTGAATCCAGCGCGTCCCTGGTGACAAGAGTATACAATTTCATTCACACTGGAGTCGAAAATGCCTGTCGGTGCAAACTTCGGGGCCTTACTGTGAACGAACGGCTGGACGTACGATGCTCCGGATGGTCTTAAACAACTCGCAAGTTCAAGAATTATTTAAAACCGTGAAAAAATTCACGTAAAACAAAGGTATAGGCGTTCTGGAAATTTCAACCCCTATTTTGAACCCCTTAGAGATGACTGACAGTAACGTCGAGCTTCGAGGACCAACTAGACCCCGAACGGGACCCATAACCCGAATTTCATCAATTTTGTTTCATGGTAACTAAGCAAAGTGGCCCGTACGGCGTACGGCGGACAGACAGAAATATTTTTATTGCAGTTTTGGATTCTACATACCTTGAAACGTAAACCATCAAATTTTGAGGGGGGGTTAGAATTTTTTTTTTCATGCTCGATTCCAATGGTTCATTATTGAAAATAATAAACCAAAAGTGAGACCAAATTAATAGTGAGACGAAAGTAGCGCGTATTTTAACAATGATTTTCACTTACAACCGAGTAGTTGCTAGGGAAATGAAACTTCTTTCATTTTCATCGGACAAAAATCGTTTTCCATTCGTTGGAAAGCTCTTGATTTATCACGAATGTATTTCGTATTTGTTCTTGGTATTTACATCCTAGTTTCATAATATAACTATATAAATGAATGTTGTAAATGGATAGTAAACAATGACGCTTGTTTGGTTGTCACTTGGTTGTAGTAAACTACGCGGCTAAAGCATGTTTTTTTAACCTGACCTACCTAATTATACAAAGCGGTTTACTCGATCAATATAACGTTAGCAATAGTAGTTGGGTACCTACATAATAATACGTATTTATAAAGTGATACTTATATTTTTACTGAAAAACAAAAAAGAGTCTAGTATGAGCCGCGCGTGAAGTAAGGTAAGAAACAGCCGATCTTATATAATACAGCGAGGGGGACAAAAACCTGAAGGGTCAGGTACACCACATTTTAGCCGTCAGGCTTTAAGCGGAAGTCATCCGGGGGTGCAGGGGGCGAAGCCCCCGCCGAGGCGCGCAGCGCCGATTTTTTTAATTTTTATTACTTGTTTTACTATACATTGAGAACAAACACTTGATTTATAGCAATAAAACTCAATTTTAACCTGACCCTTCAGGTTTTTGTGATGGGACCCCCCGCCGAAAAACGGCAGGAAAAAGTGAGACCAAAATAGTGAGACGAAAGTAGCGCGTATTTTAACAATGATTTTCACTTACAACCGAGTAGTTGCTAGGGAAATGAAACTTCTTTCATTTTCATCGGACAAAAATCGTTTTCCATTCGTTGGAAAGCTCTTGATTTATCACGAATGTATTTCGTATTTGTTCTTGGTATTTACATCCTAGTTTCATAATATAACTATATAAATGAATGTTGTAAATGGATAGTAAACAATGACGCTTGTTTGGTTGTCACTTGGTTGAATAGGTCTCCCACTAGAATAAGACGCTCCGACCCTGCGCTCTTGAGGCCAAGAAAGGAAACGCAGAGCATGGCATCCTGCACTTACTTTGGCCATTGGTAATTTCACGTTGTTCAGTTGGCAACATTGCCTCGATTTTCTAGTAGCTGACATTTTGTTTTGGTTACTATTACTAATGTTTTGACTGTTTCGATTCTCAACCTCAGTTTTTTCAATCTGTGAGTATCATATTTTCGAACCTCAGTTTTTAATCTGTGAGCATCATCACACATCCTCTTCATTTTTGTACTGCGATTGAAGATAGCATGATGGACAGTGCGCCTTCATCGTGTTCTGCTGAGAACTCGAAGAGCAGGATCGCTCGTGGGAAGCCGTTACGAAGTCAGGCAAGAGAAATTGTCTACAACGTAGCGCAATTTTTCATCAGAAAGAAGAACGAAGAGAAAGCGAAGTATAACATCCGAGATTTGACAAGCGAAGCAACTGGAGTATCGCCGAAAGTAGTCTCCGTTATTTTGAAGGAAGGGCGTCAACTGTCGGCAGTATCCCCAAACCCTTTGTTTACTACGCAAAAAAAACTAACAGAGCACAATAAAAGGGTTGAGGCTGACGACTTCACTGATGCGGCGATTAGAAACAAAATAAGAGAATTCTACACTGTCCGAAAGAAGTGCCCATCAACGGGATCGATTCTTGGTGCGTTGAAAAGTGACGGAGTTCTTGATTGCGGTGCTGAATATTTAAGGAAAAGAATCCATTCGTGTGGTTTCAAGTGGAAAAAATGCCAATCCAATCGCAAGGTGTTGATCGAACGGCCCGAAATAGCTGCCTGGAGGGTTAGGTACCTACGTGCCATGACATCCTACCGCTCGCAAGGTAAAAACATCGTATACCTCGATGAAACATACGCCCAGGCATCCCATGGTGTTTCTACGTGCTGGCAGTCTGAAACACAGCTGGGAGCTGTGAAACAGATCGGTAAGGGCAATAGACTTATCATAGTACACGGCGGAGGCGAGATGGGATTTGTAAAAGAGTCCCTTCTTGTGTTCAAGTCATCATCGAGATCGGGGGACTACCACACCTCTATGAATTTTGGCAATTTTTCTAAGTGGCTCACGGAAATGTTCCTTCCGAATTTACCAGCAGGTTCCGTAGTGGTAATGGACAATGCGAAATATCATTGTGTGGAAGTAAACAAAAAGCCCAACACCGGAAGTTTGAAGAAGGACATTGTAGCCTGGTTGACGCAAAATAACGTGGATTTTGACGAAAAGTGCACAAAGGGAGAACTCCTCCTCTTAGTGAGAAACGTACCTTCGGAGAAAACGTATAGGGTTGACGAGATTATTAAAGCGAAGGGCCACCATCCCCTTCACCTCCCCCCATACCATCCCGACCTGAATCCAATAGAACTGGTGTGGGGTGACATTAAAGGTCAGCTCGCAAGAGATTCTGTCGGAACACCTCTTGGCCAAAAAGAAGTGGTGTTGAAACAATTATTCTCGGAATATTCGACTGAGAAGTGGAAAAAAGTGTGCGAGCACGTGAAAACAGTGGAGAACAAGTATTGGACCAGCGACCACATAGTAGACACGGAAATTGACAATATTATTGTGAATTTAGGCGAGACTTCTGATACGAGTTCCGACGAAGAAGAAGACTGGTGGGACAATGATGACTCTGATTGAATGTATTATCAATCATATTTTCTATTTTTAATAAAATGACGAAATTACTAATAAATTTTACTGCATTGTTTACCACTTGTCCATTTCATTAGTAACGGCTTCCCTATAGCTAGTGTTTTTGTCGCAGGCCCAAGGTTAACGCAAGTAGTGTCACACTTTCCATGGAATAGTATTGTGTTCCTTCATCCTTACACAGGTAAGTTTATTATTTTTATAATAATTTAAAAAGTAGAGGAAAAATATAGTCATTCCCAATTACTTTTTCAAAACAGTGGGAACTGGGAAGAAAAGTACATCAGAGAAAAGTGCTACCACTCAGTAGGGAAAAAGAGGAAACAGCTGGGAAATTTTGGTTTAAGGAGTAGTACCTACTTCTCCGCTAGAGCTCAGCACTGGAGCGTCTTATTCTAGTGGGAGACCTATAGTAAACTACGCGGCTAAAGCATGTTTTTTTAACCTGACCTACCTAATTATACAAAGCGGTTTACTCGATCAATATAACGTTAGCAATAGTAGTTGGGTACCTACATAATAATACGTATTTATAAAGTGATACTTATATTTTTACTGAAAAAACTGGATCATTATTCATATCTTCCAGGAAAACACACGGTCAAGCAAAACACAAACGGTGGGTACAGCTTCCGTACAAGTATGCAACCACGAGGGACATTTTATGTCTTAGCGCCCCCTCCCGCACCCACACCAAGTACTTCGTACTTTTGGTCGTTTTGTGTCAAGATTTCCAACGAATGGTACCTAGTCCGAACAGCCTTCAGTCCCAATTAGTTCGGATTAGCCGGACTCCACTGTATTATGTACAAACATTCATTTAAACAATCACGCTCATACCGCAGCTTGTTGGCCACGCAGTCCGCAGTGGTTAACGTAGTATGGTTAGGTAAATCGAGAGCTATCCAACGAGTGGTGAACGATTTTTGTACGATGATAACTGGCGAAGATAAAGTTCCGTAGCAACGAATCGGTTGTAAGCGAAAATCGTCAGAAATATTTTCGTGACGTTGTTTCCGTTGCATGTCTCCGTTGCATGTCCCGCGTTTCATTTTCGAGTTTATGTAGCAAAGTAGAGACATAAAATGTCAAAACAAAAAAGGTGGAGTCTAGTATGAGCCGCGCGTGAAGTAAGGTAAGAAACAGCCGATCTTATATAATACAGCGAGGGGGACAAAAACCTGAAGGGTCAGGTACACCACATTTTGTCAGGCTTTAAGCGGAAGTCATCCGGGGGTGCAGGGGGCGAAGCCCCCGTCGAGGCGCGCAGCGCCGAGTTTTACTCCTAATGCTTTTGGGTGCCATGGCAGTGGCCTTATGGACGCAATACCTCTGCTCTCAGTTCTTTTGGTTTAACCCTATTAGTACAGTTAAAACAGGAAAAATAAATGAAAAAATTAGTTCAGACCTGAAAATTTGGCCATGTGTTCTTTTTCCTAGTAGTATTGAATATCCGATGAGTCCCTAGCAGTCCCAGGGGGGGACTTGGTTTTTTGGGGGTGGGGAGGGGGAAACTCGTGAAAAATCAACTTTTCTCAATTTTTGCCATGTGAGGTGTCATTTCCCATGGTAATCGACTCGCTGAATCGAATGGAACTACTTTCAGGACGTTAGCATGACATGGACATGAGATACGGCCATTTTTATGGTAAAAAATACAGAAATCCCATGTGGGCAAACCAGAAAATTGTATATTATAAACTCAAAAAATATTAAACATTAGGAACATACTTGTTAGTATCAATTTCATTCGCTTTCATCGTCTGTGCTGTTGAAATCATCATAGGGGGACGTGTCGAGGATTTCTTCGCTATTCCCTAATTCTGGTGACTCTTCGTAATCATGGTTTTCGCAGGTGGAACCTTCGTATACTTTGCAAATGGCTGAGCACTTAACTCCACTTTTATAGCAGGAGCATCGCTGATTAGCACAGCTGATCTTGCAGGCACATGAAATCAACTTGAGAATGGATGCTGGAACTGGTTCGAGGGTGGTTTTAAGAGGTTGGAGAACACTATCCTGCCGAACCCAACCCCATTGCTCAGGGGAAAGCCCTTTATTGCCTCGCCAAACCTGGACTTGGTAGTAAGTTCGGAACGAGTGTTGGGCACCACTGGCAGATGTTGGAGGTAGGGACTCCAATTTTGGTGCAGCCTTTTTGAGGGATTTTTGGAACAAGTCGTACCGAAGGTCATCGAGAGTGATTTTGTTGTTGGTTGCTCCATACAGGGAAATAAATACAAGCTCCCCAGCCCTCTGGACATCATCTGGAGTACTGTCTGTAGAATTGAAAACTCTTGCAGACTCAATGAGCGAGGTGTTGCTGTTCATTATCTTCATTAGGTGTTTCTTCCCTTTTCCATGAATGGCGCTGTTGGAATCACACCCACTGAACGCATGCACAAACAATATGCTTTCTTTGATAAACTGGTGTTGCTGCTGCAGCGTAAAAGACGAATACACTTTCCTCTGCACTCTTCCAATCTGTGGCTTCATGAGGAGTATGGGTATATCAGGTGGAGCATGGGCTACCATTAGCACCAATATATCAACATCCTGAGAGACTATGGTCGGAAAATTACCCATCTCACACTCTTCTACTGCAGTCTGAACGATTGAAACGTCAGCATCTCCCTCACACTGCTTGACTACAATGTTTTTGTTTTCAAGTTCAACAGACACCATCGTGATTAGATGTTTTTTGTTCTCACAGTTGGTAAGAAACCGTTCTTGGCTCGCACAAACTTTGCTTGATGCAGAAACGTGGAACTGAGGTGAAAAATATTTGTTCCTTCGTCGATGTTCGCTTTCTTTTATGCTATTTCGATCGTCATACCCGTCGAACACAACTCATATTCTGGCTGTGCCAAAGTTCTTCTGCAAGTATTTGACATACGCATTACAAACGTCAGTATACGTTTGACACCCAGTCTTTTTCCAACTTACAACGTGTAGAAGATATCCACCATCAATCACAAAGCAGCCTGTGTTGGCTAACTGTTGTTCATCCACTGTGGAGAACTCTTCGTATAAGGCTGACTTCACAGTCTTTCTCATCCCTCCACTGGTGAAAAGTGCCAAAGGATAAGGGGCTAATTCGTATTTGAAATAGTCAGCCAAATCCTCGCTGTCTTTTTTTACCATCAGCATGCGTTGATAAAGGACCAGAGGTTGAATAGGTACAACTTTGTCAGTTACCCTGACCACGGAAGTTACTGATGCTAGGGAACGAACATTATCACTTCTCTTCATTTTAATATCCATAAATTGTTTCCCAATAAGTTTAGCAAGTGTCTCTTCACCAACTTCTTTTGCCATGTGACAGTTGATTGTCTCATTCCCTGTAATGCCACTCCCAAGAGAAACGACAAATGGGGAATCAATGTCGAATGGGGTTTTCAACTCCAGCATTTCCTGTAGTATTTTAATATCTTCGTTGTCTCTTTTGATTCTACTTTGTCGAGCATCCAAGTGCTGTTCTGATGTCCTGAATACAACACCACAAAATCTTCTATTGCTAGTGATATAAGTGCCATTGCAGGTTTCCTTAAAACATATGAACTTATGATGTCATCTGTAAATCCTCTGCCCACCATACCTCCAGCCACTTTGAAATCCCGATTGGCTGTTTGCTCGATGACCATATCAGGGGATGTCCCACTGCAAAACTTGGTTTTCCGTCGAATGGTGAAGTAGCCTGTAGAGTATTTTTCAAACTCTGATTTAGTCATTTCTTGAGACAAACGGCTCATTTGCTGCAAGTATATGTAACTAGCTTTTCCATAGTGTAAATGACCACTTGCAACGAAATAGGGTAACATGAGTTGAATACAACTAAGATGCAGGTTCCAGTTTCCAGTTCTTTCTGCTTCCAGAAAATGTCGGTTTTATCGTCCTAATAGTGGTTCCATTCGATTCAGCGAGTGGATTACCATGGGAAATGACACCTCACATGGCAAAAATTGACAAAAGTTGATTTTTCACGATTTTCCCCCTCCCCACCCCCAAAAAACCAAGTTCCCCCCCTGGGACTGCTAGGGACTCATCGGATATTCAATTCTACTAACAAAAAGAAGGCTTGACCAAATTTTCAGGACTGAACTAATTTTTTCATTTATTTCTCAAAATTAGGCATATTTTAACTGTACTATATTACCACCGGGAGGCTTAGCCTGAAAGCCAACCAACACGCGGGCAAGATCTCATATCAGCTTCTAGGTCTTAACACAAACTTAAACTCACCAACTTCCTTTAGGGCCCATGTACACAAATCTGTAGTCATCTTCTATTTTGGGGTCACCGAGAAGATACTCATTGAGCCAGTCTGATGCGAAAAATTGTGGCACACGGTAAACATTTTCCAAGGGGTTTTCATTCGAAAAGTGCCAATCCTGATGAAATTAAGACAGGTTGATAATGTAGTTTCAGTAGAAAAATAGGGAAATGTAGACCAGTAATTTTTATATTGCTACAGAACTAGTTACATACGTACCTATAGGTAGGTGCGCCTTAGTATGAACTAAACCTGATATAATTAATTTCCTTTGTTAAATGTTTAAGTTACAATGTTTCATTTTTATTTCCCGAAGGCTAATATCTATGCTTCTTGAAGACGATTCGATGCACAAAATAGAAAACAGTGACGCTGAGCTAGAGGGAGCAACTCAAGATGCTACCCTTTTCTGACATCTAACAGCAAGTTGGTGAGGGCTGACCTTTCGGTTCAGGTTAAAAGTCATGTCAAGCAGTAAAGGTTTTAAAGGGGCTTAGGAAGGTTATGAATCTGCCGGGCCTGCAACGGGTTTCCAACGTCGCCCACTGAAGTGGCCAGTTCAATGTCACCCTTATCATCAATGACACGGGTCTCTCGAACTCCTTACAGGCTTTGGGAGGAGGTTGCATGGGGCCCGGAAGTGGCATGCTAGAAGTATCCATTAATAACGCAAAGGAACACACATTCCATTTCATGACGAATAGGTCCTTGTTCTTACCTTCATATAAAAGCAGTCTGAGTCAGCGGGGTATTTCCTTTGGATGTACTCTTGCCAGTAGTCCAAGAATTTCTCCAGTTTCATGATGCACTTGCTTTGAGAATTGAAATATCGTTCATTGCAATTGGCAACAGGAACTTCAGCTTCTCCTAACATCATAATATTTGAGGAACACGATACAAAAATTTTAATATCCAAAGTAGGAAAGTACGTGTTTAAAGGCACTAGAGTTAACTGTCAATGTCTTTGTACGTGGTGTCCATGTACAAATTACAAGCTACTTTATTGAACTTTATATAACTGCCAAGGAGCTGAAGCGTTGAAGTAACTGAACTTGTATTTTCAATTCATTTCGGACTCCAGCATAACTTTAGAACAAATCTCTACACTAGAATCGTCTGTATATCGTCTGTACCTTTGATCTCTGTTCAGAACGTGTAAACTGGTAGGGACCTACCTGTTAATTTATGTAGGTATGTAGGTACCTACGTGACATTCCAGACAATGTGTTATTCCAAAATTTCACAGAATGTTTGAAAATAACTACTTACTAACGTTAGTATGGGTTCGAATATGAAAAATTTTGGAATACAAACAGCGGGGCTATTTAGCGTTTGTGTCAAAAATGACACACTTAAGCCACCAATACGCTAGAAATCACTGGAAATCTTTCAATGAAAAGTATGGTAAATCTAGGCAGCAAAATTTCATTTCAATTTTCAATACCGGGAAATGTTTTTGCACAAAACACACACAAAAAGTTTCATTTTGCTTAAAAAGTTCTAAAAATTAGGATAAATTCTGTGGAACCAACAAAAGATGCAGGAAGGCGGTTTCATAACTAACGATTAGGTATTTGAAAGACACCAAAAATGTTGGAGAACAAAGAGTTCTAAACTGTCGTCCGTAAATGGGCTGTTAGTCGAAGGCATCTTATTTGGAAACGCCAGAAATCTCAATGGACCGAGATCTAAGACACGTGAACGAGGGAGAGGATCTGCCGGAGGAAAATTTACATTATCCCCCAACATCCAACATCGCTACGTCGGAAGACCAATAGGACACGAAGGACCAGTCACCAGAGCCACGTCTCCAATAACGCCACAAACCGTGTAGGAATGCTCCTGACTGATGCCCTACAACGATGGAGCACCTGAGCACCAAAAGGAGGAGGTACCTATGTATGACCACGGTGACACCGTACCCGCGATCACTTCATATTCCCACCCCTTTTCCAACTGCTGCCGTTTCCCCCAAGCTTTACATCTTCGAGAGTGGTTGCTTCCTCCTTCCCTAACAGGAGGAGAGTTCAATAAGCTCGAAGTGGACTGAAATGAATGAAGCCTACTAGTACCTAGTCTACTGGTTATGAGGCAATCCCGATCAAGCTCTTTCAATGCCTTCATGCCTTATTCGTAATTCAAATAATAGTACCTACCTGTCATTATTGTCAGATAAGTGGGTACACCTACAAGATCGATAGAATAGGAAAATGGTCAAAGCCATCCCGGAAAGGAATTCTTGAGATAGGCACCAACAGGAAACAGATAGGTCAACTCTGCAAGAAGCTTACATACCATACACAATTTGGAACGGTAAAATTGCATTAATTTAAGGTATATATATATATCTATAACATGCCATCTCAGTCGTCAACATAATATTCTCACCATATTTCTTCGACAGCCAATCAAAATTGGGTTTTCCGTCTGTGACCCACTGTTGTTGACAAGGCCAATCTTGAGAAACACTTTTCAAAAGGCATGGACGGTTTCTGAACAAATAGTCAGAAAAAAATGACCCGTATGAAATATCTGCTGCATTCACTTGATTAATGTGATCCACTGGTGAACAGGCATCGTGGTTTGACAATAAGTCCAAATCAACGTCCAATGTGTCCATGGAAAGAGTGCCTCACATTATTATTAAAGCAAAGACTTCATGAAACCTGCAAATTAATGTAATGACCCTATGTCAATATTTCATTAATGTGCCAAATTAATGTAGATACGAGTTATTGAGGCTCGAATACCCTCGTAGGAATAGGCGCTCGACTGGAGGCATTTTTCACCCAGCATTGTTCCACACATTGTGAGCCCCCCCCCCCCCCCCCGGGTTTAGATTTTGAAAGAGTCTCACGAGCACAATAATTTTCTGCAGTGTTCGGTCCCAGGGAGGAGTGTTTAGGTATTTTCCAACCCACCCAGTTCGGGACCGGTCCAGGACTCGTCGAGAGCTCGAAGTCCCGCGCATGCGCGGCGAGAACGAGTTCGGAACAGCCGACAAGTTGGAATGAATTCGGGGGTAGGTAGGACAACCTTCGAAATAACCGTCCGTAATCTTATAACCTCTCAATAGTTTGTTGTTACTTGTTTGTTGATACCGTAATGAACACCTCTAAGTCAATGGGTCTGTTCGGAGAACCGTCCGGGACTGCCCAGGATTGCCCCCTCCCCACTTTTGGCCGTTCGGAGAAGACAAGGGACGATCCCGGACGAGTTGCCCGCTGTTCGGAGAGAGCGGGGATTGTGAATTCGGGCAGCCCGGGATCGTCCGAGGCTACTCCAGCTCTGGCGTGGAGTAGAAAGTCCGGAGCATGCGCATCGGTCTATTTTTACCCCTCCCCTCTAACTTGCTCACTTCGATGTTTTCCTTTCCCGCGAAGCACAACTCAAACCCACACAAGCCAAACCCGTATTTTTTTTAACGTATGCTTTACAGTTGTTTACAGTGTAAGCGTTACAGTTTTTTGTTGTGTGTAATAATTTCCAGTTACGGATTAAGTTAGATAATAATTATGCTGTCTGATACGGATTATTCCGACGATGATAATGAGGGTGACATCAATTTTAAGGACGGCGATGAAGAAGAAATGATATTAAGGGAGGTTTTTTTTCCCGAATTTGAGACCAAAAAATCAAAATTATATTGAGCAAGTGGTGTCTGATTTGTGTCAAGTGATGTTGTCTGAGTGGTGGTGATTTGGATTCTAGGTGCCTTCTGAATAAATAAAGTTCTTATAACAATGACAGCCTTTTATTTTATTACTAACCACATAACTGAGAATGACTTTATAAAGGTCATCGGGTTGAGACAGGTAAGAACATCAGTCTCAAGAAAAAAACCTATGCGACACTTAGAGGCGCTAATTGGAAGGACAAAGTGACTTTAGGACAAAGAAGTTACTTTTTTTTTCTCCTTGTTGAAAAAGTTGAAAACGTTTTAGTTTTTAATGATGTAGTAGTAAATGTAGTTTTAGTTTAAATCGATGAGAACGCACGACAGCTTGTAAACAAAATGGTGGGAGGTTCTAGTTCTAATACGGCTTCCAGTCCTGGACAAAGAAAAAGCGTTCGGACAAGGCACGAAACCGGGACGATCCGGAATTACTCTGGTGACGTCACGAGTCCAGGATTGTTAGAGCTCTGGATAGTCCAGGACTGCTTCTCCGAACGAACCTTATAGGTGATGTGATGTAAGTTTAGTTTAAAGTTTAGTGATGTGTGACTTGTGATTCGTGCAATAGCACTTATGTTCTCAGCATTAGCCTTGAAATTTCCCTTTGCTCAAATACCTCAGATCCTAAATGTGACAAACATCATTCATTCTATACATTTTCCTCAGAGTTTATGTCGAAATATTCCTATTATCAGTCCCTTGTTCTTATAGCAATTTTGTTTTAAATTGAATATAACAACTCATTAGCATGCTTATAATATCCCGTTCGTGTGGGAAAATGATTTTTGTAATGTACCTGAAACTCTCTGTAAGTACAAATTGTTGAGCTACATTCTCGTTTTCTTTGCTAAAGCAAACCTCAGTACCTACAGGAAATTTTTTTGAGTCTATCACTACGCTTGATCACTTACCTTAGGCCAAAGTAGGGTGAAGTCACCAGTAATGGACCCCCCCCCCCCCCCCAAAATCGCACCAGTTAGCGTTGTGCTAAAATTACGAAATTTGGTTTACGGGTACGGAGCAACCAACATTTAGATACAGTTTATTTCATTTCAACCTAGTTGTATTTTTATTTGTATTTTATTTCAACCTAGTTGTATTAAATACCAAACATTTTGTCATATATTTTCATCAATCCTTAAGAATATTTTAGATAGATTTTATCTCTATAAGGTGAGAGAACCTCATTGCCGTGGCCCGAACAATTTAAAAAATAGAATTTGAGGATACAATTGAAATTTATGCGTGCTGTTGCCTCGTGCCACCTTCAGAATTACTTCTGTAACATTATTTTAAAAATTAGAAATTTAGGAGAGTAGGTACACTTTTTTTTAAATTCTTAACCTTCAATTGTCCCGTATTCTGAGATTACCCAGAACACAAAACTTCAAATCATCAGTAAAGAGGTGTAATAGATCGCTTGCCAAGAAATTTCGTTTTCAAGGTCTCGTTTTATTCGTCTGAGTAGTCGTATGAATCTGAGGAACTGTCGGAAGAAGAGGAGTCGCACGAGAAGTCAAGATTGTCAAGAATGGAGAAGAAAACTTGCTCAAACATCGCGAGATAATGTAATGTAATGAGAAATATAAATGAAAATGTAATCGTAATGTAAATGTAAATCGTAAAATGTAAAATGAATCGTTAATCGTGTAGAACTTGCGAGGACGCGAAAATGTTAGGAAATGAGGCAGGTTAGGTAGGGAGGTAACTATGGATTCTAGAAATTAGGGAACATCCATAGACGATCTGCGCATGTCAGGGACTTTTTACTCCACCTCGGAGACGGGGCAGAGAAAACTGGTTCAGGATTAGTCCGTGAGGAAGGTTGGAACGCAGGTCAACGTGTCCCAAACCAGTCCCCGCGCTTGGTTGGAATGATTTTTCGGACGCCCTGCGCTAGTGCGCATGCGCGGTAGTCCAGGACCAGTTTAGGACAGGCGGTTGGAAAACACCTATTGCAATGACGCAGCAATACGAATATAATATTTCTGCAACCGCGGAGGCCTCTATAATTGTGAAAATACCTGACAGTACACAAACCTGACTAGAATAATTTATTATGCCTCTTCTAGGAGCGACCTCGCACCAATATCAATACTGTTGACTCGTTTTCATATAGAATGAGTCAAAAATATACCACGAGTCATTAAAAATAATGTATTAATTAGAAATCTATAAAATGCATTCAAATCTAATACTTGAATTTATATTTAAAAAAAATGTTGTCCAAGTATTTGAAGAAAATAAGAGGTTACAACGGGTCCAAAATTGTTAGCAGCAGTGCGCATCTGAAAACTATTGTCGATGCAAATCCGTTTGAGGGTTCTGAATCCATAACTTTTATTCCAACAATTTCATTCCATAGGTAGGTATATGCATAAAATAATAATGTAGGGTAGGAAGGTTGGTACATACCTGTATGTATGTGCCCGACCCCGACGAGAAGAACCTTTGCTACGATCCTACGATATCTGAAATCTGATTAAACAACAACAACAATATTGATAAGGGACCTTTTCGAACCAGACAAATGCACTGGTAATTCAAAAGTGATCTCGACGACCACGAATGATGGATCGAACGATTGATAGAAGAGAAATAACGACGACCAACGATTATAACATCCATATCACCTTTATCAATCTTATCATTTCACTTACCACAACAACAGCTGATTGATTGGTCATCTCACTCACTTTTCAGTGAGTTTTCGAGTCTTCACACGAGCATCGTTTGTTTATTTAACGTATTTGCATTTCTTTTCTCCCTACGACCTGCACCAATTTTTTTCTTTACCGTTGTCGTTGTAGTGTTTTAACTATGTACTTGGATATAGGTGTCATGTTTTTCTGTCTGGGAATATTTACCTACGACTGATGAACTTCAACTGAACTTCCTGCACTTTTGAAAAGAACTTCGGTTATTATAATTTCTCTCGATTTTTGTAGGTACTGACTTTTGTCTGCCCTTCTGCTATTCTCATTGTTTGAAATGAAACATCTTTATTACCACTTATTTTTTCCAGCGCTTGAGGATATGGGGAACCAACTGGTCGGAATCGCTCCGTCGCAAATCTTCCCAGTGGAGCACTATCTGACTGAGCACTCGGATTTACATTTCGACGTCAAGTAATTTATTCATACCATTTCAATTACCCATTTTCGACTGTGCCTCGGTTGGCAATCACCTACATTATGTCATTATTTACGTCATCAGCCTTTTAGACAAGCCAAGTTTATAAGAAATGGCATAAAGAACTTAGAATGTTGCAATTTATATTCTACGATAAATAGGAGTTACCTGTCTGTGATGTGGGACGTGCCTAGTGATTCAAAATTCTTATATATTTGTACATCGCGTGATGGACATAAGTATCACTTCAGTGATCACAATCCTAGAAAAAAAAATGTTTCGACCCATTGGTTCCCTTTTTTGCATGGGCAGAACTAAAGCCATGCTGTTGCACAGATACAGTTTGTTGACGCGTTGAGTTCATAATGAAAGTAGACTCTTAAGGTGAGATGGTAGGTACATATTTTTCGTCTGGACGAGGCATAGTAAGGTTTATTTGCAGTGACAATCTGACCGTAATCTTACTGAAGAAAGGAGATGGGCGATGGGGTCAGTGATTCGCGGACTCTTTTTCTGATTGTGTATAATATCCACTATCGGCTCATGGCAGTGTTTTCCCGACTATCCAAAGCCAGTTTTCTGATTATCATTCCAGTTCACACAAAAAAACCCCGAACAAGAACTGCCCATGCACTGCCACTGCCTGCTTCTTGAACGCTTTCAAAATGGCATTGGATCATGGATGGTTTCTTACTGTTTTCCAGGTGTCGGCTAACCATCAGAAAAAGCCAGTGCGAACGAACCTAGAAGTAGGGAATTTTGAGCATGCAATTTTTTGTGACGTCATTGCCACCTTTATATGGATACAGCTTGTTTTACATAATCCATGATGTTGAGGTGAGCACATCCATGTTGGCCCAGCTAGAGTACTGCCCAAGAAGTCTTATGACAAACATTATGGTTTGTTCGCTGACGATTATCTACCAGAAAGGGGTTGGGCCATTGTCAGTATTCTCTTGACTCTTTTCTGACTGTAAAGTATCCATGACCGGCTGTTTGCAGTGTTTTCCTGACCATCCAAAGCCAGTTTTCTGATTTTTCATTCCATTAAACAGGAGGTGGGCAGACAATAAACTGGCCATACGCTGCCGTCCCGATTCCCAACCATTATCAAACTCAAACCATTCTCAAATGCCTATCAAGATGGTATTGGATCGTGAATGATTTGTTACGGTTTTCTAGGAGTCAGCTAACTGTCAGAAAAAGTCAGTGCAGACAAACCTATGGCGTCTGTTCTGCTATGCTGTAGCATGAAGGAAGAAGTAGCAACAGTGGTGTCATTGCTGCTTTCCTGTAATCTGGGAAACTAAACAAATATATGTATGCTATTCTGGCAAACCGGTTTAAGGTTTCTCATCAACATACAACACAAAAAACAAATTTGGAAAAAACTAGCAATTCCAGAACCATGCAATTAAGCCCCATTGAAAAAATTCTTCATTCTTGAAAACATTAAAAAAATTATTAATCAGTCTAACATATATTCACATAATACACATTTTGCAACTAAATCGGTTCGATCGCACTGACTTTCTGATGGTTAGCTGATTTCTAGAAAACTATGAGAAACCATCCATGATACAATTCCATCTTGATAAGCGTTCCAGAAGGGTTTGAGTTTGATAAACAGATAGTGCATGGTCTGTTGTCGTCCGCTCTGTTTTCTGTGAACTGGAATGACGATCAGAAAACTGGCAATGGCATTGGATAGTCAGGAAAACACTAAAAACAGCCGGTTATGGATACTATACAGTTTTTAAAAAAGTCGGAGAATCACTGCGAACGCCCCAACGCTTTTCTGACGGTCAATTAACTGTCAGATGGTCACTGCGAACAAGCCTAATGATTACTGTTGAACGACCAGATTCATTATGGTGCTCTAGGACTACAGGAAAAAACGACCTGCGAAGGTTTCCTTGGTATTCTAACATTTTTCAACTCCATAATAATATTACTAGGTATATATATCCTTGGTTTTGATGTACGCACAGAATTATAAACAAAAAAACAATGTAGACAATAACTTCTCTTCCGTCTCCATCTTTCTAGTAATTTGCTTGGGTGGTCCGCATCAATATACTAGTGCATGAATAAAACACTTTGACAACGAGAGCTAAGTAGGTAGAATGCCAATCCCCTGTCACCCAACTGTAATGCACTCAGCGTCTGCTCGTAGTGCGGCAGTCACTAAGCCCAAGGCCTATTACCACTGGCGTATTGGTGAACCTATCTCCTTGGAACTCTAGTGATCCTGTTCTGTATTATCCACATCTATGTATTGGTGGGCCTGATGATGATATTATGAGATTATCCAGAGAAGCGAGAAAGAAATAGTTCTAGAAGTTTCGGTTCCTTTTACTTCGGAATGCTCATTGGAAGAACGCAAAGAATGTCCGAGCCATTGTAAAAAACCCCTGTTTGGACTTGTTCAAAAGATATGGTTCTATTGGTGCAACTGCGAGTGGAGACGGTGGGTAGCCACTGCAATCAGTTGTAAGGAGAGGGTCGTTCCTTTGGCGCAACTTTGAGAGGCAATGCGATTGAAACTCAGTTGCTTGAAAATGTCATTCCTGCTAGATATTGCTCTGTTTTTGTTGATTGAAACTGAAGAGGAGGATGATCTCATCTCTGGGTCTGATAGTGGTGTTGGTAGGCAGAGATAGTCGTCCCATCCCCCAGTCGTAAGCACGGAGTCTAATTAGCATAATCAAGTACAAAAACATTGGGGCAGTCCATTGCAGCCAATCACTGCCACCAGTCGTCCTACCGGAAATATACCTATGGGCTAGAACAAACCTTGTATGCACATCTCACTTGGTTTCTTCATTTTCAGCCTAGGAAGCACCAGGTTCTTCAAAGTTGCGCGTGCTAAATCCCAAGAAGGTCATATAGTGGTCAAAGTGTTTGCTATCCACGACCCTAGCTTACCACTGTCTTCCCACAAAGCTAGAGTGGAAAGAATCTGCATTGATGCTCAACTGCCTAATTGCCTCCCATTCAAACGAGCGATTGTAAGTACTTACAGTTTATTAAAATCAAATTATAGTATTCATTAAAGGATTCGCTTTAGCTGGTTTGTGAGTATCGAGGTGAATTCGTGTATTTTTCCCAATATAAAAAGTTAAGCAGAATAAAGTACAAAACGGAGTTGTTTATTTCAAACTATAGTAGCCGCCACCAAATTAGATCTATGAGGCGATCGTTTCTAAGGTGCAACATCTGCAAAGCAGGATTCTTACTTGAAGGTGCTAAGCCACCATGATGGGTAATGAGTTCGATCCCGGATCAGGTCAATATGATTTTTCGCCTCATTAAGTCACTATGTTTATTGTTCTATTTCACGACTCAAGATGAACGAAAAATTTGAAGGAAAAGTACCAGTTTTGCAGCATGACCTTATGAGCGAATTGTTGAGGGGGGGGGGGGGGATTTTAATGACTTCAACTGATTTTCATCTTTCAGTGTTCAAATTCGAACACTTTTTTGGAGTGCCTATATTTCTAACATTCAAATTAATAACAGTATTCAAAGTAGTCGAGTACAAATAAAGCTGTCCTTAAAACTCATCCTTTCTTTTGTGTCGGCTACTACATTTATAGTTGATGTGATATTTGTTATGAATATATTACATAAATTTATCACTGTCGTCAAGTCTATGGAAGGTAAGTCGAATGGCATGAATACGTGTGCTGATTAGCTGCATATCTTACCAGAATCTAAAGCAGGGTTCACATCCATCCGGAAAGCTATCCGGAAAGTGCGTACGAGCAGCTGATTGGTTGGACATCAGCTGAGGAGGGGGGGATATTCTTTCCGGAGAAGCACTTTTGAAGCGAACTGTACGCATCAGATTTTTCAGATATTTTCCGCTCCGCATCTGCGCAGTTCACTACTGCGCATACGGAATGGCGTCGGCAACCGAAACAGCTGTGGGAGGAAGCGCGGGAAACGAGTTGTCAGCCAAAATTCCGGATGGTTATGAACGCCTTCCCAACTTCCGCGATTCCCCTCCATCCCCTCCACTGCTTTTCACTAGCTTCCCCTATCCCTATTTCCAGACGGCTCCGGATGGATGTGAACCCTGCTTAACTGTTGAGGGTAGCTATGAGAAAAAGCGAGGTTGTCCTGCAGTTCTGCTGGGTTCATTGTTTGTGTATGGATGTTTTATGTATTTATATTATCAGTGATTATGTTCCCAGTCTAGTAGGATTATGGCGGCTCTGTGCGGTCCTAATGATTTATCAACAACCAGTCCGTATAAGATTTGGATATTGAATATATTTTTAATTGCAACACATGAAATAATAAGGTATTAACGCGATGGGAGGAAACTTGGTAACTAACCGAGACGAAACAATAATTTAAATCTTGAAGTCATGAAATAAATAAAATTGTAGCTCCGCCACAAACCACATCCCCCCTTAACCAAGGACGTAGTCCTGGAAGCGGACAGGCAATCTTCGGATTCGTCCAGAGCGTCTCAAAGCAGGAGGCTCAACATCCCCCTCCGGTCTCCTGACTCCAGGTTGTTCTGCCTGATCTTCTAGCTGTCGATCAGCTGATTCAGGTTGTGCTTCTTCCTGCTGTTCCTGACGTCTCTGCTCTAGTTCATTTCCGGTCCTTTCCATAATTATGCTTCGTCCTGCCAGGCCTTCATCCTCACTTTCTATGAATGCTGGTTTCAGCCTATCAATTGGGACTGGGGTATCTTTGCCTTTTACCTTTACTACAAATGTAGTCTCGCCTGCACGTACAACTGGAAACGGTCCTAGGTATGGCGGCTGAAGCTTATTTTTCAAAGCTTCATTGCGTACCCAGACTTGTTTACAGGATCGTAGCTCCGGGTGAATGAAAATTGCTCGGGTATCATGCCGGGATGTAGGTATAGGCCTAAGCTGTTCCATATTGTGACGCAAGTGCTGTAGGAACTCGCTAGTCGTGTTGGCTGCTGGTGTGAGTGGTCTGTCCTCAATAAAATCATTGGGTAGTCTCAAGTTAGTCCCATAAACTAACTCTGCAGCGCTACAATTCAAGTCTTCCTTCAGAGCAGTTCGGACACCCAACAACACCAAGGGTAAAACGTCTACCCATCGCTCCGTGTTGTAACACCGGATGGCTGACTTCAGCTGACGATGGAATCTCTCCAAAATTCCGTTAGCCTTTGGGTTGTAAGCTGCAGTGAAACAGTGCTTTGTACCCAACAGCTGAGTAAGCTCCTTAAAAAGTGAACAACCAAACTGCCTTCCTCTATCAGAAACAATCTTTTCCGGCGTTCCAAACCTACTAATCCATCCGCTGTAAAAAGCTTTTGCAACAGTTTCCGCCTTGCAATCCTCCAAAGGTATTACTTCGGGCCATCGTGTAAAACGATCTATCATAGTCAATGCGTATGTGTAGCCCTGGGAAGGTACCAGCGGTCCCACAAGATCAATATGAACATGTGCAAATCGTTCCGCGGGTGGAGAAAAGTTGCCCCACGCGCTTTGGGTGTGACGCTGGACCTTTCCTCGCTGACAAGCTACACACAGTTTTACCCATTGAGCACTATCCTTAGCCATGCCGGGCCAGACAAATCGTTGTCTCAATAAACGCAAGGTTGCTGCCCTTCCTGGATGCGCTAAGCTATGCACACTCTCGAAAGCTTGCCGACGAAATTCAGTTGGAACAAACGGACGTATGAAACCGGTCGAGGTTTCACAAAACAAAGGGGTTGGGATGCCTGGCATGCTAACACGTTTCCAGGAAAGTGTTGACCCGGGCTCATCCCCTGGTAAATCTTCCTCCTTCTGGGCCTTAGCAAGGTTCTCATAATCTAGCTGTTCAATGTTTACACTGTCTAACCGGGACAAAAAATCAGCTACTACATTGTCTTTCCCAGGCATATGCCTAACGTCCGTCGTAAACTGTGCAATGTAGTTTAACCGGGCTGCCTGCTTAGGTGAAGCTTTATCTAGCCGCTGATTAAAGGCAAAAGTCAGGGGCTTATGATCCGTAAAAAGAATGAAAACTCTTCCCTCAAGCATGTGCTGGAAGTGTTTAAGACTAGCAAATGCAGCAAGCAGTTCTTTGTCATAAGCACTATTATTTTGTTCAGCGGTGCTCAACTTCCGCGAGAAAAACGCAAGGGGCTGCCAATGTTCGCCTATTTTCTGCTGCACGCTACCTCCAATTGCCTTATCCGATGCATCTACCATGAGAGCCCAAGTGGCCTCAGACTTAGGATGCGCAAGGAGAGTAGCTGAACTGAGAGCTTCCTTCGATTTTTCAAATGCCTTCAACCTTTCTGGCGTCCACTCAATGTCCGCATCTTGCCTACCTACATGTCCTTTTAGCATGTCATTCAAGGCTGATAGATGTGCAGCTGCCCGTGGAATAAAACGCCTGTAGAAATTGTACATTCCTAGGTATCTACGGAGGCTTAGGACAGTTTTTGGAGGTTGAAATTCAATAATAGCCTGTACTTTCTTTGGCAAAGGTTTGACGCCTTCAGCACTAACCATATGCCCTAGAAACTCGATTTCCTGCATTCCAAATTCACATTTTGCTACGTTTATAACTACTCCGAAATCTCTACACCTGTCAAAAAAGGCTTTGAGGTCTTGAAGATGTTCTTCTTCTGATGAGCTGGCTATGAGACAATCGTCTAGGTAGATTGTTGTATTTCTGAGTCCTCTAGTCAGTTCATTAGCAAATCTTTGAAATGTTTGTGCAGCGTTGCAAAGTCCGAATGTCATGTGAGGAAATTCATACAGGCCGAAAGGTGTTATTATGGCGGTTTTTTCGATGTCTTCCGGTGCTACGGGTATCTGATGATATGCCTTCAATAAATCTATTTTGCTAAAAACTTGTCTACCGTTCAGGTCATAGTTCATATCCATGATGTGTGGTAGAGGATACCGGTCAGGAATTGTAACTTTATTTAGGGCTCGAAAGTCCCCACAGGGTCGCCAATCCCCTGTCTTTTTAGGGACCATGTGCAGAGGGCTGGCCCAAGGGCTTTTAGAAGGTCTGCACACGCCTTCTTCGACCATGAAATCAAATTCCTTCTTCGCAATTTTGTACTTCTCAGGATCTAGTCTTCTAGCTTTTGCACTGACCGGTGCCCCCTCTGTAAGAATGTGGTGTACCACTTTGTGCTTTACTGGCTTGTTGCCCAAATTTGGTCTTACAATGTCAGGATACGCCTTCAGCAACTCTTGGTACTTACCATTCTGCACTACAGAGGCCACTGATGTTTCATTACAATTACTTGCAAGAGTACCTTTCGACTGTAGAGACGTAAGAGAATCTCGTAAGCATCTTTCTTTCAAATCTACCAGCAGTCCGTGTTTCTCCAAAAAGTCTGCTCCGATTATTGGCCTTGAAACTGCAGCAACAAAGAATGGCCACGAAAAACCTCTGCGTAAGCCAAGATCGAGGGTGAGGAGTTTGACGCCATGCGTTTTGATCTCTGTCCCGTTGGCTGCATAAAGTGAGAATGGCCCAATTGTTTTTCTTTCTTCTTGCGTTGGCGGGATAACTGAAACATCTGCGCCAGTATCAATTAGGAATTGCAGCTTAGTCATCCTATCTCTAATGAAAAGTCGACGGCTATTTTGTTGGCTCGGATCGTCTGCCGTCACTAACGATCGGCCTTCGCATTTTCCGCCGTTTGGTTTTTACTTTTATTTCTCTCATAATTACATGGAGATTCGCACCTAGTTGCCTTTTCCCCAAATCTATAATGAAATCTACACTCCCATTTCCCATCCTTTTGTTTTCGTTCTCTGGACTTAGACATTCTACCATTATTGGACCTACGAACACTAGATCTCTCTGTAGTTCTACCTCTGACTGATAGGGACTCTACCTCCTTAGCTAAGGCTTCTATTCTACCCAACAAGAGGTCATGGGAAGCATCACGGCAATTGCCTGCTGACGTCACCCGCTCGTTTGAAACCGCGCCTACACACTGCGGCTCACTAATTTCCCTGACTTTGTCGGCTAAAGCGGATAACGTACTTAGCTGTTGATCTACGCTTACTGATAGTACACTCTGTATTGACGATGGTAGTTGCTGGAGCCATAGAGATTTGAGAAGTTCTTCGCTGACTTTCTTTCCTGCAAGCTCTCGCATTTCTCTGAGCAGATGGCTAGGTTTCTTGTCCCCTAGAGTCGTTCCTCTAAGGAGTTTTTGCAATTTCTTCTCTTCAGAATCGCCGAAACAGCCGATAATCCGTTCCTTCAAAGTCTTGTACCTGTTGGTAGCTGGAGGATCGGTGACCAAATCGCTCACTTGAGTGAGGACGCTCGCATCAATGGCACTGACGACGAGATCGTACATGTCTTCATCCGACGTCACGCCTTTCACTCGGAACTGTGATTCGACTTGGCGAAACCAGATCACAACGTTCGCTTTCCAAAACGGCGGTGGAATAAAATTCACGATTCGTACCGGCGGTGTCCGTCCTTCATCAACCGGCTGCACAGCAGGATCGTCTCCCTCCATTTCGACTTGCAAACAAGGGAATGCAGCAGATATCGTGATCACGTCGGGGTCACCAGAAGATATGGCGCCTCTGTGCGGTCCTAATGATTTATCAACAACCAGTCCGTATAAGATTTGGATATTGAATATATTTTTAATTGCAACACATGAAATAATAAGGTATTAACGCGATGGGAGGAAACTTGGTAACTAACCGAGACGAAACAATAATTTAAATCTTGAAGTCATGAAATAAATAAAATTGTAGCTCCGCCACAGGATGTATCAGTCTTGAGCCACCTTTGAGTATTAATAACATAGAGGGCTTTTGCCTATGGTTTAATGCTGTAGAAAGTGCCGTCACTTATGTGCTGGCAAACCCAATGCCCCATTGGGTAAAAGTCAACTGTCTCAACTGATCCTGCCCATTTCAAATTTGGTGGGTGGGAACTTGGCATATGGGTCCATAATAATATTGTTATTTTATTTACCCTATAATTATCGTCCAGTAAATGACAAATGAAAATATAAACAAATCGAAGAAAATATAAAGTTATAATATTGTTGTGAATGCTATATTTTGTTCAAGTTCTGTGGGTACATTCAGCTTGCCAGTCTGCTACATTATAATAGGTAATTATGGTTCGAATGTATAACTACTACCGATTGCCCTCCATGTTATTTATGTCACCAAACGTTTTGAAAGTCAGACCGAAACCCATAGATACTATGAATATATCACTCTATAGTTTGGGTGTAATGACTGGCACTAGGTACTTAGACGGTAAGTACGCATTTTTAACTATGCATATTTGGTTGCAGCTAAGTGATAAAGCTGGATTTCTCATGAGAGAATATGTAAGACACAGCTTATATGATCGCATATCTACCAGACCGTTCCTGTCGCCCATTGAGAAGAAATGGATCGCTTTTCAAATACTCTATGGATTATACCGCTGCCACAAAGTTGGAGTGAGTATTATTTTCAACATACTATCTTATTTGACATCAATGAATGGTTTGAACGTTGGTTTATAAAACCTTTCAGTTCATCAAAATAATTTACCAAAGGTAAACCTACCTTATAAGTAACTCTCTACCTACATGATGAAATATTAATATAGGTAGTTGTTGGTTTATTTTATATTTCTCCAATATAAAACGCTGCAAAGTCCTTGTCACATGGGTTTATTATTCTATTGCACTTACCTACAGAAATGTTGGCTGTTAATTTATTGTTTCTATCATGTGCAATAGTTGAAATAGCTATTTGTGATTGTTCCCACATATTTTGACCTCCAAACACATACACATTGATAGTGCTGTTTAATACTCTTGATTCACCTGTTGTCACTTTTTCTAGTGTTATTATACAAATTGATGGCGATTTCAGACAATTTCCCAGGTTTTTGACTCATAAAAAATGAATTTTGGGAGCTGAACCTTCGTTACAACTTCAATTCTTCACTCTTTGGTCAAAATCGACTTCATATTCGGTCTTCTTGCCCTAAAAACGTGGAAAAAGGTACACCAAAAACTCATTTTACTAGAACACCGAAAAACCCTATTTATCCACCCATAACACCCCTTGATATATTCCGATCGGGCTGCAAAGTTTCGGGACACAACTAGGGCCCAAATGGAGCCTGTGTGCGAAAGAACGAATTTTTAAGATCGAATTTGAAGCAGATATGCATGATACGGCGGACGGCGTACGACGATATTTACCGTTGTGTAATAATTTACCCATAAATAATACTTCAGCGTTTGTTCAAGTTTCACTACCTATCAACAAACTCCAAAAGAGCCATCATTTTTCAAATGAAATAATATCACAGAACATCCAACTCGACTTCATACTCCGTGATTATAATCAGGTGATCCCTAGCAATGATTTTATCCCAGGCCAATTCCCGTTTGTTAGTGCGTCCCTGGTGATGATATTTGGGCTGAATGCATACAATTTCATTCACCCTGCTGTTGAAAATGCCTATCGATGCAAACTTCTGGGCATTGCTGTGAACGAACGGCTGGACGTACAATGCTCCGGGTGGTCTTAAAAAATTCCAAGTTCGAGAACTATTTAAAACCGTTAGAAAAATGCGAGAAAACGGAGTCCTGGAGACTTCAACCCCTATTTTTCACGCTCCTTAGGGGTTACTGACGTTAACGCCGAGCTTCGAGGACCAACTAGACCCCTTTAAACCGAAGACAGAAAGACATAGACGTGCTCAGACGGAAAGACATTTTTTTATTGCATTTTCGAATTCTACATACCTTGAAACGGAAACCATCAAGTTTTGAGGGGGGGGTTACACTTTTTTTTCATGCTCCATTCCAAAGGTTCATTATTGAAAATAATGAAATTATTAAATGTTGAGGGGGTGTTATAAAAATTATTTGCTGAGCGAATGCGTAGGTGTATTATTCACAGAATAATAAGCCAAACGAAGTAGAAGTCGTGAAAAATTAAAATAATGATGATTGTAGTGGTTTAGTTTTCTCGAAGGCCTTCATGTTCGTGTTATTGTTGTTCGTGTTATCAAACCTCTTCTCTTTCCAAAACACCACCAGCAGTCGGAATTAAATTTGTTCTATGGGTGGAAAACTCTTCTTTGACAAAGATATGTCTTATGGCTGGGGGTCAGTCGAGAATTGGCCTCATGCAACTGAAAACTAAATATAAAGTAAATATAGTCGACGTGTAGTATGTGAAGATCATTTCCCTCACCACACTCTTCCACCCACCTAATCTCCTGTTTATTTATATGTATATTTATTTATTTTAAAGAATCACAATGTGCGCCGGCATATCTGCCGTCTTAGTGCACATATGTAGGTACAATAACTTAAAATAAATAAAAATTAAAAAATTATAATAAAAATATAGGTATATAAGAAAGAAAATGATGAATCCAAACATCCAAACAAAATAGGAACCTAATTGTAGATTCAATAGCTAGAACAAGATATAATTTTTAATTCAATGTAAATGGATTTGAATGGCTCTAATAAGAATAAGGGGAAGAAAGAGAGCACAGTAAGTTGAGGAAAGAGAGTAAGATACGGGAGAAGTATGGGGAAGGTTCAAGAAAAGAAGAGACAGTAGAAAGATCCCAGTGGGCCTATTCACTAAGCGAAAGAGACATCTCTTTTCGGTCCGACTCACTCTTTTGGCAGAAGAGCTTTTTATAGTATCCATGACAGGGTTATTCAGTAACTTCTAAAAGAGAGAGTTGGCGGCCATCGTGGCATTTTCAATCTCTTTCAGAGAGACAGCTAATTAGGTGTCTTTCCTCGAAAGAGAGAGTATATTTCTCGTTTGTTTGACAGTGATAAATCGTGTAATATCTTCGTTCATCCGCAACCACATCGGTAGTTTTGATCGTGTGTTTTTTTATCATTTCATAAAGGCAAGTCAATTTTCATTAAAAATATATACATATTATTGATCCATGAGTAAAAACATCCAAGTACGGGTTGAGGTAGGTACTTACCTACCTAAGAGTGGCCGTTCATTAGGTGTAGATATAATACAAGCATGAAGCCCCCTAATTCAACTTTTTCTGTTTATAATTGAGACTTTTTTTCAATTTCATTTAAAATTTTATCCGATTCATGAGTAAAAACGTCCAAGTATGGATTGAGGTAGGTAGGTACCCATTGAATAGGTATTACTAAGAAATGTGTTCATTATTATGGAATTGAACTCCCGGGGGCACAAACATCTCGCACTTCATGGATACTATGGGATTTTCAAGCATTAGGATCCATATCTCTTTCTCAAGGTCACTGAAGCTATTCTGTAAAATAGACAAACCCCCGAGACATTGGAAGAGACTGTCTCCCGGGGGAGACTATCTCTCCCGGGAGATTTTCAAAATAGCCCCCAGCTTGGATCTTTCTACTGTCCTTCCCAGGAAGGAAGCGCCCAAACATGCAGTGGTAGACCGACAATCTACAACCCAACCCTGAATGACTTCCTGAAACTCCCACACGTGGCTTGGATTAGAGGAACAGTATGCACTCGCCTTGAAAGGCCAAATTCAAAGTAGGTACTCAGATGAATAGGACGGGAAATTACACGTTTACGGCAACTCTCCGTTCTCATACAGGAAATAGAATAATTATATTGACCTCATGGCATACCTGTGGTCTAATGTTTTTCCAAAAGGAAGTTTCATTACAACAGTGATAACTCGAGATGATGACAGTTTTCCTCTACAGCCTTTTTCTCTTCTTTTGGTTTATTATTCTGTGAATAATACACGTATGTATTCGCTCAGCAAAAATTTTTATAACACCCCCTCAAAAATTTTTCTTTTCCGTTTCAAGTTGATTAGATAGATTCCAAAAATGCAATGTCCGTCCGCCGTATCACGCATACCGGCTTCATTTTCGGTCTAAAAAATTCGTTTTGGGCCCTAGTTGTGTCCCGAAACTTTGCAGCCCGATCGGAATATGAGTGAAAATGTGTATACAAATAGGTACTTTTTGTGTTTTAGTAACATGTTAGTAACATGAGCTTTTGAGGGATCGTTTTCCATGTTTTTGGGGACGAGAAGACCGAATATAAAGTCGTTTGTACGAAAGAGTGGAAAATTGAGGTTCTACCAAAGTTTCAGCTCCCAAAATTGATTTTTTTTAATGACTCAAACACCTGGGGAGAATTGTCTGAAATTACCATCAATTTGTATAATAACACTACAAAAAATGTCAACACGTGGATCAAGACAATTAAATGGCACTACCAATGATCAAAGATCATTTGAAAACAAAAAAGGAGCGTACCCTATTCGTGTTTTGGGGGCCAAAATTGGTGGAAATCATCAGAAATAGCTATTTCAATTATTTCGCAAGAAAGAAACAATAAATCAACAGCCAGCATTTCTGTGGGTATGTCCAGTAGAATAATAAACCCATGTGGCAAGGACTTTGCAGCGCTTTTCTATTCATGTCAGGATTCTCAAAATTTGTTACCACTCATTATCTGGATGTGAGTAGCCCGATCGGAACGTTCAGATGATATAATTAGCTTCGGCAAATTTGATTTACAGGTTTGTCACGGAGATATCAAATTGGAAAATATCGTCATCACCTCATGGCACTGGGTTCTACTCACAGATTTTGCATCCTATAAACCAACCCATTTACCCGAGGACAATCCTGCGGATTTTTCTTATTTCTTCGACACCTCTCGCCGAAGGACGTGTTACATTGCTCCTGAGAGGTTTGTATCGGAAGTCTAGCCCTAACTTTAAGAGTTGATATTCATTATCGTGTGCTTGAATGGGGGTTGCACTATTATTTTAATTGTAATTAATTGGTCGCTGTCTTAGCTTGCAAAAAGCGGTATACCTAATGATGAGTAGGTACCTTACCTGTCTGATTAAGCGAAAACGCCCGAAAATGGATTTCACCCAACACTAATAAGAAATTTCACGCTGATACTGACTGTACACCATGAATTACGTATGAATTACTATACCATGGCTAAAAATCCCCTAAAGCCTCGATAATTCCAATTGCTCGCAGTTGAGCAGTAAACAAACTGGTTTTTGTTGTGAAGCACAGTTGAAGAAGGTCAAATTTTGCGTTGGACGGGACTAACTCGAGCTCTCAAGCTATGGTTTTTTTTTCCAAAACTTTCCCCAGATTACAACGTTTTACGACGTAGCTACAGTCACGTAACACTAGAAAAAAACTATATAATATGCATGTATGTATCACCAACAATCGTAGTGACATTTGCTTGAGAGCTCAATTTGGTCTGGGCGGTTTGGGTTTGGGATCACCACGCAACGGGTTTGGGATCATGGGATAGTGAAAAGAAACGGGTTTGGGTTCATTGCATAAGATCAACTTTTAAATCTAGCGTACTTGTTAATCGAAATTGTTCGTCAATTCGTTGTCAATTATTGCGCTCATGTTCTTTGTCAGACTCATCATATGGATTGGTTCTACAGCTCAAGTTTGTTAGGAAACAGTCGATATCCTGGTTGGCAACATATTTCGTCCAAAGTTCATCCAAGTACTGCAGCATATCCCTTCTATCCTTCCTAGATACGTTGACGGTGCATTCAAAACAGTGCCATAGGTAGTAATGTTGTTAGGCGTTGTAGGTTTTGTGAAGGGAACTGAGTGTTTAAGAGGCGAAATTTATGAGGCTTTGGTGAGGTTTAGATTAGACCTAGATAACGAGTCGTCGTCTTGAGGATTATCGTGTTCAAGGGTCCATTGCTGCAGCTTGCTGAATCTGCCCTCCAGGCCTAAAAGTGGATGCCAAATCCTGTCGGTCCCCTCTTGCCTTCTCTGCCAGTCGGCCGGCCCGCTGCCGAAAAGGCTTCAGTAACCTCTGGAGCTCCAGCGATTAGCATACAAAACACGTCTACACGTCTGGAAACGCAGAAGGTCGAAGTATCCTTCGCCATTTGCCGCTTCCTTGAGATCGATTGGAAGCAGTGACGCTGTACTGGAACTGAGATTTGTGGAATCCATTATTATTACACATCTCACACGACTGGAATTTTCCGAAATAAACGATGGGTAGAGATCGCACAGCTGAAAGCCTGCAGGGACTTCGTCGTCGGAACAACCTCCTGCACCACCCCTTCTCGCCGTCTTCTCCGTCCCCGTCGCCTCAAGCCAACAAGGTCAGGTCTGCCCTAAGTGGATATTTTAAGCGAACACCTATCTCATGAACATTTGGGGACGTTGGGAACAATATCAATACAAAATATTGCCCATCAGGCCAAAGGAGCTCCTTCACTCCATATTCTTGTATAAGGACACCTTAGTTGCCGCGCACAATTTATTAATATATATTTGACCAGTTTGCATAGTAACTCTTGTTCATTATTTTTCTCGAACCAATTTACCCTGCAGTCAAGGAAGGATGTGGTGGTTTAGGCAAATCCGAAACGCCATCCATCATTGCAAGGGACGTCGGAGCTAGTCCAACTCCCCATCTTTTTCAGTAATAGGTAATCATTTTTTTAGAAGTTCAAAAAAATGTACTGGTTGCTTGGCAGATATTCTGAACTATCTGTACACAACAAATTACTAATCTACAAGCAAATACTAAAACCTGTGTGGACTTATGGTATCCAGCTCTGGGGCTGTACTAAAAATACATAAAGCAAGACAAACTTTTCGGAACAAGGTACTGAGGAGTATTGTCAACGCCCCTTGGTACATCATAAGTGATGACCTCCATCGAGACCTCAAGATGGAATCCGTCAGCGAAGTGACCAAGCAACATGCGATTAAATACGAACAGCGGCTTCATGAACACATGAATCCAGAAGTTCTTTGACTCCTAGACAACAGCAACGCCACCCGGCGGCTTGATAGAACAAAACCTTTCGACCTTGTGATGTGACAATGTGACAAGTTTAGTGATTGAGTGTTCTCTTGAGTTACAGCCACTGGGCTAAAAACTCTACGAAACAACTAACTACTAACTGCAAACTAACTTGATGGGCTAAGCTCAGTTGTTATGTCACTGATATAGCAAATATATCGACTATTTAAAAAAAAATTTTGTTGTTGAGAAAATGTGAATAGTAAAAGTAAAACTAAATAGGTACCTTTATTTACGCTAGATATATTAAACTCGCTTTCTACTTGAATTTCCTTAAGCACGAATATAAGGTGATGTATATTGGGGTGGGTGTGATAAAATTGCCTGTTGAAATCCTGGTGAAACGATTCGGCTCCGTTCGTCGTTCTTAACTTGCTGTCATTAGGTGCATAGGCCGAGAGTGTTGGGGGAAATAAGCTATCTTCAAACGTGAACACCTAACAAACTCGACTCGACGGGACTCGGCTCTCTTGCCATGATCCAAAAGCCAGCACGTGTCATGATCCCAAAACCTTTGCGTTTTCGGGACCCTTTCTCCTCCCATGATCCCAAAGCCCTAACTGCCTTTGGTCTTTGGTTGGACTTTCCTACCAATCCAGCTGGGTGTCTTCTATCATGGCACGCTTTCTTCCCACCTCTGTCATGGCTTACCCAGATGAAATTTTGAGCATAAAATTGGCACCTGGTGAATTTAAAGGGCGCCGAATCTGTGTTCGACGTATACAATGAGATATTCCGGCCGTTTGCGAGTTTTTCATCAATGATTCATTAAAATAATCAATGAAGTTTTAAGTTGGGGGTTTTGCAGGTTCAGTTGAGAAAAATGCAGCTTTTTCTCAACTTTTTTTAGTGCATCTCATTAATTTTGGTAATGGTTTATTTATACTAATTAATTTATATCCCAATCATTCCAGGTTCGTCAAGACGTTAGGCCCCGATGTGAGTAGCCAGTTGCTACTCACTGAAGACAAAAAGGAGGATTTGACACCTGCCATGGACATTTTTTCGACGGGGTGTGTATGCCTTTGAAAGTTGTGCGATTTTGGTGAAAATATTCTAAGTACATTTAGGTTCAAAAGTTATATGAACAATCTCTCTCCATCATGGTTTGAAATTACCTCCTACTTAATAATGACTGACTCAACTTATTGAATTCATAAAATTCATTCATAGTGGTTATAAACGTAAATGTGAGACGGGAACTGGGGATGTAAGAACCTGCATGATATTAATTTACTCTTAGACTGCATCTGTCTTCTCAACATATGGCAGCTGAGGCCTACCTATTGCTTCCGAGTCTGCGAAGCAGCGGAAGCCTTGTGTTCACTTTCGTGAGCCAAAAAATTTTTGTCTTCAGAAATCAAAATTTCCACTTGCATTTTGCGTTTCAAAGCCTACTGAACAAATTTGGTTCCGTGTCTGTCGGTCTGTGGGTCTGTGAGTCTGTGAGTCTGTGAATCTGTGAGTCTGTGAGTCTGTCCGCATTTCCTTGTTACAGCCATAACTTCCACGATTTTGAATTGATTCAGCTCAAATTTTGAGGGATGGTGCGGATAAGGCCCCTTGAGGTCCCATACAAATTTCAACATGATTGATCCAGCGGTACGCCCTGCGCATGCGCTAACGTTAAATTCAACAAACACGCATAACTTTCACAATTTTGATTCAATTTCGCTCAAATTTTCAAGGGTTGTTTGGACAAGGCCTAGTGAGTTCCAGTATGAATTTCAGCATGATCGGACCCTCGGTGCGCTCTGCGCATGCGCTGGCGTGAAATAGATTCAATTTCCTTGTTACAGCCGTAGTAACCAAAGATTTCACCCAATTTCAATGTAATTCTCAGGGATTAAGCGGGTAGGGCCCATTGAGGTCCCGTATAAATTTCAACATGATAGAGCCAGCGGTTCGCCCTGCGCATGCGCTCTGTCTGTCTGTCTGTCCTTCTATGCACGGCCAAACGGCTCGACGGATATCGACCAAATTTGGCACGAATATCCAGTAGGCTCCCAAGTTGTGCAACGTCGCATTTTCAATTCCCTGACCATAGCGGAACTATGGTCGACCATGGTCAACTCCTGAATGGCTTGACGGATATCGACCAAATTTGGCACGAATATCCAGTAGGCTCCCAAGTTGTGCAACGTCGCATTTTTAATTCCCTGACCATAGCGGAACTATGGTCGACCATGGTCAACTTCTGAATGGCTTGATGGATATCGACCAAATTTGGCACGAATATCCAGTAGGCTCCCAAGTTGTGCAACGTCGCATTTTTAATTCCCTGACCATAGCGGAACTATGGTCGACCATGGTCAACTTCGTTAATTGAAATGGTAACCCCTATTTTTTATCGCGTATTCGTAATCTACGTGAAATTCTATCTACGATCGACCCTTCGGACTACCCCCGCGGTCGACCATAGCGCATCCATGGGCCCCTCCATGGTCGAATCCCGAATTGCTCAACGGATATCGACCAAATTTGGCACCAATATCCAGTAGGCTCCCAAGTTGTGCAACGTCGCATTTTTAATTCCCTGACCATAGCGGAACTATGGTCGACCATGGTCAACTTCGTTAATTGAAATGGTAACCCCTATTTTTTATCGCGTATTCGTAATCTACGTGAAATTCTATCTACGATCGACCCTTCGGACTACCCCCGCGGTCGACCATAGCGCATCCATGGGCCCCTCCATGGTCGAATCCCGAATTGCTCAACGGATATCGACCAAATTTGGCACGAATATCCAGTAGGCTCCCAAGTTGTGCAACGTCGCATTTTTAATTCCCTGACCATAGCGGAACTATGGTCGACCATGGTCAACTCCTGAATGGCTTGACGGATATCGACCAAATTTGGCACGAGTATCCAGTAGGCTCCCAAGTGGTGCAACGTCGCATTTTTAATTCCCTGACCATAGCGGAACTATGGTCGACCATGGTCAACTTCGTTAATTGAAATGGTAACCCCTATTTTTTATCGCGTATTCGTAATCTACGTGAAATTCTATCTACGATCGACCCTTCGGACTACCCCCGCGGTCGACCTTAGCGCATCCATGGGCCCCTCCATGGTCGAATCCCGAATTGCTCAACGGATATCGACCAAATTTGGCACCAATATCCGGTAGCCTCCCAAGTTGAACGTAGGCGCATTTTTAATTCCCTGACCATAGCGGAAATATGGTCGACCATGGTCAACTCCTGAATGGCTTGACGGATTTTGATAAAATTGGGCACAAATACCCGGTAGGGTATGGGATTTTTCCGTCGTTTGTTGGTTCCACGATACTGCGTACAGCGAATCTCGGATAGCGAGCGAAGCGAGCGGTCAGGCTAGTTATGTATAATGGACGTAATGTATTATGGAAGTCATGTTATGTATAATATGTATATTTCATGTAATGTTATGTAATGTTATGTTATGTAATGTAATGTTATGTAACATGTATATTTAACGTTATGTAATGTTATGTAATGTTATGTAATATGTATATTTAACGTTATGTAATGTTATGTAATGTAATGTAATGTAATGTTATGTTATTTTGCTTCCGAGTCTGTTCTATTTTATAATGGGTCACTCTGATTGTGACGAGGAAGCTCCTGTGCCATCACCTTGGCAGTGTATTTTTTTCATTGTTCGTGAAAACTCCGCTGGAAACACGAAACACTAATTAACTACTTATGAGATGTCAAGGTTTTACTTTACGTTACATGTACAGTCTTCTGTTATTAGCACGGACCTATACTACCTATAGTTTCAGTGTTACTTAACAACTCTTCTTTCCCATATGTGCAGCCATTTTCTGGTAAGGGTGGCGCAGATACGGTTATATCCATGATTAGGAGCCTTGTGCCAGTGGTTAGTTCTTGCTTGTTGCTAGTCTGACGCCGTCGCAATGAAGAGTACCCATGACTTCGGTTTATATTTTTAGATGGAATTAGATTACATTCTAAGAATTTTGAGACCAACCACACTCTCCTACGATGAATAGTTCTTTTTCTGTGAGCTTTCAGTTTTTCTACAACAAGTGGGCACACTGGGCAAGGGGGTCCCCAGGCGGGAGTGGTGCAATGACTTGTTGTCAAAATTTTAAAAGCTCATAGAAAAAGAACTATTCATCGCAGGAGAGTGTGGACCCTGCTTTCATTTGAAAATGGGAAAGTAATTTTTTTTTTTTTTTAAATAATCGATATATTTGCTATATCAGTAACATAACAACTGAGCTTAGCCCATCAAGTTAGTTTGCTATAATATTATTCAACTGTTTGTAGAGTTTTTAGCCCAGGTGCTGTAACTCAAGAGAACACTCAATCACTACACTTGTCACATTGTCACATCACAAGGTAATGTAAAAGAAGCCATGGGCACTCCTCATTGCTACAATTAATACCACTTACTGTTCCAAGGAGGCAAAATAGCTGGTGTATAAAGCTGATTCGGTATAAAACTTTTGAATAATATCAAAGGTGAACCACTATTATTTGCTTCATAAACAAGTTAAGCAACCACCAATATTTCTTCTGTATGTGATGTAACAGCCGTTATTTAGATTTATCCTTAATTGTTCATGACGTCTATAGACAGACTACCCAGGATGAACGACCAATGGGAATGAGGCAGTCACTGTTGTATGGGTAGGCAGCCTGAACTAATGCAGGTGATCTAAACTCAAATACATTAATTGATTTCTAGATGCTGCCTTGCAGAACTATTCACAGACGGACAGCCACCGTTCGATTTTTCACAACTTCTTTCTTATCGTTCTGGAGACTTTTCACTAGAAACCTATTTCAACAAAATTGAGGATGAACAAGTTAAAGTAAGTTTTACTTCAAAGATTTAAATAATATACGAAATTTGGCATTTAGCGGACATTTCTTTTGCAAACAAAGAACATAGATAAATGCTGTGAAATGAGCCTTACTCATAAATACCCTTGGAAAAATTACGCCTGGCAGTTTTGATGTTGTTTGTATCACATTTCATTGAATTCAGAAACGGATGAAAATCATGGGTGTCAGATGGTGCCTGGAAATCAGGAAGAGTGAGTGAGACGGAGGGGATGTATCAGCCACTGATGAAATTTAACCTAAATCTCTCAAAATCCTCATCACACAGTCTCCTTATTATTCCTAAAATCATTCCTTCATTTTGTTTTTACCATTAAAGATCTCTTAAAGGTTTTTAACGTTTTTTTAATAGAAGCACTTATTATGTACACTTTAAAAGCAATCTAAACAATATTAGATAGGCTAGAATGATTCATTTTTGAAAGACACACGTTTTTCTTCTGAGTCTGCGGGAATTGCAAGTTGGGTCTCCCTAGATCACAGTGTCCCATAGGGCAGTAGATGCTCTCATATGAATTCATCAAAACAGGACTGTAATGTTCATCTGCACTGAGCAGTATGTGAAAGCTTTCAGCATATAGCTGTGTAGAATTCTTAACGGTCTTTTGTGATTGTAGCCAACATCTATAAAACACTATAATGGGTAATTTTTGTGGGTTACGGATTCCCCTTATTTTGGCGAAATTTTGTTCACTAACGGAAATTAACACTTATTGACCACTTGAAGATGTTTTTATGTTTGAAAGTCTTGGCAGAAAACGAGTGTGAAATTTGGATTCATGAGTTCCCGCTAGGAATAACAGATCAGGTAAATTGCCGTGAAATTCAACTCAGATCCCGCTTAGATCGCTAGTGCATCACTTTCGGTGTACGGATGGAACCTTAAGTTTATAATTAAATTTAAAAACCATGTCCTCAAAATCAAACTGAGGGGAGGTTCACAGAAGGTCACAGCAAAGGTTCTTGAAGGTTGCCAGGAAGGTTTGCCGTTTCTAATGTTGGGTTGTTGGCAGCATTGAGAACATTCACTTCCGAAGCTTTGCTGCGCCTCCTTGAGCTTGAGCCAACAACCGGTCAGATGCCAATAGGCCTGATAGTCATTTCTTGCCACATTTTTACTTTTAATCACCCTCATTTAAAAAATACTGCTTATTTTTCAAAACGGCCTTCAAACTACCATTTTTCCAAGAGTTCTGAAATTAAAAAAAAAAATTTAGACGAAAATTCCCCATTATTTGCCTGTGCTCCATTGCAGAAATTTTTGTCGGCCTTAAACTTGAATCCGTTTTACTCGCTTTAGAAGAAGTTTTAAATCAAATGTAGAAGCCACCTTGACAGAAGTTTTCGGAGAGACGTTCAACCATCAAGGGAATGTAATTTTGAGTGATCTGTGAAAAATAGAGGAACTTTATTCATGTGGTTGCCGAAAATGTGCGTGGGTTGGATGGACGTTCATGAGTCCATCCTTTCATCTTTAATTAAAAACGTACCTACCAAAGCAAAGTTGCGCACCACTCATGACGGGCGTATATACAATCACCTCTTTTCTCGATTGGTACTTTCCATGTGTTTTGGAAGGTGAGTAAAATTTTAGTAGTTGTTAACAAAAGTGTTTGTATACATGACGGCTGCCCATATTTTTGAAAAACTCTAATATCAAATTGCAGGACTTGGTTCGAGACATGATTCAACGCGAGCCCTCTGCTAGGAAATCAGCAGAGTCTTATCTCGACCAGGAGCGAGGGAAATTATTTCCAGAGTATTTCTACACTTTCCTCCACTCTTACATGCTCATATACTGTGACACTTCACCGATTTTATCGCCTGATGAGAAAATAGAAAGGTAATAATGTAAACAGTCTAGTAAGGTGACCAGTTGTTCGTCATATTCTGTGATCGTATTTTCTAATATTTTCGGCAACGTGAAATACCTATAAATTACTTAAAGAAGACTCTTCTGTGATCATTCTTTCATCTGTGATTGCAAGATGAAAGAATGATCATGATGACCATGATTTGTAAGGTTACCATTTGTCTTAATTAAAGTCTGAGTGAAAAATTTGGTATACTTGTGTCTTAACATGTTTTCGTAACTAATTTCCAAGTTCAGAGAAATGAGTACCTAGTATCCACTAGTTTGAAATCGGTTTTTTCATAAAATATTTTTTTCTAGTTCCCTTATAATTAATTAGTTCAAGTAATTTGTGAGAAGAAATAGTAGATCACTTGGTTTCCAAGATTTCCCACTCCAAAAAAAAAATTACGTTATAAGTTCCTCCTCCACGTTGCAGTTTGGGTGTTGGCCAAAACGTTACGTTCAGCTGATTGAAGACCCTTCCTACATTTAACGAACTTTCTCCCAAAATGTTTAAATTTATATATTGACCATCACTTACCTCTTTGTTACAACGCTGTGAAAGTTGTCTTTGATAACAAACTAGAAACATAGGTACCCTAACACCCTAATCACACGAGAGGTTGCTACTACCGATATCAGCTCGCTTAAAAAGAAGAAGGTTCGTAGAAAAGGAAGAAGGGAAGCCCGGCGACAAAATTGGAGACATCATTGGTGACATCGTACCCAGTGCTCACGTCGTCACTGCTAGGGTCACATGACACTAGCCTACCAGTGACATAAATATTTCATTAGTTTTTCTGGAAACTGGAGGACTTGCCAGCTTTCCAATGGTAGGTGAACGATTTTGGTGTGGCTAATAAATAAGGGAGTTGGAAATATGAAAATATTGAATATATTAATTTAACACACCTATACTTGTGATGCATTAGTTCTGCCCAGTCCACCAGTCGTGCCACCATCGCCTTTTTGTTGGGGTCCATGGCTTTGTTGAATAGTTTGCTCCTGTGACCGCGATCATGTGATTGGGCCTTAGGTCAACCTGGATCCCCTTGTCATTGATCTAAGTATCCAAACGGTTATATTAATTGAAAGTCCTGTGGAAACTGAATACAAGAACATACCTACAGTTATTTCTTGTAGTGATGAGCTAAAATTTGAAATAGGGTTGGTTCCAAGATGGTATCGTACAAATTCCACCAAAATCTGATAGTAACTTCTCTAGATGTAGAGAATAAGACAAATAAACCTTTCGTTTACCACAGTGTATATTTCAGCACGAAGCTTTTCACTCAGATTCTGAACACCCTCAGGTACAAGTAGGTACCTTCTCTACATCTTAATGATGGCTTACCGCATAAGGTCTGTGGTGAAGTTTGATAACTTCTCTGTTCGTACTGGCACAAACTTAGGTAGTTTCTGTGAAAATACTACATTATTGGACAACAGTGGAAATGTCACTACTGATTCATAGATCATTTCTTGATAGATAGCCAAAAACTTGAGGGTTTTTAAATAAAGGATTTCATTTTAAACTATTGTGCACCTTAGTTATTATCACAAAACAAATATATTCATAATTAGGGATGGGATTTTTATGTATTTAAAAATGCGAAATATGTACCTAAATATGTATTTTATTTGAAATATGCATGAAAGATGTGAATGGTATAAAATATTTTCTGAAATACGTAAAAATGGTTGAACATTTTGAATTCAAAGTAAATTGTGCAATTAACATTTATTTAATATTATACATTTTTATTATTAAATTTATTATAAATTTTTATTATTGAATTTATATAACTTTTTATTATTAAATTTCTTATACATTTTTATTATTGAATTTATATAACTTTATTATTAAATTTATTATAAATTTCTATTATCAACATCTTATTAATATTATTAATATTTATTTAATATTAATAAATTGTGAAACTAAAATTAATATTTATTTACCTATAGAAAATTAAATTCATTTTAAAAAACGTTGAAAAACATAATCCGGAAACTCACATAGGTACTTAGCAATCAGTTCAATTCGTCTATTCCAGTGTGAATTTCGCGGCATTCCTCACCAGACAACAGTGTCCAAGCTAAGTTTTCACCTATGAACAATGTAACGCAAAACAATGTTTACACTGCTCCCTACAACCATCCGCAAATGGCGAAGTTCTTCACTTTGAAAATAAGTTGAAATCGAAAAATAAGTGTCTCATTTAATAAAATATTTGAAAATATGTCTTTCAATCAATGAAATATTTGAAAATATGTATTAATAGCGAAATATGTGAAATTAAAGTGTGTTAAAACGGTTCAGAAAGTGTCAGTATGAACACATCTAGTTGAAAGTCATGGATACATAGCTTAGAAAAAAGTATGTGAATACATAAAATACTATCCCAATTCATAATTATCATTGATTGTTGTGGCGTCCAGTCTAATCACGGGTTGTAATCTTTGTCAGACTGAAGAAAGATGCCAATAATATCATTCAGCTGCTGACAACTGAAGATCAAAAAACTCGCCAGAAAGACGAAAAGAACGAACATACATCCTCGGGCTGTGAAGCCTTGGTTTTGATTACATCCCTCATCACCTCTTGTATCAGGTATGGTATCAACAGCAAATGACCGAGGGAATCTGCAAAATATGGTTTTCGAAAGAAATACTCTTGACGGGTGTATTTTATCAAATCGCCATGCATTGAATACATATAGGTAGTTAACCCTTCCTCTCCCTGAGCCACAGTGTGCAACGACCACGTCACCGTGACCACTCCCGAGTCATGTTCAAGGTCTTGCAGATCCCTCCGTCATTGTGCCTACGAAATTTGCCATTTTGTCTTCTGATTTTCCCGAACTTTTCCATTAAGTGAATTCAGTCTTGCTAATATCCCATAAAATTGTACTCTTAGGGGTCTACATTTTTCCAACTCAAAAATACAGTGTTTGGAAATTTTGGCTGAGCTGTCTGCCCATACGTCTTCTGAACTAGTCCTTGATCGGATCCTTCCTTATATTGTAAGTATACAAATAAATGCATGAGTTCATTGTGAAACAGTTGATTCTGAATCTGTGGCATGGTATTGGCGATACTCAAAAATCCTCTCTTTTGTTTTGTTGTAGATGTATTTGATTAGTGACCCATTTCCTCGTGTCAGAGTACATGCAGTGCATACACTTCGGAAAGCACTGTCATACGTCAAAGCTGTGCCACCCAGTGATGCCAACGTCTTCCCCGAGTACATTCTACCAGGATTACAGCAGGTTTATATTTATTTCTGATGCATTATTTTAATATTTATGCTGTTTGGTAACATCATTATGGAATATCTTATATCCAGGTCGCTCATGATGATGCTGTGATGGTACGAACAGCCTTTGCTGAAAACATCGCTGAGCTTGCTGAAATTTCTTTGAGGTAAATTTACAAAATGTATGTCACTCCACTAGTGTTTATATATTATATAGGTACATGGCACCTCGCATACTCTTTTGTGATAGACTAAGCATGTTGATGGGCAATACTAAGCATTGCCAAAGCATATATATATGTCGTGGTATCCTCCCAGAACCACTCCCTGCAAACTTAAGATCTCGCAAATAAACTCGCAGAAGTGGGGGCGAAAGTCGCAGGCAAGTCGAAGCACAACCTGGGTCCCCACCATCCCCTACTAACTAGGAGATGGAGGGAGACGGCTTCCAGGCCTATAAATACTCGCCACCTCCGCCTTTCTAGCCATTCTACGCTCTCCTTAAGTCGCTGACTTATCTCTCTCTCTCCTCATCGAATCTCTCTCCTATCCTAAAAGATCTCGAGCATGGTGAAGGTCCGCCCTTAACCAAATCGAGCACACTATCCAAAAAGATCCTGGGCATGGTGGAGGTCCGCCCTTAACCAAACCGAGCAAAACTATCCAAAAAGAACCCGGGCATGGTGGAGGTATTATATTGGGTCTTGATCATTACCGATCCGTTATGTAGATATGGTTACTCTTAAACATTACCAGCTAGTTCTCTAGATCTATTATAGTAGGTCTTAAACATTACCAGCTCATGCAGTTGTATCGTTATAGGTCGACCGGAGAAAGTTTACGTTCTTCCTGGCGCCCTCTATGCGGTGTAATGTGTAACAAACCTTGATGAAGAGATTTCGTACAAAATTTCATGTCAATGTGGTGGCTGTAGCCCAATAGTTCGGCTCCTCGGTGAGTTCGGCTGTCCACCATCTTGTTTGCCTTGCTCGTGTCCATGTGCCTATTCATCATTCATTTCCGTCTTTCAGTTCATTTGAGTTTTTCTTTTCTCCGATTAATTTCTTCGTCCAAGTGCCATGGAAAGGGGAAAGTGCTTCGCCGACAGGCGCGTGAAATCGTCTTTAACGTAGCCCAGTATTTCACCCGTAAGAAGGCGGAAGAGAATTCCCGGATAAACGTCAGTGGTTTGATGAGTGAAGTGACGGGAGTTTCAGCCAAAACTGTCAGTACTATTATTAGTGAAGGGAGACGATCGATCGAAACGAGTGGGCATCCCACATTCATCACTCCGAAAAAAACGAAACCTCACCCAAAAAAGATACAGTGCGACGATTTTTACAACGCAATTCTCCATAGTAAAATTCGTGAGTTTTACGTAGTTCGCAAGGAGGTACCTACAATCGGACGGTTATTATAAGCCCTGAAGGGAGATGACCTTTTCGATGAACTTTTCCAACTTATCTAAGTGGCTTCTGGAAATGTTTCTTCCGAATCTACCTCCGAACTCAGTTGTAGTTCTCGACAATGCAGCGTACCATAATGTTTAGGTAAATAAAAAACCTAACTCTGGTACTGTAAAATGGGAAGTAATTGGATGGCTGCAAAAAAACGCCATTGATGCTGATGAAACTAAGACGAAGGCAGAGCTGCTTCAACAAGTGAAAACTGTCCCTGTTGAAAAAACTTTCGAGATAGATGAGCTGATCACAGCACGGGGTCATGACGTTCTCCACTTACCTCCTTACCATCCTGACCTCAATCCTATTGAGATGGTATGGGGAGATTTGAAAGGGAAGTTCGAGCTCGGGTCCGTAGGAACGCCTCTTGGAGAAAAAGAGAGGTACTTGCGTACTTTATTAGCGGAATATTCCGTCGAAAAATGGAAAAAGGTGTGCGGGAAGGTGAAAGAAACCAAAATAAAATATATGAAAAGTGACCACATCGTAGACGAAAGAGTGGATGAGTTCGTGATAAGGTTAGGTCCGACTAGTTTGTCGGAAGAAAGTTCAGAGTGTGATTTTTCCGACGGGGAATGAAAACGTTTTTTATTTTTATACCTACTATTGACGTAAGTGTTGTAATATATGTACTAATAAATTATTTTTCGATCGTTTGTACCTATTTCCTGTCTTCATTTTCTACACTTTCTCTGGTATTATTATTATTTATCATGAATGATATTTGTGGCCGTCTGGCGTAAGTAGGTACATAGACACTTCTTATATGGAAGTAATGAATAAATACCACAAACATTTGAGAATTTAGAGTAGGTACAACTGATTATATGTAAGTACCCTGGTAATCATCTAGTACATCATAAATAGGTAGGAATGCACGGAAGTCCTACAAATCGTAGTAAAAGGCTCTATAATGCCTGTATTTTTTGCAACTGTAGGAGGGAAATCGCACCACTTATGAGGGGGGGAATTGGCGAAAAATTATCGTATTCGAGCTGATAATAGATAAGTAGTTCTATCTTCTCCAGCAGAATTCGCCCTCGGAACGTAAACTTTCTCTGGTCGACCTATAGCCTGTCGATTCCTCTGTAGGTCACTTACAGCTCGTTCAATAATCGTTCACTTGCACGTTGGGGACTTCATCGTTCGATTGTAGTCTCATCCTTCGTTTGACGTTTCTCTCTCATTCTCAGATTTGTAAATGAGTAAATATGGTAGGTATATAATGGTATTCTCTCGAATTTCATGTGAATATGAAAGGAATATCTTCATATTCACACAATTTCGTGGAAATATGGCAAAGTATAATGGTATTCCCTCGAATTTCATGTAAATATTGTAGGAATATGTTCATATTCACACGAATTTTGTGTAAATATGGTAGAAATAAATGGTATTCACTCAAATATCATGTGAATATGGTAGGAGCATGTTCATATTCATACAAATTTCGTGTGAATGTGGTAGAAATAAAATGATATTCACTGAATTTCATGTGAATTTGGTAGGAAAATGTTTATATTCACACGAATTTCGTATAAGTATGGCAGAAATATAATGGTATTCACCCTTAATTTCATGTGAATATGGTAGGAATATGTTCATATTCATATAAATTTCGTGTAAATATGGTACAAATATAATGGTATTCACCCTAATTTCATGTGAATTGGTAGCCAAATGTTTACATTCACACGAATTTCATGTAAATATGGTAGACATATAATCGTATTCCCTCGAATTTCATGTGACTATGGTAGGAACATGTTTACATTCACACGAATTTCGTGTAAATATGGTACAAATATAATGGTATTCACCCTAATTTCATGAGAAGTGGTAGAAAAATGTTTACATTCACACGAATTTCATGTAAATATGGTAGAAATATAATCGTATTCCCTCGAATTTCATGTGACTATGGTAGGAACATGTTTACATTCACACGAATTTCGTTTAAATATGGTAGAAATATAATGGTATTCACTCGAATTTCATGTGAATTTGTAGAAAATGTTCATGTTCACACGAATTTCGTCTAAATCTGGTAGAAATATAATCGTATTCCCTCGAATTTCATGTGACTGGTAGGAACATGTTCTCATTCACACGAATTTCGGGTAAATATGGTAGAATCACCCGAATTGCATGTGAATATGATAGGAATATGTGCATATTCACACGATAAATGATGGTATTCACTCGAATTTCATGATTTTTATTTAATATAATACACAAATACACGTATTTACTGAAGTAAAGTTCAACTGAATATTAAGAGTTTACCGAATTCATCCCTCGGCTCCTATGTGCGTGGGAGTTTAATAGTTTCTCTTTTGTATTTGGACTGAAAAACCCGTAGCTCATTTTCCTTCTGAGTCTACTAAAGCAGCGGAAGCTTTGTGATAATATTTTTTGTGTTTTTCTCTAAAACATGAACGCACTATTTCTACTGAATTTATTGTATTGTATTTACTCGAAATTCGTGTGAATATGAACATGTTCCTACTATATTCACATGAAATTCGAGGGAATACGATTATATATTTACCATATTACTACGGTAAACTTTATTATATTTCTGGGGACGAGAAGACCGAAGATGAAGTCGAATTTGACCAAAGAGTGGAAAATGGGATGGTCCCTTGTTCACGTAGTGTTCTACTATAAGGGCATCAGGGCGCCATCTTCTAGCCCGAGGCACCTCACTCTTCTTCTTGAGCCTCTTACCCGTAAGGACACCGCTCTTACTACAGCAATTTGTGTCTTCACGCGGACCCAATGTGTGACCTGTGAAAGGGGTTTGGCCCACTTTTCTGAGAGCACTTCCGCCATTCGCTTGAGGAAGCTGTCATACTCCCTGTGCAGGGATCCGTCACACGAAACGACCAGGGGAGTGAAAGAACCTCTCAGATCCTCCGCGGCTGTATCGTATTTGCGGTGCTTCTCATTTGCTGAATTCTGTGAAATTGTGGACCAGGCCTGGGAGCCGTAAGAGGAGGCGTCTGCGTTCACAACGCGGGTGTCAAAATACGCCGTTCTCTCTTGGTTCCACACGCCATGTATTCGTATGTCAGCCACCAACCTCGGAGTTCCGTCTGCATTTTCCTGCATAACTGGCTCTAGACCAACTGAGTTCCAGGCCAGGCTAGCCAGTTTGCCGCACTGGTCTCGTATCTGATCATGCCCTCGTTTGACCAATCCACCTTTCTTACAGTTCAGAGCATGGCAGAGGTTCATGCGGTCGCCGCACCCATCACAGTGACTCGGTAATTCTCTTGGCTCTTTACCATATCTGACGCACAGCCCGTCTCGGAATTGAGATGGTGAGAGGTCTATGTCGTCCCTCTGTAAGGGTACCACCGTCAGCCACTGTGATGAGTGGCTTTGCGTAATCCTTTCGACGGCTCTCTTTTGGGTTTCAGGCAGCGACCGAATGATTCGGTCTCTTCTTGCTACCATCCCGGCCGTATTGAGCATCCTCTCGTCGTTTTGTATTTTGCGTATCCGTTCTTCATGTTGGTTTGTGTCGAAGTACCGACCAGTTGCCAGAGCTTCGGCTAGTACTCGAGTGGCTTTTTCTGAGGCATTGTAGTTGACGGGGGCGGAGTTCACAGGGTCCTCCAGAGCCAGGCCTCCAGACTTTAGTGGCAACTCAAATAGTTCGGCTTCCAGGTCGCTCACTGAATCTCCAACTAATGCTGGGACGAAAACTTGGCGGATAGCGTTCTTCAGAGGTTCATATTCGTCATCACATCCGCCTCTCAGGTGCATGAAATTCGTCTAAATATGAACATATTTCTACCAGACTCACATGAAATTCCAGTGAATATCATTATATTTCTACCATATTTACTTACACGAAATTCGTGTGAATATGAACATATTCCTACAATATTCACATGAAATTCGAGGGAATACCATTATATTTCTACCATATTTACACGAAATTTATGTGAATATGAACATTTTCCTATCATATCCGACTGAATTCGGCTGAATTCCATCATATATCTACCATATTCACACGAAATTTGTGTGAATATGAATATATTAATATTCACATGGAACTTGTGTGAATATGAATATATTCATATTTACACGCGTACCTAAATGCGAATATATTCGTATCCGTTTTCATAATAAATACGCCATGTTAATGTATTCAAGTTAGGGTAGGTTCTTTGGGAGTTAGCTTTAAAAAAAGGGGCGAAATGAATTTGAGACGAAGGAACTTTATTTATGATTTCGGACTTACACGGACTTTAAATAAAAGTTATTTACACACTTTGGAACTACTTAGGAAATTACGCGGAACACACACAGGGTCGGTCGATTACAGTGGCAAGCCGAGAACTGAAGGTTCGAGCTTGCTCGCAGGGGTTATATGGTCTATCATGACTGCGTCAGCAGTAAGTGTCGGTCGGGTGCTGTAACTTTCATATTCGTATTAACGAATATGAATATGCCCATCTCTGGCAGTGAGTTAGAAAATTGTCATGAACTTTGCCGGGGACTGAGTGTGATAAGTCGTTATCAACGGTGGGGATTGTGTGCGAGGGTTTAACTCATCAGTTTTTTAAAACTGTTTGATTGGAACATTATTTGTTTATTGCCTCTATAACTATCACTCAATATTTGAGTGTATGATCCGGGATCAGGCACAAACGGAAGAAATAACAATAGTTGCAATAAATTATTTAGTTCTTCAATGTTGGATTATTTGAGGTTATGTTGATGCGTACTAAAATTGTGGAAACCCTTGAAAAATAATAAAACTGAGTTATTGAAATAGGTTGTATATGGACTACCTTTCAGTAACTCTTTTTTGGTTTATTATTTTCAATAATGAACCATTGGAATCGAGCAAGAAAAAAAAAATTCTAACCCCCCTCAAAATTTGATGGTTTACGTTTCAAGGTATGTAGAATCCGAAAATGCAATAAACAATTTTCTGTCTGTCCGCCGTACGCCGTACTCGCCAGTTTTCTTAGTTACCATGAAACAAAATTGAAGAAATTCGGGTTACCTATAGGTTCCGTTCGGCTCTAGTTGGTCCTCGAAGCTCGGCGTTACTGTCAGTCATCTCTAAGGGGTTCAAAATAGGGGTTGAAATTTTCAGGCCGTAGCTCGAAAACTTTCGATAGAAGGGTATGGTTTTTTTTACGTTATTAAATTTGTCTTGAGCTAAACAATTTTTTGAGACCACCCGGAGCATTGTACATCCAGCCGTTCGTGTGCACCAAAATGCTTCATCAACACGATCGTGAATCAAACGATATAAATCTGGCCGGGATATCATCACTAGGGAGCACCTGATTGTAATCAAGGAGGGCTGTATGAAGTCGAGTTGGTTGTTCTGTGATATGATTTCATTTGATAAGTGATGGACTATTGGATTTTGTTGGTAGGTACTTCTGAAACTTGAACAAACGTTGAAGTATTATTGATGGGTAAATTATTACACAATGGTAAATTATTACACAACAGTAAATTATTACACAACGGCAAATTATTACACACCGGTAAATTATTGCGCAACGGTAAATTATTACACGACCGTTCATCTACCAAGAAGGGGCTGGATTTTGTTGATCGATACTTTTGCAACTTGAACAACCGTTGAAGTATTATTTGTGGGCAAGTTATTACACAACGGTTCATTATACTTGACCATGAGGGTATGTACTGACCACAGAAAACAGTGATCTACGCAGAAGGGGCATCTATTTCACTCAACATCAACAATTTCCCTTCATAACTTCATTATTTGCGTTTCTTTTTGCCATTTTAGTTACTGTTTGTCATCGACAGAATTATTTTAGCATCATTTAATCGACTGAACCAAATAAAGGCCAGGTCTAACCTGCTTTCTCCCATCCAAGAGAAGATCGCAGTAATAATTTTTCGGAAAATTTTTATTTTTTTATTTTTATGTTTTAGCGAATTTTCGAAGAAAAGGAAGCTATTGTTCTCGGTCCAAAATTTTTAAAACTCGAATTTCCGAAAGATTTTTATACCAAAATCCGTTTCAGACCATCCTGAATTCACTGCCGAAAGACACCAAAAATTATATGTATATATATATATATTTATATATATATTTATATATATATTTATATATTTATATATTTATATATTTATATATGTATGTGTCATTCCAGACGATAACTCTCGATAGAATTGAGATAAAAAGTTCAAATTTGCACGAAAAATCTGTCTTGGCAATCGACAGGCTAAGTTCGAAGATGGGCAGAATCGGGTCACTCTAAGGGGGAGTTTTGGGGAATTTTAGGGGGGGAAAATTACCCATAAATTCCCAAAATGAAAAAGTCTGACAAGTGACACCGCATTTTAAAGGTTTTTGTACGCTGAACACGATGGTGAAATCAGAATTGCGATATCTCATTCCATTCTCAAACTGGAGCACTTTGAAGATGAAGGAACGTGGTTATTTCTTGAGATGTTCTTCCTGGTTCGTCTGCTCTAATCTGATAACGGAATGGGATATCGCAATTCTGACTTCACCATCGTGTTCAGCGTTGGAAAATCTACAAACCGAGGTGTTACTCGGCAAAAAATGGAACAAAAAATTGTTACGTTTCCAATACCTACTCTTCTGGTATTCAAAACATTTTTGATTTCCCCCTCCCCCTCCTTCCACCCCAAATTTTACTTTGCGTAAAACTACTCCTGTTTTAATTTTGTATGGTATCAAGTTGGGAAAACATTGGCCGAAAATTAATATTCAGAAAATTTTAGGCGGAGGAGGAAGATGCCGAAAACTTCGAAAATTCGCTCTTATAGCCATGCTGCATGACTGTGGTTTTTTCATAATACATTAGCTTTTATTGAAATCATTCAAATGATGTCCTAGCAGAGAGGGGCGCGTACAGTGCGTGGACTTGGTGCCTTCCACTTCTACCACTGGGCGTTCAGGTCGGTCTGCGATCTACATAATATGTATAGAATAGTACATAATTATATTATATAGACGGTTTATCTACTCAGAGAGCTGTGCTATGTAACAGAAGGGTACCTATTCTGCACGAAATAATAAACCGTTGTGCAGGATTTGCAGCGTTTATTTTGTTATATTGATTCTAGGCTGCTTGAACATTGGCAAGTGAGTCACATGGATGCTCCGCGCCACAGCTATGAAAGCGAGCTTGCCACACTGCACCAGATGATGCAGAAAATGGTGTCAGCTCTCCTCACAGATCATCAAAACATTGTGAAACAAACCTTGATTGAGAACGGTATTACCAAATTGTGCGTTTTCTTTGGAAAACAAAAAGGTATGTCTCACCCACCCTTCATTCTTATTAGGATATTTTCCAAGTTTTTATTAGAATAATACCATGAACTAATCTAATGCTGAACATATCATTTCCAGCCAATGACGTGTTACTGTCTCACATGATAACTTTCCTCAATGACAAGGAGGATAAACAGTTGCGGGGATCATTTTTTGATTGCATCGTTGGAGTAGCTGCTTACATCGGAGTGCACAGTTCTCCCATTTTGTCCCCCCTGTTACAGCAGGTATGTTTAGTGCTCTTGTAAGGCATAATATATTGCAGCAGACATCATCACAATTACTAAATCTGATGAACTCTAGCCGAACTCATGGTTTCAACCTAAATCCTGATCAGTTTTGTATAATATTTTAGGGTCTGACTGACACGGAGGAATTTGTGATACGTAAAGCTATTAACGCGATAACAGCCTTAACCGAACTTGGTTTGCTCCACAAGAGCGCTCTGTACCTCCTCCTCGATGAGGCTGCTCCATTCCTGGCTCACCCTAACCTTTGGATCCGCCAGGTTCGTCGTACTTACCCTTCAGAAAATTATATATTATCTTTATGCCTAGGAGTTTCTCACCTTCAGAAGTGTATATTTTTGATTACGTAATTTTACATTTACAGGCTGTCATTGGTTTCATAAGTGCTTTAGCTAGAACACTGAACGTAGTAGATGTGCAATGCAAGGTCATGTCTGTTATCGAACCCTACCTCAAGCACAAGGTCGTCCAACTTGAAAAGGAGGTGATTTTTCCCGTTTGTCTTGTTTAATTTATTTAGGCTATGTTAAACGTTCAATTTCAGTATATCTTTGTACCGCATGGGATGCCCATATTGTCCATTAAGCCTGTCATCTTGTCACAAGCTGTGCTCGAAAGCCAGCTTCTTGCCCAATGTCCCAGCAGTATGCAGTTTAGCCACTGAAGAAGTTTTGACTGCAGTCTAATTTTGAACTTGAGAGTTTTGAGCCCGATGAAAGTATGAGCTCAGTTGTATGGGCACAAACACAATAATTAACGTGCCTTCTCTGTTCCTCCTATCAAATCTTTTTTGGAGGTGTCTGGTTTGAATGGGACTGCAAGTACTCATATTATTCTTAACAAACCCTTGGAACTTGACACTCTTGGAATGGGTAACATTAAGATCAGGCCAAAAGTAATTGCTGGCTTGAAGTCATTTGAGCACTGAGGTGTGCTTACTTTCAATTAATTACGTCTAAAGTTACGTTATGTTTGTTCATGTGTTTTATCAGTTAGTTTCTTTTTTCTTTTTCAACTTCAGTTCATGGTTCTCAACGCGCTCAAGCCAGCTGTCCCTAGGGCAGTTTACGATACAGTGATCAAATCATCTGAACTTAATCTGCTCCTCCAAAATCTTGCTGAGCGGCAGAATGCCAGAAAAGGTCAAACTACGCATATTTCTCTACCATCTGCACTCCCAGCATCTCCTCAGCAGAACAGCACTCTCAGAAATGTGAGTTTCCATCTATTTTCATGCAAACTTTCTCTACCTATCCTATGGATAGAAGTTAAGAGTTGTGTGGTTTTGGTTTATTATTTTCAGTAATGGACCTTTGGAATCGAGCATGAGGGGAAAAAAAATTAACCCCCTCAAAATTGTATGGTTCAAGGTACGTCGAATCCGAAAACGGAATTAAAAAATGTCTTTTCTTAGTTACCATGAACCAGAATTAATGAAATTTGAATTTGAATTAATTCCGCCGTATTTCGTTTTTTCTTAGTTACCATGAACCAGAATTAATGAAATTTGAATTGAATTAATGAACTAAAGAAAAATTAACCCCTCTCAAAATTGTATGATTCAAGGTATGTCGAATCCGAAAATGGAATAAAAAAATTTGTCCGTCCGCCGTGTTTCGTTTTTTCTTAGTTATCATGAACCAGAATTAATGAAATCTGGTTCCCGTTTGGGGTCTAGCTGGTCCTCGAAGCTTGCCGTTACTGTCAGTCTTCTCTAAGGAGTGAAGAATAGGGGTTGACCAGGACGCCGTTATCTCGAATTTTTTTACGTTTTGGTTTATTATTCTGTGAATAATACACCTATGCATTCGCTCAGCAAACATTTTTTATAACACTCCCTCAACGTATTTTCTTTACGTTTCAAGGAGCGTATATTCAAAAATGCAGTGTCCTCCCGCTGTCCGCCGGCGCCGTGTCATCCACATCTACTTTATTTTTGGTCTAAAAAATTAGTTCTTTCGCACACAGGCTCCATTTGGGCCCTAGTTGTTTCCCGAAACTTTGCAGCCCGATAGGAATATACCCAAGGGTGAATTTACACTGAGCTGACGGCGAATGTGGGTGATTTGCAAGTGCAGTGGTTGTTGAGGGTGAGGTGAGAGCGAAGAAGGGCAAGGGGAAACCATGCTGAAGGCAATGAGAACGTACAAGTGGTGCTGAAGGCGACTGAATAGAAAGCGCAAATACATTGGTAGCTGAAGGCGGTGAGAGGTAAATAGTGCGTGCAGAAGGTGGTAGGGAAAAGACGTAAGTATGAGAGTGTAGAGGCGTGGTTGAATAATTTGGATTGCGAGCGGCGTGGTTGGTGGCGAGGCGAAGCAGCGGGCCATCCGAACCACCACCATCTGGACGGGGCAGAAGAATTTGCTGGGGCGGCCAGGCGGTTGGTGCGTCGAGAGATGCGCTGACGTTTCCCGGGCCGTGGCCTGGCGGCGTCTATGGGGGGACATCCCCGGCAGTGGCGCATCGGTGGGCAGTTGGAGTTGTCCGAGTGGTGTTGGGTGGTAGACCGGCGTGGGTGGTGGCATGTGAGCCGCATCGGTATCAGTTGTGGTATGTAGGGGTCGTGTACCCCGGTGGCTGGTGCGACGTACCTCGCAGATGATCACTGACCGGGGTACAGACCACTGCCAGGGCAGGGGAGGTCGTCTGGGGGTCCAAATCGTTGGGGAGAATGGAGGTGATGGTGGCCGTCTCTGTGCGTGGCGAACAGCTTGGAGGTCGGGAGGCGACGGTGGAATGGCTCACAACAGTTCGTCGTTTTATTGACATCAGAACTAAGCTCTGCCCACAGATTTGGTGGATATTTCGAAGTATAAATGTAGTTTTTCTTTAAATAGTTGACAAACTTAGTGACTCCCGCAGTCGCTTTTGGTTTTTCTTTTACCAAATCTTCAAAAGCGAGAGGTACTTCTGATGAGGGCAAAAACATGAGACCAAAAAGTGTTTCAGCCAAAGACCCAATTTCGTTCGGTTTCGGTAATCAGTACTTAGTCCAGAATTTTGGATAGACCTCCACCAAGCTTGGCAAAGATGGAAACGACAAGCGAATAATCTGGGTGGAATCATAAGTTTCGGTTTCAACTGGCCACTGTTGGACCGGGGGGAGTCTTAAGGTCACTCTGAACCGATGGGTTCAGTGAGGGGCTCAAATCCTTCGAGTTAATGACAACACAGGACGGAATCTTAAGGCTCCCCCAAAAATGCAATGTCCATCCGTATCATGCATATCTACTTCATTTCCGGTCTAAAAAATTCGTTCTTTCGCACACAGGCTCCATTTGGGCCCTAGTAGTGTCCCAAAACTTTGCAGTACGATCGGAATATACCCAGGGTTAAGTTGGGTGACAAATTGGTGTAAAAATGGGGTTTTCGGGTGTTTAGTATCATGAGCTTATGAGGTATAGTTTTTCATGTTTTTTAGGAGAGGAGACCGAATATGAAGTCGATTTTGACCAAAGAGTGGAAAATTGAGGTTCTAACGAAGTTTTAGCCTGAAATTTACGTTAAATGTTGGTCTAAATCGTCGTTCTTCCACACAAAGTTTGTGTCCAAATTTTGGAACACATTTGGGTCTTAGTTGTGCTCCGAAGCTCGGCCGCCCGATCGGAATACACCCAGGGTGTTATGGGGGGAAAATGGCTGTAAAAATAGGGTTTTTCAAGGTTTTTGAGGTTTTAGTGAACATGAGCTTGTGAGATATTGTTTTCCATGTTTTTTAGGGCGAGAAGACAGAACATAAAATTGATTTTGACCAAAGAGTGAAGAATTGAGGTTTTAACGAAGGTTCAGCTCCCAAAATTCATTGTTTATGAGTAAAAAAACCTGAGGAATTGTCTGAAATCACCGTTAACTTGTATAATAACACTAGAATTAGCATCAACAGGTGAATCAATACAGTTGAATGGCACTATCAGTGATCAAAGATAATTAGTAAAAAAAATTGAGGGCCCTAATTCGTGTTTTTGGGGACCCAAAGTTGGTGGAAACCATAAAAAATAGCTATTTCAATAATTCCACATGAAAGAAACAATAAATTAATGTGTTTCCAGCATTTCTGTAGGTAAGTCCAGTAGAATAATAAACACTGACAAGGACTTTGCAGGTTTTTTTTTGTTTGAGAAGACCGAATATGAAGTTCATTTTGACCAAAGAGTGAAGAATTGAGGCTGTACCGAAGGTTCAGCTCCCGAAATTAATTTTTTATGCCTCAAAAAAACCTGGGAAATTGTCTGAAATCACCATAAATTTGTATAATAACACTAGAAGTAGCACCACAATTAAATGGCACTATCAATGATCAAAGATAATTTATCAAAAATAGGAGCCTAATTCGTGTTTTTGGGGCTCAGATTGGTGGAAACCATCAAAATAGCTATTTCAATTGTTGCACATGAAAGAAACAACAGGTAAATAATCAGCCAACATTTCTGTTGGGTATGTCCAATAGAATAATAAACCCATGTGACGAGGACTTGGCAGCGTTTTTAAATTGATCTTGAACTTGGAAGTTTTTCAAGACCACCCGGAGCGTTGTAGCCGTTCGACCACAGTTCACCCTGAAGTTTGCTGTAAAAGCTTCTTCTACATGATCGTGATGGAAACGGTATACATGCAACCCAGGTATCATCGCTAGGGAACACCTGATTATAATCCCGCGTGGCTGAATGAAATCGAGTTGGTTGTTCCGTTATTTCATTTGAAGAATGGTGGTTTTTTGGATTTTTTTGATAGGTACTTTTTTAGTTTGAACAAACGTTATGCTTCATGAATAACAACAAATAATAATAAAATGCTTGAATCCATCGTGTATTTATGAAAGTGTAATTGCCCGGCTGGCTCCGATAGGTACTCAATTTCGGCCTTTCCTTGGGGAAGCATGAGGGTAGGTATTAACCCCACAGAAAACAGTGTTCTACGCAGAAGAGGAATCTATGCAGGTAAATAATAAAATGTGTAATAATTTGTAGCGTTTTTCCTTAGTAGTCAGCTTGCAGCTCTCCTGAAACATTTGCTAAGTATGGAATGTTGTGCCCCAAAAATCACAATTTCCGTTTGCTTTTTTCTGTATTTCCAAGCAGTCTGTATTTGGATGCAAGTTATCCATTGTAACTGTGGAAGTATTTAACGTTTATTGAAGAAATGTGTGGGGGTATTCATGTCGGAGAGAAAAATTTCCTCTAGAATTGAAATTTCCTCTCGTATTTTGCGTTTCAAACCTCAAGGAAATATTATTTGGTTCCATGTCCATCTATCTGAACACAGTTCATTTTAACCTATATATCTTACCCAAAGAACGGTCCATACGAGCTGTTATTTTGAGGGTATGTACGTATAAGCTATTCCTCAGTTAATCCTTCATCAGTTTCATCGAAATCGGGTAATGAATTTATAACTCATTCTATACGCTGGTAGTAAATTGTGGTTGGCATGTTCTGTTCAGCTCTTTAGAAGACTGAGTTCTGATGGAATGAACGAAGAAGTGGAAGAAATGCTTGTCCTCATGACTAAGCTCCTGGTTAAAACCAACCGTTACGTGATTCAAGAGGTCAAACCTCAGGTAACTGGCAAGGTAAGTCCTGCTTTTTAGAATGAATTCAGCCTTAGGGCTCTTGGATATGCCGTGGTTATGGCTCACCGCAGTAGAACGCATATCTAGATTGACCACCCGGTTCCCTAACCTTCTCAGCTACTTCACTCCGTTGCTCCCAGTCCCGGGGCAGATAAGTTACAAGTTAACAAAATGATAGGCATCATTGGTAGGATATATTTGCCCTAACGTTGAAACAAATAATGAGATTGAGAAGTTGAACCTTCTGGAGAAGATTCTCGACAGCATATAATTATAATTATTGTTTTATTGCAGTTGGAGCTGAACACCTTGAAGTTTCCAGTGCATACTCATTCAGCTACTTTATCCAAAGTTGGAGATATAATCAAGAGTGATGTCACTTCCTACCCTGTCAATCGGTTTGTTATTACTTAACCATTTATTTTTGTTCAAATTGTAGATGTAGAATTATAGGTTTTGAAAAACTGATAGAGAAATAGGATAACGTGGGAATGGGTTTTGTTCTGCTTTTGTATTTAGTTTTCTATTCCCATAGAAAAAGAAACGAGGATTTGGGGCAAATGAACGAAGAATGGAAGCACATGTTTGGAACAGTGGATCACAACAACATTACCACTGTGAGCAAGGAGAAAATCCAGCCGCCGCCTCCTTCGACCCAGCAAAGCTTGGACATCGATTACAGCATACAAGAACGGTCCTACATTCAGTGTAAGTTGGTCTTATGAGAACTCGATTTGAACAGTGATGTGCTTGTGTCTACCAGTCAGGAGTATGGTATACCAATATTATTTTTTTACCTGTATAATAAAATCAAGTTGTTGATAGAAGAGTGCTCTGTACTGCACCATGGTCAACGTTTTTAAAACTTAGTATTTGTTCATCTGTTTGTTATCAGTAAGGTGCGCTCCATGCCGTCTGGAACTCAGAGAACTCATAAAACACAGAGAGCGCCTGTATCGAGCTCTGCTCAAAGGGAAGGAGTGGACAGAGAAAGGTTACAGACCCCCACTGTCTCCTCCTGGATGGAGGCTTCGCCCTGCACTCGTGTCTCATCTTCACGGCCATTCTGGCCCTGTCACCAGGTGCATAGTTTTTGATGTTGTGTTGTTTGTTAGGCTGTGATGATGGCAACCATGCAGAGCCCAAAGCGAACTCTCCAGCACCACACTGATTCCATTACACTTTTCTCAGTGATTCTGTTGTCGTGCACTTATTTCACCACTTTCTTGAGGACCGTGCCCATAAAACAGAAATACAAGAATATTACCTATTTGTCCCAAGGAGAAAACTCAAAGTAAAATGAACCAAATGAAGACTAATTTGATTGATCTGCTAGATACAGCCTAGGGATGCTAACCAATAATTTGTCAATTACATCGAAAAATCGATTTCTTGCCAAAAATGTTTTGGTATTCCACCCTCAATTTTTTCTTCAGAATATATTTTTGGTCGTTGAATAGGTACCTTTCTAAGTAGGTACGTAGATAGTTGAGCACATTTTACTTAGTGCTTTCATTTACTTGACAGCAATGAATATTACGAATTATTATTTTTGCTTCAAATCGACAGAAGAACGAGACAGCAATATTTTGAGGTAGGTAGGTAGACCTGTCAAATTTTCCTTGCCTGTGGTAGGTTTTGGAGGTTTTACCTACAGTTCTCTTCTGAACTTACATTTTATCCCTTAAAATAAAACGGCAAAAATGGTTATAAAATATCAACGGCTAGAAAAAGGAAGCTTACATTGTTATCTCTGTGTGGAACCTCAGTTCTGGAAGGCCATATTTTTATTCGTGTCTACTAAATTAGCATATACTTGAAGAAAAAAGTCATTTTTTTTCTTTTCAGATTAGTGTCGTTTCCTGATCGAACCGTATTGGCCAGCTGCAGCCACGATGGTTGCATTCGTTTGTGGGATTCTGGTAAAATGGAAGGAAGAAATATAGCTAATAGGTAAATTGTACCTCTGCTGTAAAGCTCCTCGACTTGATATAAGTAACTTACGTCACTCGTCATTTACCATCTATCAATTTGACTGTGTTGGGCATCATTCTAGCCAGGTTCAAAATTCCTTATCCTTTTTCAGAGCAAAGCAGTTGCACAATGCTCACTCAGGACCGCTTGTAGGCATGGCCTTATGCAATAATAACTCATTTTTGGGAACAGCAAGTCAAAATGGCAGCGTCATTGTCCTCAGGTAATTTTTTGTGAAATTATCTTCATGTTGCTATCCATGTCTCTATGGTTTATAATACCATCCCAATTCGTCTTGGTAGGATTGATAATGCATCTAGTAAAATGTCAACGTTCGACTCGAGACAAATCAGCCTTGAAGATGAAGGTGCCCCTGTTGACATCGCCCATCTGGACTCGGGTAAGCCTAGTTTTTAGTATTTGATCTTATTTATTAGCAGAGATAAGGCTAAGTTTCTAATACCTGTTGATCGTGGCATAAACAGATTATAACACTTCACTTGTCGACCATCAATACTTAACGGATGTTTTATTTGACAATTTAACGTGGTTATATCTGTTTCCATAATATTGTTGCATCTAATTGTGTTGCAGGTTCTCAGTCCGTTCTGGTGTACTCAACAATATTCGGTTGTCTCATAGGTTGGGATCTTAGATCTCCTGGCATCGCTTGGAAATTGGACAATGACATTAAGCATGGTTTGTATACACATCTTTTGATTGCAAACCATAGAACAGGTACCTAGCAGGTATACCTGTATATTCGTGCTTCTTCCCACTAGTTCCTAGAATGGTTTTCGGAGCAATATTTTAATGAGATTGTGGTCTATTCTCACGTTATAATTATGCTTATCTTTGATCATATCTCTGAAAGGATTGGTGGGGGATGTGCTTTTCTTAATTTTGAGATCTGAGCATCGAGACCAGAAGGGTGTATCATTTCTCTGTTGGTTAACAATACCCAAAAATCACTCTGAGAAGACGGTAAATGGGAACACAGGTTGTGAGTCATTACATGCATCAGCAAAGATAGACATTATTCAGTAGGCAATTATCGTATGTGAAACAATCCAATTTTTTCTGTCTGTATTGTTTTGGAATAAATTAACACGAAACGAAGAGAAAAATATTATACAGTTCTGTGATGGAGAATACAAGGACTGAAATCTCAGCCAGTGACAAATTTCTGTAAATATTTTAAAACAATAGATTCATACACTGTTTTTGCCTTATGACTTCATATTTTTCTTTTAAGCCATACCTTTCCAAAATAAAAATAAATAAATAAATAAAAGCTAGGTACTTTACAACATGTTGGTTCTAAATGGTTTTTCTATGTTTGCTTTCAGGTGTCGTGACTGCTATGTACATGGATTCCAACCAGTACTGCCTCTCTGTTGGTACTAACAATGGGTACCTGACAAGCTGGGATCTGAGGTTTCATCTCCCAATTGGCACAATTGTTCACCCAAATGGTAACAAAGTTCACTTCAATAAAACAGAACGTCACATTTCCAGTCCCTGTAACCCCATAGATACCTAAGCAAAACCTATGGAATATTGAAAACAAGTGTAATATCGTGTTGGGTTTCGGTAGGCTCGCGCATTAGGCGTCTCTGTGGTCATCCTACTCAGCCATCATGGTTGGTCTCAGCCATGGAGGGGAACAACGAAGTGTCTCTGTGGTGCATTGAAAGCGGCTCCAGACAGACAGTGCTTTGGGGAAGTGGAGCTCCTCCTCTTTCCAACACTCAGGTAAGTATTCGACCAGCTTGAGGTCAGTACATTAAGGTTATGACAGTGTTTCTTAGTGACCCTAGCCCCAGGACGAATGAAAAAGGCTCTGTATTGCGAGTTTGCAGGTAAAATGCAGAGCTCATCATGCCCAACACTATCATGATGTAGGTACTCCATTTTGAAAGATGGTAAGACATCATCCTGGTTCTAGTGGTGGGTGATACTGTGATTTTTCAGTAACAGGTTATAGTGATACTGCGATATCTGGGGGGGGGGGGGGGGGGTTACTGTTTTATAGTAATAGGGTAATTATGGGAAGAAGTGGTATTGACATTTTCATCAACTGCTTCTGGATTGGCTCCAGGTTGCTGCTGAGTAGGTTGGATGTAGATTGTCCACAAATATCGCATTTTGCACTTTATTCTGTCCTTAACACGTTCCGAGCGGCGCCGATTTTGGTGGAGACTCCCTGTGACGGCACCCGTTTTTTCGAGTTATTTGTTGATAACTGCTTATCATGATTAGTTATGAACGAAAACTACAATGTGAACCAAAATTGGATGAAAATCATTGATTTATAGACGTTGGATCTATCGATCCACTTCGGCGGTAACGTACGACGGAATATGCAACCCGCAATACAATCGGCGGGTTTTGGTGGAGACTCTCTGTGATGGCACCCGTTTTTTCGAATTATTTGTTGATAACTGCTTATCATGATTAGTTATGAACGAAAACTACAATGTGGAACCAAAATTGGATGAAAATCATTGATTTATAGACGTTGTATCGCACTTCGGCGGTATAGGAAACCCACAATACAATCGGCGGTCTTTTGAGGCCTAGACTCATGAATAACGGCCTACCGTGGTTGGATGCCAAAGGGGAACTGAAACAGATTCCTCGAGGAAAAAAGGAACGCAATAATCACAACAAAACTGGAGATTGTACCCGAAAACATCATCCAAACGCGGCGAGAAAATGTTGGTAAACAAACGGCTTGGAATAACGAAACGGAACGCAGTCTCTCGGAGGTCAGATCATCTAGAATAAAGGTGTTAAACTCAGCAGTCACTAGAGTGCGCGATAGTTCAGTTTCAGAGCAGAATGTTGGGTAGAAACGCTCCCCGTAGCTGGATCGATAGATCCAGGCTGGGTGAATTGAACGGCAGGCCTTGGATCGATCGATCCATTCCGCTCGGAACGTGTTAAAACCCATGTTGTTAAACTCATATATTGCTGGTTTTTTGTTTTTTCATGATGCAACACACTTAACAAACTCAAAACTTAACAAGAAGACTGTAAACTTGACAAGAAAACAAAACAACGAAAAACAGGGAAGAAAATGCAAAGGGAAGTGGCAACGGCAAACAGAAAGGTGAATGGTGACGTGAAGAGTGACTGATAAGGTGATTCCATTCAAGTTTGGAAAAAGTTATTTGGGAGAGATATCATTGCTAGGGAACACTTGATTATAATCACGCATGGCTGTACGAACTCTTGGTTATTCAGTGATTGTTATTTCATTTGATAGGATCATATTTTCGTAACTTGAACAAACGTTTGCTTCATGAATTTGTACCAACAGATAATTATCAATGATTGAATTATTGAATCCCACTCATTTTTATGAAACTGTAAATTCCGGGCCGGCTCCCATACTCGATTTAGGGCTTTTCTGGGGGAGCACGAGGATAGGTATTTACCACAGAAAACAGTGATCTACGCAGAAGGGGAATCTGTACAGGTAAATAATAAATCATTATGAAATAGTTTGCACGTTTTAAAAATAATGCTATTAGTAGGTACCTACGTAGTGGCGGATCCAGGATTTGGTGGGTGGGGGGGGGGGGGGGGGCTAACCGGAAAATGTTTGAAGATCCTAACCCAAAGCGGAGTTCTCACGTTTATTTTGGTATTTTAAATTCATATCAGATCTTCTAATATACTCTTGGTAAGTGTTTGCATGTTACTTCATCACATCTAAACTGCCTGACCGATGAGGGTGGTCTCAGCGTGATCAGCGAGTTGCTGAGACGGGCATATTTAGGCTTTGGTAAAAAAAAAGCCAGAACATCCCCTTTCGACGTGAACGGTGCTTTCATTTTTGACCCGATTATTTGGTTTCTACGAATCACAGAGTAACGTGAATTTGAATGGACCGTTTTTGACGCCAGATGCATTGGCGAATAGTATCGCCCGGGCAAAGTCGGCAATAAATGCTAGTTTTAAATAAAATCTTTAAACTTCCTTTCTAAAGTAAATATTTTGTGAAATACCAGTTTATACTACAACATGGTTTTAATGGGCCAATGGTGGCAGTGGGTAAAGTCCCCCCCCCCCCCCCCCCCCATAGACTCTCTGTGGATCCACCAGTACTAATTTGTAACTGAATATAAAAACACAGGGAGAATACCATACTTTAACATTTTACTTCCTACCTCAAGTGGTTTTAGTGTTGTTGGCTCGACATGGTTTCGTTGGAATGGGGAATTTTCATCGAAATTCTTTTTTGGAAAAAAAATATTCAGAACACTTGAAAAAATGGTAGTTTTCAAGCCCGTTTTCAAAATATATTTTTTAAATGTGGGTGATTAAAAGTAAAAATGCGGGAAGAAATGACGTATCAGGTCTGTTGACATCTGATTGGCTGTTGGCCCAAGGAAGTGGAGCGAAGCTTCGAAGGTGAAGGTTCTCAATTCTTTTTTTTTTTTTTTTTTGGCTGGCCTCACATTATTTTTTTGTATTTAGCCGTAGAGATGTACATATTTACAGTGTATTTACACTATCATAGATCTCTTACTTAGTTATAAATCAGTGTTTGTTGTTCTCATAAATTTTACGAGATATCTGTAGCTTTTTATGTTTCTTAATACATTCATTGTTGGTCGGTAGTGAGATCCTCTCCTTCAGCAGGTCTACCGTCAGCTCTTCTCTGCCGCCGTTGAATTTGCTGCATTTAAAGATGATGTGGTTGGGGTCGGCTTCCTCCTCTGTTCCGCAATCACAGTTGCTGTCGCTTATCAAATTCATCCTCTTCAGGTGGCTAGGAAGTCTATGGAGATTGATCGTCAGCCTCACGATTGTTATTATGAAGCCGCGGTCCAGATCTCATTGTTAAAACCATAGTTGTCATGGAATGTGGGGTAGGAGACTCGCGTAGAATGCTCCCTTCCCATCTTCCATCTGACTACTCCGCTTGCCATGTATTGTACTTATCTTTTTTGCTGTTATTTCGGAGATCCTGGCGACAAAAATAGTAGACTTGAGTGCCAGCTAGAGTTGCTTGTTTTGCCTTCATATCCACTTCGTCGTGCTGGGGGATCCCACAATGGCCTTTGAATAATACTAAATATACTGTAGATTGATTTCCTTGGAGTCGGGTGGTGGCTAATAGTATTTGCGCCGTTAGAACTTCTATCTTACTCAGATGTGTATTGCAGAATCTTGTGATCGCACTTTTGCTGTCAGAGAAGAGGGCAAAAGTGTTGCTGGGGAGTAATTCTGCCAACAGCCCAACATTAGAAATAGCAAACATTCCTGGCAACCTTGAAGATCCTTTGCTGTGACTTTTCGTGAACCTCCCCTCGTTCGTTGGATTGCCCCTCGCTCCTTCAGAATATTCATTTCCTAGTACCTCGAGTCGCCTCACGTTCTAATGCTTTGTTTTATGCGCCATTCTCATCGCAAAACCACCTCTATCACTGCCCAGTGGGGCGCATGCCACGAGAAGTAAACTCTATCCTCGACTCATCTCACTCCCGGGATTTCTTCGCCAACTCGCTTGCTCAAATGAAGAAGGAAACCCTCGATGTCCTTCAAAAATAACCCCCCCTCATGACCCCTACTCATCTTTTCATAATTTGACCTATACCCCTATAGTGTACCCTATTTTTTTCTTTAATGTCCCTATTATTATTACTCAAGTTCTTATCATAAATCATTTGCTCCCCATATCGTTACACTGACAACGTATTGTAATTTACATATTAATATTGTAATTTTTGATACACTGTTACGTTTATTCAAAAAAATAAAAATAAGTAAATAAACAAATAAAAATAAAATAAAATAGAAAGTTAGTATAAGATTGAGTCGTGATTATAGCGTGTAGTTGTATTTAGTTGGTAGGTACTACGAGACCTTCTTCAGTTAAAAAAAAAGAATTAATTATTTTGTACTTCAAATAATTAAAAGTATTTAAATATTAGTACCCGTCTAATTTGTTGAAAATATTATTTGGGGGTCAAAGTTAAAATAATAACCATGAACCAGACATTTCAGCCTACATAGCAGCCTCTAGTTAAGGTTGGTCAATTTATAGGTACCTACCTACCTTGAAAATAACAGGACAGCCCTCATGCTGCTGACAAAAATACGTTTGCAAGTCTGCAAACGATAGTTATGGTCCGATGTTGAGAACATGCATACCAACTTACTCAAAATCCTCTCTTCATGATAGGTCAATCCCACTTTATGTGGCGAACGTCCTCAAACAGGCTCGTTCATGCTTTCATGACCGATATGCTACAAATAAGCTGAACGTTAAATCGCCATAGGCATGAATGTGCGTCTTTTTAGCTCAGCTAGAAAATGAGGAGAAGCGTGATATGTCTCCTTTATAGAACAAAGTACGGTCCTATTGCTACATTCTTGACAATTATTGAAAGGCAAATTGTTGCAAAAATCCATAGCGTCACCCCCCTTCCTTCCATAATATATTCTTCTCTTATTTCCATTTTTCAAAAATAAAATCGTAAGAAGTAGTACCATGGTTTCTTCTTGTTTTGCAGTCCAATACACACAGTATCTGCGGCATGTACTGTGGGATTGTGGACAAGTCACCTTTCCTTCTCACTGGCGGAACAGACCACAGGATCAGGTACTGGGACCTCGACAACCTTGTCAACTCATATCTCGCCATTCCTGCTGGTGGTGACATCCCTGGCCAAATAAATTTCTCTTACAAGTAAGTCATGTTATTGCTTGGTAGGTAGGTACCTACCATAAGAACGTAAATAGCGCTTCTTCCATACTACTGGGTGTACTTGCATGGAAGGTATTAGATATCTAGTGCAAGTTCCATTGAAATAAGTGGCCTCTCGTCCCAACCCAAAACGGTGACGCAATGATCGGCCTAGACCGAAATGATGGTATCAAAAGTTTCTAATCCTCACGGCAGAACTAAATCGCTCGTGATAAGGTCGTGGAAACCCCTTTAAAAAAAGGCGTTATTGTATAGTTACTTAGTTAGTGGGGATGAGCGTTTCTGTTCTTTTTGAGAAACGAAACAATTCGTTTATTGTATGAAACAGTTTCGGGAAAGCTGTTTCGAAATAAAAGCTTCGGCAGCAATAACACTTCAAGAAATTTTGGCTCTCGGACAAAACTACAGAAGCGTTTTTCTTCGTTTTTCCTGCTGCCAAGCTGTTATGCAACAGAAACGGTTTCGTAACACCCTTTTTTTTCCTACAACGAAACTGTTTCTTCGTTTTTCCTGCTGCGAAGCTGTCGCTCGCAACCTTGGGACCCTAAATTGAATCAAGACTGTCACAGTTCGCTTTGTCTGTGGCTGTTTTTTGAGACAGCTGTTTCAAGTTTTGAGAAACTGTTTCATAGTTTCTTTTCAAGAAACAGTTTCTTCGAAACAGTTTCACGTTTTTTTCCCATCCCTAATAATTAGCTGTCTACCGTTCCCCCCCCCCCCCCCCCCGTGTCAGTATTGCCAACAAATGCCTTGAATTGAATTAAATTTAATTATCATTTGCAATGTACCTATTCGGGCACAGAAGTTAACAGGGCAGCAACGATATGATGTAATAGGCCAATGAAGATGCAGATAGTCTATGAAAAATGGATTACATGTACTCAACTCAGGTGTTGTGAAGGATGGGGTAGTCGATATACTTCATCTTGTCTTTGCAGCTTGGAGTAGCAGTAAAGTTATGTAATTACCAAACTGTGGTGGTTTGTGATGAATGAGGTAGTGGTGAGTTATGGATGTGAGTGTGATGGATGAGAAGGTGCTGGATCCACCACTAAAGATGCTAGAGGCTCATGGTCGGTTATCACCGGACCGGTTCCAGCATTCTGGGGTCTTTTAGGTAAAAGGTAAGGAGGCGTGATAGGAGAGGAGCGAGAGGAGAGAGAGGGAGAGAGAGAGAGGGAGAGGGAGAGGGAGAGAGGGAGAGGGAGAGGGTGAGGGAGAGGGAGAGGGAGAGGGAGAGGAGAGAGAGAGAGAGAGAGAGAGAGAGAGAGAGAGAGAGAGAGAGAGAGAGAGAGAGAGAGAGAGAGAGAGAGAGAGAAGTCATCGACTTGAGGTTTGAGCGTAGAATGAAGAAACGGGCGAGAACGGCGGGTTTTTATATGGCCCTTTCCATCCTCCCCCAGTCCCAGTTCCAACCGTTGAGGGATGGTGGGAAAAAGTAGGGTTTTGCCTGCAGCCGGTCACGTACGCCGCTTCATTCGTCTGGTTTATTTTGTGCAGTGTTAATATGAAATACAAAGTGATGTTCTGGGAGGATATCACAACACAAACCTTTCAAATCATGCTTTAATCGAGTAAAAACGTGGCAACGAATTGTAGGTAAGTAAATGGATTTCTGAACAGATATAAACTGACTGGTTAAAGATAGCAAGATTCGTCTGTTATTGTGTACTGAGGATGATGATGACGGAAGTAATGTTAAACGAACGGGAAATTGCGAGTGGTTGAAGATAAGCTTGTAAGATTATTATGCCATTCTCAGAGCACAGAAGAACAAATGGCTTCAGGTTGCCTTGCCAAAAATTTCTTTATTCACCAACAGTCTCGGGGGGGGGGGGGGGGGACTATTATAGGTACTGGTTTGTGAATAAATCATCGTAAGTGGCAGACTGTAACTTACAGCACCAACTAATAAGTTTTATTTGTAAAACTTGGATGATGTTTTTATCACCGAAACTGGTATAACAGTGTATTTTGTTCTTACTGGAAATAAACTTGGCCAGCCTGAAATGGCTGTTTACTGAATTTTCTCATTTATTACACCTAGCGTAAATATCTTAATGCTATAGGTATCGGCTCATTGACGGAACTTACGTCGTGCAAGAGATCCAAACTAAGTGCAGGCAGAAGACCACGAACCTGGAGGAGGCACCACGTGCTGGACCAGACCAACCAGCGATCGGCCACCACAACGCCATCACTGACATCACCATGTGCCAAGGCTCTTCGCAGTGCTTCATGGTCAGCGCTGCCAGAGATGGAGTCATCAAAGTTTGGAAATAACCCGATTCCCTGCACCTCATAATATTCCCCGAGATCTCTACAGCGGTTATTCCAGGCAATCAGACCATTTTGTATCGACTGACTTGCTGATTCAAACTCCTCTTACCTAAATAAAGGCTAGTGATATTGATTGGCTTAACCTTCATTGAAAAAAGTTCCAAGACAAGCCGCTTTTTAGAACGATAGTTTCTATACGTGCGTTTTTTCTGATAAATTTGCTACGTCTTTGTGATAAACACTAATACCTATGTTTTCTTACATAATTTACCACGTCTTACTAACTTTCCCGCTTCGTTTAAGTTCCGCCATGACAATGATATGCTGATATTATGGTCGTTTTTCTACTGGTCTGCTCTTCTCAGTTGCGTTGCTATATCATTATGTTCTTCGTATTAAAAAACACTTTAGTACGACCAGTATTATTATGATTTATGACAGAGGACGGTTTCATCTACAACTTTCAAGTACCTAGCTGTAAAGAGTTTATTGACTTGAAATAATGATGAAGAAGGATTTCTTGAACTGTAATATCTACAAATCATATTTTCCTCACCTCCAGTGCTGTAGCTGTTTACAAGTTGGAAGTTCGTGTTGATTTTCTCTGATATTATAGATTATTTGTACCTATGGTCTTCTGGAATGCTGATTCTAGTATGTAAATTCATTGTGTAAATAAATAATATTATTTGGTTCCTACCTACTGATTTTTTTGGGTAAATAGCTATCAACACTGTGATGTCTCGCCTTTGTGCAATATTATACCTACGTAATTATAAATATTCGTTTAAATCTCTTCTTTAGATCCTTGTGCATATTGCTGAAATTAATTTTGTTGTCGTTAATTTGTATTACCTATAAATAAAAAGCTAGGCACATTTATTCATGTGCCAATTATTTAATTTTACGTACGAACTCCCTCACAATAGGTAGGGCAAGTGGTACCTATACCACAGCCTGTGAGTATAAAACCTTCGTACTCAAAACCTCCCTAATTTTCAAGAGCTCCAATAATGCTCCATAATCGTAGCTTAACAGCGATTGACCTGATAAATCGATTAATGATATCGTCTATCCAACCACCTTTAGTAGATATCGTAGTTCCTATATCGTCTATCCACTTTTAGAACCAAATTGATGTTGACATTCATCTACACATTAAAAAAAGTTTCAGTCATGCAATCAAATGAGCAAATTAACTTGTTTTGGACGATTTTTATCCCTCAAAAACTCATATCTAACTTTTTGTATGAAAAATATTTTTGGTTACCTATTCAACTAGGCCAGCACACAATATTCCTCGATTTTAGTGTTGCAATAGGAACCTATCAAGTTTAATCCCATGGAAGAAAGGGACCACCCTGAGCATTGTACGTCCAGCCGTTCGTTCGCACTGAGAAGCTTCGTCAACATGATCGTGGTAGAAACGGTATACATCCAGCCCAGATTTCATTGCTACGGAACACCGATTATAATCATGCATGGCTGTATGAAATAGAGTTGGTTGTTCCGAGATATTATTTCTGAAGAATTATGGTTATTTTGGATTTTTTGATAGGTGGTACCTACTTTTTCAATTTGAAAAAACCTTATGCTTCATGAATAACAACAAATAATATTAATGATAGAATTCTTGAATCCACAGTATATGAAACTGTAGTCGCTCGGCCAACTGCACGGCTTTCCTGGGGGTGCACGAGTGTAACTAGGTATTGACCACAGAAAACAGTGATCTGCGCAGAAGGGGCATCCGTACAGGTAAATAATAAACCTTTGTGTAATAATTTGCTGCATTTTTATTCCATTTTCGGATTCCACGTACCATGAAACAAAAACCATCAAACCCAATTGATGGGTAAACGCGAGGATGGTAAAGGGTCCAATGTGCAGGGACAAGAGACGTTTTCGGGGTGTCCACTCCGACTTAGACAGCTCGCGCCGTTGCCATGGAGATGGGTAAACAGGGCTTGACAAAGCAGCGGTAGGCATCATGAGAGAGGAGAGGCGTGGTTGAGGGTGGTGGTCCCGTAAAAAGTTTGAGGGTGGTTGTTGCGTAAAGATATCACCAGTCAGGTGGGGGGGGGGGGGGTAGACAAAAAGGCGTTGCGAGAGTGACAGTCCGTCCGAGGAAGGTCGGTTCCGAAGTCCTAGCAAAATGGCGGGGAGCTCGAGAGCCCATCATTTCCTCCTAGTGGTAGCCATAAGTGCTTCTTTAAGTGTTTGGTGCGAGCATTCTATGAGACCATTTGCCGAGGGATGATAGCTATTTTTGTTTATCCCATGAATGCCCATAGCTCTTGTGAACTCGTTGAATAGTTGGGACTCAAAATTAGTTCCCTGATCTGTCGTGAGAGTCGCTGGTGGTCTGTATCGCGAAATCCAGTGGTCATAGAATGTTCAAGCCATGGTAGAAGCATCAATTTTGTTTATCAGTACACACACTACCCAGCCGGTGGCGTGGTCAATCGCTGTTAGGCAGTATTTATAGCTATTGCTGGCGGGACAATGTCGATGTGTACGTGTTCCAAGGGTTCTACGTGCTAAGAGATGCGTGAAGGTGCCAAGAAAATTTTGCGCGGTTACAAGATGGGCATGGGCAGGCACGGGTCATAATTTTTACCGATGGCGTTATATGTGGCCAGAAATAACGACTTCAAAGAAGGGCTAGAGTTGCCTTAATACTGGATGAGAAATGTTGGTATTGATCGAAAGGCAGCCGGTCGTAGAGGAGATGAATGTACGGATGCGGAGGAGATGTAGATGTGTCACGTAGAAGAGGGACACCTTGTACTGCTATCTCTGTGAGATTCAGCATTTTATCTTGATGAGGGTCCTGTAAATGAGCGTCCCGTAGTTCCTGTAATGTGAAGGAAGCGGTACCTAGCTGTGAAGTCTGGAGGCGGAAGCCGGGAGAGGTAGTGTGCGACTAAATTTGTTTTATATGCGTATAGCAAATTTCTGATGTGCATTCAGAGATGCATCGGAGTTGACGTAGGCGAATTGGGGGCATAGACTTACCCAGTGATGTAAGTGCATTTGTGAGTGGTTTGTGATCTGTATAAATGGTCTGTCTATCTACGGCCCTCCACTGCGTGTCTGAAATGAATAATTCCCTCGGGAGACAAGGATTTCAAAAAAAATCCCAGTGGGCGGAGGGCTAAATTCTGTCGCTGTTGCAGTGCTGCTCCTATTCGGTGCATCCGTGTGCATGACCAGAGGGGCGTTTGGGTCCGGATGTGCGAGTTCAACTGCCGATGATAGGAGCGATTAGGTTGTGATGAAGGCTTGCATTGAAGCGTCTGACCCTAGAAACATGCGTAGATCGTTGACAGTGGCAGGTAGAGGGAAGTTTTTTACTATGTTGGTTTGCCCGGTAGGCAGAGGCTGAAACTTTGTGGCCAAGGAAGTTTACAGAAGAAAGTCCAAGTTGGCACTTGGCTTTGTTGATGGCAACGCCATAAGTGGCCAGGCGGTGAAGTAACTGATGTAGCAGTTGTAGGTGATCCTCTAGAGAGGCGGAAGCGACCAAAATATCGTCGAGGTAGCAATATACAGGGAGGCCAGAGAGAATGTGATCTATGTACCTCTGCCACATCTGTGGTGCGTTCTGTAGGCCGTAGTTCATTCGTCTGAACTGGAAGAGGCCAAAAGGTGTCAGTGGTGCAGTTTTGTACGTCATTTTTGGCGATTTTGCAGTGAAAGAAGGGGCGGTCAAAGTCGATGGTAGAAAAAATGGTCATACCATGTAGATTCGCCGTGGAATCATATAGGTGGTATGATATACCGATCTGGCTTCGTGAGGCAATTGAGTGCTCGGTAGTCACCAACAGGGCGAATATCTCTGTTTGGTTTGTCCACAACGTGGAGAGGGCTCGACCATGGAGACTTCAATGGTTCTACAATGCCAGTTTTCAGCATTTCAGTGAAATGGTTTTTGGCTTTGTTGAATACATCGGGATTAAGGTAGTGGAGGGTTGCATGGCACGGAGGTCCGGTTGTCTCTATGTAGTGAACAGTAGGAGTCTCGCGTGGCTTAGAGGTGGGAACGTAGTTCGTGAGAAGTGCGGCTACGTCAGGAAGTGGTAGGATCGCAGGAGCAGAGCAGACACCGTCAGACGATGAAGAGATGTCCATTTTTTCCATCAAGAAATTTTCCTTGCGATGTATCTATAAGCCTCCGGGTTTTCAGGTCGACTAGTAGGTTGTAGTGTCTCAGGAAATCAGCCCCTACGATGGGGTCCGTGGCATCTGCGATTGTGAACTCCAAAGAATATGCTGGATGGCGAGCAGAACGACGGAGGCCGAACGATTGAATTTCACTGCCATTCACAACGACCAGTGGTCGTCTGGGCGTCTTCCGATGTCGTAGGACTGATAATGGTAAGATGCTGAGGTCCAATCCAGTGTGAACGAGGAAGGAAAACTTGTGGTTGGCGCAGCGGATTAAAAGTCGGTAGCGGTTCGTTGTGCGCATGGTGTCTACCACCGGTCGGGCCGTGCGTATTCGTTTTTTGTTTTCGGAGCTTTCCATATGCAAGGTTGTCTGATGATTTGAAAACGGTGGTGATAATAACAGAAGGTGTGTGTTACAGATGATCGGCGATCGTGTTGTCGACCGTTACAATGATTTCTGAGAATCCGCACTGCGTCTATTTCGTCAGAGGAAGAAGGCGAGAGGGAACGAGCTTGTACTGCTTGGGATGCAACCCTGGAATACAGAAGGAGAAGGTCCGCTAGGTTCGCCAATTTGTTGATATCTATTTCAGAGGCTGCTGCGATGGGAATGAGTACGTCAGAAGGGAGAACACACTGAAAGAGGTGTCGGATCGGGAAGGTACCTCAGACGGTAGCTGACGACGGGGGAAGATAGGTAAGTTGTGGTTGTTTTGCCATCTAATGATGTGGCCACGAAAAGGGAGGCGAGCCGTTGGTCGTCGCTGGGTTGATGAGCCGACGTCAATTGTTCAATGAGCATAGAAAACACAATGTCGGACCCAGGATTTATATCAGCTACGAGTTCAGTGGTGGCCAGGTTGAGCGCGAGGAATGCACCACGGAATTTAAATCTGTTCTACTTTGATGTCCTCAGCCACACATGTGAGAGTCACCTGTTCAAGCCATACGGAAGTTCATTCGGAGTCGTAGGGCGGAAGTTTGAATGGCTGCATCATGGCTCTCTGCGTTGCTTTTCTTTTCACTATGATGAAAGCTGAGTGGGAAGGGGCCTGCTACTCTCCTATTGATCAGTTGATGTTTGGTGAGTTCCCGGCAGAAGGCTGTAACAGCCTAAGAGTCGTCGGCTGGTCAAATGAACGGCTGGGGTCCAGCAGATGAAGATGCGGAGTGGGACAATCTCGATGAGATGAGCCGGAGTGGGGCGGTCTCTGGCGATGTGCCGGACGTAGAAATCTCTGCTGGGTCACGTTGGGGTCACCAGTGTAGTGTGAGGATTCTCAGGAAGCTCTGATAGAGAAGTCGATCGGATTAGTAATGCATCTATATTTGTGGCTCATCGGCTCTTTTATACTTTGATGTCCTATGGAGGGGGGGAACCCCCTCTGGCCCTCTGTTTACATCTAATACAGTAGGAGGCTAGAGGTGATGCTACACTTACAGTGGTGAAGCGTGGTTTGAGGTAGGTAGGAGTTCTGGAAGAGAGAAGGTGAGGCTGAATGAGGAGTTGAGAGGGGAGTGCAAGAGCATATCCGAGCGGTTTTCACCTCCTTGGATGCGTCTCTAGGATAGGAAAATATCCGCCCGGTTTTCACCTGGTTGGATATTGGGATAGGAAAATATCCACGTGGTTTTCACCTGGTTGGATATTGGGATAGGAAAATATCCACGCGGTTTTCACCTCCTTGGATATCTGGGAAAAATACTCGTCCGGTTTTTCACCGCATTGAGTATTTGGAAGGAAGTTCACGTCCGGTTTCCACCACATTGAGAATGTAGGGCTGAGGGAAGGGTGAGTTGATGAAGAGGAAGTAAGGTGAGAGAGAGAAGGCTCTGGTTCGAGTGAAGTTGGATGAATGTCGAGCTGGGCAAGCCGGGCGCCTTCTTAAGGCGCCTCTACCCTCCCCCAGAACACAGACGGCCATTGGGAGCCGTTGGACGAGGGAGCTACCTGGCCCCCGTCCCTCGCACCGCGCAGCTTGACTTCTTCCTGTTTTTATAACTGTACTGTAACGGTACTATGATATATGATTGTACCATTAAATAAAAAGTTTTACAATAGAGAGTGAAATTACCGGGAGAACGATAAACATCAAAAGTTACAATTGACGAGTTTTTATTACCACAGAACTGAGAAAGAACTTCAAGATAAAGTCAATTTTCACGGTCGAGGTAAGACGAAAAGGATAATTAAAAAAAACAGTGAGTAGAGTGTGAGCACCAGCAACCCAACATAGACGGCGGGGTGCACGGCTATCTCAATAGAACCAAGACCTGTATTCCGGTGGATCAAGGACAATCTTTTAGATCCAGCCTGGCTCCTTACAACATCTTCCTTACAGCATCGTAGAACTATCAGACAATTTGGTGAGAAGCTGTTTGCCCTCAGTTAGGAGCTTGTTTGCAAACTGCCTAACTTCACGAGTGGGGTTTGAAAATCCCCAAAATGAGACCAGTTTACCTGACCAGCGAGTTAGAGAACGTACGATCCGTTTATCTGGAGAATTTAAGTTCTGAAGAACATCGTCGGAGACTTCCAACCTCTGGAGACCCTCTTCAGCCATGGTGAACGTCGAACGAGGACAGAAATTACCCCAAAGAACAAACAAAAAAAGTTCCCAGAACGAGGAACAGGTTTTGATTAGTACAAATTGAGAGCTAAGGCGATAAAACGTCCATGAGCTAGTCGGCTTCACGGATAAACCACACTGAAATGTGAGGAACCACGAGGACGAAGTTTAGCACAACTAAGTTCAGACTTTTCGCGACCTTTTTTCCCGGGTTTCGGCGCCAATGAAATTACCGGGAGAACAATAAACATCAACAATTACAATTGACGAATTTTTATTGCCACAGAACTGAGAAAGAACTTCAAGATAAAGTCAGTTTTCACGGTCGAGGTAAGATGAAAAGGATAATTCAAAACAGTGAGTAGACTGTGAGCACCAGCAACCCAAGATGGCCGGCTGGGTGCACAGCCATCTCAATAGAACCAAGACCTATATTCCGGTGGATTGAGGACAATCTTTTAGATCCAGCTTGGCTCCTTACAACTATTCTCCGATCTATAGTACTGGGTAATTAAGAGACTTACTAAACTGGTACAATAATTGAGGACTGTGGGAGAGTATTAGACTGAAAGAGAATAGTACTAATGAGAATGAAGGAAGAACAGGACCTACCTAATTGGAGCGCAGCCTAGCGGGCTGGTGGAGAACTAGCAGAGAGCTAACACAGCTCAGGGAGACCTACAGAGTGGGAAGTTCAAATAACCGGGGTGAGGCCTGGGGGCCACACATCCTCCCCCCCAATAAAGCCAGTTATTTAGGGATCTTCTTGGGGTAAAGGACAGAGTTTCACGAGAGGACGTCGTTTAGTACCTGAGGCAGACCGAACATCAGCCACCCTGGCAACACCATCAGAACCCTGATAGAGAGCCTCGATTATCCCCATAGGCCAGGAGAGCGGGGGGTATTGTCTTCGGAAATCAGTACGAGATCACCAATTTTTGCAGGACGGGAAGTAGTACAACATTTTTTTCTATCCTGCAGTTCAGAGAGATATTCCTTCTGCCAGCGTCGCCATAGATTATTGACCACCTGTGAGACGAATTGCCATTTAGGGACTAATCGAGTACTGACCCTAGTCGGCAGGTCATTAGGAAGAGCTGTGAGAGGCCGATGGACTAGAAAATGTGCCGGAGTAAGAACTAGAATATCGTCAGGAGTGCCGGATTGAAAGATTCGAGGCCGACTATTAAGAATCGCTTCAATGCGAACGGCAATGGTAGAGAAGGTCTGAAGAGTAGGGGTCTGATCACCTAAGTACACCTTCAATAGACGTTTGGCAGACTTCACCGCTGCCTCCCACAAACCGCCAAAATGCGGAGCTCGAGGTGGAATAAATTTCCAGGTGATACCCCTATAGGACAGATGATCAGCGAGTACATTAGAGCTATCAGAGAGAAGACCTAAGCGATGAAGCAGATTAGCAGTGAGGTGGGGGGGGGGGGGGGGGCTGAGATGGTGTTGGCGTCGTTGGTTTCTCCCAGGCCTGTACTTCCTGGTGACGACTATGGGGGATATCACCGGTGGTGGCCCAGTCCTGACCGGAGCAAGTGTTGGCATGGCCGGGTTAGTGGGGGTGTAGGGGTTGTGTGTCCTGGTAGCTTTGTCGATGCAAAAATCACGGATGATCGCCCACCGGGACACTTGCCACCACTGAGGCCAGGGCGGTAGTCCAGAGATCCTCGGAGGGTGAATCCATGGAGGAGGTAAGGGTGGCCCGGGAGGACGCCGTAGTGGAGAGAGCGGTGGCTGGGGGCTGACGTTGTGTAGGATGGTGGTGACGACTGGGTTGGGTGACGGCTGGTCGGAGTGGCTGTTGGTGGCAGGGCGGAGATCCATCACAGACAGTGGCGAGCTGAGGATTGAAGTGCTGAGGATGTTGCTGGTTGAGGTTGACATGGCGGGGGGTTTGGCGAGGGTAAAGGCTTGCAGCGGGTGAGCGGGGTGGTATATGGTTTCCCGTCAATGAAAAGGGTAGTGGTGGTGTAAGTGGTGCGGATGACATGAAAGGGACTGGAATACAGGGGTTGAAGGGTTTTTTCAATCCCCGGCTCCTTCACGTACATTTGGGTAGCAGATTGAAAGTGCTTAGGATAAGCCGTGTCAGTAATGGGGGTCGGCTGCATTTGGTCATTTGGGGTTCTTTGAGAAATATATCAGCGGGAAGTCGTAAAGGAGCGGGGAAGGTCCTTTCGGCGGGACTAAGGCCATCGGTTAGTCAGGCTGAGGTTCCAAGGCTTAGCATTATGTAGGGAAGGGCCTTAGTCCAGGAGGCCGTGCTACTTGAGGTGGAGAGGGCTTGCTTCAGTACTGATTGCCACCGCTCAACTTTGCAGTTTGATTGCGGGTGGTAGGCCATAGTACGCTGCTTGATGATGCCCAGTGAGCGGAGAAGTTCTGAAAATCGTGCCGATTCAACCTGCCTGCCTTGATCAACAGTGACGACCCGCGGAAAACCATATCAGGCCACCCAGTTATTGAGGAAAGGCCGGGGGCGCACTCGACCCTGTTTGTAGCACGGACGATTATTGTCAGGCACTAGTTTTCCCCCTCGGATGGGGGAAACGGCCCGGCACTGTTGAGTTGGAAGTGTTCGAAGGACAATGCGTCGTCAAAGGTTTGAGGTGGGACGTGGGGATGGGCAGAGATTTTGAACTGCTGGCATTTCTGGCACCCGAGAACCCAGTTGAGGATGGCTGAGTTCATATGGGGCCAGAAATACAGCGATTTGAGGAGGTCGCAGCTGGCCGGAATCCCTGGGTGGTGGAACGCGTGGTAGTTGTTGAAGATTTGTTGCCGCAGGTCTGGTGGCACGTACGGACCCCGCATCTGTGTGTTGGTAGAGGTGTTGTTGCGGTTGGGTTTGCCACAGTTTGTTAGCGGCAATGAGGTGGGAGAGGGCAGGGTCGGTGGGGGGGTTCTGTCGTGCTCCGAGGTGCTGGGGGGACGGGAATGGTAGGAGTTCCTCAATCGGCGCGAAGATCGTCAGGAGAGGGCATCGGCTAGGGGGTTGTCCACCCCAGGCGTGTAATGGATGTCTGTGGTAAACTGGGCGAGGAACTCCAGGTGCCGGAGGCGGTGTGGGAAGGCCGATAGCCGCACTTGAAGGAGGGCGTATGTTAGCGGATTATGGTCGGTGGTGACAGAGAACTGCTGGCCTTCTACGAAGACGCGGAAATTCTTAATGACTTCGTGGATGGTGAGGAGTTCTCTGTCAAAGATGGAGTATTTTTGTTGGGCAGCGGTAAGGGTCTTGGAGAAGAACCCTAAGGGGCAGGTGGTGTTGTTGATGTGCTGGTGCAGGACCACGCCGATGGCCGTCGGTCGTCGGGGGCGTCGGTTTTGATGGAGAGTGTGGCGTCAGGTGTGGGGTGGGCAAGGAGGGCAGCATTCTCTAGGTTCGTCTTGCAGTTTTTGAACACAGCTTGGAGGTCCGGGGACCATGCAAGCTTGCGGTTGTCATTTTTTCGATGGTTGTGGGATGGCGTCGATGAGGGGTTTTTGATGGTAGGTGGCGTGTTTGATGTGGCGAGGGTAGAAGTTGGGCATTCCCAAAAACCGTCTGAGTTCAGTGACGGTCTGTTGGCAAGAGTACTGTCAGAGGGAGTTCACCTTGTCCGCAAGCAGTGTGATCCCTTTTGTGGTGACTAGGTGTCCTAGGCATTTGATGGAGGGTTGGGCAATGATGCGTTTTGATTTGTTGATTGTTAGGCCTTTGTTACGGAATGAGTTGAGGACATGTTGGAGGTGGTCATAGTGCTGATCGGCAAAGGTGGAGGCGATCAAGACATCGGAAGCAAAAGACATACGGGAGTCCATGGAGAATTTGATCCATGTACCGCTGCCATGTCTGGGCCACATTGGGTAGGCCGAATCCCATCTTAAGATACTCGAAGAGTCCGAAAGGCCTGATGATGGCTGTATTTGGTATGTCGGGCAGATAAATATCGATGTGGTGAAATGCCCGAGAGATGTCGAGGGTGAAGAAGATGGTGGAGCCGTGGAGGTGGGAGGAGAAATCCCGGAGATGTGGGACGTTATACATATCCGGTGTGGTTCATGAGTTTAACCTGCGGTAGTCCTTGCGGGGGCTGATTTGTCGACAAGTCTGTCAAAGTGGGTGTTGGCCTCTGAAAGTTGGAGAGGGTGAAGGCGTTGAGCCTTTGTGGAGAGCGGAGTGCCGGTGGTCTCTATGTAGTGCTGAACATGAGAGAGATGGGATATCAGTCACGGTTCAGGTTGGTAGGCGTCCAGGAGTGCAGAGAATTTGGGGTCGACCGGCGGAGGGGGTGTGATGGAGTTTATGAAACCTCCGATCGGTTTCTGTGAGACGGGGTCGATGAGACAAGAGTTCTTCATGTTGACCTGTAGTCCGAATTATGAGAGAAGTATGAGTATGTTAGCCACGGTAAAGTTCAATTCTTAGGTGTGGCCATTTAAGTGTACATTGAAGAGGTAGGTACTGTACGAGGTGTGGTGGTTTGAAGGTAGAGGTGAGTGACTCGAGGTTTGAGTTTAGAATGGCGAGTCGGGTGAGGAGAGCGGGTTTTATAAAAACCCTTCCACCCTCCACTCCTCCGATGGTCGTTACAAACCGTTTAGGGACTGATGGAGGGAAGAGAGGCCCACCCTACTTTTTTCATGTATAGATCTTCCATTCATTCAGTTTATTTGGGCAATCTTAAATAGGTACAAGGAGTGATATTTCTGGGAGGATATCACGACAGAGGTCCCCCCAGATTGTGCGAATAAAAAGAACAATTTTCAATGAGCTTAGGGCGCAAAGTGACAATGTGCTGAAGGCAGGAGGACTTGAGGTTAGGGTGATATGTACCAGAGTTTGATGCTTAAGACTAGTAAAGGTATATACAAGTGAATGCAAGTGATGAGGCGAGAGAAAATATGTACAAGAAGTATGTATGATGGAGAGTTGATGCGTCGTCACAAGGGGAGGCATGGTGCAGCGGAGTGGCAAGAGTGTCGCAGAGGGACTTTGGATTGTGTCCTACAGAATAGCGACTTGACGCGCTCTGTCCCCCCCCCCCCCCCCCCCCCCAATACATTCCCAAGGCCCTGCTGTGATGCAGCAGAGCAGGGCAATACGCTGGGGCAGCCAGGAAAGTCACGGTGTTCCACTGCTCGCGTCGTCCGGGCCAGTGTTTCTTCCTGGCGGTTCGAACGGAGGATATCCCCGGCAGTGGCGCAGTCGTGGCGGGTGGCGGAGGGAGCACTGCGGGTGGTGGGAGTGCAGTGGTAGGCGGTCGCGACATGTGCGGGTGCTGCGGGATGTAGGGGTCGTGTATCCCGGTGGCCTTCACGATATAGTAATCGCGAATGATGGCCCACTGGGATGCTTGCCACTGCCGAGGCCAGGGAGTTAGTCCGGTGATTCGCAGTGAGGGATGACATGGTGGCGGTGATGGAGGCCCGGGCGACCTGTGGAGCGGCGACAGGGGCCCAGGAACCCAGACATCGTGCCTAATCACAGCGACGTCTGGGTCGGGAGAGCAAGGGCGCTGCGACATTGTGGAGGGACTGTGATGTGGCGTGGTCGAGAGTTGGTGAGAGAGTGTTGATTTCTGCGGCAATGGGTTGTTGTGGTGGGGGTTAGGCGAGAACATAAGCCGGCTTGCATCGGGCGAGCGTATAGGGTTTCCCATCAATCAACAGCATAGTGGTGGTTTGGGAAGTGCGGATAACTTGAAAGGGGCCGGCGTAAAGGGGTTGAAGGGTTGTGTGGGTGCCGGGCCCCTTCAGGTACACATGGGTCGCGCTATAAAAGCGTTTTGGGTAAGCGATGTTGGTAACGGGAGTCTGGTGCGGCTGTACTCTGTTGATTGATGGGTCCTTTAGAAAGATGTCGGCGGGGAGTCTCAAAGGCGAAGAGAAAGTCCGGTCTGCCGGGCTAACCCCCTCGGGCTGAGTTGCGTAGGCTCAAAAGGATGTAAGTGAGCGCTTCTGTCCAGGATGTGGTGTTGTGGAAGTTGAGATGGCCTGCTTTAAGACGGAGTGCCACCGCTCTACCTTGCCATTAGATAGGGGATGATAGGCGGTGGTTCAGCGTTTTTCGATGCTGAGGGAATGGAGCAGGGAGGTGAAATGGGCCGATTCGAACTGCCTGCCCTGATCGACCATGAGTATCTGTGGGCAACCTTTGCGAGCGATCCAGTTTGTGAGGCGCGGATATGTGGGCGAGTGGGATGCACTCCCCACTTGGTTGTGCGGTTGATCATGGTCATGCAGTAGCGCTTCCCTTCGGAGGGAGGAAGCAGGCTGACAATGTCGAGATGAAGGTGCTCCAATGGGATGGCGTCACCTATTTGCTGATGGGGGACGTGGGGTTGGGCCAATACATTGTAACGTTGGCACTTCTGGCACCCGAGCACCCAATTCCGGATGTCGGTACCATGTTTTTAAATGGTCTCGGCTAGCAAGGATTCCGGGGTGATGGAGAGCGTGGTAGTGCTCAAACAGCTGCCTCCGGTGGTCGGTTGGGACGTAGGGTTGGTGGGTGTCGGCACTTAGGTCGCACCACAGGCCGTGCTGTTGCAGCTCTTCAAGCCTGTTGGGGGCGATTAGATTTGTGAGGGCTTGATCTGAAAACGGAAGTTGACGCTCTCCGACGTGTTGGGCTGAGGGGAACAGTAATAACTCGTCCACCGGCGTGGGGGAGGGGCGTGAGAGCGTGTCCGCCACACAATTGTATTGTATTGTATTGTTGTTGTAGCAGATGTCTGTGGAAAACTGGGGTATGATCTCCAGTTGCCGGAAGCGGCGGGAGGAGGCGGACTTGCGATTCTGAAGTGAGGCGTGAGTGAGGGGCTTATGGTTGGTGATGGCAGAGAACTGCCGACCCTCCATGATGTCATGAAAGTGTTTAATGGCTTCGTGGATGGCGAGGAGTTCTCTGTCGAAGGTTGAGTAATAAATTATGCTGGGCGGAAGAGAGTGTGCGGGAGAAAAATCCGAGTGGTTGGGGGGAGGTGCAGGTGCGTTGTTGTAAAACCGCTCCGATAGCCCTTTCGGAGGCGTCGGTAGTGATTGATAGAGGGGCGTGGGGTCGGGGTGGGCAAGGAGAGCGGCGTTTCCGAGGTCTTTTTTGCAGGCTTCAAATGCGGTGGCGAGGGCTGGTGACCAATCGATGGGGCGATTATCTTGTTTTTTCAGAGGCTGGGGAATGGCGTCGATGAGAGGTTGCTGGTGCTGGGAAGTGTGGCGTATATGGCGGCGTTAGAAGTTTAGCATGCCGAAGAAGCGTCGTAATTCGGTGACAGTTTGTGGTTGTGGGAATTGCCGCAGGGAGTCAACTTTGTCGGGGAGAGGAATGATGCCGGCGGAGGTGACTAGGAGGACGAGGCAGCGGACGGAAGGCTGGGCGATGACGCTTTTTTCCTTGTTAGCAATAAGGCCTTCATTCTGGAAAATGTAGAGGACTTGCTGAAGGTGGCTGTAATGCTCCTCGGGGCTGGTGGAAGCGATCAGGACGCCGTCCAAAAGCAGCAAAATTTTTGTGCAGGACACTGGCAGGAAAGTAATACTGACAACAATGATATTGAACGAGCTACGAGCAGGTACGAGTGGCAGATCCAACTTTTTTTGGATCTGCCGCTCGTAGCGCGTTGCCGCTCGTGTATGCCCTTAGCCGCCCGCTCGAACACGCTTCCAGTGGACGATACCACATATAACTCAATGTAGTTGGATCTGTCGCGCGTGCTCGTTGCCGCATGTGTAGCGCAAAGCGCTGCGCCGCTCGAATACACTTCCAGTGGACGACCCCTCTTAAGGTAATAACGCCGCATCAAAATATGGTGAGTACATTCACGATTACTACGTTCGCGATGGTATAAAGTACCCTCCACGGATGTGGGCATCTAGATCTGCATCTACCAGGCGGACGACGAATGCTTGTGAGGCGTGATCGTTGCAGCAGATGTTCATCTCGCCCCATCCCCATATATACACTTTCACTGATGCACTACTATCCTACCAGTGCATTGTATATGCAAAGATTGCAACCTCCGTAACAATCGATAATCGATCTTATATAACCTGGGCGTACTCGTACATGACTGGTCGGGGCGCACTCGTACAAAAAAAACTGGGCCTGGGAGTACCTACTACTACAATCCCCCTCGCAAGACGGTCCCATACCAAAACCATTGAAAAAGTACCGTAACTTTCGTCTGCGCATGCGCAAACGTGAAATACTTGGAACGCCCATAACTACCCTAAATGTCGTTGAAATTAGTTCAAACTTGGATGGTCGATCAGGAATAATACTTCGATACTTCCAAATGAATTTCGTTGGAATCGTAATGTAACTTTCATCTGTGCATGCGCGAACATGAAATGTTGACCATTTCCTTTTAACGCTTCTGAAGCTAGGTTCACATGGATGCAGAAAGTGCGGAGCGGAAAGTGCGGAACGCCACCTGATTGGCTGGAGCAATGGATCGAGTGGGGGGACTCCTTCCGCAGGTCGACTTTTGGAGCGGAGTGTTCGCGTACTGGAGATTTTGATATTTTCCGCACCGCATGAGTGCGCAATTACCTTCTGCGCCGCCCCCCCTCCCCCACCCAGGCCCGACATCGTGTTTCTTGAATGATTTCTTCAGTAATTACCTATTATTATTATTTATAGTAGGTACCTATTTGGTGTATGAGTGTTCGTGGTGCAGGTGGAATTTCCATTTATAAGTTGGGCTAGGATTTCCATGTCATGATGGTGAAATATTTTAAGCTACCACCATCCATGTTATCATTCCTTCTCATTGACCATGAAATAATGCGAAAACGGCCTCTGTGTCTTTTTCATGGGATTCGATTTTTTACGGCTGTGTCCGATATGGCACATTGTTAGAAAAAATGTGTTTGAAAAAATGGTCCTCAGACCCTTTTGCGTATGTTATGCTATTTAAAAAAGAATATTTTTTTTTTTCGATTGCAGGCACGACGTGAGGTCTTCCAGTTTTTGTTTTATTGTAAAACATACCTACCTACAGAATGTTTTTTTAATTATAATATTATTGTACTGAGTTTTTGTTGTATTGCCTATATCGAGTTTACCTACTAGTTAACAGCATAGGAGTGTAGCTTGTCAGTGACCTTACAGAAGACTTGGTTGAAGTTTCAATGTTCTCATTTGATCCTTCCTTTAGGGCTCTTGTCATAACGCAAAAAAAACCGTTTTGAACAAAAACTGTTTTAATCGTAAATACAGAATTAATTATTATAGAATATGAAACGAAAAAACAATCAACCGAAATATGGGGTTCATAGTCGTTGGAAGTCTTGGCTTGGCAAAGCTGGGCGGGACAAACCCGATTTGTTTATCTTTGTTGTCAAGGCTGCGGAAGTTTCCGCACCTCCTTTCCGCATCCATGTGAACACACTCCGCACTTCCGCAGTTCCCCCACTACTTTTCCGCATTTTCTGCACTTTACGCTTTTCCGCATCCATGTGAACGCAGCTTGACTCCGCGAAAAATAGTCGTAGAGAGCTGAAATGTTGAGGGTACATGCGTGTTGGATCGCAGATGGTCCCATTTCAAAATCATGGAAATCGTTCTGTCTGCATGCGCAAACGTTAATTAGTTGGAGTCCCCAAAACTACCTTAATTATCGTTGGAATGATTTCAGATTTGGAGGGTCAATCTGGTATAATACTTCGATAGTTCCATATGAATTTCATTGGAGTCTTACTTTAACTTCCCTCTGCGCATGCACAAACATGAAATGTCGACCGTTTCCTTCTAACGCTTCTAATTCCCCGAAAAACAGTCGCAGGGAGCTGAAATTCTGAGGGTACACGCGGGTTGAATCGCAGATGGTACCGTATCAAAACAAAAATACCCAACTGTTCTATACGTTCAAGCGAGGAAGCTATAATACTGCCTTCTCGAATTGGTAGACGTTTTCATTTGGTCCAGTGGCAAAGGACCCCCCACCCCGCCGCGATCGTAGTGAGGGTAGCCAGCGCCTCCCGTTCTCAGGATGCGGATGTTTTGCGTACTAATCTTGCAGTGTTGCCATATACTCATGTAAGGTTTGTTCGCGGTGGCCATCTGACTGTCTTCAAACCGTCAGATCCATCATTTGGCGTTCGCGGTGGTCTTGCGGACTCGTCTCGGACTGTATAGCATCCATAGGATGCTGTTCGCGGTGTTTTTCTGGCGGTTCGAAGACAGTTCCAAGACCGTCAGATCAGTCCGCGGATTTTCCGATGTACTCCTTTCTGACTGCTCGCCCCCCACTACCGCTCGCCCGCTTAAGCCAATCAAATCATTTCTCATCGCACCGTCCATTCGTGCGTTCGTTCTAATAACCCTACCTACTTCTCTCACTTGCGTTTTGGTACTTCTCGCCATGAGTTCATCGAATGAGGGGTCGATCACTCCTATCGAGGTGTCATCGGAAGATGATTTGGACTTACTCCATCCAGTGAAAGAAATGAAAACTATCTGGAACCAGTTTTTCCTGTATACGACGAGGAAACTTTTTTGTTCATTTACCCGAGGAAGGCACTGCAGTCAATCCTGATGAAGATGAATCCATGGAATCTCATCCAGAAGACGTCACTGGCCGTTCTGTTAGGGACAGTTTGGCATCTCTACTAGCTACTTGAATTCATATATTATAGTATTATGTTTACATAACTACCGAAGCTTTTGTATTTCAATCACCATATCCTTCAACGACTGATCTTATAGTGAGCACTTGTATGTCCCTGAATCAAGTTTCCTGTCATACCTAGCGATAAACGCTGTAAATTCTACTGGCACAAATAACTAGAGGGGTTTAAAAAAAAGTGTAATGGATATACAAAATTGCTCCTATAGATTTATTTCGTGTGCAATAATGAGGTGGTCGGTTGAATATCCCAATTGAAAAACTTAGTGCCACTTACCTACGCGCACCTACCTAATTTTACGATTACGGTGGGTGTTCCAAGAACTGGCCTAGCAATTGTTGGTTTTTGCCAATTTTGGCCCACTAGAATTAGACTCCTAATTTTGACAAATTATCTTCGATTGTTGAAATTGTATTTTTAAGGCTGAATTCACAGTTTATGCTACCTTTTTTTTGTAGACGTTTCCGGTGATTTCAGCCGTTTTATCAGATTATATTAGAGAGTTTTTGCAACACACTCGTGACGAAACGAAACGGAAAACGACACCGAAACGGAAATGGCGGATAGGGCGACCCAAGTCAGATGCTAACCTTTTTCGGTTCAGTTTTCGTTCAGCTTTGGCGTCTACCGGCTGGTGGAGTCACGCTAACGTTATGTCAACCTCTCTTTCATCCATTTTACTCCATGGTTAATACAAATCTATGTCCACACATGGCGTCAAGTCTGCCAAGACGCCAAGAAGCAGCTGTGAATACGACGCTCAACATTTTTATTTTCCAAGGAAAACAGAAGAAGGTAGGTAGCGTTATACAGATGTAAGGTTAAATTACGTTTCGTCATATCAGAGAGTTCCTAAAGACTAAAGTCGGGAAGATGTGTTCGGATTTATCTCAACTGCGCATGCGCGTCGCCCAAGTTCAAACTTATTTCCTTAAGTTCGACTTATTCGGCCTTATACATAAGGCGCATTATCTCCCAGGGCACAAACTTTAGGAATCGTCTTTAACCTTACTCAGGGGTAACAGTGCACAGCTTTTTGCCGCGTTTTGTAGTTTTTTTTTAACGCGTCATGTGTTGTCAGTCCTCGCCATAGCCAGCGTCTTTCAAAGTTACTCCAAGCGTCTTTCAAAGAATTTGCTAGATTGTTGCGATATCAACTTAGGATAAAAAAGTGAGTATACCTACCTATGTTATGTAATGGAATGGATTTCGCGTTGTGCTAAGTTAAGTGACGTTACTTTTTAATTCACTCCTACCCCCACCACTTCTGTCAAACCGGACTTATCGGTTAGCATCCAAAGGCTGCTCGCCTTAGATGTGGCCAAAAGATATGGCCGTTCCCTAATGAACTTATCTCTTAGGAACTCTCTATTAACACGACGAAAGCTGACACCGCGAGATCCCGGTATTTTTCGTCGTCACGGTTCGTCAAACTTTTCGGTGTCTTAAGTGCGCATGCGCAGCACTGCTTTCGTTTCGTCGTGTGTTGCAAAAACTCTCTAGTGTGTTGCAAAAACTCTCTATTGACCCTTGAGGAAACCGAATACATAGCTAAGGTAAAGGGGGGTAAAGTGGACACCACCCCAATAGTGGACACTTGTTCATAGAAACGCACATAATAAGAGCTGGCGGAGGCGCTCTCTGTTGACATTCGTAGGTGTTAACGCTAACGCTACCTGGACAACAGTACATTAACTATTCAACTCGCAGTGCATCATGGGGAAGGTTGACGACGAAGTCAACATGGCGTAGTCAACGATCTGCCTTTGAACGCGTGTTAGTTGCCACCAGTCGTTAGGACACAGGTATGTTTGAACTTCTTTTTTTGTATTTCTAGCTAATTGATTGGCATAATCTTGTATTTTTCCCTTCAAGTTGAATGTGTAGATTGTATTTGAGCAGCTGGTAGAAACTAAATGTAATACAATCGTGCTTCTACCGAGTGTCCACTTAACAAACACAAAATTCTCAATTTTTATAAGGTGGACACTCACTGTCCACTTTTGATACAACATGTTTTATTCTATCTCGTCAAGTTAGCATCTTCAGTTGTTCTCTATCATTTGAAATGAGTGCTGTGTTAATTTGGTTTTATTATATCAACGGGAACCAATGGTGGACAGGGGGTGTCATCTATTGGTACATACACTGTCCACTTTTGGAACAATCAATTTCAATGTAAATAAATGTAGGGTTTTGTGAGTACTTCTTAGTTAGTTCCACTGCTTAAAATGAAATAGAATTACATCGTCTTCCTCAAAACACTTTAGTAGATATTATCATAATGAAGGTACTATCATAAATAGGTACCTATATTAATTTTAACTACGTATTGGTATACAAATACAAAACAATAGAATCATTATTAAACTACTTTGTCCTGAATGTTTAATTTAAGAAACATTACTTAACTATTTTACTGCGTTGATTTTGTTTCAACTCTTTTTTATTTTCTAGGGTACCATGAGCAAGAATAGTTTCTGGAATTACGATGAGGAAGGGATGGAAAGAGCTGCCCAAGAAGTTTCTTCAGGCACTCCTTTGGCAACAGCCGCTCGAAACAATCATGTTCCTAGGACAACATTGAGGAAGTTTATAGAAAAGGGCCGAGCACATTTCAAGAAAATGGGGCGCAAACCTGTGTCTTGTGGGATCGGAAATCGATGGAATGTTTGAAGACAACAAAAACCAAGAAGGGAACCGATTGACTTTACCTTCAAACTCTGAAATCAATCTCATTGACGAAAGACAGGAAGAACTAATCACAAATCTAGTTCCCACTGAAAACCAGTTCTTCATTGGAGATTTCGCTGTGGTTTCATTTGAGGGCAAAAATAAATCAAGTCGAAGGGTTTGCACAATTAAAGAGGTTCAAGGCGAATATTCAATGTTGTCAATCCAAATGTTAACTCCGTGCAACCGCATGAAAAATGTTTTTGCTATTTCAGATCGTGAAGTATGTTCAGTTCCGAAGTCCGACGTACTGTATAAACTCAACAAACCCTTGGTTTTTGGAAGTAAGGGAAACGAACGGTATCAATTCCCATTTTCAATT